>OX637407.1:4927500-6127500 GCA_951799425.1 Ilex aquifolium
ATCCAACAACTGGTCAATTGTCCCATTCTTAGTTAAAGCATAAAGACAATGAAGATTGAAAATTTCTCATGAAGACCTAGCTTGAGTACTTGCAAAGAACCAATGAATTCTCCTATGTCAAGAATTAACTTATCTATAAGAGATTTATGATCGTACAAAGTACTTTTAGCTTTGCTAGATGCATTCAATCATTCAATAAGCAATGGAAAGATAAATCATTAAGCATAAATGAAATGCACAAATACAACTTTCGAACAATAATATACATTTTCATCACCTCTCACTAAAGATTGAATGAGAAACTACTCACCCTTCATGGCTTTGAGAAAGCTAGAAAAGTGAGTGAATCTCATCCCTCCAAGTAGAGGAACTTATAATTACAGTTTAATGTTTACCAAAACAATAAGCTTATCTCCGACAAAGAATGAGTGAAACGCTACCCACCCTTCAATGCTACAAGAGAGCTAGAAAGGTGAGAGATGTTCAATCCTCTAAGTGAAGAAGAAAGCTTTACAATGGAAGCTAATGAAACTAATGATGAAAGTAGAAGAAAACTAGTTACTTTTGGAGGGATTTTCCACTTCCAAAAGATATCTTTCAGCAAGTTCCAAGGGATGGTATTTATAGACAAGGGAGGGAGGTAAAGGACATACCTAGGTGCTTAAATCCAAGCCTATGCCACAAAATCCAAGTGGAAATCTAATCAGCCTATATTCTGTCTGGGATTTACGTTCGAACGGTACTTGGCGTTCGAACATAAAAGCATTTCTTCTTCGAAGTGCATTCAAACGTTGTTGGAGTTCTAACATGGTTGCTAATGCAGCCTTGTCATCCACAATAACAAGCCTCGTGTCCTCTCCCTAGCAGCCTCCTGGAGATCTTGAATGATTTCAATGTGGTGTTCAAATGTGGAAGTGGCGTTCGAACGTGGAAGGTTGTTTCCTCCTTCTTGAGTTCTCTTTAGAAACACATGTGTGCTGCTTGAAAGAGTGACGTTATTGCCTTTAAGCCCTTGTACTTACTTTATCCTAAAATGTTATCATTTAAACACAATTAAAGCATAATGAATCTCATAGAGGCATAATATGATGTAACTTTTGACTATGCATCATTGACTTTGGTGGATCTTCTCAACATTCTTTGTGTTGATCAGCTTGAATATGATTTGAACCACTTGAAGAATGACCTTGACAATGTGCTCTTCTCCTTAGAAATAGACTTGCAAAACTTTGACTAGGAGGTAGACTTAGGCAGAGCTTTGCTGACCTTTCCTTCTCCTCCTAAGATGGACTCGGGCAAAGCATGCTTAATCTCCCATCCTCCTTGACTTGTTCTCTTTATCTTTTTCTCCTTGGCTCCTCCCCTTCGTGGGAGACCCTAGGCCTCCTATCTATAGAGCTAAGAGTAGTTATTCATATAAGGATATTTTACCTGAATACCCTTATATGGACTTTATGCAATGGGTCACCCTTATTCATATAAATTTATGGGCTTTAATGGATTTGTATTATTTGGACTTTTGAAATTTAGGTCCAACCCAATTTAATTTTAGAAGTGCATTTAATTAAATCTGAGTTTGCATTATTCCGACTTATGGAATTTAAGTCTATAACAATTTAAGTTTAGAAACTTATTAGATTGAGGCTAAATAATAGACATTATTTTAGTTGCTAATTTTTTAATGTCTATAGTGTAATATCATGATCTCTTGTGTAAAGGGGATGTTTGTTAACCTGAATAAAAGATAAGCCCATGTTTGCCATTCATTGCCCTTTGTGGCTTGGATATGAGTATTAGTTTGACTTATGCTTCGAAACATATATGTTGGCTCTGTGTGCTTGTGCATATATGGATCGTGTCAAGCTATGGATCCAATGTAATGGAGGCTTCAATCTTCACTTGAATGATTAGGATTCAAGTGCTAGTGCTCTTGCCCCCATTACATTGGTTTTGTCGAGGTGAGGGATGTTGGTTTACAAGATTTTGGACTGGTTACCCCTCTTAATAGAGAATTTTTCCTAATTTGATACATACTCAACCTATGTTGTCAAAGCCCACAACTGGAGAACAATGGCACATGTTACTAGGTCCCAGCGTGAAGAGAGCCCTACCTGCAAGTTGTCTCGTGCAAGAACAGTAGATATTCTTAACAATTCTTATGGATTCTATGGTCGTCTCCAATGGAGACCCATACCCTTACCCAAATTGGAGTTAAAAAATAGGGTAAAAAAACTTGATTTGGTATAGACCTCTCTAATGGAAAAACTCAAATTTAAAAGAAAAGAAATTCAAATTTAAATGAGGATAAACCCAAATTTAAAAAAGGGTAAAATATGACCATTAGATCTTTAAAGGAGAGTAAAATCTCACCATTAAAGATTTGGGTATGAATTTGAGCTTCCCTTGATTTGAGTAAAAAAATGAGTCTCCCTTCATTTGATATGGGTATGGATCTAGCATTGGAGAAAGATTTTATGAATTTTTTACCCAAATTTAAATTTGAATTTAAAAAATAGTAAGGATTGAAGATGCTCTAAGAAATCTGGGTTTGAGTGTGGGAGCTATCTTGTTTTGAAGTGTGTTTAATTAGACAATATATTCTTTTCATAATCATAGACAACGCCAAAATTAGGGGTGTCTATGGGTCGGGTTACCCACAGGTCCCGTTACCCGGCCCAGAAAAAAATAGGTTTGAAACCCGATAGGCCTGGTAGTTGGCCCGCCCGAGCACGAGCCTAATATCCTTAAAAAGAGGGTTTGGATTTGCCCCCAAACCCATTACCCTGCCCAAAACTCGGCCCAATATCCCTCCCAAAAAAACCCGTTAAAACCCAGCCCAAAAGCCTGCCCCCGCCCAGCCCAGCCCACCCTTCCTTTGAAAAAAAGTTATACTTTTAGACAATTAAATTTGAAACTTTGAAATAAGTCCCAATGTCGGAATTTGAAGTTTTAAAAATTTAGATACTATAAATAATGTATTATTTTCTTTTCCATGTATTAAGCATACAAGTGTTAAAGGGTATAGTAATGCAAATGATAGATAAGTGAGTAGGTGTCAACCCAGTTGGGATGTATTCATTCTATTGGATGTAGTTCATCCCCTAATCAAAAATAAAATTATTCATTATTTTATTTTTACCCATTTTGACTCTACTTTTGATTCAAAAATATAATTTAAACAAATATTAAGTTACAAAAATATTCATTATTTTTAAATGAAGTTGTATATAAAAAAGCCCGCAAGCAAGCCCACCCACAGGCCTGCCCAATAGGCTCGCGGGTTAGACTGCAGATAGTCTACCCCTATCCGAAGCCTAGTCCAGCCCACTCGATAACTCACTTGGGTAAGAGTTTGGACCTACACTACCCAGGCCCAGCCCGACCCATGGACACCCCTAGCCAAAATAGTTGATGTTGAAAACTAGTAAATAGGTAATGATGAGTGGGTTTTATACCTACGAATTGAGTACTTTCGGCTTGAGGAATTTGCAAGTTTTCAATTATTTTATGTTCTTTTTTATTTGTTTTGATGTTATTTGATAGGAATCATCATTTGGAAGCAAACAAGATCATTTGGAAGGAAACAAGGTCAATTTGGAGCCTAAAAGTTGGGTTTTTGAAGGCTAAACAACCAGGGAAGATGCTAGGCTTAAAAGGGATCAGCGCCCCTGCGCCACAAGGGCAGTAACTCAGCACCCCTGCGCTGATTTTGGCGCAGCTGCGCATGTGTGTGGCTCTGGACGCGAATTCTGACTTGTTTTTGACCCGAAATTGGACTCTAATGCCTCTTATGTGCTAGGGTTTGAGGGGAATATAAAAAGAATGATTTTGGGGGCTGAAAACATGAGAGAAGAAGACCAAGGATTGATAGAAAATTGAAGGCAAGAATCGAAGAAACCGACACGAAGAAAATCGGACTTGAATGCTAGAGAGGAATTGGAGATTGCAATTAAGTTTTCATTCTTTTCTCTTACTTTTACTTCTTGATTTTCTAAGATGTTTAATTTGAGAAGGATTTTTTTCAATTACATTATGAACTAAATCTTTATTAAGGTTGCAACGGAACCTAATGTCTAGTTAAATTGATCTACTCTCGTTTCTAATTTTTGTTGATCTTATATGAGTTGTTTGTCATATTTTGTGTTTAATATATAATTGTGTGGCCAACAATTAATTTGATAACCTAGATGAAATTGGGAGATGAATTCTAGGTTTAGATCGGAATATGATGACATGCGTCTAGTTGATTCTTCTTCGGATTGAATAGTTGGGTTTGTGTATAGGATAAGAATATACCTGTATGTCGTGTGTAACTTTTATGAGAGTTTGAACTTAATGAATCTATTCCAACTTATTTTGCATACGAATATAGCAATTTAATTAGGAGAGATATGTTTATCTTACTATCGGAAGAGGTTTGATAAGTAATTTTGAAGTCTCAGTTAACAACTTATTTTGATCAATTAACTGGAAAGAGAGTGGAAAGATTTATACGAAGCATTAGGGGAAGTTGTAATCTTAAATTCTTTAATCCGTTAAATTCAATCTTTGATTATTAAATTTAGGTTTAGTCTTAAATTAGTAAATTCATAGTTTAATTCTTATTGTTTAAATAAAATCGAATTGATATAAAGTTAGTACTTGAAAGTTATTAGCAATAATTCTCCGTGAGAACGATACTCTACTTATCACTTTATTACTTGTTGATCGTGTATACTTGCACGTAAATTGTCAATACCAAATTCGAACAACAAGTTTTTGGCGTCGTTGCCGGGGAATTGTTCTAGTAATTATTTCAATATTAATTTCAATCAATTTGATCTTAGTTTAAACTTTTTTTTTTTTTTTTGTTTTAATTATTTTCGCAAGTACTGTTGAATTTTGTATGCAAACACGATCTACAGGTCAGGAGCTACTACCGTACGAAGACGAAATCAAAAGAAGACTCCGAAACTTGCGAAAACAGTGTCAAGAAGTAACCAACCAAGAAGCTATGGCTGAAGATGAACATAAATCGTTAAGAGATTATGCTATGCCGCTTGTGACGGAAATACAATCGAGCATTCGAAGGCCCGCAATTCAAGCAAACAATTTCGAGATCAAGTTGGGTACCATTCAAATGATTCAGAATTCAGTGCAGTTTGGGGGTTTGCCTACCGATGACTCAAACGATCATTTGATGAGTTTTCTGGAGATATGCGACACATTCAGATACAATGGGGTTTCTGAAGATGCAATTAGACTCCGACTTTTCCCTTTCTCACTTCGTGATAAGGCGAAGTGTTGGTTGCATTCTTTGCCATCAGATTCTATTACTACGTGGTCAGAATTAGCTCAAAAATTCTTAGCTAAATTATTTCCACCAGCTAAAACTACAAGGATGAGGAACGACATCACTTCATTCGCACAGCATGATTCTGAGACTCACTATGAAGCTTGGGAGCGATTCAAAGACTTACTCCGAAAATGCCCTCACCATGGTATTCCTAATTGGTTGCAAGTTCAAATGTTCTACAACAGGTTGTTTAGTGCTACCCGAACTAGTATCGATGCAGCTGCAGGAAGGGCATTGATGGGGAAGAATTTTGATGAAGCCTACGAGTTATTAGAGACGATGGATGCCAATAATTATCAGTGGCCCTCTACAATGATTAATCAACCAAAGGTAACGGGGATTTATGAAGTTGATGCAGTTACTGCATTGGCTGCACAGGTTGCTACATTGACAAAGAAGAGTGATGCTTTAGGAGTGCAACCTATTCAGATTGTGGCAGTTGTTTATGAATTATGTGTCGGGAACCATTCGAGCAATCAATGTGCAATTAGTCTAGAGTCGGTACAATACATTAGTAACCACAACAGGCAGCAATATAGCAATAATTCCAACAATTATAACCCTGGTTGGGGGACTCATCCGAACTTTTCTTGGAATAATAATCAAGCCCAACCTTCTGCTCCAAGACAATTATACCCACCAGGCTTTCAGAATCAAGCTCCACCACAGCAGGAAAAGAAGTCAAATTTGGAGGAGCTGCTTTCCAGGTACATAGCACAAAGTGAGACAAAGATGAACAGTATGGAAGTATCAATCCGAAACCTGAAAAATCAAATGAGTCAGCTTGCTAATGCCATTAATAACCGACCTCAAGGCACTCTACCTAGTGATACGGAGATCAATCCTAAGAGGGAAGGTAAGGAGCACTGCAATGCTATTACATTACGAAGCGAAAAAGAGTTACTTGAGGTTTTTGGTGGAACTCCAAGACAATCACATGGCGATGATAGTGAGGGTAAAGAAATAAAAGATAGCAGGAATATGGACAATGAAAAGAAGGAATGTGATCCAGTTGTAAATTCTAATGGAGGCAAGCAAAGTCCTATTGTGCCTCCTGTGTCATTCCCACAACGTTTGCAGAAACATAAGTGGGATAAACAGTTCTCTAAATTCATGGATGTGTTTAAGAAGCTCCAAATAAATATCCCTTTAGCATATGCATTGGAGCAAATGCCTAACTATGTGAAATTTTTGAAGGAAATTATGTCAAAGAAGAGAAAACTAGGCGATTTTGAGACAGTGGCACTTACGGAGGAGTGTAGTGCTATTCTTCAAAAGAAGCTACCACCAAAGCTCAAAGATCCGGGTAGCTTTACAATTCCATGCACAATAGGTAGTCAGTTTTTCGGGAAAGCGTTGTGTGACTTGGGAGCTAGTATCAACTTGATGTCACTCTCAATTTATCAGAAATTGGGTTTGAAGGAAGCGAAGCCTACTAATGTTACATTACAGCTTGCGGATAGATCACTCACTTATCCAAAGGGCATAGTTGAGGATGTTCTAGTTAAAGTGGATAAGTTCATTTTTTCAGCGGATTTCATAGTCTTAGATTGTGAAGAAGATAGAGAAATACTTATTATTCTTGGGCGACCATTCTTAGCAACGGGGAGAACACTTATCGATGTATAGAAAGGTGAGCTAACGATGCGAGTCCAAGATCAAGAGGTTACATTCAATGTATTTTCAGCTATGAAATTTTCAGAGGAAGCGGAAGAATGTTTTCGGGTTGATTTGGTTGACCAAATAGTGAATGGGGTATTCGTAGGAAGCTGTATTTCAAATTCTCTTAAGAAGGACAAGCTATTTAAAGAGAAGGTAAAAATGTGGCATGATAAGCAGATCATTGAGCGAAAGTTTGAGCCAGTGTTCCTGTATGGAGCAGTTGAAGTCGAGGAAGCCAAGTCAAAGAGAACTTTCAAGGTGAACAGGCATAGACTGAAGCACTATTGGGGTGGCGACATTGATCGTAAAAAGACCTCAATTATCCTTGCCGACCCGAGATGAAACAGGAAGTAGTCAGGCTGAAGACTATAAAACAAGCGCTATTTGGGAGGCAACCCAAATTTTAGCTTTTAATTTTTATTTCATGTTTGTGTCAATTTAGTTTTTTTTAGATTATTAGTGCATTTTATTTAGTGAGTCAATTGCTTGTAGGTACCAAGGATCAAAAAGAGTGAAAGGAAGGAAATAAGGGAGTTTGAACAAGCCAAAGAAGGAAGCATGACCAAAATTTCAGCGCCCTACACAGCGCCTCAGCGCTGAGCTCCTATCCCCAAAACAGCAAGGCAACGCCCCAGCGCGCGCCAGTAGCCTACAGCGCAGCCCAGAGAAAAAAAAATATCCGTTTGGAGTTACGGGGTCCATAATATATCAAATCGAAGCTCTCGACGAGCCCTGCAAGACTCATTGCCATTGGCAATGAGGGACACTGTTAAAAGCCCAAAAAAGGTCTGGAAACGTGTGTTTGGGTCGTCCGAAGTTTTTTTTTTTTTCAAGTTTTGGGTTTAGCAGCGCCATCCTTAACACAACAGTCAGGGAGTTGGGGCACACAAAAATTCCTCCCATTCCTCCTAAATTTCAAAGCTCTAACACATATTCTCTCCAACTCCTAATCATTCATAATTTCGTTGAATCGTCTTGGATTTCTCAATCTCCCTTATTTAATAATCTTCCCGCTCAAGTGGCATCAATTAGTATCAAGTAGCAGCAAGGGTTCCTCCATTCTCCATGGGTAACATGAAGCTTTACAACGTAAGATTAAGCTTTGCAATGTGAGTTTCCTAATCCATCTATGTCTCCCCAATACACTCCCGACTCAATGGACGACGAGGACGCTAACGATGTTGCCAACTAGCAAAATCTCAGGGAAGTCCTCTATCTTAATTTTTCCTACTTTATACATTGAGGACAATGTTTAGTTTAAGTTTGGGGGTGTATTTTTACTTGCATTATTAGGTATGCATTTGGATAGCATATTTTGCACTTTAGATTGCATGTTTTAGTACAACTTGAGCAATGGGTTGATTGAATTTGATCATGGCCAATGATGAATGTGATTAATTGTTAATTCAAGGGAAATTGATGAACATGTTGAGTTTGTAGTTTGACATACTAGTTGGTTTTACACTGGTTATGATTTTTTTTCATACATGAGCACATATCTATCTGTTTGATTAGTTATCATTTAGAGAATTTATTTGGCTAAGTGCTTGTGGGAGATATCAGTGAAACTCTAGAAAATTTATTTAAGCATCATTCAAAGCAAGTTTAGGCATTCATATAAGTTTGGGGGAAATATTGGTTATGATGGGATAGTATAAAAAAATAAAAATAAAAATGAGTTTTTGAAAAATTATTTTGATTTGATCATTCATGAGTTAGAAAGAAGAAAAAAAATAGGAAGACAAGAACAAGAAAGGGGCATGTGGTGAGTAGAGATGGAGCGTAAAACGCACTCACACATAAACACATGTTGAGAACGAGATGGAGCGTAAAACGCACTCGTTCAAGAAAAGGCGAGATGGAGTGTAAAACGCACTCGCTCAATAGGAAATGAGATGGAGCATAAATGTACTCACCAAATTAATGAAAAAGAGAGAAAAAAAAAATCTTTGTACCTTCTAGTTATATGTTTTGCCTTAACAAGCAGAGGTTGATGTGAAACGTAAGTTTATAGAGTTGATATTGAGTATCTCTTATGAAGCGCTTGATTACGTAAATGTATTTGGGTGATGGCTAGTTTAAACAGTTCGAATATGCACATGTATTTAAAGGGTTATGAGCGGAGGCAAAATTAAGGAGTATGTTGAATTGATAGATTTTGCATTGTTTTGAAGTTTCCCGTGAATTATTATTGGAAGTAACTTTTGGAGCCATTGTACAGATTCATATTGATCTATTGTTTGAGTAGTTGGTAGAATTAATTTTTTATAGTTTTTGTTCTTAGTATTTTGCTTGAGGACAAGCAAACATTTAAGTTTGGGGGTATTTGATGAGTGGGTTTTATACCTACGAATTGAGTACTTTCGGCTTGAGGAATTTGCAAGTTTTCAATTATTTTATGTTCTTTTTTATTTGTTTTGATGTTATTTGATAGGAATCATCATTTGGAAGCAAACAAGATCATTTGGAAGGAAACAAGGTCAATTTAGAGCCTAAAAGTTGGGTTTTTGAAGGCTAAACAACCAGGGAAGATGCTAGGCTTAAAAGGGATCAGCGCCCCTGCGCCACAAGGGCAGTAACTCAGCACCCCTGCGCTGATTTTGGCGCAGCTGCGCATGTGTGTGGCTCTGGACGCGAATTCTGACTTGTTTTTGACCCGAAATTGGACTCTAATGCCTCTTATGTGCTAGGGTTTGAGGGGAATATAAAAAGAATGATTTTGGGGGCTGAAAACATGAGAGAAGAAGACCAAGGATTGATAGAAAATTGAAGGCAAGAATCGAAGAAACCGACACGAAGAAAATCGGACTTGAATGCTAGAGAGGAATTGGAGATTGCAATTAAGTTTTCATTCTTTTCTCTTACTTTTACTTCTTGATTTTCTAAGATGTTTAATTTGAGAAGGATGTTTTTCAATTACATTATGAACTAAATCTTTATTAAGGTTGCAACGGAACCTAATGTCTAGTTAAATTGATCTACTCTCGTTTCTAATTTTTGTTGATCTTATATGAGTTGTTTGTCATATTTTGTGTTTAATATATAATTGTGTGGCCAACAATTAATTTGATAACCTAGATGAAATTGGGAGATGAATTCTAGGTTTAGATCGGAATATGATGACATGCGTCTAGTTGATTCTTCTTCGGATTGAATAGTTGGGTTTGTGTATAGGATAAGAATATACCTGTATGTCGTGTGTAACTTTTATGAGAGTTTGAACTTAATGAATCTATTCCAACTTATTTTGCATACGAATATAGCAATTTAATTGGGAGAGATATGTTTATCTTACTATCGGAAGAGGTTTGATAAGTAATTTTGAAGTCTCAGTTAACAACTTATTTTGATCAATTAACTGGAAAGAGAGTGGAAAGATTTATACGAAGCATTAGGGGAAGTTGTAATCTTAAATTCTTTAATCCGTTAAATTCAATCTTTGATTATTAAATTTAGGTTTAGTCTTAAATTAGTAAATTCATAGTTTAATTCTTATTGTTTAAATAAAATCGAATTGATATAAAGTTAGTACTTGAAAGTTATTAGCAATAATTCTCCGTGAGAACGATACTCTACTTATCACTTTATTACTTGTTGATCGTGTATACTTTCACGTAAATTGTCAATACCAAATTCGGACAACAGTAATAAGAAGAGGAAATTGATAGAGTTATATACTAAAAGCTTGCTTTTTATAATGAATCTAGGTTTATTATTTAATAAAAGTTCTTCATTTTCTATTGAGAATATATATAAGTAAAATATTTGTATTATATTAAATATATGTTATGCACGTGTGTCTTTTATCTTACATTGTAGATAATCAATTATATTAAATAAGAAGATAAATACCTCAGTTATTATGATTGATTAAACTCTTAATCCCAAGATATTTAATTGATATGTACATATAATGATTGTTACTTGAATTCATCAAAGAGTGAGTTTCATATTTGAGTCAACAAACTCAGTGAATTGGGAGATGAAATTATTTGTATGCTGTAAATTAATTATTAAAGGAAACCATGTTCTTTTATTTAATGGGTTAATGATGTCCTCTAGAGGAAGCTGATAAGTATTGTTCATGTCAAACCCTACAAGTGGATTTAATTATTCAACATGACAAATAAGTTGAGTGATAAGATCTCAGGGATAAAAAGAAGTCAATTAAATATAATTGTTAGTAATTTAACTAATTGATGAACATCTGTAATCTTAAATATGAAGAGATTAATAAGCATATAATAACGAGGAGCTCAAGATAAGGCCTGAGAGATCAATAATAAGTTTTTAGTAGACTGACTAATTATTAATGAACTATAGGATGTTTGTTCTGGGTTGGACATAGGTTTCCTAGGCCCATTGGAAGTTCGACCCTTATTTCTCCTTAGGGTCTCTATTGTAGCCTATAAATAAATGCACTCCTTGGTTCTCTCAACCATAGACTTTACCTTCACATTTAGTAGAGGCAGAGAGACAGAGAAAGGGAGAAAATTCGAAAGATTGCAGCCTACACTATATTCAGATTTTTGGCGTAGAAGTATATAAGGTAGAAGATTGTGAGGTCCATCGAGCCTGTTGTACGATCTATATCTGTCTTTGTTTGTGCAGATCTGCTCGTCAAAGGAAAATTCTAATTCTACCTTGTAGGGTTAACAGAAGAATAAATTCTATAATCAATTGTACGCACCATCAATAGATCTTGGGACTTTTGTTCCAACAAAAATGACTCACCAATGATTAGCTAGGTTAAAAAATGGAAACAACAAGAAGGAATGCTAATTTTGTGCTCAAGGAATCTCCTAGTTTATAATCATTAAAAGTTTGAGAGAAAAATCTGAAAGAAAGAGTTTCAGTTCTTCAGTGAGAATACCTTGGAGATGTGAGAGATTGACCTTTATATAGAGTTGAGGGATAATCATGGGAGGGCGTTTAGTATATGTGTGACGCCCCTAAAATCGGGGGTCCGTTGTCAACCCATTGATCACCCATCAACCCGTGGAAATACCCGTGGATGCCGCATAACCCGACACCACGGCACAACATCCCCTTTACTGGGATCACAAAAACACAAAGTTTGGGCAGAGTCTCTCTTGTACCGGGCACTCTCAAACGCACAAACTGTGTACACTTCGATCACATGACCCATCCGAGGTCCAATATACAACTATTTATACTTCATTATTGTCCATTTACATCAGTTGAATAAAAGGAAACAAAGCCCGAAAGCATGGCAAAACATTCTTAAAGATTGAGATTTTTGGAAAACCTACCGGTAGGTTTGTCATCGTTCTACCGGTAGGTTTTGCCTGCTGAAAAATTTCTACCACAAGACTTGAAGTTACCGGTAGGTTTTGCCCACTGAAAAATTCCTACCGGTAGAAGTACTCGACGTTCTACCGGTAGGTTTTACCAATTTTCTTACGATTCCTTTTTTAATTCCAATCCATTCCAAACTTATACAACCTCATACCAAACTCATTTAACATCAAGTTTAAGTAAAATACAGTCCATATAAGTTCACATTACAATTCTTTCCAATATTACATGTTCAAAACTAAAAAACGTAATAGTTTTTACAAAACATGTTTCAAAAGCCACATCTCGGCTTTTCTTCAACCATGAGGCCCCGAATGAGAGCCTTCCATCAGTGTGTACCCCGCACCTAAAATATTTTCCCATAAAGGGTGAGCCACGCTCAATAAGGTATCTCCTAAAGAGGCTACTCTTCAACCTAGATGCATATGAAATGTTCACATGCAAATTCAACAAACAACAATTAATCTATTCAAGAATATGAAATTCATAATGGATTCTCTATGTCATGTCAAGTTATGAGATAAAACTCACACATGCAACTCAACCCGAGCCTTACCGGCTCCCATCACCTATGCAATGCCATGAGTATAAAATCGGGCATTCCAAGCCCTTGCCATTGATGTTGTATATCCAACGACATTTTTTTAAAATAAACCATGTGTCTTTGTTGGGTATTCGGATTTTGGAATCTCACCGCCAGTTCCGTACACCGTTACACTTTTTTGGACTTACACCGACGGAAGTGTATAAACCAGTAACCGGGTCTTGCACTCGAGGGAGTATCTAGCCCTTCTTGCTATACCCGACACAAGTTTTTCATGCAACCGTGAAACTCTGTCGGACCTTGGTTCGATTGTACCAAGCCCACTTATCAACCACCAAGAGTGATGTCTGATTCAAAGACATGCACACACCCACACCCATGCCTAATGCCCATGAATGTGATGCCTCCGTGCATATGCAATGAAATGAACAATTGCAATGTCAATATCATATCCATATGTAATGAATGTCATATGAACTATTCCAACCACATTTCAACACATTCCATGGTTAATTATATCTAAAGCATATAATTTTCCATAAATCATCACAATGCCAATATATCATAAGCATATGTCAACATTTACATTCAACAACAATTTTTCCAAGCATGTTATATATAGTCTATGCAATAACACACTTAATTTCACATAGGCATTTAATCAAACACCTTTAAGGCACCAAATCATGTAGTCACATAAAATGTCTTAATTTCATCATATAACTTAAGAAATTACATTAAGTAATTTCACATACTGAATTCAAGATAGAATTTATTCTGCCCATTTCTAATACCCCTTTCATCAATTTAACAACAATAGGCAAGTGTTAAATACATCTAACAACCTACCCATTTCATATAATCACCCTAGGTTGGAAATAAACCTAGTTAGGATGAAAACACTACCTCTTGAAGCGTAAAATAACCGTAGGAAGCTTCAAGAACCCGAAACAAGCTCTAATATGAGCTTTCCCCAAAATCTCGTTTTGAAATTTCGGTGAAATCCGTCCTTTTTGATATGGTCGCATAGCCTACGACGAGGAGATCGACTTTTGTTCTTGGCTTGTGTTGATTCGAACAACGGGAAGGCGTAGATCGTAGAGAGAAGTCTTGAACTCTCTTTTCCCTCTCTTCCTCTCTCCAAAGTAACCCAGCAGAAAGAATGGGGAGAAAATCTGATTTTCTCCCCTATTTATACCCTTTAAATGCTTGGTCCACATTTCGCCACACGTTCTCCTTTCTCGAGTTCGATTTTGATTTGAAACGATTAAATTTCGTCCTGGTTCAAGTTCAAAATATTTTTATTTCAACTTGCTTTAAATTATTATCCAATTTTTGAATTTTTATTCTCGGTTTCGTTCATGAGGTCACCCGACATCCGATCGCTTCGTAAAACGCAAAAAATTCGACTATCTCAGAACTTGACGAAAATTGACAGGGTAGCTAGATTTTGCGAGATGAATCCAATGGTGTTTGTCATCCGAATTCCAAAAAAATTTGGGTTTTCAACCCATACTGTAGAGGTAAATTACCATTTTACCCTTTTCATAAAAAGTTCAAATTTACCCGGGTTTTACATTTTTCCCCTTAAAAGAATTTCATCCCCGAAATTCACACACACATGCAAATTCAACCACATGCATATGCAACAATCATATAATACTAAATGACTATAATAATGTACTTCCACATTCGAATAAGAAAGGATAACTGGTACGTATAGTGTCCTCACGCTCCCATGTCGCCTCCTCTACACCTCGGTGCTGCCACAACACCTTCATTAGCCTCACGGTCTTGCCTTGCAAAACCTTATCCCGGTTATCCATGATACGCACTAATCCCTCCTCGAAGGTCTCATCCACATCAACAATCAACTCACCTCAATCCACCACATGTGTCGGATCTGGAGTATACTTTCAGAGCATAGAGACATGGAATACCGCGTGACCACCCGATAAATTTGGCGGTAACGCCAACCGGTAAGCAACTGTACTAACCCTCTTGAGTACCTCGAAGGGCCCGATATACCTCGACGACAGCTTTTCTCGCTTCCCGAACCTGACCACTCCCCTCTTAGACATCACCTTCAAGAATACGTGATCTCCTACCTCAAACTCTAAAGGTCACCACCGTTTGTCGGTATAGCTCTTCTACCTGCTCTGAGCCATGAGGAGACGCTTTTGTATCAAGTCCACCTTCTCCTAGGTGTCTCTAACCAAATCTGGACCTGTAAAGGGTCTCTCTCCAACCTTCGTCCAACAAATCAGAGAACGACAAGACCTCCCATAAAGTGCCTCATAGGGTGTCATTTGTATGCTCGTTTGATAACTATTGTTGTACGCGAACTCCACTAAGGGTAAATGCTCTTCCCAGCTACCCTTGAGATCTAGGGCACATGCCCGTAGCATGTCCTCCAAAGTCTGGATGGTCCTCTCTGACTGACCGTCCATCTAAGGATGAAAATTTGTGCTCATCATCAACTGTGTCCCCATGGCCCGCTAGAAACTCTTCCAAAAATGGGTTGTGAACCTAGGATCCCCGACCCGATACTATAGATACGGGCACCCCATGCAACTGGACTATCTCCCGTATATACAATCTACAGAATTCCTCCAATATGAAGGTCATTGACGACCAAAAATCTCATGGTGGTAGTCGATTGGCAGGGAGGGTCTCCTATTGTGAAAACGAGCTGGATTGAGCCTAGGTGGAGCACCCTTTCCCCAGAGAATCTGAACAGGTGAGTTCTTACATGTCGAGCTTGTCTTTGTTAATGTCCATCTTGTCAAATGTTGATCCAAAGATGATATGACAGAGCTTCCGTTGTCAATTAGAACCCGATGGATGGTTCTATTGGCAATGATAGCCCTTACCACCAAGGGATCATTGTGAGGGTGCTGGTAGCCCTCTATATCCGAGTCTAAGAATGTGATATTCATGCTTAACCGAGGTGTTTTGAACACAAATTGTATCTCCAAAACATCTTCAGCTCGGACTTTTGACATATGGGCTTTCTTGGCTAAGCTGGTTTCTCCTCCTCTAGCAAATCCTCCTAAAATCACCCTAATTTCTCCCAAGGGTTGTTGGTGTTGTGGAGGGGCCTACTGCAGAGGTGTTGGAGGTGGGTGAGCTCGATTTTGATTGTCTTGCGCCACGAGGCAGCGCAGCTACCCCCTATGAATTAGGAACTCGATCTCTTTCTTCAGCAGGATGCAATCATCAGTGAGGTGGTCATGGTCCTGGTGATATTCACAGTACTTCGTTACGTCCTACTTTGCGGGGTCAACCTTCATCCGAGGTGGCCACCTTAGGAACTTTTCATTTTGTACCTCATAGAGTACCTGGGATACCGTGGCATTGAGAGGAGTGAACTATCATGGGGCGTACTAATGAGCACGTAATATTGCATATTTAATGGCCTCATTACATGCATTTTAAATCAACTTTGCATTAAACTACTTAGAGTTAGTCGAATTTATGAATAATATGGAAATTTTGATGTTGCAGGTAATCATAGGGTAAATGATGGCTTTCAGAACTCTGCAACTAAGTGTGGATGAGTGGTGAAGAGATGGACACATTACATGAAGATTAAGAGGCTTTAAAGTGAAAGAAATCAAAGAGGTAGCGGTACTTGGTATCATAGGTACCGGTATCTAAGCCTACTGGAATTTTGGTACCGATACCCGCACCAATTGGTAGTAGTACCCCGATATTTTGCATTTTTTACCATGATTAACTTCGAATCTGAAAAAGTGCAAAGCATGAAAGTTGTAGATCTGGATGTCTTCTACCTTGTTTCAAAATTTCAGCTCAATCGTACAGTAAGATCGAATGTTATGACAAATTTATGAAATCTGGTCCTGAGCTACCGGTAGCAGACCCCTAACTACCTACCGGTAGCATCCCCCTTATGACCTACCAGTAGAAGTCCCACGACCTACTAGTAGAACTTCCCAGAAATCCCATACACTTCCCCACATGACTCCACCAACCACGGGGGCCCACATTTTATCCTCTAGACCATGCCCTAACATTCTTAAAACCCCATGATGATCTCCTAACCCCTATATTCATATTTGAAGCATGAGAGAGTGAGTGGCCAAGGAAGAGAGAGGGAATGGTTGAAAAAGGAAAGGGTTCATGCCTTTTGACTAACTTTGGAAGTTTTTTTGGACAACCTCTGCCCACAAGCAACCTATCTCAGCACACTCAAGGGTAGAGAGAGGGGGATGGACGAAAATCTAAGTCTTACTACATATATTTTCAGATATCAAGCTTTTTGAAAGAGAGAGGCTACCTAAGCTTAGGAATAGTGTAGAGAGAGAAAGCTAGGGTTCTTGTTTTTTCTTCACCATTTTCATTCTTGTAAGCTTCAATCTACATGTAATCTTTATTTCTAACACTTTAATCTCGTTTATTTCAAGTTGTATTGAGTTTAGCTAGGGTTTACTAGTTCTATTGCTTGTATTTGGGTATTTTCTTTTTAAGCTTTACATTTTGTGTATGAATGCTATTTCTTTTGTAGTTTAAACTTCTTTTTACATTAATGCAAGTCTATGTTTGATTTCATTACCATGTTTTTCTCTTTAATATTTGTTCTTGCCTTTATCATGAGTAGCTAAACTTTTAGTTGACTAATCCAAGAGGAATTTTGCTCTTGGGTATGTGGAATCGACTCTCTTCCATTCTTCCTCGTAGTGTAAAGTATTTGGTTTGATTAGGTTGAGTGCGGACGTAGTTGTGGGCTTTTAATACACCGTAAACTTGTCACGGGGTATGCTTTTGCCCAACACAACTACATTAGTCCCTCACTTCCTACGAATCAATCAAACACCGTGACACCATTAGTTGAATGAAATGAGTCGATTTGGCATACCCATTGGAATGAACTCTATGGATTAGCCAACCCTCTTTTTATTTGCATATTTCTCAAAACACAAACCACCAAACTTCAAATCACAATATTTTTCACTTCCCCTTTCACAAATCACTCTTCGAAACCACTTGATATTTCCTTCCTTGAGTAGACGACCTTGGAATACTCATTCCAAGTAAAATACGACATTGCAAGTCTCTCTACGCTTGAGGAACACTTTTGCACACACACACATTTTTGTTCATCCACACATAATTTTTTCCATTTCTTGCATTGAACCCGAGGGAGAGTGACACTCACCAATTTCTATAAGCCACATACGTACAATTCGGGTTCGTGTTGGACGTGTAAGGGAAAACAACCAAGTACGTACCTTGGTTGTAGCTCCTGAGGCGGATGTCCTAGGCGATCTCTAATATCCCCTCTCCTTTATAGGGAGCGATCTCTATCCCTTTGTGGAGACGTTCTCGAATCCTCTACTTCCTTGGACTTCGGTCCTTTCTCTTCTCTTTCTATTTATGAGTAGTCGAGCTCCCAGCCTTTGAGATGAGAGGTTCCTCGCCATTGATATACTTTTCTGCCTTGGCCAGGACCTCAGCCATGCTGGTTTGCGGGTTCTTGGTGATAGAGAACATCAAGCTCTTCGACTAGACTCCCAGCCCGGCAATAAAGCCAGTGAGGGCAAACTTCTCATCAGGGATGTCAACTTTTAAGGATTCTAAGTTGAACCTTTGGACGTAGCTCTGTAGTGTCTCATTCGGTCCCTATTTCACATTCAGTAAATGGTAGCTCGGCTTTTGGTAGGTTCAAGCTCTGATGAAATGTGACACGAACGAGATGAAGAGTTCTCTGAATGATGATATTGAAGACGAGGTTAACCTATTAAACCAGACTAAGGCTGAACCTTTCAAGGTGATGGCAAAAGCTCGGCATCGTACTGGATCTTGGTAGCCGTGCAATTCCATCTGGTTCTTGTAGATGTTGAGATGGTCCATGAGATCTTTTGTTTCGTCGAATGTCTCCATTTGTGGCATTCTAAATTTTCGTAGAAAAGGGAAATGTAGCACCTCTGGAGTAAAGGGGACTCTGTCTGTTGGACTAGGGCGTCTATAGTCACCGGAGTTTTGCCTCTTACAACCTTCTTCATGTGGCTGAGCTCCAACTGGATCTCCTTAAAGCGTTGTTCCCAAAATTGCTTCTTCCTTTCCTGTTGGAATGGGGGGAGCTCGTTCTTATGAGTCCCCTTGTTCTGGCTTTGCACTTCCTTGTCCTCTCAATTCTTTTGAGCTCGACGACGTATGTTGTCAAATGATTGGTTGTGCTCATTCTCCTCCGTATTTTCCCTTAAAGGATTGAGATGTTGATGTTCTCCTCGTTGGGGATCATCCTGGGTTGGTTGTGCCTTCTTAGGATGCTAGGCTTGAATGAGGTTAATAATTCCTCATTTTGCTGGAGGAGGCGGTGGTTGGCTTGATGAAGGGCCTCGAGTTCATCGTTTGGAGGAGAGTTCACCATTGGAGGATTAGCATCAAGATTAGGCAGGGGGTTCTCCTATTGTCTTCCAGTGACGATTTCCTGCTGGTTTTGTAAACATAGAAGGTTCATCTAACTCCTGCTCATGTTGCGTGTAGAAACTATCAATTACTGAAGATATCAGTAGAATTTTTTCAGGAATAGTCATTCCCACAAAGTGTGTGTTACACAATCGAGCAGAGCTCGTGATCTTTAGAGATGAATGGATCACTGAATGACTCAGTCAGAGCTTCTAGGCTCTCAAGATTTGAACAAGGGAGATGAGGAATGGCACACAAAGTGTTTATAGTGGTTCACCAGCTCAAGAGCTTGGCTAATCCACTATGACGGGAGTCTCTTGCTCCTAGGGCAATTTTATTGATAAAGAGGGGAAGATTACACAGGGTATTTGCTTAGGCTAGTTGCTTGTTCTCTATTCGTCAGGGACTTTCCTCTTATTTATAATCTTCCAGGGTCTTGCATGATCCCTTGGCGTGATCCTTGCCCCCATTTCTAACGGTTGAGTTTGTTACGCAGCTATCGTGGATAGCACTTAGGCGGTTACGGCTTTCCTGCCTAAGTGTGAGAAAATTGCGCCTTATGTGTAACGCTTTGGCTATCTCCAGCTAATATCCTTGTTGTCATCTTTATAGAGTTGTTGCTGGGGGAAGGCTGAATTGTAGCCATGGTTGCTCACCTCGAGCTGCAAGGTACGAGCTTAGCCAATTCGAGTTGAATGCCCGAGCTAGACCTTAGCCATATTTTGGGTATCATCAGATACAATATTAAGGAGTTTGAGTCTAGCCTTAGTAGATTTGATAATAAATGGATAAAATTTTTTGGCCCCTCAAATCAACAGGTTGACGTGACCCTAACGAAACACGACATTTGAGTAGTTTACTATTCGAAAATCTTACTAACATTTGTTTTTTGAAAAATAATTTTATTATATTAATAAATTTTAAGTTTCTTTGTTTATATTTTCAACTGATAACAGGTTTTGATCAAAAAAAATATTGATAGTAGATTTAATTATATTTTGATATCTAAGTTCAATTTTTATAACTAAAGTTTGAATGCAAAACTAATAGTTTTACATCTCAAATAAAAAAAAAATAAAAAAAATAGATGAATATATATTAATATTTTAGTATTTATTTTGTTGTATCTATATTATTATATTGTATAGCACTAAGGCCTCACTGAATCTTTTCGCCTAGGGCTCTCTTATTGATTGGGTTGGCCCTACTAATGGATATATGATTTTTTGAATATGTAGGAGAATAGGGATGGTTAACAGACTAGAGTTGGGTCATTACATATATTTGGTTAAATAACTTAACTATAGTTAATTTAGGATTTTGAAATGTATTCACAAAATTTTGTATTTAATATATATATAGAATACTTAAGGGTATGTTTGTAGAACAACCTTCTCCATTAATGTCGTAAGCAAACAATCTCTGATAAGGGGTGCTAGTGAAGTTTTAGGTAATACAAGGGGTGTGCTTGAAGATGGACTTAGCTACAAGAGATGTGGATGAAATTTTCCCTTAATTGACAAAGATACCAACACACACTAAAAATAATAGAAATTCATATAACACATGAAAAAGTGTTTTATATATATTGAAAAAGTGTTTTGTGGGTGTATGAGATTAAATAGTGAATGAAACCCTAATTGTGAAAAAAAACAAGGTGGACTTACTTATTAAAAGGATGTGTATAGAATGAAATGAACTTAGTTATTATGGTTAATTGTACTGGAGGTCCCTAAAGTATGAGTTTTGTCACATTTTTGTCAATAATATTTTAATTATATCATTTTGGTCCATGAAGTTTTGAATATGTTTTTATATGATCTCTCAAGCAGACAACGTCTAAATTGCTAACGATTTTTTTATCATAAATTTGTCACGTAATACCTAAATATGGATAAAAAAATAATTTTGATAGCTCTTAAACAAAATTTGGGTAGCTTTTGACAAAAAATATGTAATATGGTTAGATTTTGACCAAAATTTGGATAACTCATGATCATAACTGTGTAATTTGGATAGCTATTCAAGCAAAATTTGAGTAGAAATTTGGTCAAGAGTTATTCAAATTATTATTTTTTTCCATATTTAAGTATTACATGATAAGTTTATGATAAAAAATCATTAGCAATTTGGACACTGTCTATTTGAGGGATTTATAGAAACATATTCAATACTTCAGGGACTAAAATAATGTAATTGAAATATTGAAAACTAAAATAAGATAAACTCTATACTTTGGGGACCTTTAGTATAATTAATCCTAGTTATTAATAGAATAACTGTAGAAGGATACGAACTTAATAATTTAACAATAAAAAATTAAATCGGATGAAAATAAATATTCGTGGGTCAAGAATGTCCGCCCAAAAGTTTTATTCCTCACTCTTCTCCCTTTCAATCGGGTTTTCTCCACTCTTTGCCCTCTGTTTGACAAACTCCGAAAATCAGATCCAATCTTTCTTTCAACATAATAAACATACACACACCTCCAAGAGAGAGGCAGAGAGAACAGAGATGGCTCGACAAGCCACAAGACTAATAACTAATCTGTCTTCAAAGCTCTGCCCTAGCAAACCCACCTTCACTTCTGAATCTTCTTTATTGTCGTCGTCATATTTACAGTCGCAAACTCGATATTTTGGATCGCCTCCGCCTCCACCTGCGGTGTTCGTCGACAAGAATACTCGCGTCATTTGCCAAGGCATCACCGGCAAGAATGGCACCTTCCACGCTGAACAAGCCATCGAATACGGCACCAAAATGGTAATCAGTATATATATATATACTTGCTGTGGTTCTAGTCGGATCCTAGTGCAGTGTGTTTTGACTAAATTTTGGATCTGTTAACTGGGTTTCCGTTATACAACGCAATTGGATCTGTGAACTGGGTTTATGAGCTAATTTTTTCGATAGTTTTAAATGATATGATTTCCTAACAGGCATGTATTAACTATGATAAAGGAAATTCCGGACGCTTTTGCTTTAAACCATCAAGAGTAACCAAACAGTGGGCCGATAAAAAATAGCAAGCGACTAGTGGTTTTGGATTTAGCAAAACAAGAGGCCGAACTAGGGTTCTATTTATGTGCAATATAGCTGGAACGTAATCCTTGCTTACTTTAGTGCTCATGTAGTCATGCTGATAATGATGTTACAGCTCTTTTAATTCCTCAGCTCCTTTTCAATTCGTGTTTCATGTACCCATGTTGTTTATTTTATATTTATTAGAATAATGTTGTATGCTTCTGGGTTTGATGAGAGGGGTTTCATTGTTTTTTCACATTCTACATGTGCTTTGATAGGTTGGAGGGGTAACGCCAAAAAAAGGTGGAACAGAACACTTGGGACTCCCTGTTTTCAACACAGTTGCAGAAGCAAAGGCTGAAACAAAAGCTAATGCATCAGTGATATATGTTCCTCCTCCTTTTGCCGCAGCAGCTATTATGGAGGCAATGGAGGCTGAATTAGATCTGGTTGTGTGTATCACAGAAGGAATTCCTCAGCATGACATGGTAACCTAGCTACCTTTCTGCTGATATCCTATTTATATTCCCCGTCCGACCTCTTTATTTCTTGGATGAGGCTGGCAGAGAACAAATTGGGTTGGATGATTCTTTTTAGGGATGCGCTTCGCCTTAACACACCCTAGGTTGATCCAACAACCAACCAATGTGGTGAGAATACAAGACAAAATTTCTCAATATAAGAGAGCCATTCCAAGTAGTATAAAATCTGAATTACTACAATCCCTCTACTTTAGGCTTTAAATATTGAGCTTTAACAACTTTCACTAGTGTTTGGCTAGTTACCAAAACCCAACAATCTTTTATGCACTAGTGGAACGATGCCCTCTACTTCTACTTAAGTCGAAGGCGTTGAGTATTCCTTCAAATAGATGTCATTGATATGGGATGATGCATAGAATTGGGAGATTTTCTCTTTGATTGCAAAATTGCACTTTTTTTTTTTTCCTTCTTTCTCCTTTTTAGTAAAATTTCAATATCATCATTCCTTTATTTTTAATCCCCATATTTGTCATGCTATAAATACAGGTAGAGAAATTAAACCATTTTTTGAAGGGTAACATTCATCTAATATAACTCACTTTCACTTCGAAAGCATCTTTTGAAATTTTTTTCCAATTTTTTGTTGTATTTGAGCCGTGTCTAAGCATCTTAAGGGTAAGGACATGTACTCCCTCTTCCTTGTATACGCTATCCCTTCCGGCTATGTTATGGGGGAAGTGAATTGAAGTGAAATCCACCTATTGATTTGATATTGGATGAGCGGTTGTACATTATCGTTTGGGAGACATGGCCCTACGCTCTACATACAAAAATGAATTGTTATGCGATTGGTAAACTCTTTTTGTAGGCAGCCTAGTCAATCCGATCACTCATTTTTGAATATGTTGCTACATCATAAATAAGGACGTATGAGCCAATCATGGCATTGTACTTTTCGAAAGAGTGTCAAAGAGCTTTTGATGACCTAAAGCTGGCAGTGATTGATGACTTGTGCAGTTGTTAGATTACACGAAGTCATTTGAAGGACACACGAATGCGTCATACTGTGCCATAGGTGGTGTAATTGTACAAAATAAATATTAGTTAACTTTGTGTATATAAATGTATACTTATATATAATTTCATATAATAATGAAAATGATCCTGATAATAATTACAAAATGAATAATGACCTAAAACAACGTACTATTATCGCCATCATACCGCTTATTAAAAGTAGCATCGTATCGCATACCTGTACCATGTATCAAATCGACTTACGATCTAGGTAACATTGGTAGAGTTTGAGTCCAATAACGAAACTTCTTATATTTGGACATTAGTGGGTGGCCTTTAATGCCCCTGGGCCATCTTTTAAGTTATGTAATGGTACTTAAGGTTATCAAACTTGTTGTGGAGAAGGTAGAAGAGTTACAGATCTTCAAATAATTCTTATGGGTACAATCACCCTCTTCAACCTTGCGAGCATTCCAATCTATGCCCTCTCCTTGTTTAGAATGCCGTCTAAAGTGGTCAATAATGTTGAAAGTTACTAAGGGTTTCATGTAGCATTAGTGTGAGTTTGTTAGGTGGTTTGTCTGGTGAAGGTTTATGAAGCATGTGATGGTTAGTGTGTTGGTGTCCTAGGTGGTTAGCAATGTGAGGTTTGGGTTATGGGAATTCGGAAAGAGGCTCTTGTGAGAAAAAAGTGGCTTTGGAGATTTGACATTCATTCAGTGATGCAAATAAGAAATGGATTGGGAATTTAGTTTGCAACAAGCGAAATCTTTTTAGTTATTTATGAAGTTTTGGGGATTAGAATTGGGGCAATGACTTGTTGCCCCTTGAACTTTACTACTCATGCTCATTTATTTTTGAAACATACCCAAGCCTCATGTGTGGCTGACAGCGAATATCCTCTTGCTATGTTGGTGCTATGAAACCTTGTGCCCCTCCTATTCCACCATGGAGAAATGGGAAATACTTTATTTGAAGTGTTTAATGTTACCTCCAATATTTCGTAATTTTTTTATTTTTTTTGCTTTAAGAGCATTAGGGGCAACATTATTTTGGAACCAATCATATACCCATTTCCCTTATCGCTTAAGATTGATAGAGTCTGCTTCATTGCGTAACTGTTTCCCTTATTGCAGAGGGCTAAAAGACAGTCTACTCCTCCAGACTTCTTTGTGTCGCCATTAGTTTAAAATATTGGTGTTATTGAAATCACTAAAATGTTTAGAAACCTCTAATTTGGCAAATCCTTTATTGGATATGACTGAAAGGCAGTATGCTTCTTTGCATACCCGTTTCCCTTGTTGCATAGGATTAAAAGGTAGTCTGCTCCTTCAAACTTCTATGCGTCGAAATATTTTCTAGTTTGAAATCCTGGTGTTATTGAAAGGGATGAAATGTTTGAGAACTGTTTGATAGGAGGGATGAAAAAGCAGAAGGAAACAAAAGTAGAAGAAATAGATTTTCCATCCAGGAGGAAAGAAATATCCTTTTCCTCCTTTTTATTTGGTAGGATGCATGGAAAAGTTGGAAGAATGAATCACATTTGTGTGATTTGGCTAGCTGAATTGCCTAACAACAAATCACCTCCTTGCCTATATTAAATAGCCTTTTTGATTATGGATTTTAAAAAGCCTTTTTGCCAGAATTTCAATGCATAATCTTCACATTCAATAGGTATTCTTAAATGATCTCATTTTTTAATTGTTCACCCATTTCGTTTTAACAAAATTTAATGTTATCTAGATTAGTCAACATTTATAGTTGTTTGTGGTATTGGAGGAAAGCAGATGATAAAGAATAACCCATGCATGCAAATTACCATTTTACCCTCACAATAAGACTTTGAATCTCGATTTCTTTTGTGCAAAGTAACGAGCAAAATCAAAACAATTCCAATTCTTCCTCAAAAGCCTTGTATCGTCCACAGAATCCCAAATCAAAACAAATCAAAACTCATTTGTAGAAGATGCAAAAATATTTCTGTGAACTGAAGCACTTAGGAACTCCGGTTGTGGCACCTGTTAACATCAAGATTTCGGTTCAAATGTATAACAAGCACATCCAAGACTTAGGTTTGATTCTTTCATTTGTCTTAAACTAAAATCATCTTTCTATAATTTTAGGACAATTGATTGTAAGTATTGGACCAAAAGAGGACCATTTTGTTTACTATCACAGTCGACCACCGGGTGTGTGCTATGGAAGCTTGGAAAATTCTTATACATAACTTAATGGAAATTTTTTTCAAGATGTGCCTACCAATGGTGGTTTATGCAAGGCCTCTCGTTGTGGAAGAGATGCTGAGAGAATATGGAGAGTGGGAAGAGCTATCGGAATTTTCTGTGCAATGTTTGGCGGGTAAGTTTTTTTTTTGGGAGGGGGGAAGACCGTGCAAAGTCATTGTTACGGCGTCGTGTTTAGTGGGCTGTCTTTGGGGCCCACGTGATGCTATGGGAAATAAGTAAAACGGGGACATTTTTGGCTAAACAGCACGGTGTGCTATTCTTTACGAACAACAGAGGAGCCACTCCCATGGTGAGGGCTAGTCATCAAAGTTGAGTTGTTTGCTCTCATATGAGCTATGAGCTAAGAGCTAGGTCGCTGGGCTATACTAATTGAAGGAGAGTACTACAACACTGGCTATATCATATTTATGTCTTGGCTTGTAGGTGCTCAATTATTAGGGTCCATCGGCTGACTAATCATCTGGAAAATTGGTTTCCTTGTCATGGACAATGTTTAACTTGGTTCTAGCTTTCTTTTTCTACTTCTGAAGGATTCTTAGTCCTTGTATGTTTGTGATCCTTTTGATTTACTAGTAGTGTACCACGTGTGTTGCATCGAGAAAAGTTAGGTAATTAAAATTTTCACAAAATCTACAATTTTTTTTACATATATATAAAATATTTGTGTACTTAAGTTAATGACATCCCATATTTTTCAAGTTTATGTTTGTGTCATCAAAATATAAGTACAAATTTATGCAAGGTAAATCTAGTAATTGGAAATAAAAGCTTGAATAATACTAATTTTAATCTAAAAGGGTAGTGCTTTCTTAAAGTATTCTTAAAGGTTATATAGTGATTTAATAGTTTTTATTTATTGTTTTATATTTTCATTGTGGTCCTATTTCAAATATATATATTTATATTATAAATGAATGTTTATGTTTTTGAGTTATTTAATGGTAGGAGTGTTGTCTTAAAGTAACATCTACAGAATTATTTTTTATTGTTGTTTTATTTGTATTTATAAAATATAAATATAAATATAAATGTACTTATAGAGAGATACATGAATTGTGTGTGTGTGTTTTTTTTTTTTTTATGAATTATTAAATGGTAATAGTGTTATTGAGTAGTATTTATAACCAGTTATAAGTATGAACAAATATCTATGTCCTTTTGAGTTATTAGAGGAAAGTAATGTTATTAAGTATTTTAATAAGGGTATTTAGGTCATTTAGAGGAAATATTTTATGGGCGTCAAGAGTTTGAGTTGAGGAAATAGTCTCTTTGCATGCAAGGGTAAAAATGTGTACATTCTAGCCATCCTCAGACCCAAGGAGTGGCGGGGGCCTCATGCACTGGACAACCTTTTTTTTATAGCTGATAAAAAAAATAAGTAGCATAGATTTGTTCATTAGGAGACAAATCAACAAATTGAGAGATTAAGTAAAGAGAAAACACATAATGTTGAGAAACCCAAAACTACTACTATTGCTTATTGTCAGACATTTTAAGTCACGAGCTTTGACTCTCTACCTTAAGTTGAAAAGAACTGTGGAGGACTACCTTTAAGTTGGGGGATTTTTGCACTTTGCACCTTGTAAGATTTCTTGATTTCCACTTTGCACCCCAAAGGTTATTTTTCCCACTTTGCACCCTGAAATCTAAACGGAATTTCAAACAGAAGGGCAACATTGGAATCAATTTATGACATTCAAAGTGCAAAGTGGGAAAAATAACCTTTGGGGGTGCAAAGTGGGAATCAAGAAATCTTTGGGGGTGCAAAGTGCAAAAAGTCCTTAAGTTTGAGCAATAAGCCCTTCAGGAAGGTGGTGTTTGATAAAACTGAGAACTGAAGTCTGAAAACTGAAGTCTAAAAACTAAAAGCTGAATGCTGAATTTGTGGACTGTTTGATATTCACTGAAATTTAAGTACTGAATTGAATTAAACTGTTTGATAACTACACAGAGCTGACGTCTGAAAATAAATTAATTTTTAGTTTTACCCTTTCATTCTTTAATTTGAAAATATTTATAAAATATGTCATAATATAAATCATAATCACTATTATTATATTGTAGTCTACATTTAACAAATATTTGATCAAAATAAATAAATAAATAACATCTGAATAACACAATAAGTGAACAATAACAAATTGAATAACATAATAAGTGAACAATAACATCTGATAAAAAAAAGAACAATAACTAATAAATAATCAAATAATATTGAAAAAATACAATAAATTAGATTTCATTAACAATATGTGTGTGCGCCGTGTGTGTGTGTAAGTGTGTGTGTGTGTGTAAGTATGTGTGTGTGCAGTGCATATGTCTGTGTGTAATTGTGTGTGCAGTGCATGCGTTTGTATGTGTAATTATAATTATGTATGTATATTTTTGTTACAGAAGACAAGAGAAAAAAAAAAAAGAAGAGATCGACAAGAAGAATATATAGGTTAGGGGTTTTGAAGAGAAGATTAATTAGAGTTTTAATAGGATTGTAAAATATTTCGGGGTATAATCGTCATATTGTAAATATTATTAAAAATGGTTTTGCTGAGCGCTTTCAGTTAGGGATGACAGTGGATGGGGGAAAAACGGGTATTCGTCCAACCCCGCCTCGTTTGGACCGGAGATGGACTATACGTATTGGATGGTGGACGTATACGGGAATACCCGTATAAATCCGTGTGGGGATGAAGGCAGGGATGAACTTACCCTTACCCCCGCCCCACCCCTACCCCGCCCCCGCTATACCCGTTAAAACATATAGTTTTTAATGTTTTATTTTCTTTATTAAATTACAGGTGTGAAATTAGATGGCAGAAAAGTTTCTCCATTACAAATATTTAAGTAATATTTTAGACATTTGTTGTTTGTGTTATGTTGAGATGGTCTGGGGAACCCTTTTCTTAGTTATTTTATGCTTTTGTCCTTTTTCCTGTGCTTGAGTGGGGGTTTGATTGTGAAGTTTGAGAATAATATCTAATTTTTGAATGAATTTGATAATTAAACTCTGTTATATTATTAAAATTAAGACATGGCTAGTTGTTTGCATGCTGTTCTTTATGGATTCCAAGCTAGATATCTGTTCATGATTGGAGACAGTAGGGTAGTGGCTGGCCTTGTACAAATGATGGTGAAGAATCTTAAAGAGTTGCAAAGTTTTGAAAGAGCATGGAAGTGTATAAGTAGTCGGGGACCCTTCTTGTATTTTTTATCATTTGGATTTTTTGTATGTTTGGGTTGTTATGTTATATTATGTTGTGTTAGATTATTTAGAATGTTGTCGGATTATTTAAAATGTTGGATTTATTTAGAATTTTGAATTATGTTGGCTTGAACTTGGGCTTGGGCTTGGGCTTGGGCTTGGGCGGGGACGGGGATTAGAAATTTACTTGTGGATGGGATGAAAATGAAAACTATACCCGTTAATGGGGGTGGACCGGGGATAGACGGAGTTTTTTTAAGCGGGTACGGGGATGGAGATTACACCCCCCGCCCCCGCTTTGGTCCACTGACATCCCTACTTTCAGCTTTCAGAATTAAGTAAGGGATCTCCTACTTAATGTTGTAGCCTATTTTTAAGGAGCACTTAACATATTAAGAGTGTTTAAATTTTGGTTATCAAACGAGTTTAATTAAAAAGTGCTGAATACATTCATTTTAAGTGCTGAATTTGGGTTAACAAACACACCTTAAGCTTTAGTCTAAAAGTAGTTTTTGATTTGATTATTAGGTCACCTTTTTCGCATCTCTTGGGTTGAGTGGTCCCATGAACATCTATGGTTTCTGGTCCTTTGAGAAAGTGGATCATATATTCATTATTATGCTGTCATATTTGATATTTTTCTTCTGGTTCTATGTGTTCATAAGCTTCAGTTCTGGTAGATTAATTAATGATCTAAATTGGCTTGGGAACAAGAATGATGGATGTCAGCAAATTTTGTAAGCCCAAAACTTCTGTTGGGCTCTTAAATTCAACTTAAACGAGACCGGATTGTTTTTTATTTCGATAAATATAGCTTTTGTATTATGAGGTATGCGTGTAATTTACTTTCAAGTGTTCGGTTGATTTAGAGAGCCCATACTCTAGTTATTGTTCTCCTTCTATTATTCTGGATTAACAGTTTACTTCATTAATATTGGAGTTGATAATGGTAAATTGCAGGTTAGGGTGAAAGCTGCTCTTAACAAGCAGTCAAAAACTCGTCTGATTGGTCCTAACTGTCCTGGTATCATCAAGCCTGGAGAATGCAAAATTGGAATTATGCCTGGGTACATTCACAAACCAGGGCGTATCGGAATTGTTTCTCGATCTGGCACATTGACTTATGAAGCGGTGAAGTTTATTTCTTGAGCATTAATATTGTCTCTAGGAACTGTAACGATGTTGACAGATCTTGTGTTGTTTTTATGCTGTGAGCCCCTCTGATCAATGGGACACCTGCCATAGGATTTCTTGTATGCAGTCTTATCTTTAGTGTTTGTGATTTTTCCCCCCTTGGAAGATGTCTCCCTTCAATTTTGATGTTCAGAGAGAATTTTTAATGGATTTCTGAATAGTTTTTTTTTGTTCATTTTGTATTTCTTTCCTTTAGGCAGGGTGTGTGAGTGGGTGTTTGGCTATGGTTTTGGAACTCTTGATCAAATACCCTTGAACAACAATTTTCTACATTTAAAAAGTTGCATAATCTTCGTTTGATTGTCATTTTTTTTGATCATAAGTTCTCATCATTCACTTCATTTGAAATCACAAGAAGTAGTGAAGTCTCAATGTCCATTATTACTTGTTTAATCTGTCATCTACAGTGACATCAATTCCTGTGTAAATTGTAGCATGTTTGCTTTACTTTGTGAATGTGTCGGCAAGTATGTTTGGGTTTGATGTCAGAAAATGATGCAAACTTACAAGGGTTGAAGCCCAGGCATGGAGGCCTGGGTGCGGAAGGGGGGCATTCCTACGATCCTTTCAGGAATGGCATATGCACATGAGCAGCAGATGACAAGCATCTATGGTGATAACACCTTGCCTCATAGAAGTGTGTGAGGATGTCCCCCTGTTAGACAGATTTCATTCACAGTGCTCTAATTATCTTTTCTGCTCTAACTGCTTGCTCTTAATGACATCCGAGCCCTTCCAACACCAGCGCTGTGTTCTTGCTGTTTTCATTATAGCAGTTATTATACCATTGTTTACCTGCCAGGAGTGGTACACAAGTCACATCAAAAGTAATTCTTGTAACGCAACTGTTTTCTTCCCCTATATTTAGAGCCTTTTTTTTCCCCTTATAATGGTTCCCATGACACTGAAAGCAGAAGTGATCCTGTTTTTTTCTCAATTCCTTTCTCTTTTTTTTTTCCAGAAGTATGTTACTTTACATGGATTCATGGTGGTATGCATCAGTATGATATCTGATATTAGTTGCCTTTGTGCTTACCAAAAGGAAATATAAATGAATAATTGTATATATATTATGTGTATATATTTGTTGCTTTGGCCTTTGACATTGTTAGAACATTTCGGAATGATCCGCAGTGGCAGAGCCACACTTAGGCTAGGGCGGGCCGGTGGTCCCCCTGCCATTTGCCTTAATCACTATACAATTTAGTATATATAAAAAAACTCATGATATTTTGACCTAATGCCCCCATTAATTTTTTAATCTTTCCTTTGGGACTTTCACATATCAATGTCTTGACTCTTGAGAATTATTATGTAATTTCCATTAAGTTTAACTTTAGTTACTTCTTATCTACTTATGTTTTAACAAGTCAAAAAATACACGGGTTGTGGTGGATTTGAAATATCATTCAAATTATTGTTACTTTTTAGGCTCGGGGATCATTTTGGTTATATATATTGTCAAAATTATGTTTCTCAATAAAATTGATGGCGATTTTCTGGTGGATTATTTGATCAAGGTTGGAGATTGAGAATGAATACTTAGGAGATGGAGAAACGGATTACTGGCAATTGAGTTGGTGAATAATGTGGGGATGTTAAGATTGATCTTAAAGTATGAGTCCGGGTGTGCGTGGGCCCCGGAGGGGGAGATGTAAGAAAAAATTACCAACTTGATCTTTAGCCCAAGTATTATATTTGGTTATTTACTAAAATCTCCTTTGGAGGGGAAGGATGGATTGTAAGTGTAGATGATTTGGAAGATATAATAGGATAACATGTATGGTTAGGTTTCACTTGTATACTTGGTGGAACCTGGCATATATTAAACAAACCATTCGAATTTTGCTAGCTCCAAGTGTGTTGAATTGGAGAGCAGACTTTGCTAATTATAATCGGTGTTAGAGTGCGTAACGAAAGTGTTGGTTGAAATTAATATTATTGGGACTAACCAATAGTTGTGGTTACGTAGGTAATGTAAAAAGTATAAACTTGAAAAGTGAGAACCAATCTCTTGGATAATTAGGTGTTTAGTTTGATAATTATAACTATTGAGAATCTTGTGATGTCAATCGGATACATTTATTAGAAGGGAAATGCGAGGTTCTACAACTGTGGTACTATTCTTTAGCAATGGGAAGTGTCGCTAAGGATAGAGGCTAGTGCTCGAATTAACACGAGAAGGTTATAGTTTTACACTAAGAAAATGGAGATGAACATCTTTGGGTTCACGGGTAAAACTTGGGCAAACAAGGTCATGGACGTCTTGGGCTACGCCATGTCATGGGTCGTGCACTCGGGAGTAGTTTGGATGGGAATATAGTGAATGGGAGCATGGAGTACAAGAGTATCATGATACCATAAACAAGTGTAATTTTTCGATTCAACATGATGAATGATGATCCAAAGTATAGCAAGTATTTACACGTGAATGTGCAATCTAGGATTTGATTATAGAATATTGAATTGTGGCGATTGTGTAGTTGAGAGTTGAGTTACCAATTTCAGTGATTGTTTCTCTTGTTAGTGAGATGATTGATAAATTCAAAAGAGAAGTGATATTTGATGAATATATAACTAAATTGATGATCTAGTAGTGTTCTTAAGAGTGCTTCTAAAATAATTACAATAATGATAGAAACTTCGAATCCTATTGGAAGAATCGTCATGAAGTTTGAGCTTCGTGCATATTGACTTTAGAGTCAACTTTAGTTTTAGAGGCATTTAAGTTTGATAAGGATAATTAGGTAGATTTATAAAATTTTTAGGTCAAAATAATGTTGCCATTGAATTTGGGTGGTTGCAAAACTTTGGGATAAACGTTCGATTTGTATAACGGTTCGGAGGAGTAAAATGGTAATTTTAGTGTTTCTTGTTTTTCATTCCGTAGGAGATCAAGAATGGTTATTGATTGAGCTATTGGTGATTCAAGGTGAATATTAAGTGTTCCAAGATCACTTCAGATGGTTGTAGAGGTTTCAATTTGAAGAAAAGAAGTTTGGAGGTATTTCGAGACTTAGACACATGTTGGAGAGAAGTTTGGGAAGGAAAGAATTTGACATTATTTCAGTATTTTGGCCATAATTTTTTATCTTGATGTCTGATTGAGTTGATTCTTGTGGCATTAGAAAGAAGATTTGGAGCTTTACAAAAATTTATTTCATGACAATTTCGTGAATTGACATCTGACTAGGTCAAAATTGGCTTGGAAGTTTGGATATTAGGGTAGGCTCGATCGGACGCGCATTTGGAGTTTTGGGTAGTAAGTTAGGTTCGTCCGGACACAAAAATTCCGTACAAAAGAGTCTTGTAGAAAAGGAGGAGGAGAAAGAATAGGAGATCGGATCGAGGATCGTTAGGAAGAGTGCGTAAAGATCAACGAAAGACACATAAGGATCAATTGTGATGGATTAAGGTAGGGTGTCTTCGCTTGTGCTAAAAAAATATCTGATTTACATCCTCAGTGCGTTCTTAGTTCATAAACCCTAAATCTTGGATAATGAATATTTGAGAATGTTTCCTTGCGATCTCATACATGTTTTTATTGAAATCTTCCATGCTTTATGAGTTCCAAAAACAATAGTTTGTTGCATACTTGATATGTGTGAAGAGCATGATTTAAATCTCATGTATTGGTGTGTTTGATGAACTTGAATACAACCAAACATATATCGTAGAGTGTTTCGATGAGGTTTTTACCTCGAGGGGTTTGAAGATTTCCTATCATTCGTAGTGGAGGTGTTTGGTTCCTAGTGAGGTTCCAAGGGTTCCCACTATTCGTTCACTTTGACCGATGCATAGGGTTAATATATTATTACTGAGGAGAATTGGTTAGATAGTGGCACGTCAGTATCGGTTCTTCCTAAAGCTTAATGTGGATTGGTGAATGATGGTTCGTGATTGTGATGATGTGGACCAGATGTATTTCAGTGTGTTGAATTCTTACTAATCAAACTGCCTACTCTCTTTGGATCAATTATTTGGGTAAATTCCTTTGTGTGCATAAATCCAGGAGATTGTTACTAGTGTCCCATATTTTACATCAAAAGTTGTGTATTTACTTCTGAAATTAAGACCTACCATTTTTTATGTATTTTGTAAACCTTGTTTAGGTTTGGAAAGTTTCTTTACTGAGCTAGTTGTGCTCACCCATTCCTTAATATTTCTAGATTTGGGTATTGAAATGGCTAAAGGCTCAAGGGAGAGTGTTGATTGGGATTTTGAAGCGGATCAGTGTGTGGATCCGGATTTCGAAGCTTAGAGATTGATTTTCTAGTTTTAGTTTAATTGTTTTGATGATGAAATACTATTATGAATTTTTATAGTTGATTTAAATTTGCAATATTGTTTTTGATTTGAGGTTTTTCCGGGGTTGTAAGCTTTGAATGGTGGATTGGTGGATTGGTGTTTTGGGGTTTCTATTTAACTAGTTGAGGATAGATTCTCTTTCTTGAGTTAGTGGATGATTGTATTTAGCATGTTCTCACATGATAAATTTTGAATTGAAGGATTTTTATTTGAATCACGCAGTTTTTTGAAATTTGGGGTGTGACATGATGCATGCACTTTTGAACTCAATTTCGGTAGTCCTTAATTTGTTTTTGAAATGAGAATAAAGATATTTGTAAGCAAAGAGGAGGCTTATACATATAGTTGGAGATAATATCTCAGTAATTGTTCTACAATTAATTCCCTAAGGAATTGAAGAATCACATATATGGTTTTTGGTTGTATCTTTTCTGTTATCTTGTACAAAAGTTCGAGCAGAGGGCGCTTGTAATGCTTGATCATGACCCGTCTCTCTCCTGATATTGAGTGGAGATATGATCAACCTTGAAAACAAGTTTGAAGCAATTGGTAATGGGAAGTTGGATTCACTAGAATAGTTCTCTTTATGAGATCAAACGGTGGCATGCAACTAGCAATAATATTTAGGGGGATCTCACCTTGCACCCTGAAAGGTTTAAGTTTTCCCACTTTGCACCCTGAAAGGTTTAAGTTTTCCCACTTTGCACTATGAAAGATGAGATTTCTCATATCGCACCCTCAATGTATTAAAAGTGTTCTAATGTGGCCCTTCCCTTACCTACCAATGCTTATTCTGTCAAAACGCACTCCACTGAAGTTGACGGAATGTGTAATGGAAACTAATGGAAGGACCATATTGTAACACTTTTAATACATCGATGGTGCAATGTGAGAAATTTAATTTTGTGGGTGAAAAGTGGGAATTCTTGAATTTTGAGGGTGCAAAGTGCAATTCACCCAAATATTTAACCTTCATTGCTTGAACCGGTTGAAGAGATAATGCTTCATTGTATAGTTCTTAAATGACAATAAGACGAAACAAACGGAAATTATTTGAAACTAGCCGAGCTAAATAGAATACTTTTTTTTGTTTGAATATTATCTTATAACGTATATAGCTTCTGTAATGTTAGATTTTCCTCAGCATTTCAAAGTCCTAAAGTATGTAGAATTTTCTTGTTGCATCGAGAGCAAAAGAATGTGCCACCTTACCAAACTGATCATGTACTTGCGTTATGTTCCACCATTACCTAGTGTGGCAAAATGGTTGCGGGTATCTTGATTATTTTAATATCTCACTGACAATTGTAGCCTGATGTGATTTATCCAAGTAAGATTACGGCATATGAGATTTTGTGATACCATCTCCCACCAAGACCTGGGATGCAGGTGCAAGGGGACTTGGCGTGGCAAAGTGATCCATTAGATGGCATCTAGATTGTGCTATTATGTGTGAAATTGGTTGCCTGCTATGGTTTATTTAACGGTTCATGACACACTACATTTCAGTGAATTGACTTAGTTATATATCTGGTAGGTTTTCCAAACAACTGCTGTTGGCCTTGGGCAATCAACTTGTGTAGGAATTGGTGGCGATCCTTTCAATGGAACAAATTTTGTTAATTGTTTAGAGAAGTTTCTTGCTGATCACCAGACGGAAGGTAAAAAAACCTCCAAAAATGTGTACAGTCTCAATTGGATGTTTTGATTATGATATTTGTTAGGATAATATGTCCTCCATCTAAGATAAGGATGGTCTACGCTTTTAATCCTATTTGACTTATCTAATATTGTTCTATCGCAAGTGGTAAGGTTAGAAGGTGATGTTATTGATATTCTGTGTGATTGGCCACAGTAAATGGTTGGCCATGGTAATAAGACATACTGGAAATGAACTTCCTTGACATTAAAGAACTTTGCTGAGCATGATGTAACCGAAACAACTTTATGGGTAGAACTGTCAGAATTTTAGGATGACACATTAAAACTGTTTGTGCCTTTAGATTGCTTGTAAAATTCTATTACTTACAAGTTTTTTAAGTTTGAAAAAATTATCTAGCACAGTAACTTACTAGGTGGTGATGAAGCATAGAATCGAAAACAGAAATGGAAACGGACACTAAACAAGACACGATGTGCACTGACCCGTTTACACGATAATTCATGAAAAAGTAGGGCACAGACATGGCTAGGACGTGCTACAAGTAATAGTATGTTTTCCTATATCCAATTACATAGTTGGTATTACACTGTATATGATAGCCATTACTTCATGGTAATACAAGTTACTTCTGTTGCTCTAATGTATTTTTTTGTTGTTAAGTATACTATCCAATAATCTCCTATTTCTCTTTAACAAAGTTGAGTAAGCATCCATAATTATTATGATTTCTCTCATCAGCCCATGCCTCCTCTGTAATGAAATTCTTACTTTGTTTCTTACCATAAATTTTAGATAATACTATAATATGGCATCTTAACTACTGTAATTTATTTTTTGTCATATGGTGGTCATATACCAACGTTCTACATAAAGCATGTTCTAGCTATAAGGTGACCAAGTGTTTAGTTTTACATAGACATGGCCTAGATAGTGCAACACATGCAGAGAAAGGCCTGAACATCAACCCAACAAAGGGACTAGGTCATTAGGTACCTGGTTCAACGACTGGGTCATTGGTTCAACCATTGGGTTACTGGTGGGACCGGCCATCTAATAAAAAAATTAAAAATAAATATTAATTATAATAAATATGTTAAACAATATAGTGGGTATACAAATAATCACATTTAATGTATATTGGATCAAACAAAAATCCAAAAATTTAGACCAAAGAATTATGTCAAATTCCAAATTGAAAACTCAGAATCACATTTCACATTATCAATATTCAATTTGGATGATTCAATATCAAAATTCTAGATTCAAACAATCACAATCTCATGCTACAACAGCATAAATGAAAAATAACAAAAAATAGTGGAACAAAAAAATAGATCTGAGAAGCAAATACAAAGGAGAGAGTATATATCTACTGTGTCTCACTTGAGGGAAGAGAATGTGTAGAGAATGAGGGGTGAGTGAATCTAATCGTCGATGGAGCTCTGAGTGAGGAGTCCCTATTCTTCGACTTCGAATGTTTGACTTTGACACTTCGTGCGCACAAAGAGAGAGAGAGAGAGAGTCGTTGCTCGTCGCGAGAGATAGAGATGTGAGACGTGAGGAACGATTTTGGGAAAAATTCCCAAAAAGGGACAAAACACCAATTTTTATACCATTTTAATTGATCCAGCCGGTTTGTTAAAAATTGTCCGGGTTGAATGGTTTGCTCATGAACCGTCCAGTTCAGCGGGTTTCTTCTGGTTTTGATGTTCAAACGATCACATAGAGGAATCGACCCTGTTTAGGCTTCTAGTTTATTGGGTCAACCCGTTGGGTCGGGTTTTAAAACACTGGTTTTCTGGAAAAAACTTAACCTCTCGTTTTTTGCTTTTGGACCAAGGCAAATACGAACAAGATTTCTGTTACTTGTGACTGGAGCAGATAAAAATTTTAATTCGTAGGAGTTGGTATTGTTTCAAATCTTCATTTTTGGTGATTTCATTTCAAATTTGGTTTATTTTGCTTTACTTTTTATTCAACATGTGGTCTTGGTTTAGACTTTGACTTAGCAACTTCCAATTTTTTTTTGGTTAGTTTTATTTGTTTAGTCATGAGTATATTGAGATGTGAATTTTGATGTGAAATGTCTGAATGTGATCCTGAGGAGAATTTTGTTTATTGCATTTATGAAATGTTTTAACAAAATAATTGGTTCCATCCCATCTCTGTGTAAGCTAGACTAATTCTTCTGTCATTAGCGCTTCATTTTAAGTAGTGTATACACTGGTGGGTAAAATTAAAAGAACAAAACAATTGGAAGAAAATTTAGATCAATTCCCAGAAGTTGGTTTGCCACCACTAAGAAAAGAAGTGTACATCATGCAATAGATTTTGTACCCGGATCTGCCTTGGGCTACATACCGAATGCCTCCCAGCGTGCTGAAATGAAAAGACAAGTTGAAGACTTTTCTCCTTTCATAATACCTTGAATGTCACTGGGAATGGTTGAAGTTTTGTTTCTTGCATTTGTGAAATGTTTGAACGGAATAGTTGGTTCCATCCTGTCTCATATACCTTAAAAGGACTGAGTTCTGTTTTCTTGTTTTTTAAGGTAAGTGTATGCTTAGATTCTTAGGTTTAGATGTAAATGTAGCCTTCCAATGCGAAAGAACGAAGGACGCCCTTTCAATTTGTGGTTCTGTACTAACAATGGAATGTGCCCAGATGCCAACGGATGAAGAATTCCCCTTCAATTTGTTGTCTTTTTGATCAGTAGTAAATAATTACAAGTAATGCACCTAACACATGGAGGCTAACGCATGGAGGGAAGGGAAAGAAGAGGAGAACTACCAAATCCTCGCAAGGATTAAGTCAAGAAACACAATTTTCTATAGAGAACACTGAAATCAAAATTCAACACTAATTAAAATGGAAACTATTCTCCAATTGATATAACAAATCATCTCAATATGATAAATACTATCTAACTAAAATTCAAATGATAAGGAAAATCACAAAGATAAATCCTAGAATCTACGTAGTGCAGTTTCCTTTGGATAAAAATTTCCCGGTTTTCTGATTAAGCTTCTAAAGTCTGGTCATCTCGGTCCAACCATGCACATGCTACGTTATCAATTCTTATCTGTTGAAAAGAACTCGACTATAGTGAGTGAGGGGGAGGGCTAAAATACCCTATGATGAAGCAATTCAAGGAATCAATGATGAAGTCTTCTTCTGTCGATGATTAGGCTTCCCATTGCTAAACTTTTCCAGCAACAGACAAAGGACGAATGGTACCCGATATATGGTTGTCAATTAGGGCATCAAAATCAGCCTTATTTACATACAGGGGCTCCACAATCTGTATCTTAGATTCTAGCTCATTAGACTCATTATTCTATGAAGGAGTTTCCCTTTCAATTATCACAACAGGCTTTGTATGGCGTTGAAAAGAGAAATGACCAAATCTTGGACAATTAAAGCATCACATCTTCACACTAGGGTTAGTACTCCAACGAGAAAAAGAAGTAACACCAGGTTGGGATGGTTTATTTTGGACAAAAACATTCTATTGTGGTTTACTAAATGACTTATCTTTACTTGCATCTGCGAATGTTCTCTCACATTGAGCTGTAGGTGCTATTGCCATAGAAGATATTATAAAAGCCCCCCTTTTCAACTATTATTCATCTGATAGGTAACTGGAACTGTATCTGCCATAGTGTAAGGTCGACTTATAGGTAAGTCCGAACAATCATCACATCCTCAATATAATGAAATTCTCATCCTGTAGTCAAAATGTAGAATTTTCTTATATACTCCTCAACAGACATGCTTCCCTTAGTCAACTCTGATTGTAGATGAGCTCGTGGTTTATAATTTGCACGCATGAAGTATCGAGTCAAAGCAGTATTCAAGTTATCCAGTGATCTATTGATTTCAAAATGAGTTTGTTGATATTTTGCCAACCAAAGTCTTGTTATACCTTTCAATTTAGGTTTTGCAAAGAACACCTTTCTCTCATGTGGCAGACTGTTAGAAGATACCATCTAAAAAAGCTTTCGAGTTTGTGTAATTGATCAAGGAATCCCTTGGGATTATTGACCCTTGGGATTCATTGATATCTACTTAACCCCTCTCTCAACATCGAATGATACGAGTTCTCGAACTGGGGCATGGGCAATAGCTTGTTGATGATGGATGGAGATAGATGCAAAACATCAATTATTGTCTGCATTATTCCCAAATTCTTTACCATTCTTATCGAGGAAACAAGCTTAAAAAGCATCTTATCATTCATGGCCTTATTCGTGGATAAAGCCTCCGCTTTGGCATTTAATTCGGATCTGGAGACCATATAAGGAGTTTTCTTAGAGAATTCAGGAAAGCTGGGGGCTAAACTGTAATTTCAGAAACTTGTGGGGTCAATTCTGTAGTTTCAGAAACTATGGGAGTCAAAACTGTTTAGAAACTTTTGGGTTAGTCATGTAATTTTAGAAACATTTAGGGGCATTAAGGGAATTCCCAAAAGTCTAAGGGTGTATCCTAAAATTGTAATAGATCTGGGCTGGGCCTATTGTCTAGGCTATTCTCAATATGATGAACCAATTTTTCCTTTTTTGGACTGGGCTGAGTTATTTTGGCCTGGATTTTGGTCTTAATTTTGTATATAGTTCCTATTTTGGGCCAGGGGTTTAATAAAGAGTTTGGGTTGGATAAAAGTGTGGAATTCAGTAAACTAGAGGTCTGCAAACTTCCTTGGTCAAACCATATTCTTTATAACTGTAGCAACAGATGGTGAGATGTTGTTTTCAATGCAAAGGAGAACAACACGAACGAACTGTATTGTGGATCGACCAAAATCTGATGTAGTAGATCTGTGTTGCGATGTTAGTTTTGTGCCGAAAAGTTGCCTCTAGCGGGCAAGAATGGTGACGATAATGACTGAGCTTCATGTGATTTATAGGCTTTTATATTTTTTCTCATTTTTCGTTTTTTTTTCTACTTCGTGGTTGGATTCCTTATCCAACCTTTTCATGTACTTTTTTTTATTAATACAAAGTTCTCGTTTCCCATCAAAGAAAAAAAAAGGGACGATGACAGAGCTGTTAAGGCCTGATATGGTAGCAACGAAATAGTGATAAAGGTGATTAAAAGACGGGAAAGCCAATGTATAGTGACAAAGGCATGTCTGAGCACAATAACGAGCAATGACAATGGTTCTAAGTTGGGCTTTGATACTAATTAATGTAGAGAGGGAAAGTAAAGAAAGAAGAGAACGGGATTGCCAAATACTCGCAAGGATTGAAGAAACACAATCCCCCATAGAGAATACTCAGATCAAAATTCAACTCTTAATAAAAATGGGGATTACACGATATTTATAGGCCAAATCTCCTATTGAAATAAAAACTATTACCCTATTAAAACTCTATCAACTTATTGCAAACCATCTCAATCTGATCTACCTCAAATTTTCAGTTATTTAAAATAAAAACAACAAAGATGTATCCCAATAAATCTGCCATGTGCAATTTCCTTTGGACCAAAAATTTTCGGTCTTCTGGCTTGGCTTCTAAAGCTGGTCATCTCGATCCAACCATACAAAGGCTAAAAATCACTATCTATATAAAAAAGGACAGAAATACAAATTACATCTCACAATTGGATTCCAAACTGGTCCTAATCAAGACAAATGGAATTCCCACAAAAACGGGAGACAACAAATCCCAAAATATGCCAAGAAGCAAATTCTTCCCCACAATGCAATCTCACCCATAGACTACCATCAAAAGTTCTGACATTTCTTTCTAACCGTAACACCCAAAAGATCATCAACACCATACATTTCCATAGGGTGCATGCTTTTTTACTCTTTCTCAAGCCCCAAACTTCAATCACAAACATCGAATCACAATAAGATGGTGATACCCAACACAATTCCACCAAAAAAGCTATTGGACAATGTAGGAAAAAGATGATCAAGGGTCGCCTCACTCCTTCACATTATACACAGCTGCGGGAACTAAGAGTAATGTGTTCTCCCTGGCTAAAGCAAATCATTAGTACCAAGTCTTTTCTGAGCAACAGTCTAAGCGAAAACTTCAATTTTAAGAGGAACCTTTTGCTTTCCAAACCGTCTTAGAGGGCTAAAGTGTGGTATGCTAGGACCATATGTTAGCACATCAAAGAACCATTTAGAAGAAAGATTAGATCACCACCTTCTATCAGTATTCTATGCCTATCGTCCGATACCGCTCCTCGACGCAACTACTAATGTATCTCAATGCTCTCAAGATCTGTGACTGAAACCGCAACCTTGAACCACGCCCTTCCTATAGCTTATACGAAACAAAGTTCTGCGAGTAACCAATAATTTGCTTTTTAAAAGCTGCTCCCCATAATCCCTTACGAATTTTCTCAAGCACTACAAAATAGGACCATACTTGAGTTCTACTCACTGCTTTCTTTCACTAAAAATTGAGCTGATTCATGTTTATATATGCTTTATAATTGTTCATGAGTCAGGAACATTCTAGATTTTTAGATTTTCTGGAAATGGACTGTTGTATTGATCCCCAGTTCTCATCTTTGATCAAGTTCATCATTTGGCCTTTTGTAGTTGTAGAAGTGGTCGAATTTTCCAGATTTTATATTTTCAAATTTTGATCCTAAAGTTAGGAGTACCTAAAAGTATATATGCAGCTAAAAATTTTCTTTTTGCAAATAATCTATCAATGAATAAAATTTTTATACTACAGAAGTGTTTTAGAAGAATTTTTAGCAATTATGATTTTGTGGATTCTGTGGGTGGTTAAATGGGAAACATATCTTTTGTTGTTAAGTGCCGAAAGCTCAAACCTGGAATTCAATTATATGATCTGTGGTATTTTTGGTGCATGAAAACAAAAGTTCTCGTGGGTGATGGGGGACTGCTGCATTTACTTTTCAAACTTCTCTTTCCTTATTTTGCCTAGAATGTGCATTCTGCTTTTTGTCCTTTGTAGTGAAAACTGATAATATCACACTGGGGAAAAAAATAATAGTCAGCTCTCTTTTCTGAAGTCCTTTTTGCTTTGCTTTTTTCTGTTTTGGATTTTTATTTCGATTGGAAATTTTCGTTCACACTGTTGGTTTTGTTCATTTTCAATGTTATTCTCTTGATCTGACAATGGGTGGCGGTTGTGTTTCAGGTATCATTCTTATTGGTGAGATTGGTGGTACAGCAGAAGAGGATGCTGCTGCCCTTATTAAGGTGCGTGATAGTCAGACTATTTTAATCCCTTTTTTTGATTGGAAACAAACTCTTGTATTACTAAATGAAATATATAGTACATTAAAAGAGATTGGATAAGAAATCAGACCAAGGAAAGAAAAGAACAATGATAGAAAAAATAAGCCTATAAATCAGATGAAGATCAATGAATAATTATTGATATGCTAAATATAAAAGTCTAGGTAAATGATGGAGATTGATTCACCTCACTCTTGCACGATTCAGTTGAGTTCTTTTATAGAGTTACAGGTTTTTTATGGAGTCTATTATAGTGAAGTTATTCCCATTAAACAATAACTCAGTCTTTGTCGTGTGTAGTGTCTATGGTTTATATGGCCAGTCCCAATCCCAGGAGGACGGCTGCACTAGGTAGCTGAGACCTAGTGTAAAACTTCTCAGGCCCGTAGTGAATATGGATCTTGAAAATAAATGGTTGAATTTTAAGGCATTCCTTTTAAGCTCAGAAGCACAAACATAGATACGGGACACGAACACGATACAATATGATACGGACACACAGACACATCATTTTTCTGAAAAATAGGACTCGAACACGTTGAATAAAATGTTTTATTTTTTATATAAGAATTACTTTTGAGATTTTGCCCAATATATATTTTTGAGTATGAGTTCACAATTTTTGCTATGTAGTTACAGATTATTTTTTTTGCCATGTGTTAACAAAATTGACCTAGATCCATTCATAGGTTTGACATAAATTATATATAAACTAGAAGCATTGGGGCCCAAAGCACAAAACCACTTCATAAAGGCCACTGGACTAAGGAAAAAACCCACAACAAAGTCTGAAGCCTCATGGATTATGCCCGTCCACAGCCCACCACCAAAGTTCAGATTAGTCATAGAAGTTAGTAAAGGATAGATAAAGGGATAAGGGAAATCTGGTTAACCAATTAAAAAGCTAGACGTGACCTTGGAAAAGGGAATCCTTCCATCTGTAATATTGCCATGCGGTAAATACCAAGACTCAACTCCAACCTACTCTTCAATCTCCTCTCTTTCTCTCTCCGTCAAAGTTCTGTATCTTTCCCATCTCTCTTCTCATCTTTATCCCTAGCTAAAAACATCTGGTGCATATAACAGAACAACGGAAGCTCTTGAGAGTTCCTAAACACATGGATCATAGGCTCTGTTGCTGTGGCTCTGCAATGTGGCGCAATTCTTCTTGTGATGCATCTCTACTTCTTTTTCTGTTTTGGGACGTGCATCTATTTCGTTGGATTCTGCAAACTACCTGCTGTGACTACTTTCCAAAGATTGCAAATTGGCTTCAACTTGACCCTAACGTGTCCAGATGCCTCCCCAACATGTTCCGGACGTGTCTGAAATTCAAAAACATAAAAAAATTGAACACTTTATTTTGGGTGTCTGACACGTGTCCGAAATTTTTTGTGTCCCAAAACTGTCGGACACGGATACGTAAACCTAACTTACGTCTATGCTTCATAGCCCTTAAATAATATGTTGCCCCTGCACACTTAAATAATATGTTGCCTCTGCACCTTGTTGTTTGAAAAAATGCGCAAAGAGCACTGCCTTGCATCACGGTGTCTCAAAAATGGGTAAGGGGCGCCCCATTTTATTCACACGGATGGGGTAAAAAATGTGAGGGTTCCTGCATCATTCTAGATGAGTGTGAGTTAGGAAACTAGGCTAAAATACTAAACTTAGGTTTTTGACTTGGAATATAATAACACTTGTAGTTTAAATCATGATTACGAGAAAATTCAATATAACGTGTTTAAAAGAGACTAATTGTGTTGGAGAGAAAGCAAGAGAAATAGGAAAAATATATTATAAAATTTATTATACTAGAAACTATAGACATTGAAATAGTAGGAGAAAATGGCCAAAAGGTTATTCTAGGATAGAGTTTGACCACACAACTTAGGACAATGGTATTAGATATATGTATTCAAGCTCGTTTAGACTAAGAAAAGAGATTAAAAATCTAGGTATTAGGTGATGGAACTTAAAAGGAGAGAATTTTTTTAATCCAAGGATGAATTGCTAAATAAGCAACAAGCAATTTAGAAGATAAAAGTAATGTAATAAGATAAAATGCTATGTATTTAAAAGATATTAATAGGGGTTTTTTGAGAATCAACAGGTAATGGACCATTAGCTAAAGCAACTTGGTGGTGGAAACTGTGTTTACCAAAAAGAATGTTATAGAACATGGCAAAAAAAAAGAAGCGAAGAAAATTCTAAACAATATAGGCTTGTAGATAAAGATGTTAAAAAAAGATGAGAGAAGCAAAGATAGAGGTATATGATTAACTTTATTCTAAGCTAGGTACAAAGGATGTAGAGAAAAATATGTATAGACTTGCTAAATTGATGAAAAGAAAAACTCGAGATTTTAACATATTAAGAGAGAATTAAATGTTCTTTGGACAAAATGAGCGAATTAATGAAACATAACAAATTATTGAGAGGTTCTTGAATGGAAATTATATAGGAAATTTAGGTGTTGAAGAATATGATAAAAAAAAGAACATAATAACCTTGGGGAGCTTGGGAAAACTTGTTTTTTCCCATAAAATTATTATGTCTGAAGTAAGTAGTGTGCTAAAAGAGAATAAAAATTGGAAACTGTTTAGAAACTGATGGCCTATGGATGAAGGTTTGGAATTTGTTCGAAGATATAGGAGTATCTTGACGAACTAAATTATTTAAAGATATTAAAGTGATTGAGAGATTGTTTGTTTATGGAGGAAGATTGTACATTGCTTATATATAGAAATAACAGTACATAAGAGTTGCCCAAAATATCGAGGTATTAAAGTAATAACTCATACATTGAAACTTTAGGATAGAGTGTTCGAACAACAATTAAGACTTAAAAAAAAGGCGTTTGAGAATCAATTTGGATTTATGCTTGGAAGGTTAATAATGGAATTGGAAACACAAGAATTTGTACTTGGGTGTGAATTTGAGTTTGTAAATCAGCTTCTTGTTTTCATAGAATTGCGTTGAATGTAGAGTTTAATAGGAAAGCTTTCCAATATGAGTTTTCTTGTTTGGGAAGGCTGAGTTGTGAGGAACGAGAAAGGTTTTATAGAGGAGGTAGCACCAAAAGTCGGTACCTTGATCTTGAGGTTGAAGATGATGGGAGGACGCTAAGAGGGGCACGTGGCACAAAGGGAGGAAAGATAGAACAAAATAAAGATACACTATGGTGTACTAAACATAAGGAAGTTGCGGTTTTGTCTTTGAAAATCGTCATGTTAAAGACGCAATTAAGGCAATTAATGGCTCCAAATCCCATGATTCAGGGAATTCTAAGATTGATTTGAATTTTAGAAATATGGTTAAGGAAAGGTAATAAAGGAATTAATGACCAGATGGGCCAGAAGGTAGAGGTAGTCTTTTGGGTTGGAAGGAAAAGAAGACTTTTAATAAGGGCCATCACATTATTTTGCCATCGGTTTCTAATTTATTTTTAACGCAAAATCTGGGGGTGGGTGGCTTCTAAATGTTGATGGGCCTCATTGGCCCATTTATCCCAAAAAACCCAGCCTCTTTTAGTAAAAAGCCGGGTCTAGCTTGCACTCTCTAATAAATCAAATGAGCCCCCCGTTAGGGCTTTATTGTTGAACCATGTTAACGATGTTTGTGGCTCCAACGAGGGAGAAGGAATATGAATGTTTAGGGATTATGTTGTGAGGGGTGTATAGCTGAAGTCGATGGAGGAAGATGACAATGATGATGCTTAGGAAGATGACGAAGATGATGCTTTTGATTTTGCGAGGACTTTGATGAAGATAATGGTCTAGGGGAGGAGGGTCTTGTGAGGAAGCCATTACTAGAGGTTGAAGAGTGCTATATTGATCTAAATGGGGTGGGTTTGCATTCGGATGGGATGGGTAACTTGGATAGCGGTCGACAAATTGGTTCATATTGTGATGAAAGTGAGAAGGAGCTTCAGTTGAAGCCTGAAGAAGTTCTTAGTGTTGTTGGGAAGATGTTTAATTTGCCAAAGATGAATGACCTTAGGGAGACTAATTCATAGACGAAAGAAGTGAGACAGTTGCCAAATTCCATTACTAGGTAAGGTATAGTTTTGAGTTTATTACAAATGCCCGTTTATGCACTGAGGAAGTGAGTTGTAAACCTTCTGAGCCTTCAGGAAAGGGGGGGAGGTGGGTTTAATTCAGTGGGAAGTAGTCATGTTCCGAGGGATATTGGGTTTTTTGCTTCTGTTTTGGGTAATGAGTATGGGGTGAGGTGGGAAGTACTCTTTCTGTTCTGGGATAGAGGTTAAGTCTAAGCCTAATGAATATGTGCTTTCCTGGGAGGAAAGGGTATCCCTTGAGAAGGGTTGTTCCTTGGGTATTTGGGAATGGCCACCATCAGGCCCTTTAGCTGAACCATTATTTGTTTTTTAATTAGACAAATTTATGTCTTAATAATGGGGATTCCATGGTGAATTTTGCCCCAATAAATTCTAAGGTTGTGTCTGATAGAGCTATTGTTTGCTATGAAGGGGATGAGAATTAGTTGAAAACAAACTAGTTAGATAATAAAGGTGAGAAGGGTGAGATTGTTGCAAACGAGGATAGGTTGTGTATGTCTGATGACGAAAATTGGGTAATAATACTTGAGAATTTTCTAGAAAAAATGGGGTTGTCCTTGGTTCCTACAAAGAGGAATGGGTAGGACTAAAGGGGATGGGAGGAGTGTAAGAGGAGAAGGGTTCGTGAATAGAAAAATTTAAACTCTAGGATCAACTATGATGTAGGGAATGCTAGAAAGGTGGTTGAGAGAACTTTAGTTTGTTATGAAGATTGTTAGTTAGAATGTGAGGGTTAGGTTATAGTAGTAAAAAGAGTTCAATAAAAGAGTTTCTTGGGAGAATTGAGCTGTATATTGTGTTGTTGTAAGAGTTTAAATTGGAAGTTTTTCATAGAAGGGTTAATAAAAGTATGTGGGGATCCAGGTTCAAAATTGGGGTTTTTTTATTTACCTTTGGTGGGTAGTTCAGGGGCATACTTATTATGGGGGATGAGAGGGTTGTGCATGTGCAAACCTGTGGAAGAATGTGTTGAAGGTGAATTCACAATTTCAGTTCAAGTTGTGAAGAGGGATGGGATGGCTTGGTGGTTAACTAGGGTTTATGGGCCTAAAAAACCTAGGATTAGGAAGAGATTGTGGGAAGAGTTGGCGGGGTTATGTGGTATGTGTAGTCTCTTCGGTGCATAGGTGGAGATTTTAACGTCATTGGATATCCTTCAGAGAAGTTAAATGGAGGGAGAATCACTAGAAACATTAGGGATTTTGGTTCTTTTATTGGGGAAAGTAATTTTTTTTTGGATGGGTTGGAGGATTTTTTTTTGTGTGGATGAGACAAGAGGTGTTACTGGAGTTGTGTCAAATTATTGTCCAGTGGTTCTTGATAATTCTGTTATGAAATGGGGTCTAGGTCTTTTTAGGTTTGAGAATATGTGGTCAAAACTTACTAAATTTTGGGAGAATGTTAGGGATTGATGGATTGTGAGAGATTTACAAGGGTGGGAAGAATATAAGTTATGAAAAAACTTGAGTTCCTTAAATTAGAAATTGGGGATATGGAACAAAGAGGAGTTTGGTGATATCAATATGTCAAAAGTTAGGATTTTGGAGAGGATTATAGATCGTGATAAGATTGAAGAAGGGGGGCTCTTAGATGAGAGTTGAGGAAAGAGAGGTAGAACCGGAGGAATAAGTTTGAAGGGGTGGTTTTTGAAGGAGAAATTATTGGAGGGAAAAATGGAGCATGAAATGGGTGAAGGAAGAGGACAATAATACTGAGTTTTTTCATAGAGTGGTTAATGGGGCTCTTAGATGAGAGTTGAGGAAAGAGAGGTAGGACTGGAGGAATAAGTTTGAAGGGGTGGTTTTTGAAGGAGAAATTATTGGAGGGAAAAATGGAGCGTGAAATGGGTGAAGGAAGGGGACAATAATACTGAGTTTTTTCATAGAGTGGTTAATGGGAATAGGAAGAAGGAAATTAATAAATTGGAGTTGGACATTGGTGTGGTGATCAAGGATGAGACACATATTGAGAGGGAGATCATTAGTTTTTTTTTCTTCTAAGCTCTACATAGAAAATACGGCCCTTGATAGAGCACAATGGAGAAATACGATTCATGTGGCCGACCCCAAATAATTAGAATTAAGACTTTGTTAAGTTGAGTTCAGTACATAAGTATAGTATATAAAAACTTCTCCAAAGAATCCTATTGTGAAAATCAAAAGCTAGAACTACTTAAAGCCTGAAATGATCCAATCTTAAACTATGCCTCATTACCATTGCAATTCATGTCATATAGTTTCGTTGTACCTGTTGGAACGACAATCTCAAGAATCGTTGACTGTGCATATAATCGAATATAATTTTTTTTTCTTTATTCATCTCTTAACCCTCCAAAGCGGAATTAATGTTTACTTACCTCTTGAAGCGTGAACAACACGAATAAAGACCGATCGATGCTAATCGAACAGTCGGCTCGATGGACCTCACGATCTTCTATCGTATGTCCTTCTCGATGCTAAAATCTGAATGTAGTGTGGGCTGCAATCCTTCGAATTTTCTTCGTTGCTCTCTTTGTCTTTTCTAATCGTGAAGGTAAAGGTTATGACTGAGAGAACCAGGGAGTGCGTTTATTTATAGGCTACAGTAGAGACCCTAAGGAGAAATAAAGGTCGGGCTTCCAATGGGTTTAGGAATCTTATATCCAAACTCAGAACAAATATCTTACGGTCCATTAATAATAAGTTAGTCAACTAAAAATTTATTATTGATCTCCCGGGATTTCTCTCAAAATTATATTTTGAGCTCCTCATTATTATATGCTTAATAATCTTTCCACGTTTAAGATTACAAATGTCCGTCAATTAATTAAATTACTGACAATTATATTTAATTGACTTTTTTTTATCCTTGAGATCTTACCACTCAACTTATTTGTAATGTCGGATAATTAAATCTACTTGTACGGTTTGACATGGACAAAACTTGTGAGTTTTCTCAAGTGGACATCATCAACTCATTTGAATAGCGGGATGTAATTTCTTTTAATAATTAATTTTTACCATATAATGTTATCTCTCAATCCACTATATTTGTTGACGCAAAATATAAATCTCACTCTTTGATGAATTAAAATAACAATCATTATATGTACGTGTTAATTAAATATCTTAGGATTTGGAGCTTAAACAATCATAATAACTATGAGATATTTATTTTTTTATTTAGTTAATAAAAAGAAAATAACCTCAATAATGGTCATGTTCAATACACAAAGTATACTAGTGCAACAATGCAAGACATCATACAGTTTCTTATAGTCAAGGCAGACTATGTCAGAAGATTGCACTACAATCCTACTAATGATATGTCTAATTCCATGTAAGACTATGAACCTTTTACTTATATCATACAAGGATCTGATAATTTGGTCTTCTGTGTATAAGTCGAATTCTACACATCAGATTATCTACAATATAAAATGAAAAACACACATGCATATCATATATTTAATATAATACAAACATTTTACTCATACAAATTCTCAATAGAAAATGAAGAACTTTTATTAAATAATAAACAGAGTTTGATTACATAAAAGTAAGCTTTTAGTATATAACTCTATCAGTATCATTCTCTAGGAAGCACAGACATTTTTAACAAGGTGATGTGTCTGTGTCAACACTGACAATTTCAAACACGTGTTCGATAATCTTTTGGCTCTTTCATAATTAAGAAAACCAAAATCGTAATTTTGGATAGGTATCTGATACTTTTGTTAACATGTCCACACTTCTTAAACCATTTTTATAACTAAAAGGATAACATGTGATGTGACACTTTTTGGACACTTGCTAAAATATTGTTATCAAAACTATAATGTGACATATGCTATCATATTTTAGTTTAAAAGAAATTTACTGAAACAAAAGTAGTCATTCCATTTTCCTAAAGAAGAGTACTTGGAAGGATAAGAGCAATTGGTATCTATACTAAAGATAGAACTGATTTTGAATCCTTAAGTTAGTCAACCATAAGACTGGCTGAGATTCATTTGATCTAATGGCTCAAAATCATCACCAAAAAATTTCTCCCCCAAACTTGAAAACACCAATTAGTCCATACCTTTAAACGCTAACCAAGGCCATCCTAAGTTTTCTCTTTCCTATCTCTTTATTCTTTCTCTATTATGGATGCTGAATAATTTGTTTTTTGATTGTAGGATTCTAAGGAAGACTTGCTGAATTTTAATCTTAATTTTCGATAGATATTTTTTTAATTATCAATTTTTTTTGTATTAAACTGTCCTATAGGCATGGCAATTTCTAGTACTCCTATATGCTTACTACACTTTGCTAATAAAAAATGAGTGATTTACTATTATTAGTGTCTATTAATTTAAAAATGCATGTTAGAGTACTAGCTAAAACATTTATGAATCAAAAGATGAAGATTTTCTTAGATTGTGTGTATTGATTTATAAATTGATAAGCTATATAGTTCAACACATATGATACAATTATATGAAGTGTTTTCCATGTCCTAATTTTTTACGTGTCGTGTCCATATCCTGTGTCAATGTCTATGCTTTATAGTTATTCTTTCTAAATTCTAATCCATTGCCTCTTTTTTTTGAAGTCGCCTTTTGGTTGGTACTTGTAAAACTGATTATGAGGGCATATTAGTCAATACGAAAATAAAATCAATCGATGACTAAATTTCTATTGAAAAAATATCTGTTAGCTTTAGAAAAATTCTGCACATATTTAATTTACGCTCAAGGCTGGTATTACTTGGGTAGTTCTTGCGATTCATTTGATTCTTGAATAGCAGAGACAGAGTTACAGTTCTTTTGCATCAAGTTATTATCATTAGTTATTACACTTAGGTTGGTGCACACTCACTTTGAAGGGAGTGTTTAGCCCAGCACTGCCCTGTGTTATTGTTTCTACCAGCTTATAGTCCCTTGGTTCACGCTTTCCATGTGTTGTCAAAATCTTGAACATGGGTAAAAATAACTGTCTTTTGTCCTAATTCCCTCTTTTGTTTTTGTTGCTTTGCCTAAATTACCTGATCAGTCTGGACATGCTTGTCTGTTGTGATTATGGGAGAAAGTGTTTTTTTTTTGGGGGGGCTGTGGGGTGGGGAAGTTTCCTGGGAGACATGTAATTTGGTTTGGTCATGCTTGACAAGAACAACTTGGTCAGTGCATTTGTGCACTTATTTTATAGGCCACCGTTTTATTCAAATTTTATCATCGTATTAGTTTCCAATGGGTATGCAAGCTCCTTTGCAATATATCCCACAAGTAATTCTTGGTACACCCATCTTCTTGTACTTGTGCCAATATCAGTCATATCTTGACTGTGTTTATATTTTGCCTATTTAATCTCTTGGTCTATATTTGTGGTAATTCTCCTTATGTTTGATTGTAAAAATGAATCAGGAAAGTGGAACTGAAAAGCCTGTTGTTGCTTTCATTGCTGGACTCACTGCTCCACCTGGCCGGCGGATGGGTCATGCTGGAGGTATTGCATTGCCTTCTATTTCTACATATTAAATGTTTTAATGCCTTGTAAAATATTCTCACTCCCAACCCAAACTGAAAATTGGAATGATAATTTCTTGTTTTGTTATGTATATGCTTGGGAAGTGACTTGTGTTTCACTGATGTAATAAAATTTTGCCATCAAATTCTCTATTGTTCTTCTTTTATTTCCTTTCTGTTGTAAATGTTGTCCTATTTATTCTTCCTATATATCTTACCACAATCTAACTCTTAGGGTTTAGAGAGGGAGAAAAGAACTTGGAGAAGAGAAAGAGGCAATAATATGTCTAGGGTTGTGTGTTAGGGGTGCAACTTGGGTTGGGCAACCCGATTTCAACCCGAGACCAACCCGAAAAAATTAAGGCTTGGGTTAGGGTTTTTAATACTTGGGTTGGGCTTGGGTCAAAAAATCTCAACCCGAATTCAATTTGGTCCGGGCTCGGGTTGAGGCATCGGCAACCCGATTTCAACCCGAACCCGACAAATTAAAAAATAATTATATATATATAAAACATTAGCATTTTTTTTCATTTTTACTCCATCGTCCTCTGTTTCTTGTTGCTTGCTACTCTGTTATGCGTGATTAGTGGTGATAGTGTGATGTTTTAAGTTTAATGTTTTTATGGGTCTAATTTCTATGTTTTTCTGGGATTGTGCTTTGAGATCACTAGTTTTTTGGTGTGAAAGCAGATGATCAATAATCGTGCACTGTTATGAATGAAATATATGGATTGTTTTATGAATTTGTAATTATTCCCCCTCTCTCTGTCTCTCTTGCAGTGAACCCGAATTCAACCTGAGCCCGCCCGAATTAAACTCGGACAGTGTTCGGGTTGAGTTCCTCAACCCGAGGTAGGGTTAGGGTTGAAGATTATATACCTAGGGTTGGGCTAGGGTTGACTGTCTAACTCGCCCAACCCGCCCGAGTTGCACCCCTATTGTGTGTAACACCACACAACTAATCCCAGCTTATATATATAATCACAAAATACCCTTAGGCTAAATATAAAGTATAACATAACACTCCCCCTCAAGTTGGTGCATTGATATCTTGCATGCCCAACTTCCAAACATTAGGGTGAAGAGTTTTGCTACTACATGCTTGTTTTTATAATGTTGAATTGGATTATGAGCAAGATTGATAGCAACCTTATTACTATAGTATAGTCTCATAGGTCTATCATCAGAAATTCCTATATCTCATAGTAAGATTTGGAGCCACATAAGGTCACAAATTCAATGAGTCATTGTCCAGTATTCAGCCTCTGCACTTGACCTAGCTGCTACTGCTTGTTTTTTGCTTGGCCAGGTAATAAGGTTCCCTCCTAGTTAAAGCTACAAGAACGAGAAGTAGACCGTCTATCATCTATCGAACCTACCCAACCTGCATTAAGAAATGCTTCTAGCTTCAAGTTACCATGATTTGAGAATGAGATCCCTTTTCTTGGAGTTTATCTTGAGATATCTCAAGATAAACTGCTTCAAGATGAGGATCTTGTGGATCATGCATGAAATGACAGACAACACCTGTTGCATATGCTATATTAGGTCGGGTGTGCAAGAGTTATATTAATCTCCCCACTAATCTTTGATACGTTTCTTTATCCACTACATTACCAACACCATTGCTCAATGGATGATTTGTTTCAATAGGCTAATCATAAGGTCTACAATCAACATACCTGTTTCTCCAAGAAGATCAAGTACATACTTTCTTTGGGGGATAAAAATGCCTTTAGCAGATCTGGCACCCTTAAATCTCAAGAAAATATCTCAATGGACCAAAGTCTTTGATTTTAAACTAATTAGCCAACTGAGTTTTCCAATTTGGTGACTTCCTGCCCATCATCTCTTGTTATAACTATGTCATCCACATACAATGAGAACGGTTATCTTACCATCAACACGTTTGATGAACAAAGTATGATCAACATGAGTCTGTTTGTACCCAAATATTAACTTAGCTTCGAGAAACCTATCAAACCAATATTGAGACATCTTCAACTTATACACCTTCCCTTCCGTTAACTAATATGAAAAACCTGGAGGGATCTCCGTATACACCTCCTCCAAATCTTTGTGAATAAAAACATTCTTCATGTCTAGTTGTTGTAGGCTTCAACCCAGGTTAGCTGTATAGGAGAGTAGAGTACGTATGAAGTTCATCTTTGTCACAAGAGCAAAAGGCTCTTGATAATCAATTCCGTAAGTATGAGTGAGCCCCTTGGCAACTAGTTGAGCTTTGTACCTCTCGACTCTCCCATTAGTTACTTGTTGGACTATTTCTAGCTACAGTCACATTTTAAATGTACGGAGACGACCAGTGCTTTTAGTTAAATACTGGAGTTATCAAGCTTTTAAGATTGCTCCTTGGAGGTCATAGTTGCTCCTTGGAATTCATTTAGGTGTTGGGATTGCTGCGTTCCTATGTTTATAAATATTGATATTTACATTATCTTGGTCAAATTTGGAAATTAACCTCTCCAAAATAGAGGTAAGGTTTCTTACTAGTTACCTCTCCTCCAGGGCCGGCCCTATAGTATAAAAATAAAAGCGGGGGCTTTAGGCCCCACATACGAAAAAGGTCCCAAATTTAAACATCAATAATATAAGTTAAAAAATAAAATTTACTACAATATTGCCTCAAAAATTAATTTTTGAAAGAGTAAACCAACAAAAAAATTAAAAATTTGGGTCCAAAAGTTCAGACCTTCTCACACAATCACATTTATTAAAGGACAAAAAAGATTAATAAAAAAAAATGCTGACAAAATCTATCTCTTTCTCCAATCGAAAGAAGTGTAATAAACATCTCTCTTTAGTAAAAAAAAAAATAAAAAATCAAACTAAACACATTCTTTACTTCTCTTAAACTTTGTTTTTTTTTTTTTTTTCTCATTTGAACGCAAAAACATGAATTAAACCATTCATTCTCATTAAAAAAATGTTTTGATAAAGTTTTTATTTGTAACAAATAAAATATAACAAAAATTTAGGTGAAAGTTGCATGGATAAATAAGTAAAATTCAAAGATAGTAAAATAATCCAAAAGAAAGATAACAATGAATTTATTTATGATACAAATAAAAACAAATAAAACAAATAAAAAAAACATAAAAATATTAATGAAGAAATTAATTTTATTCCTACAAATATTTATGATCAAAAGTCATATTATTAATTAAAAAAATATATTAGAAAAATTTAAATAAAAAAAATTAACAATTTCGAATCTCATCAAAAAGTAAAAATAATAGATTTTAAATTGAAAAATTAAATTATTATTAAAAAAATATAAAAATATCATTGACCGTCATTGCTTTAGGCCTCAAATGTTGTTGAGCCACCCCTACTCTCCTCTTGCTATAACAGGAGCTTGAGCTTTGTGCATTGGGTCATATTGCAACTTTGGAGTCTCATTGTGCATATTTTCTTTTGTCGTTTCCAGTAGAAGTTCATTTAAACATGTTGATGGCTATATTTTTTTCTTTTCCAAAAAATTAATGCATTGGTATGGACATTACAGGTCATTGGCATTAGGGTAAACACACACATGATGTCCAATCTATAGATGTCAATAACATTGACATTCTTCTTGATCAAACTGATAAAAATCCAAGTGAAAAGTATAACTGGCCTGACTTTTATTTCTCAAGAGTCAAGAGAGATAAAAAAGTAAACAGCTTTGGTTAGTTAATATTTTTCTTGTCGATCACCCGATGTTTGTTGCCCTTACACCCATCGGCATGTCTTCTTCTTCTTTTTTTTTTTTATATGTTTTATAATAATGTCTGTTATTTGTTTGAAATCCCTTGTTCCTTACCAGCGTATACAGCCTAGCCTATACATATGATGAGTCAATCTAGATGTTGGACTTCCTTGATTTCTAGGAAGAATTGGACACAATTTTTTTTAATTGGATGTGGAAAAAAGGCTAGAACATGAAAATTCTCCTAAAATTAAACTTTAGGATGGATATGTGTATTTGTGTGTGCAAAAGTTCTAAACATCTTTCACATTCATCTAATGAATACTGAGAACAAATTGTCAAAAGAAGTTCCAAGTGAAGATGTTTGTTGAGAAAAGCTACACTTTTATTCTGCACAATCTTTAATTGTTAGGTGGTCGGCATGTATGGTAGCAATGATCAAAATTGTGTTTCAATGCATACTTCTATCAAGTCAGAAATGGAAATATTTCGGAAACAAAATGAAAGTCGGGAAAATTTGAATGTGTGGAAACCGTTGAAAACATTAATCAAAACTCTCTGTATTTGTGTAGATTGGTTTTACAATTGATTAAGTGAGCGTGTTTATTGTTTAAACATCAATCTATCCTAGATAGAACTAGAGTGGAGAACAACACTAAAGGCTAATGTTAAGTGGTAATCATTTAAAATAATGTCAAACAAAATTTTTTTCTTAAACAAAAAAGCTTTCATGATTTTGAGGACCTATAATACAATGAAGTGTTTACGGCAATCTCCTTGTGACAGAAAACGACATTGCTTTGGTTGAAAAATTCCGAAACATTGACATTTTTATTTTGAAGCATCTCAAAATACTTCCAAAAATGAGAATTTCAACTGTTAATCGCCGAGTCATTTCGGTATTCATTGAAACCATTTCGGTTCTTTCGTCCAAAACCAACGAAATTTTAATCCATTTTCATAAGGTTCGAAACAAGGGTCACACATGGGTGTTTTGTTGGCTAGTTGTAGGTGCACCAATTTTTATGAGGTGAAGTCCCCTGGTGGTCATAGGTTTGGGTGGAAATACGTTGGACTATATTTCTGTATATAGTTGTAGAAATTATTTTTTTGGGGATTATTTGTCTTAAACCCCTGATAACTTTTGCGGACCCACCCTTGGATTGCATTGTCCATCCAAGTTGATCATGCTTGCCACATTTCATGTCCATCAGAGATGAAAAGCTGCCGATTAATAGAGTGCTTCAAATTATAACTTTATTATGCCATAAAATTTGGTATTCTGAGTAGACTTGTCTTGTTTACTGACTGACTTCAAATTTGATGAGTATGATGCCAACAACTTGTAAGCAAACTGTAAGTTTTGAAACATAGATTTCCATGAAGTTAGTGAAGTGTGTAGAGGCTAAAGGAATCTAGAACCAGTTGTGAACAGTCCCTTATTTTGTTTCTGATCGTATTTTTGAGGTTTTATACAAATGTGACTTGGTAGAGGCTGTAGTAAACGGCAGGCCTTTCTTAATAGATGGCTATTGGATGATCTAGCAACCAAAATTTTCACCACTTACAGTGCAAATTTCCAACCTGGTCCAGTCTTGGGCCAGTGTTGGTTGTTGAGCCTTGGTTATAAGTTTGCTTATCAATTAGGCCAGTATCTATTAGGTTGCCTAAAAAACGAGCCTATCTGCTAGCCAAATATAATGTTAGCCCCATTAGATTGATGTTCAACTGTAGAAAGCTATCAGAATGCTTTGACTGGTTACATTGTAAATGTGTTGGCATCCTATTTTATGATCAACACATTGTTTTCAAACACCGTGATGGGCATCGAAAGGAATTGGTGAAGCTTGGAATTGAATAATATTTTATTTATGGGTTTATCTCTGGGTCACGCAGAAATTTCAATTACTTTTACAGATGATTTCAATGTCCACTACTGGCTTGCTCTTGTGGGTTTAAGTGATGGGTGAGATGGAGCAAAAATCATATCTGGAGGTTGCTAAGATTGGAGGGAGATCTACAGTTCATTTATCTGTTTTCCTTGATAAGAATGGAGTGTTTGGAATGGATGTGGAATCTTGTTTGGTTGGGTGTGAAGATCAGCATAGAAGTTTGGTGGGGAGATTCGACGCAGTTAATTCAAAAGCACCCACAATCGAGAAATTTATTCGTTGGGCAAATTCCAATTGGGGGTCAGTCGGCCTGAGATTTATTCCAATGGTCAACTCACTTTTCATGTTTGTTTTTCAATCGGTGAAGGAAACAAAGAGGATTTTGCATATGAAAGATTGGTTTTTGGCGGGTCGCCCATTATATCTTGATAGTTGGGTGCAGTGGGTAGGATTGGAGAAAGCATCTATTAAAGGTGTGCTGGCTGAGAACATATGGATTTGAGTGATTGGTATCCCGACACACCTTTGGTGTCAAAATTTGTTTGTTGCCATTGGAAATTTTGTTGGAGAGTTTGTGGATATTGATTCTACCACAAACGAGTGTGATGATATGACAAGTGCGAGAATTTTGATTAAAGCTTTGGTTCATTCCATTCTAGCAATGGTCACCATGCAAGCCATGAATGTTGATTTTGTTTCGCAGAAAGAATCCGATGGGCTTCCTGTTAGTAGTGGGATTCTTCTACATGATGGTGTGCCTCATTTTTTAGGAAGGCAGGTAGAATCAAATGGGCTTAGTGAGTCTCTTTAATCTGGTGGGCTTAAGGGCAATAATGGGCTTTTCAAATTGCCTATTAAGTCTTGTGTCAAAGCTACTAAAGTGGAGATCCAAAATAATGATCCAAAGGTTTAAGTCTACATGGGAAAAAGGGTTCATCTTCTTCTAGCCCTATTTCAAAAAATTCTGACGTTGGTTTTTTTCGGTATCACTCATGGGGGAGTCTTCAACACTCTCCGAGTTCGTCGAAGGCATGGTTCAAAGTCGCGGTATCGGTCATCAACTCGGAGGGCACTGAAACACATCGGTCACGGCGTCGCGGTACAGTATCGGCCGATACGCTCAAAACGCTAGATAGAAGCTTTAAAAAATTTTGAAAAAATCATAAAAAATTCTGAAAATATAAACATCATCATTCATGTATCATATGTTCACAATAAATCCAAAAACACATTACACATAATTAAAATGAAACATAAGGGCGTTACCGAAAATATTGATCATTATCAATATTCAATTTATTGAAATTGAAATATTGATATATCTAATTATTTCAATAAATGATACAATAGAACATAAATTTTAATTGTAAAATTTAAAATATTTGTTATTCTATCTTTGATTGAAGTATTTTTGGTCTAAGTATAACATTTTAAACTTAAGGGGTCTAAGTAATATATGTTTACAAATTTCAGGGGGTCTGAATGTAATTTATTAATGAAAATATTTACAGCAGTGCGTATAATTTTAGGGGTTTATGTATAATATTTTAAATGTTATGGGTCTAAGTAATTAAGTGACAAATTTTAAGGGATGTGGGTGTAATTATCCCAAAAAAATGGAGTCACCGACAACAGTCTTTAAAAGACTCTGTTTAACAGAGACTTGGGTCTTCTCTGGATCAAAAAAAAAAAAAAAGACGTGGGTCTTCAGTGTTCAGACCCTCTGTATCGAGAGAGAGAGAGAGAGAGAGAGAGAGAGAAAAAAGAAGAAGAAGAAGCTGAGAGTGGATTTGAAGAACCCACCTGCGATCGAGATGCTCTGCTGCCTGTGATCTAGGGTTTCAGCGATGGATATCTGCTGCAAAGAAGAAGATGAAGTATTTGCAGCCTGCGATTGAGATGCTCTGCTGCCTGTGATCTAGGGTTTCAGCGATGGGCACTCCAGCTCTGCTCCTAAAGCGCGATGGGTATTTGCTGCCTGTGATCTAAGATTTTCTTCCTTTCTCTTTTTTTTTAGGGTTTTTGTTGCTCAAAATTTTCAGATCTGGCTGCACCATAGCGGTCTGACTCAGTTCGACTCGGCCGAGTCCAACCGATTTAGCTCCGAGTTGGGCCGATACCACCGAATTGTAACTGAGTTAGGACCGATTCAGTCGAATCTCGTTATATTTGTGTAACGTGTATCGTTATCGGATCGGCACTTGCCGAGACGGATACGACTCGGCCGAGTTGACTCGGACTCGGCTGATACTTTGAACCATGGTCGAAGGAATCAATTCGACACTATGCGAGCTTGATGAAGGAGGCTAGAAAGCTTTTGATTGTTGGGGGACTAGAAGGGTTGGATGTTTTTTTGTCGCAAAAGGGTTCTCTAATTGCTGCAAAGGTGGGATGACAAGAAGTTTAATGAGGGAAGCTTAAGAGAAAGGTGATGTCCATGATGCTAGAGGGTGGGGGCTGTGTTTTGTATTGGGTCGCCCCCTTACAGCCGTCAACTCTATGACTGAAGAGAAGGAAATTGGGAATTGTGAAGTACGGAATGGTGAGTGGAGACATTTTTCTGAGAGTATTAGACTTCTACGTAGTGTTTGAAAGCAAAATCAAAGCTTGAATTGATGAGGTCAAAATCTATCTATGATTCAGATGATTTACTGAGCTGTTATGAATTTGAAGGAGACTTGCTCTTGGAGGAGTGATAGGGATCATAAAGGGATTGGGTCGCATAAAATTGAAGGTTAAAATTTTATTTATTTCTATTATTTATTAGATTATTTGGTTTGCTAATATTTATCTCATTAGGAGATTTAAATATAGTTTTAACTAGAGTATTTTTTATTTGGGTAGGACACTTGTCCTATAAATAATGGTGTAGTCCCAATTATTTGAATTAGATTTATTAATATTAATTGATTTATTTCTCTGCGGAGATTTGTGTTTCTTAACTTAATCTTTGCGAGGATTGGTTATCCCTTTCTCTCCTTACATCAAGGAGCTTCGGGAATAGGATGATGTATCCTATGTTTGAGAATCTCCTATGACAATAGTTGTAGGCATGGGGTTGTTCTAAGAAGTAAAGGATAAGGAGAATGCTTATAAGTCTATTCAGAGAGGGAATGATAGTAAGGATGATAAGGCTAACAACTTGTGGTGTTCCTAATTCATTTTCTACTTATAAGTTAACTATCTAGGGATTTTATTGGGAAGCATTAGATCTGGTGAAGGGTTTCTACCTATTCTAGGGAAGGGTGGGACAGAACCTAAGTTGTCTTTATGCGAAGGGGGAATAGGTGGCAAGGGGAATCAAATAATTGTTGACCTATTGGGAATTGAGAGAGACAATTGAGTCGCACAAACACTTCTTGAACCCTGTCCTAGAGGAGAAGAGATTGGAGTGGGAGGTTCTTTAGGAGAAAGAAGAATGGAGAGTTGAGAAGTTTATAGTGTAAGATTAAATTATGATAGGGGGCAGTGGTAGAAGGGGAAGGGGTGCTAGAGTTTCATGATGAAGTTCTTTAGTTGGAATTTGAGGGGTCTAGGAAGCTGGAGAAAGAGGAAGATGATTAAAGAGGTTATTTTAAAGTGTTTCTTAGAATTTAGTTGTGATACATGAGTTGAAGTTAGAATTAGATGAAGGGACATTGACAAGGAGTGTTGTGGGAGTGAAGAGAAGGTTGGGGAGATTTGCAAATGGGGAACTTGTTTTCTGCAAGGTCCTTACATGGTGAGATTATAGAAATGGTGTCCCGAAAGCAATGCACCTAGAAGAAATGTCTCATTTTTCGGCTGGTGGATTGTCGTGGCTGGATTTCCTTTTCAGTTATGGAAGAAAGAGGTATTTGTGAAAATAATTGATTATTGCGAAGGCTACATCGAAATAGATAGAAGATCGTTGGAGATGCATAATTTTTTTGAAGCACGAATTAAGGTAAAGGGTCCTAAATCTGGCTTCTTACCAACTTACCTTACTATAGAATTTCATGAGAAGTCATTTAGGATCAAGTTAAAGGTTAATTCTACTGGAGGTTAAGGAAAAGAACAAAGCTGGGCAAAATGAGGTAAGTTCCAAACTAATGTGTTGGTGTGCGTATGTGATGGACCATAATTATTAAAGGAGCCCAAACATGCAAGCCCTAAAAGTGTGAAAAAGAGATCCCAAATCCCAGTTTCTGGTTTGTCTGACTTGGCGAAGATTTATAATTATTGGGAACCTCATGCTAGGGTAAATTTAGCGAATGAGTCATTGTAGAAAGGTCTTTTGGTTGTCTGTGGTATTCTTAGTTGAAGGCTTCCAAGCTTTATGGTGAAGGAAGGGATGGCTCTTGAGGGGGAGCAATGGAGGAAAGATAGCGGAAAGACAAAGGAAAAGGGTTGTTGAGAATAATGAAATTGTCGGTTTAGAATTTGATGAAGATAAAATAGAGGAGCTAATTAAAGTTTCCTCTCGTCTTCTTGAGCAACATTTGTGGGTTGACAAAATAGATGAGGACTTTGTTGACCTTAATAAGGTCAATGGTTCTTCAGGTGAGGAATCTGAGTTTGAAGAAGATGTTGCTAGTAAGAAAGTGACAATAACAAAGTAACACATTAGGAAAGTAGAATAATAGAAAAGTAATACTACACTCCCCCTCAAGTTAGAGCATAGAGATTAAAAATGTCGAGTTTGGAATAAAGGCTCCTAAAGGTGGACTGCGTCAATGGTTTGGTGAGAAAATCATTGAGTTTACTGCAATATCTCCACGTAGACAATAAGGATGATAAAACTAAGTTCTGGATGACCGCTTCAAACCATTCAGAGACTTCTTTTATTGGCACTAACCATGCTAAAAACATTGAGATGGAATTAAATTGAGATGAAAATCACTAAACTATCACCAAACTGTGCCAAAAATCATCTAACCAAGTTGAAAACACTGAACCAAAATTAAAGCCACTAAACTAATATCAAACTGTGCCGAAAACCACTGAACCGATACTAAATCGGGTTGAAAACACTAAATCGGGATGAAAATCACAAAACCAGCATAAAACTGTGTCGAAAACTATTGAACTGGAATTAAATCAGGATGAAAACCATTGAACAAATACCAAATTGCCCAAACCACTGAATTGACACTATCTCGAAACATTATGGAATACCTCGAAAAACTGGTTGAAAACCACTAAAACAACACCAATTGCCTAACTGACACTAAATCGGACTAAAAATACTGAAATTGAATTGATTGAATGAAAACTACTAAACTAGCACTAAACTGCGCCGAATATCACTGAATGAGTACTAAACTAGATTGAAAACACTATAATCTGCACATCGGAGACACGAACACGGATTTGAGCACCCCACAATAATTGATAATGATCATAACAGCTGATGAGCAACTGATGAAGATACCGACGATAGGAAAACTGCAACTTAGAGTGATTTCGACAACGACAACAACTGGTGAACACGTAGACGACTGTAACTTAATTTGTATTGGGCCGATGATCAAATATTAAATCATAAGTTATCCGAATGTGTCAATGAAATTTTTTGGTTATAACATATTTTTATTGGTTTGGGTGGGTGGTTGGGTGCTGTGAAGTACTGACACTGTCTTACAAAAATGTATTTTTGAATAAGCTGTTATTGGTTTTGAGCAAAGATCAAATTTTGTTTCGGTAACCTAAAAAATGGAAACGATTCGACGTGTTTCAGAAATATAATGGAAAAAAATAAATTTAAGAATTATTTTTTCAAAACATTGGTAGAAATATATCAAAGTAACTTGAAATACCTTGAAACATTCCGAAACAATTGTGCAAATGCATTGAAATATTACAAAACATCTCGAAACATTATGGAATACCTCGAAAAACTGGTTGAAAACCACTAAAACAACACCAATTGCCTAACTGACACTAAATCGGACTAAAAATACTGAAATTGAATTGATTGAATGAAAACTACTAAACTAGCACTAAACTGCGCCGAATATCACTGAATGAGTACTAAACTAGATTGAAAACACTATAATCTGCACATCGGAGACACGAACACGGATTTGAGCACCCCACAATAATTGATAATGATCATAACAGCTGATGAGCAACTGATGAAGATACCGACGATAGGAAAACTGCAACTTAGAGTGATTTCGACAACGACAACAACTGGTGAACACGTAGACGACTGTAACTTAATTTGTATTGGGCCGATGATCAAATATTAAATCATAAGTTATCCGAATGTGTCAATGAAATTTTTTGGTTATAACATATTTTTATTGGTTTGGGTGGGTGGTTGGGTGCTGTGAAGTACTGACACTGTCTTACAAAAATGTATTTTTGAATAAGCTGTTATTGGTTTTGAGCAAAGATCAAATTTTGTTTCGGTAACCTAAAAAATGGAAACGATTCGACGTGTTTCAGAAATATAATGGAAAAAAATAAATTTAAGAATTATTTTTTCAAAACTTTGGTAGAAATATATCAAAGTAACTTGAAATACCTTGAAACATTCCGAAACAATTGTGCAAATGCATTGAAATATTACAAAACATCTCGAAACATTATGGAATACCTCGAAAAATTAGAATTTTGATTCCATCACTGATTCATTTTGGTCTCTTTGGAAACGGAAACGTTTCGAATGTTTCAACCGTTTTGAAATGAAATTTTGATCCTTAGTTTTGAGTGAATTTGAATCCTGAATGAGCACTACACTGTTTTATGGTATTCAAGTTTGACATTGCTATATTGTCTTAAATTAGTTAGCGTTAAATGCTCTCTTCTGAAGGAAACTGTTGAAGAACCAGGTTCAAAATGACCTGCATATTTTAACTATTAAATCTGATTTGTTTTGATTACATATAATGTCTTGGTTATTTCATCTTTTGGCTATGCAGCTATTGTATCAGGAGGAAAGGGTACCGCACAAGATAAAATAAAAACCCTCAGGGAAGCTGGGGTTACAGTCGTTGAATCTCCAGCAAAAATTGGAGCTGCAATGCTTGAAGTCTTCAAACATAGGGGTCTTGTATGACCTTATATGGCTTCATTATGGACTTTTTTGTTTGCACATGATCTATGCAATTGTGGTGGACCTGAAAGCCAATTTTAGTATACAATAACATGGAGCAATTGAGACAACCAACTGGTTGCGTTATGGCCTTGGATATCTTTGGACAAATTTTTGTTTTCCGACATGAATTGTTGAAGATTGAAGAGTTGTGACCATTTTTAATGTTTCCTTCACAGCATGTGTTCGGTACATTTTTTCTAAACAAAATGAAGTTGGTTCCTCACCAGATATGGTGGGTACATTTTATTTTCTTGTTCCATTGAAGATGTATGTTACTATGAATGTGCTACCTGTATTTTGTGGAAATTCGTGTGCTTGAGAAACTTGAGGACCAAACATGATGGCAGCAGGCACCTGAAATTGTAAGAGTGAATGTAGGAAAGCAAAAAATCAAGAAGAGTGAGTTTGAATAGAGGATTGTTTATGGAATAGCAACATCGATAAGGGAAGAAATTTTGGTCTTAACCTGGTTAAATTCCCGTGAGCGTGGGCCTCTTCCCCCCCTCCCTTTTCCCTCTTTTCTTGTTTATTCTGCGAGCATCACACAATTAAGGATTAAGCCTTTATGAATGAAAGATATCCAGACCCAAAAACAGAAGGAAAAAGTGCAAAAACTCTGGACTAGTCATTTTTAATTTTATGATGAATTCCCATAGAGATATCAAGGCTTTGACTTCTCGCTCAAAAAAGTTGTCCATGTGAATCGAGAGTAATGATTTACCATTAGTATACTACTACATGAGATCAATGTCTATTTTATTACTTTTGTTGTGGTGATAGCTTAGACTTCTTTTGTGGAACTCTAATTTATTTTTCCATTTAACATGGGCTACATGTAGTGTTACTAGGCTTTCCTTGTTTAGGCAACCCTCTCAAAAGCTCCTTGTAGGGGTGAAAGTTAGGCAGGTTAATCCGAATTTAATCCTAACCCAACCCGAAAAAAGTAGGATTTGGGTTGGGATTTTTAAAATTAGGGTTGGACTTGGGTCAGAAAATTCCAACCCGAATTTAATTTGAGCGGTGCTCGGGTTGAGGTATTGGGTTTACGGGTTTAACCCAAACCTAAACTCGATATATATATATATAAACAACTAGGGTTTAACTCTTTCACTCGCCTTTCTCACTATCTCAGGCTCTCATTGCCCCTCTCTCTCTCTCTCTATCTCTCTCTCTCACAGACGCTCACTAATGTCGACTTTCTTCAACGTTTATCAGTCTTCACCCTTCTCTGTCTCTGTCTCTGTCTCCTCTCCTCTCCTTCACGGCTTCACCTCTTCTCTCCTTCAGTCTTTCTCCATCGATTTGTGGTAGATTTGTACAAGTCTACTAGAGATCTGTAAATATATACCAGAGAAGAAATCATCGTCAGAAGATTAGAAGCCATTGTTACTCTTTGGAATATCAGAAGCCATCGTCTTTGAGAAGTTTAGTTATGTTGTGCTTCTTCCTCTTCATCTTGCATTAGTTTTGCCTTCCTTTTCGCAGAAGTTGAAGTTTGGAATTTTTTGTTAGATTTGTAATTTTTAGATGTTCTGTGTTAGATTTAGAATTTTCTTGACTAGATTTATAATTTTCAGATTTTCTATTTTATATTTATACAATTTATTTACAGATTCTTGTGACCATTTGTAGAAGATTAATTTTATTCTATTTATGCAATTAAAGACATAACTGTGTTAGAAGGTCCATTACACTAATACATTGATCTTGTTAAAAGATTAATTTTTTTTGATTTTATGATCCTGCAAGTAACCTAGAGTAATGAACCCGAATTGACTAACCCGAGCCAACCCAAAAGTAACTTGGACAGTACTCGGATTGAGCAGTTCAGGTTGGAGGCCGAGTTAGGGTTGAGATTTTTATACCTCGGGTTGGGTTTGGGTAGACACCCTAACTTGCCCAACCTGCCCAAGTTGCACTCCTAGCTCCTTGCATGATTCAGTTTAGGTTTTGAAAGTTAATATGACCTAGTCTTTGAGGCCACAAATTAATATCATCTACACTAAATTGATTGGTTGTAGACATATGTGGAGTCAATGATAATACTATGAGCAAATATCTCATGTCCCTAATTCTTTTCAAAATACGTTCGCTATTCCTATCTAAGATCGATCATCTCTCTTTGATGAAGTGTACTGTGTTGACTATCATCGCGTATTAGACTTCCCATACAAACTGATGGTGCTTGAAAACGACTGGATTGGGCTGCAGAACAGCCTGAGGTGTGGCCCAGCGAGTGTGTGTGTGTATGTGAGAATATGAGCGTGTATGCTATGTGTATGATGCAAGGAGAAGATAACGGTTTGAGTAGTTCGTCTTAACCGAAAGACTAAGGTTACGTCCACTGTAAGAGAGACTCTTGCTCCTTGGGGATTGTATTACTTGGGAAAAAAAAATGCTGTTGCAGGGTGTTTGGCTTGAAGCCTTTTTACAAGATATCGCCTAAGTATTACTTGGTAGCTTTTCGAATGGCTCTCTTCTATATTGTAGCATTATTGGCTATTTAAACATCTGGTAGTTAGGGTTTCGTGTTGATCCCTTTTTGCTGATTTTGTGGCCCCCTCTGTGTTTGTCTTTGTCTTGGGGCTGTGGTCCTTGACGCCTTTATGTATCCACCACTCATCGACTGTAGTATGTGATCCGTCTTCACTACCTGTGGGTTTTTGTTCATCAGAGTCGTCATGTAATGTTCCCTTGTCCCTTGTCCACGTGTCATGCTGTAACTTTTGTAGACTAGCTCAATATCATGCTCCCATCTCCCGAGCTCGTTAGCATCGTTCCTCTCTGGAACTGGGCCGCAACCTAATTCGAACCCAATGAATGTTGCTTGGACGAGCTACTTGGCAGCTCTCTACAAGCCTAGAGGGTTTAGGGCTCTAGAGGGGCCCAAACTTAAATACATCCTTATCAATTGCACCCTAGCCCTAGGTCAAGATGATGACCTTCTAGCTCCGTCTTGGAGTTAAATTCGAATTTTCTGCCGCAATGATTACCTTGTGGATGACGGTTTCTCATGATTGCTAATGCTGCTTTAGCAGCGGGTTTAGTCCCCCATACTTGCTTCGGTTTGAGAGACGTGTCAGGAGAATACACGTGTTGCGGGGAGAGGGCTTCCTTGGTACGGTTCTTTCCCACGTGTAATCTTGGTAATAAATGATATAAAAAAGGGGGGGAATGCCCTTCACCTTCTCACTGTTATTTCGATTTTTTGACTTTTTTGTGCTCTTTTCCCCTTCTCTAGACTCAAAGGCGGTTACCTCGTTCCTCTGGTGATTCTGAGAACTCTGTGCTTTCATTCTTCTGCGAAGTGGTCCTAGCCGTTTATTAGGTAAATATTCGTTCTCTTTCCTTCGTTCTGGATCCCTTTAACCCTAGCTGGTGGGGTCGTGGGTTCCGTTTTGTTATTTGGAGATTTAGTCATTTCGGCAGTTTTTCTTTTCTTTTGTGATTTTTTTACTACCCCCTCTTGTTGAGGCCGACCTTGATCAGATCTTGGTGTTTAGTCTCACTATTTTTGATGGATTACGCTTTGCATCTGCCCTGTTTGCATTCCGGGCTGCGATTTGAAGCCCTAGTAGGGAAAGTCATATTTGATACTTCTTCTGAATTTGTGTATGGAGAAGAAAGTGGTGAGAGTGTTGAGGAGGTTTCGGCCTCCCATAGTAGTGATCATGCTGAAGAGGCTTCATCTCCCCCTGGTGGTGAGGAGTCCTCTATCGACGACACTTTACCAGTTGGGGGCGACCAATTTTCGTTGGTTTTAGTAGAGAATTTCGAGTTTCGTTCTAGGGTGTTAGATACGGAGACTCCCAGATCGGTTCCCGTGGCTTCTACTTCAGGCCACTCCGACGAGCCTCCGTTGGCTTTGTCCTTAGCTGCCCCGAGTTGTGCCAAGAAGAGGGGGTCTAAAGGGACTCTAGTTTCCTTTGGCCCTAAAAAGAAAAAGGTCCGACGAGACCTTTCTGATCTCACTTGCTGTGCTGAGTTGACCCCAAGTTATATGGAGGAGGATAACTTGGAGGCCCTGAGGGAGGAATACTCCTTTCCTACTTCTATCCTACTTCATTCTCTCGAGGAGGACGAGAGGTGCAACTCATCTATTCTTGGGATGACCTGTTTTTTCACCTCGGCATTCTGAGCTGGCCTCAGATTTCCTGTTTATCCGTTCATTCGAGATGTTCTTGCCTTCTACAATGTCCAGCTCAGGTTTCCCCCAATGGTTAGGGCTTGTTGGTTGGTCTTCTTGTCCATTGGCATGAAAGTGGGAATATTTCTCCACCCACCATTCATTAATTTGCTCACCTTTTCCAGCTTAAGTCTTCCCCTGCTCTAGGCTTTTTCTATTTTGCCAAGCAGGTCAAGGTGAAGAGTCTGATTTTTGGGTTTCCTTCTTCCAACAAGGGGTGGAAACCAAAGTTCTTCTTTGTCTGAGGTGATTCTTGGGAGTTTTCAAGAACATCCAGCGATATTCCCCGCGTTTCCAGATTTTTGGGGGTCCCGAGAAACACATGTAAGAACATCCTTTGAAGATTTGCTTGTTAAATGTGTTCTTGTCATGGTTCTAACTTGTCTTTTGTCTCGCTTGTAGGTTTCCACCCTTCTCTGGATGCTGTAGAGGCCGGGAGAGTGGCCTTAGCCGAAGCCTACAATCTTAAGCCTTTTTTTGCTCTGGTCACCAAGGAGAAGCTTGCTAAGTACGGGTTTGGGCCCCGCTATGGAGGCGTTGCCTACTCAACCCACCACCGTTGAAACATTGCCTGAACATTCCTCCAATCAAGTGGATCCTGAACTTATAATGGCAAGATTTGCTGATGAGAAGAAAAGAAAGGAAGTTGATGAAAACTTTCGAGCTCCTTTCTCCAAAGAAGTCAAAGTCGGCAAGTATCCCCTCGGAGCATGGACAGGAAGACCTGACCTCCCCTGAGATCGCCTTTGCCCCCTTTTCGCCGCCTGAGCTACCACCTAAAGGTGGACCCAAGACTGTCGGAGCCGAGCTCGTCAGGACGGCTTCAGCTCCTTCTCTAGTGACGCTCCCTGAAGGAGTAAAGACAGTGAAGGATCCTCCTGAGGTGGATATATGGAGCAGTGGGTTCCTCCGTGATCTTGCCGCAACTGTAGATGCATTGGTTGAATTGGTTCCTACCATGGACCCTAAGGAAGCTGTGAAGGTCAACTTTGAAAGGAAGACCAAGCACGCTATCTAGAGTTTGGCTGAGGTATTGTGTCCTTTTCTTGGCCCCTGGAATGCGGCATTTGTTTTTTTTTTGTTCTTTTACAGTATGTGTCTCTGCTGCTATGCCTTGGCTTGCATCAAGGTGATGGAGTTCCACCATTAGCACATATTGAGTTCGCTAGCAGGTTAGTCCTCCGAGCACGTTCCCCTGCGCTCTGAACTTGAGAGGGCCCAACTTGCCGAGCAACAGCTGAGGAAGGACTTGGTCTCTACGGAGCTCGAGCTGGGAGGAGTGATGGATGCTGCGTATGCGGTTAAGTCAGGGAGAGGTCTGGCTGAGGAGAAGAACGCTATCCTTGTTGCCGAGTTGGCGGAGATGAAGAGGGCCAACGCTGCGCTGGACGTTCGTCTTCAGGAGGCTGGTGATGAGTATATAATATTGCATATCATGCATCTTTATTGCACCCATATTACTTGTTTTGTGGTGAAAATTGGGGGAAAATAGTCTCAAATTCACACGTAATGGAGATCTATGTGATTGTAGGTAAGGTCGTGGATAAAACATCCCATCAAGTGCTCAAAGTCAATGGGGATGAATGGACCATTTACCGGATGGCTCGGGACCTCAAGGAACCAAGGAAATCCCAAAGCAGGACAAAACCTACCGGTAGAAGGCGACCAAGACCTACTAGTAGAAGTCATTCAAAGCCTATCGGTAGAAGATTCAAAACCTACTGGTAGAAAATGCTACTGTAAATCTTCTACCTCTGTTAGGCAAAAACCTATCGGTAGAGAAGCTTACTGGAAAAAACCTACTGGTAGGTTTTCTACGTTCTACCGGTATGTTTGGCCCAGATCTGCTAGACACTTGTTCACACGACTCCACCTACTCCGGGGGCCCACCTCTTGTCCTCCAAACCATACTCTGACATGTTTGACACCCCATGATGCTCTCCTAACCCCTAAAGGCAGATTTGAAGTAAGAGAGAGGGGAGAAGTAAGAGAGAGAAGAGGGGTGGTTGGGAAAGCATGGGAGGAGCATGCTTGGACTGTTTTTGCTTGTTCAAGTGTCTAACCTCTCTCCAATCATTCCAATTCAGTTCACACATGCTAAGGGAGAGAGTATGGACGAAAATTAAAGAGTCTTACACTATTGTTCAGATTGACATGTTTTAGAGAGAGAAGCTCCAAGGTAGAAGATGAAGTTTTAGAGAGAGAAAGTTGGGTTTTCACATTTTCTTCACATTTTCATTGTAGTAAGCTTTATTTTACTTGTAATCTTTCCCTCTTACACTCTAATCTCTTTTATTCAAGTTGTAATCAAGCTTAGTTAAGTGTTTTGTATTTTCATTTTTACATTTAGGATTTTCTATTCAAGCTTTGTATTTTGGGTGAAAATGACTTTACTCTTGTAGTTTAAACCTTTTCTTGCATCAATACAAGTTCCATGTTCCATTTCACTACCATGTTTCTTTACATTATGTTTGTTCTTGCCTTTACTATGAGTAGCTAAACTCTTAGTTGGTTAATCCAAGTGAAATTTCCTCTTGGGTATGTGAAATCGACTCTCTTTCATTCTTCCTCGTAGTGTAAAGTGTTTGATTTGACTAGGTTGAGTGCGGACGTGGTTGTGGGCTCTTGATACACCGTAGACTTGTCACAGATTATGCTTTTGTCCAACACATCCACATTAGTCCCTCACTTCCTACGAATCAATTAAACAACGAGATACCATTGGTTGAATGAATTGAGTCGATTTGGCATTCCCATTGGAATGACCTCTATAGATTAGCCAACTTTGCTTTCTTACATTTTTCTCAAAACACAACTCACCAAAACACAATTCACAATTTTTTCCAATTTTCATTTCTTTACAAATTACCCTTCAAAAGCATTTGACCTTTCCTTCCCTGAGGAGACGACTTTGGAATACCCATTCCAAGTAAAACACGACATTGTAAGTCTCTCTACGCTTGGGGAGCACTTTTGCACACACGTATTTTTGTTGACACACGATTTTTCCCATTTCTCGCATCGAACTCAAGGGAGAGTGACACTCACCAATTCATATAAGCCATATACACACAATTGGGGTTTGTGATTGGAGATTAGGGAAGACCATCAAGCAGTTGGTGACTCCATCAAGAGGAAAAACGCTGAACTGAAGGTGAAGGAGGAGGAGCTGAAGTCGAAAGTGGGGGGGGGGGGGGGGCTGAAAGCTAGAGATGGGAGGATTGCGGAGCTCCTTGAGACGAATGCTTCTGCCTTTGGGCAAGGATTTATGAAATTTAAAGAATAGGTCGAGAGGTCACACCCCGACCTAGACCTGGACTCCTTTATGCCGGAGTTGGAGGTGTTAAAGCCTAAGGAGCCTGCAGAGGGAGCCGGAGCCGAGCGGACTGAAGAGCCCGCTGCATAGTTTATATTCATAGGTTGTGGGATTTCATGGTGAACTGTAGTCAGATATTCGTAGTTTGGGTTTGTAACAAAATTTGTGTAACTTCAACTTTATTTCCTACTTTTAATGCCCCCTTCCTATTGCTATTTTCATTCCAGATGGCTTTTGTGTGTTTTCCTATTTGTTTCCTCTCTCTTTCCCCTTTTCTTTTGTTGCACCCTTCTTAGCTCTTAGTCTTGGAGGGACGAGAGGGGTAAAATTTATTCATCTGAGTTATATTAACCTTCATTTACAGCAGTAGGGACCCCCCCAACCTAGTGAGTTGATCGATATCTTGCTTGTGGTTGAGCTGCTTGGCAAGCCTGCCTAGTCTCGACCTGGTCGAGCCCAGACGTTTCATGGTCTAATGAGGGTTGCCTCGTGAAGGACCTAGAGAACTTCTTTCTTAAAAGCTTGAGCTAAGTGTTCGTGCCTGAGTTGTTCAGGATCATTAGGGTCATTTTAGACCTTTTATCTTGTCCTTTCGTGTCTTCTAAGTTTGAAGATTTTCTTCAGTTGAGGCTGTGTGCCTATGATGATGAAAGTGCCTCCTCAAAAGTTGCGCCCATTCCCCACGTTTTGTGACACGTGGCCGGCGCGTTTAATGCGATAGACGTGCATTAATTGTGCCTTTCTGGAGGGACTTGTACTGCCAAAACTCCCTTTAAATATTGTGCACCTTCTTTGTAGGCTTTCACCACTTTACTTGAGTATCCTCTACTTCATTCTCTAGGAAATTTTCCATTCTGATTTTTTGGATCCTTTTCTTGAGTTCTTACTATGTCTCAGGTTGAGTTCCGGTTACGACACCCTACGAGAAACCTCCCTGACGTCGAGGCTAGCAGAGATTGATGCAGCAGAGGCCCACGCATTGTCAAGCTATTATGATTTTCATGCCAGGGTATTGGTTCACGCTGCGGGTAGTGATCCTTACCAGCGGTCTTTGGGGCATAGAGTTTGCTTCTTCGAGGTCCCCTTCCAATTGGGCCTCAGGTTTCTCCTTCCTCCCTTTGTGAGGGAAGTTCTCCATTTCTTCAGTTTCTGTCCTGCCATGCTATTGTTGACGGGTTGGGCTATTCTTTTGGTGTTCCCGGTCCTGTGGGAGCATCTGTTCATACGACAACGAGTTTCTTTAACGGAGTTTCTCAATCTTTTTCGTCCTATAGAGTTGTCTTGGCTCTAAAGCTTCGTAAGGAGAAGAAGAGGGGAAGCTCTTATCTCTGAGCTTCCTCCTGAGCTTGAAGGTTGGAGGCAAAAGTTTTTCTTTGTGTCTGGAATGGGCTGGGAGTTTGCTTCCCAGGTTATCTTGTCTGTTCGCATTCCCACGATCTGGGGGCTTCGTGCTCATCGTGGTGATTTCCCCTATCTTGGTGAGTTTTCTTGTACTGAGCTGCCTATCATTTGCATTTATGGTTTTAACTTTGTCTTTCATTGTCAGATGAGTATCCGAACTTTGTCTTTCGGGTCGATCAAGCTCGGGTTTGTGGGCCCGTCTCTTATGCCGAGCTTTTATGTACGACGTGGCTAGAGCTAGCCAAGCTTTTATGGAGCTAATTCCTCAAGTTGACCTCCGCCGCTCCGTCGACCTCTCCTTCAGGGCCAGGACCCGAGATTCTTTGCATGCTCTTCTTGAGGTTTGATCTGTCGCTTTGCCTCTTCTGACTTTAGCCTTACAAACACTTACCCTTTTAATTTGCTTTTAGGTTGTAACTCATGCCAACACGTTAGGCAGGGAGATTCATCATTTGAGGGTGGCGATGGAGAGGAGAGAGGCAAGGTTGGTTGAGCTGCTATGTTGGGGCACAGGGTTGGAGGCTGAGCTAGAGGTGGTCCTCGATCAAAGAGCCCAGGTCTTCTGGTAGTTAATTGCTACCACCACTTTAGAGATCTCCTTACGAGGTAAGTTGAGCTAGGGGGAGGATGAGCTGGTGAACTCACAAGCCAAGAACATGGAGCTAATGGCCTAGCTAGCCCAGTCCCGCGCAGTCATTGCTGACCTAGAGGACTCGTTGAGCGTGGAGCGACGATTGGTCGAGAAGTAGAAACGGGAGATAGAGAAATCGAAGAGAGAAGCTGCCAATGCCTTTGTGGATGGGTTCTTCAACTTTAAGGAGTAAGCCACCAAGAAGTTCCCCGATATTGGCGTTGACAAGTTTGAGCCTCAATTCAAACCTCCTCTTGGAGGCTCCCCTAGTGGTGGGGATGCTGATCCGATTACCTCGAAGCCTTGAGGACCTCTGCACCTTCTTCCTTTCTTTCTCTCTCTCCCTCTCTTTTTGAAATATATGCAAATTTTGAATGTATGTAAATATCCATTTTTTAATGGAATTAGACGACCTCTTTGAGGTTCTTTTGGATTCTCCATATCTCCCTTGCCCCCTGCTCCAAGGAGGTCTTAACTTGGTTGGAGTAAGATTTTCGTTGATCATGCCAAATTTGTGAGTTGAGTTCTCAGTCTTTATCTTATTACTTGTTGTGGGCTGGAGGGCCCGAGCTCTGCATCTTTCTTGAACTCAGAAAGATATGGAGGGTTTGAGCTTCGCATCTTTCTCGAACTCAGTAAGTGCATATCTCCCTTGCCCCCTACTCCGAGCTGGGTGTTTGAGCTCGTCGTTCTTCGTGTGACACCCCTAAAACCAGGGGTCCTTTGTCAACTGTTGATCACCCATCAACCCGCAGAAGTACCCGTGAGTATCGCAAAACCCAACACTACGGCATTAACATCCCATTCACCGGGATCATAAACAATACAACGTTTGGACAGAGTCTCCCTTGTACCAGACACTCCCAAACGCATAACATGTGTACATTTTATTCACATAACCCTTCCATTATACATCAATTTACCCTTAATATTACTCCATTTACCCTTTTAAAGTAAGAGGGCTCAAGGCCCGGAGGCTTGAAAAAAGCAGTTTAATTTTCTGAATTTTCAAGGGGACCTACCGGTAGAAAAATGTCCATGTTCTACCTGTAGAAAAACCTTATGGAATTGTTCTACCGGTAGGTTCTTGACGTTCTACCGGTAGAAAAACCCTTATGGAATTCTTATACCAGCAAATACTCGACGTTTTACCGGTAGAAGTGTCCACTAAAATTCTTCTATCGGTAGGTACTCGACATTCTATCGGTAGAAGTGCCCAGTTGTTCCCCGATTCACTCCTTTCTCAATTTCCAACACATCCAATCCCATACAACATCAACCCAAACTCATATAATATCAATTTTTTAAACAAAATACAGTTCATATGAGTTATTTTACAATTCTTTACATAACATTACATGCCCAAAAACTAAATAGCATATTAGTTTTACAAAACATGATTTAAAGCCACATCTCGGCTTTTCTTCATCAATGAGGGCCCGAGTGAGAGCCATCCACCGGCGCATGTACCGCACTTAAAATATTGTCCCCATAAAGGGTGAACCACGCTCAATAGGGTATCTCCTAAAGAGGCTACTCCCTAATTTAGATGCATATGAAATGTTCACATGCAATTCAACAAGCAACAAATAATTCATTCAAGAATATGCAATTCACAATGGATCCTTTATGTCATGCCATGTTATGAGATGAGACTCACACATGCAACTCAACCCGAGCCTTCACCGGCTCCCTCAACACATGCAATGCCATACGTATGAATCCGTGCATTCCAAGCCCCCGCCATTGATGTTACACATCCAATTACCATTTATAAATTCCGGGTCTTTCTTGGGGTGGGTATTTATGGACTCACACCAACGGGCACCCAACCGACACGACACTTGCGGACTTCCACCAACGGCTCCGCGTACGCCGACACACTTTATGGACTTGAGACCAAGGGAGTGCGTATCCAAAAATCACCGGGTCTTACACCCGAGGGACAATCTAGCCCTTCTTGCTAACCCCAACCCTATTTTCAATGCAATCCGTACGACTTAGTCGAACCTTGGTCCAACTATCCCGAACCCACGCATCATCCACCAAGAATGAATGATGTTTGATCCAACCATGCACACACACCAACACTCATGTCAAATGCCCACGAATGCGGTGCTACCCGTGCATATGCAATGTAAATTTACAATTGCAATTCCTATCATTATGCAACCAAGATCTCAATTGCAAGTACAACATCGTGTTCAATATGTCATGTGCACATTATGAACAACATTTCATCTCATCCAACATTTCCAATTGTCAATTATATCATAAGCATATAATTACAATTAACAACATCATCAAAGCATGTTATTTCAATTTCACCCAAATAACATGCTTATTTTATTCGAGGCATTTAATCAAATACTCTCAAGGCACAAAATCATGTAAACACATAATATGCCCAAATCATCACATTTCTCAAGAAATCACAAACAAGTAATTTCAAAAAATCCAATTCATGCTAGAATTCATTTTAACCATTCTTATACCCATTTCCTACATTTCAATTTCCATAGGTAAGTGTCATACATGAGATTACATCTCTAACACCCTACCCATTTCATATATCAACCCTAGGTTGAAAATAAACCTAATTAGGAAAGCAACCCTACCTCTTGAAGTGTAGAAAAAATGGTAAAAAGCCTCTAGGAACCCAAATCAAGCTTTAGCCCTTGATTTCCAAAGATCCCGTCTTTTGTTCTTCTTCAAAAACCTTCATTTTTTGGTATGGTTTTGTAGCCCACGTCGAGTAGAACAATCTTTGTTCTTGGCCCGAGTCAATTCGACGAACGTCGAGCTGTAGATCGTAGAGAGAAGTTGGAGAATTCTATATTTTCCCTCTCTTCCCTCTCCAATGAAAACCCAACTAAGATTTGGTGAATAAATCTGATTTTTCTTCCCCTTTTATACTCTCCAAACACTTGGCCCTCGTTGCGCCACACGTTCACCTTTCTCCTGTCCGGTTTTGTCCCGAATCAATTAAATTTCGTCCCACTTCAAGTTCAAAATATTTTTAATTAAACTAGGTTTAAATTATTTTTCACTTTTCGCAATTTAATTCCCGGTCGCGTTTGTTTTGGTCACGTGACACCCAATCGCTTCGTAAGACGAGAAAAATTCAACTGTCTCGAAATTCAACAAAAATTGACTGGGTAACTAGATTTCGCGAGATGAATCCAACGGTGAGGTCCATTTTGTTATCTGAATTCTAGAAAAATTCAGGTTTTCAACTCGTACCGTAGTGGCTAATTACCATATTGTTCTTTTTCATAAAAATTTCAAATTTTTTCGGGTTTTACACTCTGAGTTGGCTGGTTCAAGCTTGTAGTTCTCTGAGCTGGAGGGCCGAGCTCTTTGTGATTTCAAATCTTGATAGGGGCGCCCAACTTGTACGAGTTTTGAAAAATGTGGTTAAATGTACCTACCTATGCGCCCACCTAACTCTGCCTTGAGCACCTTGCATTAACTCCTGCCATAAAACCAATTTTTTTGAAGAAGCCTAACTGTCACCCTTTTGCCTCCATAAATTAGCTACTTCGTTGTTCAAACTGCCTTTCACTTTCGAGCATTTATCTCTTCTAGGTGTTTTCCTTGGCTAATATCCTTCGTGCTTCTTCATGGCTTCCTCAGCTTCTTCATTGTTCAGACAACGTGCTTCTATTCTCATAGACGATCCTTGATACACCATTTTCCTGTTTCCCAACTCTGTGATTGCGGCTGAGGCAGAGGAAATTAGAAGGCGATACCACTTTCCTGCGGGTGTGGCTGTTCGGTGCCATACTTTCGATGAGCCCCGCAACCTTCTTCTTCGGAGGAATATTTGCTTTTTCGAGGATGCATTTGAGATGGGGATCCATTTTGTTTGCCCCTCACGACTTTCACCAGAAGGGTGGGGGCACCCTTGTGAGTTTCTTCGTCTTTTGGCGCATGCATGGATATAACCATTTCCCCTCTATTTCTGAGTTCCTTTATTTTTTTCGCTTGGCCGATGATTTTTCTCCCTGCTATTACCAATTCACATGGAAGTCCCAAGTCCCAATGCTGGTCCTCAACATCAATGGCTCCCCCGAGGGATGGTTGCAGTGTTTTTTCTTTGTTTCTAGGGACGCTTGGGAATCTAACGAGGCACACATAGTGTGACGCCCCTAAAATTAGGGGTCTTTTGTCAACCCGTTAACCACCCATCAAGTTGTAGAAGTACCTGTGAATGCTGCATAACCCGACACCACGTCATAACATCCATTTCACCGGGATCGTAACCAACACAGAGTTTGGGCAGAGTCTCCCTTGTACCGAGCACTCCCAAATGCACAACCTATATATAATTCAATCAGTTAGCCATTCCACGGTCCAATATACATTAATTTTTCCTTCATATTTCTCCATTTACACCCTTTGAACAAAAGGGCTCAAGGCCCGAAGGCTTGGCAGAGTTATTTTAAATTTTTAAAAATTTTGGAGGTGCTACTAGTAGCTCGTGAGCATGCTACCGGTAGCTGAGCCCTCTGCTAGAACTACCATTAGCTATCCACTGCCAGCGAGCTACCGATAGCTCGGGTACTTGCTACTGGTAGCTGAGCCCTTTGGAATTGTGCTACCAGTAGCTAGTCAACGTGCTGCCGGTAGCAGGGCTCAATTTTCCCCCAATTCAATCATTTTTCAATTTCAACTCATCCAATCTTATACAACATTCATCCAAAACTCATATAACATCAAATTACACTCAAAATATAGTCTATAAAGGTTCATTACACAACCCTTTAAACAATTTTACATTTCGAAAAACTAATTACACAATTGTTTTATAAAAATGTAATCTAAAGCCACAACTCGGCTTTCTTCATCAATGAGGGCCCAAGTGATTTGAGATACTGGGAAGAGTTGCTTTCTAAAATCACCAGGTTGTCACGGAAGGCGGAGAATTTAGAAGTCAAAAGGAGACACGAGATGTCCAATGTTTCAAAGACCGAGGAGTTCTGCTCAATTTGTGAGAGTGTGGAGCATTCCATATTGGAGTGCCCCAACATTCCGACACTTAAAGAAGTGTACCACGAGCAAGTCAATGGCTTTAACCAAACGAGGCAATCATTCTCCCCACACTCTAATACTTATAATCCGGGTTGGAGCAATCACCCGAACTTTAGTTGGAGAAATGAGAATCACACTCCTCATGGGTCTAATGCATATACACCTCCTATGCCTCCTAAGCAAAGTCAATACCAAGGTCAAGGGCAAGCGTCTAGCTCTCAATACCCCCGGTCCAATCCTCAAGGGTATTCACCAAATCCACCTCCACATAATTTTTCCCAAAGTCCACCTCCACAAAGTTTTTCTCAACAAGCACCATCCAATCCTCCCACCTACCAACCTCCCCATAAGAGGAATTCGGATGATGTGCTTTATAATTTCATCCAAAGCTAAACCGCCATCAACAATCAAAATGCTGCAGCTTTTAATGACATTCAGACTCAACTCACTAAGTTGACCAATTCCATGGGGGCATCACAACAAGAGAAGGGGAAATTCCCTGCTCAACCCCAAGAAAACCCTAGAGACCAACATGTCATTGAGTTGTCCGAACCAAATAGTGAGAGTTGTGAGCAAGTCAAAGCGGTCACCACCCTTCGAAGTGGCAAAAAAATTGATAAGACCATTGTGCCAAAAGACTCACCCAAAACCACATTGCCAATAGAGGAAGAGACTAAGGGTGACACCGAGGGGGGTGAGGTGAGTGAGAAAGAGAAAGTGGTTGATGAAAGTGTTCATGCATCCCCCATTCCTGCCCCTTTTCCTAATCGATTGAAGCCACCCGTCAAGGTGACTAATTATTCTGATATAATTGAGATGTTCAAGCAGGTAAAAATCAACATTCCACTCCTTGATGCTATAAAGTAAATCTCATCTTGTGCCAAGATCTTGAAGGACTTGTGTATCGTGAAGAGGAGACTAAATGTGCACAAGAAGACATTCCTCACCGAGCAAGTGAGCTCAATCTTGAGGACTAACACCCCACCAAAGTTCAAGGACCCCGAATGCCCTACCATTGTTATCACGATCGGGAATTGCCGGGTGGAGTAAGCTCTACTTGATTTGGGGGCGAGCGTCAACCTCCTACCGTACACGGTGTCAGCTAAAGCCAACTCCAATCATGCTTGAACTGGTGGATCGTAGCATCCGAACACCGAGGGGAGTGGTCGAGGATGTTTTAGTACAAGTCGATAAATTTTACTTTCTTGTTGATTTTATTGTGCTTGACACTCACCCGATTGCAAATCTTAGTTCTCAAATCCCTGTCATACTTGATAGACTTTTTCTTGCTACTTCTAATGTTGTGATTAATTGCAGGAACGGTCTTATGAAACTTGCATTTGGGGACATGACTATAGACCTCAATGTTTTTAACTTGTCTAAACAACCGGGGGATGATGAAGAGGGACATGAGATCAACCGGATCAACACATTGGTGGAGGGTCACATGGAGCTGTTGGGTATGATGAAGGAAGAGGAGGAGATGGTTGATATAGGGGAGGTTGATGAGCAAGAGGAGTTGGAGAGCTTGAGTGGGGTAGAAAATTGGACCCCTACATTTGAGAAGCTTCCACATCAAGACAAGAAGATCTTTCCATCGAATGAGCAAAAACCAATCTTTCTCAAGTATGCATATTATGGGGATGACAAGACTTTTTCGGTAGTGATTTACTCAACCTTGGAGGCAAAACAAGAAGAGGATCTCTTGAAAGTGTTGAGGAGGCACAAGGGAGCGATTGGATGGACAATTTTTGACATCAAGGGGATAAGCCCCTTCATTTGCACACACCACATCTACCTTGAAGAGGGCTCCAAGCCGTCTCGACAACCACAAAGAAGGTTAAACCCAATCATGAAGGATGTGGTGAGAGATGAGGTACTAAAGCTACTTGACGTGGGCATCATTTTTTTGATTGCCGATAGTATGTGGGCTAGCCCCACACAAGTAGTACCCAAGAAGTCGGGAGTCACGGTTGTTGCAAAGGAGGAGAATGAGCTTATTCCAACAAGGGTGATTACCTGATGGAGAGTGTGCATTGATTACAAGAAGCTCAACTTATGCACGAGAAAAGACCACTTCCCATTGCCATTTCTTGACCAAGTGTTGGAAAGAGTAGCTGGGCATCTATTTTACTGCTTTTTGGATGGCTACTCCGAGCATAACCAGATTGAGATTGCTTTAGTGGATCAGGAGAAAACCACCTTCACTTGCCCCTACGGTACTTTTGTCTACCGACGCATGCCTTTCGGGTTGTGTAATGCCCCTGGGACCTTTCAACGTTGCTTTATGGGGATCTTCAGTGATATAGTGGAGAAGATCGTGGAAGTGTTTATGGATGACTTCTCGGTATTTGAGGATTCATTTGATGGGTGTTTGGAGAACTTAGAGAACGTTCTTGAAAGATGTGGGGAGAAAAATTTGGTGCTCAACTGGGAGAAGTGCCACTTCATGGTGACACAAGGAATTATGCTCGGGCACATTGTCTCGGCAAAGGGGATCGAAGTTAACAAATCAAAGGTTGAGGCCATTTCCAACCTTCTTATGCCAAAGGTCATCAAAGATATCAAGTCATTTCTTGGTCAAGCTGACTTTTATCGTCGTTTTATTAAGGACTTTAGTGCATTGGCCCAACCTTTGACCAATTTGCTTGCAAATGATGTCCCATTTGTTTGGTCGGATGATTGTGAGGCATCCTTTAAAAAATTAAAGAACATGCTCATTTCACCTCCGATCATGCGACCACCCAAGTGGGACTCACCATTTGAGCTTATGTGCGATGCGAGTGATTACACAGTCGGCGCAATGCGTAGTCTAAGGGAGGATAAGAGACCTTATGTAATATACTATGCTAGCAAAACCTTAACGAGGCACAAATGAATTATACCACCACCGAAAAGGAATTGTTAGCTGTAGTATTTGCATTAGATAAGTTTCTGTCATACATCATTGGTTCACCTATAGTAGTCTATACCGATCACTATACTTTGAAGTATTTGTTGTCTAAGAAGGATGCAAAACCGAGGCTCATTAGGTGGATATTCGTCCTACAAGAATTCAATTTGACGATCAAATACAAGAAAGGAGTTCGGAATGTGGTGGCAGACCATTTATCCCGACTAGTGGTGCAAGAGGCTGATGAGCACATTCCTATCCCTGACTTTTTTCCTGATAAGCATTTACTTTCGATTCATTATGTTTGTCCCTGGTATGCTGACATATGTAATTATCTTGCTACAGGACAAATACCACCGCATTGGAGCTCGGAAGATAGAATGAGGTTTATGGCGGATGTGAAGTATTTTTACTTCGACAACCTGTACCTATTCAAGTACTGCCCTGATCAAGTCATGCAGAGATGCGTACCAGAAAATGAACAACGGGAAGTCCTTGCATTTTTCCATTCAGAGGCATGCGGTGGCCATTTCTCTGCAAAGAAGACTTCGGCAAAAATTCTATAGTTAGGTTTTTATTGGCCCTCATTGATAAAAGATTGTATCTCTTTCTGTAAAGAATGTGATATGTGCCAAAGATTGGGTAGTGTGACCCGAAGGAACACGATGCCCCTCTCCCCTGTACTTGTTATCAAAATATTTGATTGTTGGGGCATCGACTTCATGGGTCCCTTCCCCGTGTCTTTTGGCTACCTATACATTCTACTGGCAGTGGACTACGTGTCCAAATGGGTGGAGGCTATCCCAACCAAGACCAATGACCACTGGGTCGTGGTCAAGTTTCTCAAGGAGAACATTTTTTCGAGGTTTGGGATGCCTCGTGCTATGATAAGTGATGATGGATCGCATTTTCATAATATGCCATTTGCATCCTTAATGCATAAGTATGTCATCACACACAAGGTGTCCACCGCATATCACCCACAGACCAATGACCAAGCCGAGTTGGCCAATAGGGAGATAAAAAATATCCTAGAGAAAATGGTGAATCCCAATAGGAAGGATTGGTCATATAGATTGATCGATGCCCTCTGGGCCTCTGGGCTTACCGCACAACTTATAAGATAGTTCTAGGCATGTCTCCCTATCGGCTCGTCTATGGAAAGGCTTGCCATTTGCAGGTTGAGATGGAACACAAAACCTTAAAAACGTTGAACTTCAATTTGAGAATGGCTGGAGAGAATAGGAAGCTAGAAATGAATGAATTGGAAGAGATTCGTAGAGATGCGTATGAGAGCTCAAAAATTTCAAAAAGAGCGGGCTAAAATCTTTCATGACAAATCCATTGTGAGGAAGTCATTTGAGCCCGGGCAAAAAGTGCTCTTATACAACTCTCGGCTCTTGATCTTTCAAGGTAAACTCCGATCCCATTGGGATGGCCCCTATCTTGTCAAGGTGGCCTACTGCTTGATCAAAAACCTTGTTGTTATCCCTAACCCCTAAATATCATCCCTCAATGTGTATATGGTGTATGTGGGAAGAGAGTGTCACTCTCCCTCGGAATGATATGGGAAATAGGGCAACAGAATGGTGGATGAAATGAAATGTATGAAATGGAATGTGAGAAATGAACAAAAGTCCTCCCCAAGCGCAAGGAGTCTTTTGCGTGTCGTGTTTTACTTGGAAAAGTATTCCAAGGTCGTCTCCTCAGGGAAGGAAAGTTCAAATGTGTGAAGGTGATTTTGTCAAAAAGGAAAGGTGTAAAATCTTTTGAGTTTGAGTTTTGTGAGTGAAGTTTGTGAATGAAAATGAAATAAAACAAGTGTTAGCTAATCCAAAGGGTTCATTCCAATGGGAATCCCAAATCAACTCGAAGCCTTCCTCGAATAGAGCTTAGATGAACGATTGATTCGTGGGAAGTTAGGGACGAAATGGAGGTGAGGATCCAAGCATAAACCGTGACCAGGCCTACGGGATATCAAAGACTCACAACCGCATCCACTTTCAACCCAGTCAAACCGAACCATCGTACTCTGAGAGGAGGAAAGAAAATGAGTTGAAATGGCACACCCAAGAGGAGGTCTCCCTTGGATTAGCCAACTTAAAAATCTAGCTACTCATGAAAGCAAGAAAGACATGCATAATGTAAAGGGACATAATGAAGAAATGAAACATTGAACTTAACTTAAAGCAAGAAATCTTAAGCTATGAAGAAAAATATTCAATACCCATTTCAAAGCTTGAAAATGAAGAACTCAAAACAATAATGGTAGAATCTAGAATGCATAACTAATCTTGCAAAACATTAGAAATAAATGACATTAAAAACAATAAATGAAGCTTACAAGATCCTTACAAAAGATTACAAGTGAAAGGATGGAAGAATAAGTTTTCTATCTACTATTCATCATCTTCTTCCTTGGACTACTCCTAAGCTTAGGTAGCCACACCTTCAAAGCTTGAGTGAATGCTGAATATATGGAGTGTAGAGACTTCAAATTTCATCCATGAGGCTCCCCTAGCCTGTGTGTGCAGGCTTCCCATTAATGGGAAGAGATTTGATGGCTTGGAAAGGCTAGGAGCAGCCTACCCAGCAACTCCCCAGGCAGCCCCATTCTCTCCCATCCTCATTAATGCCCTTGCCTCCAAAGTCTTGAAATTGTGTAAGGATGACATGGTTATGTGTAGAATATGTCAGGGTAGGCGTGGGAGAAGTGTAGGTGGGCCCCCCAAGAAGTTGGAGAAGACTTGCAAGAGTTCTGGGCATTTTGGGCTACTTCAGAAGAGCGTACCGGTACTGTGTACCGGTACCCCGAACTCCAGTAGGAAAATCGTACCGGTACGGCATACCGGTACCCTTCTGCTCCGGACCATTTTTTATAGAATTGTCATAACTTTTGATCGAACCGTCCGATTGAGCTGAAATTTTGACACAATATAGAAGACATCCAGATCTACAACTTTCATGTTTTGAAATTTTTCAGATTCGAAGTGGATCATGATCAAAAATGAGAAAAACGAGGTACTATGTCAAAACTTTGGGAAACTAGTGGGCTAAACCTTCCAAATTTCATTTTTCTTGGTTTCTTCACCTTTAAGCCTCCAAATCCTCATTGAATGTGTCCATCTCTTCACCACTCATTCATCCTTAGTTGCAAGGTTATAAAATCCATCATTTACGCCATAATTACCTGCAACATAAAAAATTCAACATTATTCATAATTTCGGCTAACTCTAAGTACTTAAATACAAAGTTGAGTTAAAATGCATGTAATGAGGCCATGAAATATGTAATATTTTGTGCTCATCACCTACCCCAATGGGGCTGTGGAAGTCACAAACCCCGAAGATGGTAGGACATTCAAGGTCAATGGCCAAAGACTTAAGCCATTTTTCGAGGTTTTGAAGGACAAGGAGTGGAGGAGGATTTGATGGATCCGGTCTACCCGGACTTGTTGGAGGAGTAACTATTCTTATGTTTTTTAGTGTACAGTTGTTTTTACTTACTTTATCTGTTTACTAGAAATAACCCGTGCCTGAAGGCACGGTGCAATTCAAAAAACATCGAGCATTGAATTTGGGTACACCTCAATTCTGCATTAACAAGGCCATTTATTGATTAGTACTTAAAATTAACATTTTATTATGCCTTTTTGAGACTAATTGTACTTTGATGGAGTTTAAGTGATGACATTTCAGGTCTTAAAGTGAACAAGGACTCAAGAACAACAAATATCACATTTGAGTGTAACACCTGCACATTAGGGAACTGATTAACCCTAATTAGTGTATAAATTAAAATGATTAAGTAATCAATTTTGTAAGATAAGACAATTAAATATTATGAATTATAGTTTGTGCTTAATTTAAAGTTTTAAATATTTTATGTTTAAGTTACAGGGTCAAATGCAGAAATACTGAAGAATACAAGACCAATTTGCAAAGCTTGAAGTCACGAAGGACCATTGTGCAATAAAGAAACTTGGACCAATAAGAAGCTGACAAGTGGCAGCCCAAGAAGCCAACACCTAGCACCACTGCAAGGCATGACCTTTGGGAAGGTTGTGCTAGGGGTTAGGACCCCCCTCCTTGGCCGAAAGTTTCCCCCCTCTATAAATAGGGGTGCCTTGTTCATTCTTCAAGCCATCCTTTTCCAAGCCTTTCAAGACTTCCCCAAGAGAAATTCTCCCTTCATTTGGCCGTCCATACTTGAGCCAAGAAAGCTTTCCAAAGCTAGAAAGAGAGAAAGAAAGAGAGAAAGAAAAAGAAAGAGAAAGTTCAATACATATCCGGTCCGTGATACACTTTTATTGTTACTCTGTATTTCTACATTTCTATTGTATCTTTCTATTCGGATAGTTGAACTACCGCCACTTTTGTGTCTTAAATGATAATAAAGGTGGTTGTGTTTCAATTGTTCCTTGTGAAAGAAGTTTTACAGTTTACCGTTTAATTTTAGTTGTAATGACGAATAGTCAAACTCATTGTTTGTCTGTAGCAATGGAGCGTGAGTAGTCGTTTATACCCTTCAAATTAGGGTAAACATATGTATAATATTGGTTAGATTATGGAAATGCTTATGTTTTATTTATATGTTTATTTATATATGTAGTATATGCTTAATGCATGATATAGTGATGTACGTAATTCTGGTGCTGTGCCTGGAATTATGTCATCAGTGTATCATAAGACCAGCCAGTTAAAGATCCACGGTGTTCCTACCAGTATGACTTGTCCTCCATTGGAACTCTGAGGATTTTCTACTGATGTGTGGTACAAAACCTAAATGATCCTCATGAATGGCTTGTCCTTCTGGGTTATTAGGGTTTCTTTACTTACTATATATCTAACTATATTGACAGTCTAACAACCACGGTGTTCCTACTGGTATGGCTTGTCCTCCGATGGAATACTGAGGATGTTTAACTGGCATATATATATATATATATATATATATATATATATATATATATATATCACCGATGACCTATTGGGTAATTCAAGTATTCCTCATGAATGGCTTGTCCTTTTGGTTCACTTGAATTAGTTAATTGGTACGTCTATAACCAGCTTTCCTAAGAAGTTGTTGTGTTATGCTATATTACCACCAGTTAACCAAAGAAGTGGTTGTGTTATGGTTTAAATATGTATAAACTTGCTATCAAGAGATCAATTGAATAACTCAAGTATTCCTCATGAATGGCTTGTCCTTTTGGTTTGTTTGGGTTAATCAATTGACGTGGATATAACCAACTTTCCTAAGAAGTTGCTGCGTTATGATTTATTACTACCAGTTAGCCTACGAAGCGGCTGTGTTATAGTTTATATACATCAGACCTGCCGATTGACTCTCCTGTAAAATGGAAGTTAATTGTTGTGAGGTAGCATTTCCAGTAATCAACCAATATAAAGCATATGGATCCTTAAACTGAAGGGTATTTTTTATATTGTTGTCACTTATACGCTTTACTTACGCATTTATATTATCTCCGCACTTTATTTCCGCTTTTTATTTAAATTAAACTAGTTATCAATCTAAGCTCACATCACAAGCTATCAAACATCATACTACTCCAAACAACAAACGTTACTTTTTTTCTTTATTTTAAATTCTAAATTACTAAAACTCTTCGTGGGATCGATACTTGGACTTAAACCGAGAAAATTACAATTTGACCACTTATACTTGAGTGTATAATAATATAATTCAGACCACTAAAAGTGCGAATCAAGTTTTTGGCGCCGTTGCCGGGGAGTTATGGTAATTTGAAAAAAAAATTTATAATTTATAATTTATGTGTTTATATGTATTATATGTTTATAGTTTGTTTGTTTGTTTTTAATAGTCTATGTCTGTTCATTCATCAGTAGGTTCTGTAAATCAGTCAACTCTTTCGTCTTCATCATCTTCATCCTCACAATCTACAAAAGAATCATTTGACTTAAGTATGGCTCAAAATGTACCTAGGGAGGAAGAAGCTAGAGAACAAGAAGTAGTTAAAAATATTCGACCGTTAAGAGAATATCTACATCCTACAAGAACTAATGTCCCGTCATGTTTTCCTTTTCCAACAGATGCTCCAAATATTAATATTAAGCCAGACACAATACAATTACTACCACAGTTCCATGGTTTAGAAGATGAAAATCCTTATGTTCATATGAAAGAATTTGAAGAAGTCTGTGGAACTTTGCAAGATAATTCTGAAATGGTCAAAGTAAGACTTTTTTCATTTTCATTAAAAGATAAAGCTAAACTATGGCTTAACTCTTTAAGAGCAAATTCTATCACAAATTGGCAAGCTTTACAAACTGAGTTCTTTAAAAAGTTTTTTCCTGTACATCGTACTAATGCATTAAGACGTAAAATAATGAATTTTTCTGTAAAAGAAGGTGAAACTTTTTATCAATGTTGGGAAAGATTTAAGGATCTTCTCCAAGCTTGTCCACATCATGCATTTGAAAACTGGACTTTAGTTGGTTTCTTTTATGATGCTCTTCCGTCTGCAATGCGACAATTTGTTGAAATGATGACTCAAGGAGAATTTATGAATAAAAACCCTGAAGAAGCATTTCAATTTTTTGATACTATTTCAGAGAGTTCCCAAATGTGGGACTCGACTTCTTCAAATATTGTGGAAAATAAACCATCTACATCTGAAAGAGGAAAATATATTTTGAAAGACGATGATGATCTAAGAGCTAAAATGACTAATCTATCTCGAAAATTAGAAGCCCTGGAAATGAAAAAAGTTAAACAAATATCTGTTGTTTCTTCTACTGATCAAGTATGTGAAATTTGTGCATTGTCAGGACATCCTGCTGGGGAATGTCCAACTATACCTGCATTTAAAGAAGTCTTAATTGAACAATCTAATGCTGTTCCAACTTATACTAAACCATATTCAAATCCATATTCTGAAACCTACAATCCAAGATGGAGAAATCATCCAAATTTTAGTTGGAGAAATACACAACCTACAAATCAAACACAAGGTTCACCGCAGCTACAAAATCAACAACAATATCAACCGTATTTACCTCCTCAGAAAAGAACTCTGGAAGACACTATGAATCAATTTATTCATAGTCAAATGAATTTTAATACTCAAACAAATCAAGCATTCAATGATTTTAAAGCTCAAACTTCGCAGAGTATTGAAGACATTAAGAGTCATCTTGCTAAGTTGACTCAGTCCTTAAGTACTACAGAAAAAGGGAAGTTTCCATCCCAAACTAAACCTCCACAAAGTCAGGGTCAAGCTAATTATGTATCATCTGAAGCCTCTCCAAGTCAAATACAAACAATTACAACACTAAGAAGTGGTAAGGTAATTAATAAAACTATTAAACCCAAGATTTCGAAAAAAATCCGTAAGTCAATTCCTGTAAACGAACCACTTGAACTTGAACCTTTAGTTAAAAAGCAAGAAGAAGTACAAAGTGAAAAAGATCCTCCATGTCCTATTCCTTTACCTTTTCCTCAAAGGGTCAAGAAACTCTCATCTAAAAAAGATCAGTCTGATATTCTTATGTTATTTAAACAGGTAAAAATTAATATTCCTTTATTGGATGCAATAAAATGAGTTCCTGTTTATGCTAAATTTTTAAAAGATCTTTGCACCATAAAAAGAAGAACTAATGTACCAAAGAAAGCATTTTTAACTGAACAAGTTAATACTATAATACAGCATGATACGCTTCTTAAGTACAAAGATCCGGGTAGTCCTACAATCACATGTTTCATTGGAAATTTTCAAATAAAACGAGCCCTACTAGATCTTGTATCTAGTTGTAATTTAATGCCATATTTAGTATATACACAATTAGGATTAAGTGAACTAAAACCTTCTAGTATGAAATTATAGTTAGCAGACCGATCAATAAAAACTCCACGAGGAATTGTTGAAGATGTTATTGTTCAAGTTGATCAATTCTATTTTCCAGCAGACTTTATTGTTATAGACACAGAGTCATGTTGTTAGTCATATGCATCTGAATACATACCTCTGATTTTGGGTCAACCATTCCTAGCTACATCAAATGCATTGATAAATTGTAGGAATGGAGTAATGAAACTATCATTCGGAAATATGACTTTGGAATTAAATGTTTTTAAAAGTGCAAAACAGCCTAGAGAAGAAGAAGAAGAAATACAAGAAATAAATTATGTGGAGACTTTAACTCAAATTTTTTTTGAAAAGAACTTTTTAGAAAATAAATTATTTGCATTAGAATCAATACCTGAAGTCGAATCTGAAAAAATATCCACAAAGAATCTTCAATATGAAGAATTGTTACCAAAACTTATAGAATCTAATGCCAAAGTTTTTAAGCCGGAATTAAAACCTCTTCCAACTAATCTAAAATATGTTTTTTTTAGGAGAAAATGAAATCAATCCAGTTATAATATCATCAAAATTATCTGAAACTCAGGAAAAAGAACTGACAAAAGTCTTGCAAAATCACCAAACTGTTATTGGATGGACAATATCATATATAAAAGGTATAAGTCCACTTATATGTACTCATTGTATTTACTTAAAAGAAAATGCTAAACCATCTCGTCAAATGCAAAGAAGATTAAATCTCCATTTGAAAGAGGTAGTTCGCAAAGAAGTACTTAAACTACTTGATGCTAATATTATTTATCCTATATCTGATAGTAAATGGGTCAGTCCTACACAAGTAGTTCCAAAGAAGTCTGGTGTTACTGTAATAAAAAACCAAGAAAACGAATTTGTAACACCCCAAAACACACCCTGGACGGCATTACATACTAAAACCATTTACATCATGAGAGCACTAATATCATCCATAAATAAATTAAACTTCATTCATCATCCATAAAATATTTACATCATTATCCAAAAGAATATGCCCAACCATGGCATTTACATCTCAAAAATTAATTAAAGTAGCACAGCGGAATAGCAAAAGAAACTAGACCTTACAGTGTCCAAAAGAATAACCTAGTCTAGTACAAAAGAAGCTACATCTCTACATATCCACCTCGGGATCTAGGTTCCCCTCGAGTGGAGCCTCCCAATGCCCTGACTCGTCGATGCCGAGATCCTCCTCTAGCACCAAATCTGAAAAATGTAATTTGTAGGGGATGAGCACGAAGCTCTGTAGCAAAATCTTCCCAACTCAAACAAGGTTTATAAAAATATAAAACGGGTCGGTCACATTTCGAAAATAATATATATCAATTTTTTTTGAAGGAAAAACAGGACAGTTTAAAGAGATCTCAAGTTTAAGCCATAACAACAATCAAGTAAAAGAATAAATTAAATTGAACAACAATACACCGTGTCCAAAGTTAGGCCAATTCGGAAGGGCGTCTTCCGATGCATTGTCCCATACCAATGCACCGGCCAAGACGTTCCAACTCATCATCCCAAGTATATTGGTTCATCCCCGTACCATGTATGTTGATTGCTTTTCCTGAATCTACCCAACGATTATACCTAGTCCACCAATCACAATCACATTCACAAGCATTTTAGGAAAGGGCGTCTACCATCCCAATGGCAGTGACGAGTCCCTTCCCAGGAAAAGTATACTATCCCTTGTTCGAACTCCAGTGAACGATAGTGGTTTCATTACCAAATGACAACCCACTACAAGTGCTAGGAAACCATCTCACCCCCACTGGGGTAGACTAACCTCTAACACTCTACGACATCTCTCGAAGGCAATCCAAGTCCCTCACAACAACCATACAATTGAGGAAACCAAAATATTCTCAATTCATCAACATTTCAAGGAATTACCAAATTCCACAATTTCTAATATAATGTTTCATAATATGATGGAAGAAAATGAGCAAGAGATCATCATAAGTAACATTTTGGTGTACAATATCAAACACTAAAGTTTTGAAAGCAATACCAAGGAAAAATAGAGGGAAAAATCCATTTCTCTTTAGAACCAAGGTTTGAAGATGAAAAAGAGAAATTTAATAGTTACCCAACCATCACAATGTTCAAAACATGGCATTTATTTCAAGAGGAACAAGAGTCATGTATTTCTTATCATGTATATAAGGATGAGAGTGAAAAACATATATATATACATAAACCCTAGTCTCAATGTAAGAGATTAGGAAGAAATCCCCTACCTCAACCAAGTATCTCTAGCAACCCAAGCTTTAAAGACTCCATTTTCCCTTTTTTCTTGCTCCCTTGCCACTTTCTCTTTTGGTTCTAAGAGGTTTGAGTGAGGGTGAAGTGAAATTATAGAAGAGGGAATGGATGGAGAAGTGAAATCTTGAAAACTAGGGCTTTGATCTTGTAAATCTCTCCCAATTTTTGTGTTTTTCTCTCCCTCTTTTGCTCTCTAAGGGTGCCTTGGGTTTGGATGGGTGAAATGAGGCTAAAAAAAGTTGACATTAAGTATTTATAGTGGAGCTAGGACCGACTGTTCGCGAGTTGAAAATTTCGGATCTTTACAGCGACTACCGGTAGCTGATTTTGACTACCGGTAGCTCGGGTACATTGGCACTCGACTACCTGTTGACTACCGGTAGCTCGGGTACACTGGACACTCGACTACCTGTTGACTACCGGTAGCTCGGGCACACTGGACCATTGACTACCGGTAGTCACTGCCTAGATTTTCTGCTTCAACTTCAAGTGCAGTTTTGACCCATTTAGAGGTCGAATTGGAAAATTTTCATGAGAGACACCTTTATAGCCCTAGATGTGTAATATCTGCTTTCCAAATTTCAGATTAATTGGAGTTAGGAATCAAAAGTTATGATCGAAATAGTAGACAGTGTCCAAAATCCTTTATACCCAAATTTTCTCTAAAATGTGTTTTAACTCCAAAATACTTCCTAACTTCTAATACACCCCATATCACCTCTCCCAAGGTTTTTCGACCTTTCGGACTCAATGGAAACCTCATTTTGACCTAAATCTATTTAGAAACTTACTTAATCCCTCTTCTCAAGCTTACACACCTTCAAAACTTCAACTTCCAAATTAATTTGCATCTCTAGTTTTTTTTTTTTTATTCCTACCATCACTACACATATCCACATTTTTACAACTATTATTTAATATATATCTATATACATATATAAACGAAAATGCGGGGTGTTACAATCCACCCCCCTTAAAGAAAGTTTCGTCCTCGAAACTTACCTCAAGTAGTGAACAAATATGGATACTTCTCCCGCATTTCTTGCTCCGGTTCCCATGTAGCTTCCTCCACTCCATGGTGTTGCCACCAAACCTTCACTAGTCGGATGACTTTGTTACGGAGTACCTTTTCTTTGGCATCGAGAATCTTCAACGGTTGTTCTTCATAGGTGGCTCCATCTTGAATTTCAATATCTTCCAAGTCTACGACCGGCGTTGCCTCCGATCGACACTTTCTCAACATCGACACGTGAAACACGTCATGTACCCCAGACAACTAAGCTGGTAACCGCAACTGATACGCCGCTTTGCCCACCACTTTAATTACTTCAAATGGCCCAGTATATCTTGGCGCTAATTTTCCCTTCTTGCCGAATCTAAATACTCCTTTCTTGGGCGACACTTTGAGGAACACGTAGTCTCCCACTTTGAATTCTAAGGGTCTTCTTCTGTGGTCCGCATAGATCTTCTGTCTACTTTGCGCCGTCCGTAGTCTCTCTCGGATGAGTTGAATCTTCTTCGTAGTTTCTCGAACAATGTCTGGTCCCAACAAACTACTATCGCCGGCTTCTAACCAACACGTCGGTGATCGGCATGGTCTTCCATACAACGCTTCATACGGTGCCATCCCAATACTTTCCTGATAGCTGTTGTTGTATGCAAATTCCACCAACGGCAAATGGTCGCTCCAACCTCCCTTGAAATCCAACACACAAGCACGCAACATGTCTTCTAGAATCTGGATTACCCTCTCGGATTGGCCATCCGTTTGGGGATGAAAAGCGGTGCTGAAGTGTAACTCTGTCCCCATAGCTCTTTGAAGACTTTGCCAAAATTGCGCTACGAAACGAGAATCACGATCCGACACAATGGATAGTAGAACTCCATGCAATCTCACTATCTCGCGAATATAGAGCTTGCTCAGGGTCTCTAACGTGTCGGTGGTCTTCATACCCAAGAAGTGAGCGGACTTGGTGAGTCTATCAACGATGACCCATACGGCGTTATGCCCTCGTGAAGTCCGTGGAAAACCAGATACGAAGTCCATGGTGATGTGATCCCACTTCCACTCTGGGATAGGCAAAGACTGTAGGACTCCTCCTGGCCTTTGGTGCTCAATCTTCACCTGCTGGCACACCGCATATTTTTCCACATACTTGGCCACATCTCGCTTCATTCCCCTCCACCAGTATTGACGCTTCATGTCCCTATACATCTTTGTACTACCGGGGTGGATAGCAAACTTGGAGCGATGACACTCTCTAAGTATTTCCTCCTTTAAGGACAAATCATTGGGAACACATAGCCTCTCCCCATATCTCAACTCTCCATTCTTCCAAGACCATCCTTCAATCGCTTCTCTATTCTCCAATCGGGCTCTAATCAAATCGAGTTCCGAATCCAGGCATTGCAACTCCACCACCCATTGCCGAAGCGTCGGTTGAGCTACAAGATTGAATAGATATGGTTGATACTCCGGTCCATCCACCCATAGCTCGTACTCCTCCACTGCATCAATCATTTTCCACCTATTTACCGCAAGAGAATTGATTTCACCCCGAGACTTCCTGCTAAGAGCGTCGGCAACTACATTGGCCTTCCCCGGATGGTAGTTGAGCGTGAACTCATAATCTTCCAAGTACTCAATCCACCTTCTCTGCCGGAGATTCAAGTCTTTCTGTGTGAAGATATACTTGAGGCTTTTATGGTTCGAGAACACTTGAAATTTCTCCCCGTATAAATAACATCTCCACAACTTAAGAGCAAACACCACCGCAGCCAGCTCCAAGTCGTGTGTGGGATAATTCTGCTCATGCACCTTGAGTTGCCTCGAGCCATAAGCCACTACCTTCCCTCCTTGCATTAGAACGCATCCCAAGCCTCGTAGTGAAGCATCGGTGTAGACATCGTAGCCTTCCCCACTACTCGGAATGATGAGGATAGGTGCCGTCGTCAACTTCTCCTTCAAGGTGCGAAAGGCTAGCTCACACGCTTGAGTCCACACGAATTTTTCTCCCTTCTTTGTAAGGCGAGTCATCGGCATCGCAAGCTTTGAGAACCCTTCTACAAACCTCCGATAGTAACCTGCTAAACCCAAGAAGCTACGGATCTCGGTCACATTCTTCGGTGGTTCCCATTTCATCACGGCCTCAATCTTTGCGGGATCAACCGCTACTCCTTGCTCGGACACAACATGGCCAAGGAACTTCACCTCCTTCATCCAGAACTCACACTTGCTCATCTTCGCATATAACTTATGTTCTCTCAATGTTTGTAGCACAATAGAGAGATGACGAGCATGTTCCTCCTGAGTTTGTGAGTAAATCAATATGTCATCAATAAACACAATGACAAATTGATCGAGGTAAGGCCGGAAGACTCTGTGCATCAAATCCATGAAGGCTGCGGGGGCATTAGTCAATCCGAACGGCATCACCGTATACTCGAAATGACCATACCGGGTACGAAAAGTAGTCTTAGGAATATCCTCCTCCTTAATCCGCAGTTGATGGTATCCTGTGCGAAGATCAATCTTGGAGTAATACCTCGAACCCCTCAACTGATCAAATAAATCGTCAATTCGGGGCAAAGGGTATTTATTCTTCACGGTAACCCGATTCAACCTTCGGTAATCCGTGCACAATCGTAGTGTCTCATCCGTCTTCTTCACAAAGAGGACTGGGGCTCCCCAAGGTGAGGTGCTCAAATGTATATACCCAATGGCCAATAGCTGATCCAATTGCTTCCTTAGCTCCTTCAACTCCAAAGGTGCCATTCGATAGGGAGCAATGGATATGGGTTCGGTTCCTGGATAGAGATCAATCTTGAACTCAATCTCCCTCTGTGGAGGTAACCCAGGTAATTCGTCAGGGAAGACATCCGAAAAATCCGATACTATCAACACCACGTCCCCATGGGATTTCTCCTGATCATCTCCCATTAAGCTGGCTAAGAAACTCAACTGGCTCCCCGCCTTCGCTTTCAAGAATCTACTACCCGTAGTAGGAAATGGATGGGAAGAATTACGATCATTCATAAAAGTAAAGACTACTCCTCCCGGTAATTGGAATGAGATCCGCTTGCGAAAACAATCCATTACCGCCCGGAAAGCGGACAACAAATTCATCCCAAATATAACGTCATACGCTTTCAGGTCTAACACAACCAAATCTACAATCAACTCTTGCTCCCCAATGCGAAGCACACAATCTCTACACACCCTAGTTGTATCCAATCGTTCTCCCGTAGGCAGGTCAACATTCAATGCATGTTCTAGCTTCTCAAAATCCAAACCCAAATTAGTAGCATACGCAGTACGTATAAAAGAATGAGTTGCACCGGGATCAAATAAAATTCGGCCCCAAGAATTGTAGAGAAGAACGATACCTTCCACAACGGCATTGGAGACATCTTCCCCCGGTTGGGTCAAAGCAAATACCCTCCCCTGAGTGGCGCCGCCTGGGGCTAGAGCTCCCAACGGCCTCTGCTGCTGTAGTGGCTTGTTTGCAGCCACTTGTCTTGTCGCTTGGTTGTCCCTCGGTGGAAGCGATGGGCAATTGTGTCTGAAGTGCCCCACTCCTCCACATGCGAAACACTGACGAGGGTCTGTGGCTGTCCTCCTCGGTACACCTCCTGCTCCTCGAGCTACCTGAGGTCTCTGTCCTCCTGCCTGATCTGGGCGCCGGTAAGGTGCCGCTCGCTGCACTCCACTGGTGCTAGGGCCCGTCCTGATCGGACCTCTTCTCATAAGGCTCTGTCGCCGCTGAGTATCCTCCATGTCCCTCTCCACAAGTGCGGCCCTATCAACCAGATCCCCATACTCCCTGATCTTGAGAGCCACTAACTTCTCCAGGATGACCGGCCTCAGTCCCTGCTCAAAGCGCTTGGCCCTGTCGGCCTCAGTAGATATAAACCCCGTAGCATAACGGGATAGCTCGTCAAACCTCCTCTCGTACTCTGCCACCGTCATGCTGCTCTGTCGTAGAGCAAGAAAATCGGCCTTCATTCTATCTCTGACTGATTCGGGGAAGTACTTGTCTTGGAAGATTTGGTCGAACTCCTCCCAAATGAGTGCATCGGTGTTCCGCCTTCTCTTTACGGATTCCCACCAATGGTCGGCCTCCCCCTCGAACAGGTAGATAGCTAAGCCCACCCGCAAGTCCTCGGCAACTCCCATGCCGTCACAAATCTTCTTCACACGGCGGATCCATCTATCTGCATCCAAGGGGTTAGAGCTCCCTTGGAAAGTAGGCGGGTGTTGCCTCAGAAACTCTCGGAGAACTACCATTCTCCTATTCTCCTCTCCGTTGCCCGGTACTTGAGCGAGAGGATGAGCTCCACCATTGTGGTTGTTGTTACCATTTTGGCTTTGTACCAAAGTGGTGAGCTCCCTCAAGCATTGGTAAATGCCTTGCATGGCATCCGGAGGTGGTGGTGGTGGTGGATTCGCTTGACCTCCACGGCCACGGCCACGTCCGCGTCCCCGTCCTTGTTCGCCGCTCATCCTGCACATCAATTCACAACTTAGTTTTCTTGATGTGCAAGATATAAACTAAAGTGATATGTAGGATGTCTTGATTTAAGCACAAGGCATATACAAAATTTAACTTAACAATTTCCTTCACCCTAAACCTACATCTCTAGTGGTAATCCATAACCTACAGCTCCCATGTAAGACCTAAAGCCTAGGCTCTGATACCATTCTGTAACACCCCAAAACACACCCTGGACGACATTACATACTAAAACCATTTACATCATGAGAGCACTAATATCATCCATAAATAAATTAAACTTCATTCATCATCTATAAAATATTTACATCATTATCCAAAAGAATATGCCCAACCATGGCATTTACATCTCAAAAATTAATTAAAGTAGCACAACGGAATAGCAAAAGAAACTAGACCTTACAGTGTCCAAAAGAATAACCTAGTCTAGTACAAAAGAAGCTACATCTCTACATATCCACCTCGGGATCTAGGTTCCCCTCGAGTGGAGCCTCCCAATGCCCTGACTCGTCGATGCCGAGATCCTCCTCTAGCACCAAATCTGAAAAATGTAATTTGTAGGGGATGAGCACGAAGCTCTGTAGCAAAATATTCCCAACTCAAACAAGGTTTATAAAAATATAAAACGGGTCGGTCACATTTTGAAAATAATATATATCAATTTTTTTTGAAGGAAAAACAGGACAGTTTAAAGAGATCTCAAGTTTAAGCCATAACAACAATCAAGTAAAAGAATAAATTAAATTGAACAACAATACACCGTGTCCAAAGTTAGGCCAATTCGGAAGGGCGTCTTCCGATGCATTGTCCCATACCAATGCACCGGCCAAGACGTTCCAACTCATCATCCCAAGTATATTGGTTCATCCCCGTACCATGTATGTTGATTGCTTCTCCTGAATCTACCCAACGATTATACCTAGTCCACCAATCACAATCACATTCACAAGCATTTTAGGAAAGGGCGTCTACCATCCCAATGGCAGTGACGAGTCCCTTCCCAGGAAAAGTATACTATCCCTTGTTCGAACTCCAGTGAACGATAGTGGTTTCATTACCAAATGACAACCCACTACAAGTGCTAGGAAACCATCTCACCCCCACTGGGGTAGACTAACCTCTAACACTCTACGACATCTCTCGAAGGCAATCCAAGTCCCTCACAACGACCATACAATTGAGGAAACCAAAATATTCTCAATTCATCAACATTTCAAGGAATTACCAAATTCCACAATTTCTAATATAATGTTTCATAATATGATGGAAGAAAATGAGCAAGAGATCATCATAAGTAACATTTTGGTGTACAATATCAAACACTAAAGTTTTGAAAGCAATACCAAGGAAAAATAGAGGGAAAAGTCCATTTCTCTTTAGAACCAAGGTTTGAAGATGAAAAAGAGAAATTTAATAGTTACCCAACCATCACAATGTTCAAAACATGGCATTTATTTCAAGAGGAACAAGAATCATGTATTTCTTATCATGTATATAAGGATGAGAGTGAAAAACATATATATATACATAAACCCTAGTCTCAATGTAAGAGATTAGGAAGAAATCCCCTACCTCAACCAAGTATCTCTAGCAACCCAAGCTTTAAAGAATCCCTTTTCCCTTTTTTCTTGCTCCCTTGCTACTTTCTCTTTTGGTTCTAAGAGGTTTGAGTGAGGGTGAAGTGAAATTATAGAAGAGGGAATGGATGGAGAAGTGAAATCTTGAAAACTAGGGCTTTGATCTTGTAAATCTCTCCCAATTTTTGTGTTTTTCTCTCCCTCTTTTGCTCTCTAAGGGTGCCTAGGGTTTGGATGGGTGAAATGAGGCTAAAAAAAGTTGACATTAAGTATTTATAGTGGAGCTAGGACCGACTGTTCGCGAGTTGAAAATTTCGGATCTTTACAGCGACTACCGGTAGCTGATTTTGACTACCGGTAGCTCGGGTACATTGGCACTCGACTACCTGTTGACTACCGGTAGCTCGGGTACACTGGACACTCGACTACCTGTTGACTACCGGTAGCTCGGGCACACTGGACCATTGACTACCGGTTGACTACCGGTAGTCACTGCCCAGATTTTATGCTTCAACTTCAAGTGCAGTTTTGACCCATTTAGAGGTCGAATTGGAAAATTTTCATGAGAGACACTTTTGTAGCCCTAGATGTCTAATATCTGCTTTCCAAATTTCAGATCAATTGGAGTTAGGAATAAAAAGTTATGATCGAAATAGTAGACAGTGTCCAAAATCCTTTATACCCAAATTTTCTCTAAAATGTGTTTTAACTCCAAAATACTTCCTAACTTCTAATACACCCCATATCACCTCTCCCAAGGTTTTTCTACCTTCCGGACTCAATGGAAACCTGATTTTGACCTAAATCCATTTAGAAACTTACTTAATCCCTCTTCTCAAGCTTACACACCTTCAAAACTTCAACTTCCAAATTAATTTGCATCTCTAGTTTTTTTTTTTTATTCCTACCATCACTACACATATCCACATTTTTACAACTATTATTTAATATATATCTATATACATATATAAACGAAAATGCGGGGTGTTACAGAATTAATCCCAATGCGTACAGTCACAGGTTGACATGTATGTATTGACTATCAAAAGCTAAATTCTCTCACTAGAAAGGATCACTTTCCATTACCATTCCTAGATCAAGTACTTGAAAGAATAGCTGGTCATGCATATTATTATTTTCTAGATGGATATTCTGGTTATAATCAGATTGAAATTGCAATAGATGATCAAGAAAAAATTACATTTACATGTCCGTTTGGAACTTTTGCGTATAAAAGAATGCCTTTTGGGTTATGTAATGCTCCAGCTACTTTTCAGCATTGCATGTTGAGTATATTTAGTGATATGGTAGAACGACACCTAGAAGTTTTTATGGACGACTTTTCAGTATATGGTGATTCATTTCACTTATGTTTAGAAAATCTGGAAAAAATATTAATTAGATGTGAAGAAACAAACCTTGTCTTAAATTGGGAAAAATGTTATTTCATGGTTACACAAGGTATTGTTTTAGGTCACATAGTTTCTTAAAAAGGAATTGAAGTTGATAAATCCAAAATTGACTTAATAGCTAATCTTCCTTCACCTAAAACTGTAAAAGATGTTCGATCTTTTTTAGGTCACGCTGGTTTTTATAGAAGATTCATTAAAAATTTTAGTTCAATATCTAGACCAATTTGTAATCTTCTATGCCAAGATATAATATTTGAATGGAATGATGCATGTCAATTAGCATTTGATAAATTAAAAAACATGCTTATTTCTGCACCTCTCATGCAACCTCCTGACTGGTCCTTACCTTTCGAGTTAATGTGTGATGCAAGTGATTATGCAGTAGGAGCTGTATTAGGTCAAAGAAAGGATAAAAAACCATATGTTATTTACTATGCAAGCAAAACTTTAAATGATGCACAAATGAACTATTCAACCACAAAAAAAGAATTACTTGCTGTTGTGTTCGCATTAGATAAATTTCGATCATATTTGGTTGGATCGTCAATTGTTGTATTTACAGATCATGCAGCTTTAAAATATTTACTTACTAAAAAAGATGCGAAGCCACGTCTCCTGCGTTGGATTTTGTTACTTCAAGAATTTGATCTTATAATTAAAGATAAGAAGGGAGTAGAAAATGTGGTAGCAGATCACTTGTCAAGGTTAGATTATGATATAAAGGAAGAACCAACTCCAATTAGAGAAACCTTTCCAGATGAACAACTATTTGCAATAACGGAAGTACCATGGTATGCTGATATAGCCAATTATTTAGCTACTGGTACTATTCCTTCTAATTATACCTGGACTGATAAAAATAAGTTCCTAAGTGAGGTACGTAATTTTTTCTGGGAAGATCCTTATGTGTTTAAATACTGTAAAGATCAAATAATACGACGTTGTGTACCTAATCATGAAATCAGTCAGGTTATTCAGTTTTGTCACTCTGAAGCTTGCGGAGGTCATTTTGCTTCAAAGAAAATCGCTACTAAAATTTTGCAGTGTGGATTTTATTGGCCAACTCTTTTTAAAGATGTTCATATTTTTTGTTCAAATTGTGACAGATGTCAAAGAATGGAGAATATTTCAAAAAGAAATATGATGCCTTTAAACCCTATTTTAATTATTGAAATTTTTGATTGTTGGGGCATCGATTTTATGGGACCATTTCTCCCATCCTTTGGATATCTGTATATTTTGGTTGCAGTTGACTATGTTTCTAAATGGGTAGAGGCAATTCCATGTAGAAATAATGATCACAGAATAGTGATCAAATTTTTAAAAGAAAATATTTTATCCAGATTTGGGATTCCTCGAACAATCATCAGTGATGGTGGATTACATTTCTGTAATAAAGTTTTTGAAAACCTGATGAAAAAATACTTGATTTCTCATAAAATATCCACTCCGTATCATCCGCAGACAAGTGGACAAGCTGAATTAGCTAATAGGGAGATAAATACATTTTAGAAAAAAACAGTAAATCCAGATCGAAAAGATTGGTCTTTAAGATTAACGGATGCACTGTGGGCTTACCGTACTGCGTATAAGACTATTCTAGGAATGTCTCCTTATCGGTTAGTTTATGGTAAACCATGTCATTTGCCTGGAGAATTAGAACATAAAGCATATTGGACAATCAAAATGATGAATCTTGATATAGATGAAGCTGGAATATCACGTAAATTGCAAATAAATGAATTAGAAGAATTAAGAAATGAAGCCTATGAAAACGCAAAGATTGCTAAATCAAGAACAAAAGTTTTTCATGATAAAAATATCATGAGAAAATCTTTTGAACCATCTCAAAAAGTTCTACTGTACAATGCTAAACTTCGTTTATTCCCTGGAAAATTAAGATCTAGATGGACAAGACCTTATATAGTTAAGCAAGTTTTTGACTATGGGACAATTGAAATTGAAAATCCATTAACTGGAAATATTTTCAAAGTAAACGGGCAAAGACTTAAACCTTATTATAATGGATTTACTCAAGATGTAACTTCTGAGCAACTTTTTGATCCAGTCTATGTGTGTTAACTGTTATTTAAATAATATAACTAATACTTGTCATTTGTTTGACAGATTAAATCGCCTGAGTGAAAGCCATATATCCTAATCGCTGAAAGACAACAAATTGCTAGTTTTTCTCAATGCTGTTTATTACTGTTTTAACATTACAAATATAATTTAATTTAAGTTGGGGATATATGAGTGTGAATTTACTTATTGTTTTTGGCATAATAATTTTTATTTAAAAATTCTGTTCATCTTTGTGACTGACAGATGTTAAAGAACCGGATAGTAAGTCAACTTTCAATAATTTTTGAGTCATTTTCTTTCTTAAAAGTTGAAAAATGGACGAAAAATTATTTTGGTTAAGTTTAATTTTACTACGTCACTTTCCAAAAGATATACATATGTTGATCATGCAAAAAGCTAGACATGTTAGAAATTTAGAAATATTCGAAAGTCAGGCAAGACCCTTGTGTGGAAAAAGTACATATGCTAAACACCGACGAGCAAATCGTCTCTGTGCTTGTGTAAGATGTGGTCGTACAGAACATTTGAGACAATATAATAAATGTGCGGAACCAATTTCAGGTCGAGCGTCAGATCGTTTACGGTGGATTAGGTATGGGCAGAGTAAGGATTATCCTGAGGCGCCATCCTATTCTACCCCGATGTTAACAAGATACGTGAGAAATGAAGTTAACCGTATCAATAATGTTATTGAACCAGATAGTTCTGACACTGACTAGACATGATCAACTAATGTATAGTTTTGGGATTAAATATATATAGTTGTAAATAAATGTAAATAACTATAGAATAAGTAGAAAAATCAGTAAATAAAAAATAGAAAATAAAGAAATAATAAAACCAATTCTTTGAAACAAAAAAGAGTGGTTAGCAAAGTTTTGTAGAATAGATGGAGTGGTATTTAATTTTGTAACTTGTAGGAGCAGAATTGCAGAAATTCAGAGAAACAATCTGCAGTTACAAATCAGGAACTAGTCAAAAATATGGATGCAAGACAACGAACAAGAAGGTCTTCCAGCCGAGCACGAAGGGATCAATCTCCATCACCTCAGGCACCTCCACAACAACCTCATCCAGGAAACGTCTATGATGAGGTGATGTTTGAAAATCTTGAACAACAGGTCTGGTATGATGCTAACTTTATCTCCAAAACCATCATTGTTGAACGACCGGTTATTTATGAAGATTTTACAAATATAGGAATAAAACAAATTCTAGATACAAGAGGATGGTTACATTATGTCAAAATATCTGTTCCTGCCTATGACTGTCTGGTTAGAGAATTTTATAGTAATGCTGATATAATTGGAAAAAGACAATTACGTGTGTTCATCCGAGGTGTTGTTTTTCAAGTTACACCAGCTACTATAGCTGAATTTTTTCATCCCATGCAAAGACCACCCCACCCACAATATCCCTACACTGAATTACCTGATTTGCATGAAGTAGGGAGAGAATTGACAGGAAATCCAAGATTTGTTTGGGGATGCCCGAATAATTACATAAAACAAGGAGAACTGACAAAAAAATACAGAATTCTCAGTTTGATAACATCATACAGTTTGCTACCTCGTGCTCAGAAGAATCTACTTTATACTGAGCAGGCTTATTTTCTATATGCATTGGGGATGGGACACACCATTGACCTGCCGAACTTAATCATGGACCAAATGTTACTTACAGTCAATAGAAAGAAACTCTCACACCCATATGCTATTTTAGTTTTTGAGCTATGCAGGGACAAATGTGTGATCACTGATCTGACATGGAAAACAGTGGAACCTCTTGGAGCACTGGATAAAACTTCATTAAAAAAAAGTCATGGAGCACGAATGGAAAACCAACCTGAAGCATCACCTGAACCACAAGAAGAACCGTTTCAAGTACCTGAAGAATTCATACCACTGACACCACAAGAAAATCAATCATACATACCAATGGACGACAGAACTGATAGACAAATCTTACTGGAAATAGAGACCAATATTACTCAGATCAACAGACGCCTGGAGGAATATGAGCAGAATCAAGTACAATTCTTTAGAGAATGTTTCGAAGCAGGATCTTCTGCTTCCTAAGCAGACTGGAGATTCTGCAAAATAATTTGTTTTCTTTCACTCATCTTTTACATTATGCACTTTTATTTTATGCACTTAAATTATAAATTACTTTATGTTTTAATTATGCTGTTTGTTTTAAACTTGTTTATGTCTAACTAATTTTTGATAATTAATATGGACCTCATGTTAATTCCGTTAGGAGGAGTATTTTATATAATTTACAGTTGAATTAAGTTAATACTCCTATGTTCTGTGAAAATAACCTTAATCTGATCACGTGGAATTTTCATATTTTAGTTGTATATTATCTTAATATTTTCGTTTGAACTTATTCTGTTACAGCACGAATATATTTCTTTATTCCAAAAACCTTGTGAAATATTACACTCTTTACATATTTAGTGGAGATGTATGACCAATTGAAGAATTTGAGCCAATCCTCCTTGGAGAGATATTCTACATCTACTCAAATAAACATCTTCGATTCTACGGTAAACTTTCTTTCAATAATCTCATTAATTTTGTCTTGATTAGCATTTGTTAGATTATATTATTAGCATTATCCTTGAAATTCTCTTATGTGAGATTAATATAGATAAATAATTTCTGGAAAATGATCTTAGGCCATTTTTCATTATCTTTGAGCCTTGACCATTTCTTTTACAAAATTATATCTTTAGTCAACCATGATTGAGCCTAAAAGAGTATAAATTCTTTTCATGATACCCAAAAGACACATCCGAGCTACATGAAAATATATTAAACCTACCTTGGCTACATAATTTTCTTGCACCTTCTCTTAAATTAGTATGATACAGAAAAGAAAGAAAAAAGGTGAAAAAGAGAAAAGAAAAGGGTATTGGCTATTCAAAGAAAAGAAAAAACTGAAAGAAAATAGCCAAGAAAGTGAAAAATGGAAAATGCAAAATCTGAAAAGCAGGGAAGAGGTGTGCCACAATATAAAAAGTAGCTTTTGAAATCGCATTGACATCGTTTCTTAAACCTTAACCCAATGGCCACGTTATAACCCAAATAAAGTCCTTTTTGATTCCAGAAATCATATCTCTGTATTAATCCTATATATCCATAGAGGGAGAATGTTAATAATATGTCTGATATAATGTTAATATCCGATCATGAGATTATGTCAAATTTTGATTCTATTCAAATACCCGTTCTTCAGAAATGTTGCATGTGATATTATTTGATTCGTTAACAATATTCTAATCACATGTAACTATTGAGAGAATAATCACTATAACGAATATGTATTATTTGCTGAGTGTATTTCAGGAAAGGATTGACATCAAGACTACCATAAAAGATGATAATATTTCTGGAGTGATTTTTGAAACAAAAGAAATCATCACGCACACAAGTTTTTATAGAAATATTTAGATAATGTTACAACTAACGTGTGTTACTCTTAGAGTGATCAGAAAAAGGAAGTATTTGACCAATGCACAGGAATACTGATTTAAGTTTGATTGTGAAAAGTATGAGTTATAAACTCCTAACTACTGAAGTTTGTAGGCAGCTTCACTGAAAACCTTCACGAGACAACACTCGTCCACTAGGGATCACCTAGAGTTTTAACGGTTTGTTGCATATGCTAAATGCAATCGTGAAAAAAATCTACAAAAATGATTTTACCTATGTTATGTTATTTTTATTTTTATTTTGTGAAATAATTTCTATAATTTGTGTTTACTAGGGACTAGTAAAGTTTAAGTTGGGGGGTGTGATTAACCCTAATTAGTGTATAAATTAAAATGATTAAGTAATCAATTTTGTAAGATAAGACAATTAAATATTATGAATTATAGTTTGTACTTAATTTACAGTTTTAAATATTTTATGTTTAAGTTACAGGGTCAAATGCAGAAATACTGAAGAATACAAGACCAATTTGCAAAGCTTGAAGTCACGAAGGACCAAGGTGCAATAAAGAAACTTGGACCAATAAGAAGCTGACAAGTGGCAGCCCAAGAAGCCAACACCTAGCACCACTGCAAGGCATGACCTTTGGGAAGGTTGTGATAGGGGTTAGGACCCCCCTCCTTGGCCGAAAGTTTCCCCCCCTTCTATAAATAGGGGTGCCTTGTTCATTCTTCAAGCCATCCTTTTCCAAGCCTTTCAAGACTTCCCCAACAGCAATTCTCCCTTCATTTGGCCGGCCATACTTGAGCCAAGAAAGCTTTCCAAAGCTAGAAAGAGAGAAAGAAAGAGAGAAAGAAAAAGAAAGAGAAAGTTCAATACATAGCCGGTCCGTGATACAATTTTATTGTTAATCTGTATTTCTACATTTCTATTGTATCTTTCTATTTGGATAGTTGAACTACCGCCACTTTTGTGTCTTAAATGATAATAAAGGTGGTTGTGTTTCAATTGTTCCCTGTGAAAGAAGTTTTACAGTTTACCGTTTAATTTTAGTTGTAATGACGAATAGTCACACTCATTGTTTGTCTGTAGCAATGGAGCGTGAGTAGTCGTTTATACCCTTCAAATTAGGGTAAACATATGTATAATATTGGTTAGATTATGGAAATGCTTATGTTTTATTTATATGTTTATTTATATATGTAGTATATGCTTAATACATGATATAGTGATGTACGTAATTCTGGTGCTGTGCCTGGAATTATGTTATCAGTGTATCATAAGACCAGCCAGTTAAAGATCCACGGTGTTCCTACCGGTATGGCTTGTCCTCCATTGGAACTCTGAGGATTTTCTACTGATGTGTGGTACAAAACATAAATGATCCTCATGAATGGCTTGTCCTTCTGGGTTATTAGGGTTTCTTTACTTACTATATATCTAACTATATTGACAGTCTAACAACCACGGTGTTCCTACTGGTATGGCTTGTCCTCCGATGGAATACTGAGGATGTTTAACTGGCATAGATATATATATATATATATATCTAACTATACTGACAGTCTAACAACCATGGTGTTCCTACTGGTATGGCTTGTCCTCCGATGTAGTTCAAGAATTCCTCATGAATGGCTTGTCCTTCTGGTTCACTTGAATTAGTTAATTGGTACGTCTATAACCAGCTTTCCTAAGAAGTTGCTGTGTTATGCTATATTACCACCAGTTAACCAAAGAAGTGGTTGTGTTATGGTTTAAATATGTATGAACTTGCTATCAAGAGATCAATTGAATAACTCAAGTATTCCTCATGAATGGCTTGTCCTTCTGGTTTGTTTGGGTTAATCAATTGACGTGGATATAACCAGGTTTCTTAAGAAGTTGCTGCGTTATGATTTATTACTACCGTTAGCCTAAGAAGCGGCTGTGTTATAGTTTATATACATCAAACCTGCCGATTGACTCTCCATTAAAATGGAAGTTAATTGTTGTGAGGTAGCATTTCCAGTAATCAACCAATATAAAGCATTTGGATCCTTAAACTGAAGGGTATCTTTTATATTGTTGTCACTTATACGCTTTACTTACGCATTTTTATTATCTCCGCACTTTATTTCCGCTTTTTATTTAAATTAAACTAGTTATCAATCTAAGCTCACATCACAAGCTATCAAACATCATACTACTCCAAACAACAAACGTTACTGTTTTTCTTTATTTTAAATTCTAAATTACTAAAACTCTTCGTGGGATCAATACTTGGACCTAAACCGAGAAAACTACAATTTGACCACTTATACTTGGGTGTATAATAATATAATTCAGACCACTAAAAGTGCGAATCAGGAACAAAATTGGAGAAGCTTGGAGCAAAGCAATAACGTTCGAACGCCAACTCACGTTCGAACGTCCACTTGAATTGTGAGCAGACCTGACTGCTGAGACATGGCATGTTGCAGCCAAGAAGGAAGACTCTGAGGCTCTGAGGCACTTGAGTATCACATTCGAACGCCAACTCACGTTCGAACGTCCACTTGAATTGATTGAGGACCAGAATGATGAGTGCAAAGCGCCAAGATGTGCATGAAGTGTGGAAATAGGTTTCCACAGAAGACTACAGGCCACTTGAGTGAGAAGGTCAGACCCCATCTGGCGTTCGAACGCCCATATAGCAAAGACAAAAGAAACGTTCGAACGCCAGACAACGTTCGAACGCCCATAAAGCAAAAACAGATACAACGTTCGAACGCCAACTCAAGTTCGAACGTTCTCCACAGATTGACTGCAGAGTAGTTGGTTTTTCACTTGGACTTGGGCGGCATACACTATTCCTTCACCCACTCTTGTCTCCTCCTCTTGCCTATAAATACTATCATTGTTGGATATCATAGAGAGGAAGTAGAGAGCTTGATGTAGGCTTAGAATCCCACTCATTTTGTAGTAGAATCATCTTATATTTCCTTATATGAAGTAGTAGTTGTTCTAAGAGATTGGTTTGGCATTAGTCCAACATCTCTTAGCTTGTTGTAAGATTAGTTTTATGCTTATGCTTTCAATTACATGCATAGAAGGAGATAGCTTACCTTTGGTTGTGGATCACCCTCCAAAAGTGACTACCTTTCTTCTACTTTTAATTTGTGTTTCATTCACTTTCATTGCTTGAGCTTCTTTCTTCCCTTAGAGGAGTGAAACTCTTCCACTTTTCTAGAGCTTCGCCAAAGCCGTGAAGGGTGGAACGTGATTCACTCATTCTTTGTCGAAGATCGGCTCCTTGTTTATTGTTCTTTGTTTTGTGAACCCTCTACTTGGAGGAATGAGCATCACTCACTTTTCTAGCTTTACCAAAGACATGAAGAGTGAGTAGTTTCTCATTCACTCTTTAGTAAGAGGAGAAAGACATGTATAAATTATCCGGACGTTATATTTGTGCAATTTCGATTATGCTTAATGCTTTCTATTCCCCATGCTTATTGAATGATTGATTGCACCTACCAAAGCTAAGGTACTTTGTATAACCAGGAGTTCTTTCTATTACATAGATAACTCTTGCATAGAAAGACTCGTTGGTTCAAGGCAAGTATCCCGGCTAGATCTTCATGACTACCCTTCAAACTTCACCATTATTGTCCTTCAATTAAAGAATGAAAATGGAACATTAATGTCATGATTGGATGTCTTGTAGAAACACTTGCTTGTTTATAGACGGGTTAAGTCTCGGCACATACAATTCTTGTAAACTTCTAGAAAGACATCGGAATCATGTTTTTAATTCTCATAATCTACCTTTATCTTCTAATTAACCTGCTGTTGACACTGGGGTTAATTGAGTTATCAAGCACAATTATAACAAACCGGATAATTGACTACATGTCCAGATCTTTGAACTAAAGAGTGTCTCTTTTATATTAAAAGCTTATCTCATATTTTGTTTAGAAAATTCTCTTGAAAAGAATCTTATATTCTGTCCAGGAAATCTCACACCTCACACAACTTCAAATCTCAAGGGTTACAATCAATAGGTCTCCACCACTGCTTACTCAAAACACCAACAAGAGTTCCCTATGGATTCGACTCCAGACTCAAACCGGATTATTACTACAGCTTGACCGCTTGCACTTGGGTGTACACATTTTGGATCAAGTCAAGTTTTTGGCGCCGTTGCTGGGGAACCATAAAAGGTGTGTTAAGGTAAAAGGTAAAAATACCTTTATTTTTGTATATATTTGTTAGTTTACTGTGAATAACTTTGTTTTGTGTTATTTTCCTTAATTTTATGTCTGAGGGCACTCCTCATTATCAAAATTTGCCGGCAGAATCTTGTGAGTCTGTGAATTAGCCTGAACCGAATTCACCGAGATCAGTAGCAGACTCTTGTGAGAGTAATATGACAAATAATGAGAGAAACGGAGAAGTCCCTACAAGAGAGGGGGAAATGCCTAACATTTGAACTTTGCGGGATTACTTAAATCCCACAAGAAATACTGTCCCCTCTTGTTTTGTATTCCCTGAAAATGTGCCCCTCTTTACTGTAAAGCTGGGGACAGTGCAGTTATTAACCGTGTTTCATGGATTGGATGCAGAAAATCCATATCTACATATAAAATATTTTGAGGAAGTGTGTGGAACATTTCAAGACAATTTTGAACTAGCCAAGATGAAACTGTAACGCCCCCAAAACCACCCTGGACGGCATTACATACTAAAACCATTTTCATCATGAGAGGACTAAGATAAATCATCCATAAATAAGACTTCATAAAAACCATTCCTTAATTTCACAAAATTTGGGCAGAGTCTCCTTTGTTCGGGGAGCTCTACCCAAAATACAACCTGTACAATTATACTATATTGACCACACCGAGTCCATTTACACATCACAAAATAAGATTTTATTCACCATAAATAATATCCACAATATCATCCCAAAAGAATAGGCCAAGTTATGGCAATTACATTCCAAAAGAATTACACTCAAACTTAGCAGCGGAACAAACAAAATACTAGACTATACATGATCTCCAATTAAATTCCCTAGTATAGTGCAAAAGAAGCTATATCTCTATATGTCCACCTCGGAATCTCGATTTCCCTCGGATGGGGCCTCCCAATACCCCTACTCATCAACTCCGAGGTTCTCCTCTAACACCGTATCTGAAAAATGTAATTTGTAGGGGGTGAGCACTAAGCTCTGTAGCAACATTCCTCCCAAACTCGAACAAGGTTTATAAAACATGTAAAACAAGTCGGTCTCATTTCACAAATAGCATATATAATCTTTGAAGTAAAACAGTGACATTTTAGAATGGATCTCAAGTTTAGGTAACAACAGTAATTTAATGAATAAATGGAACCAATTACACAATTAATAATACATTCCACCATAAACCGTTTCTCACAAGTTCTTGCGGAATCCCATACTTCCCAAAACTCTTGTAGAAACCGTATCTGGTAGAATGAACAAATACTAATCATTGCATTCGTATCAACATTATAAACATGTATCTCCACCATGATGTAAGGCAAGCCCCATGAATCGACACATTGAGTAATATCTAGCCCACACACACGCACACAAATCTTCTCAAAGATATCCATCCTTTAGGAAGGGCGTATGCCATACCAATGGCAGTGACGTATCCAACCCAGGCATTAGTATACTAACCCTCTGACACGGCACTCGTGAGCAATAGCGGTTTAGTCTTACCAAAGCACTAACTCCACTATGAGTGGTAGGAAAAATGCCAACCCACAAGGAGCAAGCAACACGTCTACCCACTCTACGATATCTCGTCAAAGGCCACCCATGGTCATCCCACACTCATAAGAGATACAATACCAAACACAATTTCACAATTTACAAGTATAACTTAAAAACCCCCAAATTTATCACATGACAATTTCAATAAACAATTACAAAAATACAAGAGATCACCACAACATCATTTTATTACTCAACACCAAGCACTATGGTTTCAAAATCAATAATAAAAGAAGAATTTAAGAAGAAATCCATCACTCTTCAATAACTAGGGTTTTGAAACACAAAAAGAGATTTCATGGGTATTCAACCCTAACTTTGTTAAAAACATGTAATCTTTGCCCAAAAGACTAAGAGAGGATGATTTCATATCATATATATAACATTTAGAGCAAAACATACATATATACATAAGCCCTAACCTCAATGTAAGAGAAAGAGAAGAAATCCCCTACCTTGAAATCAAGAATTTCAAACCAAAGCCCAAGCTTTAGAGATTCTCTTTCTCCCTTTTCTTCTTCCCTTTATCTTCTCCTAGGGCTCTAAGAGGTTTGTAGTGAGAGTGGAATGGAAGAATGGGACAAATGGGGCTTAAAATGGTGTTTTAAAACACAAAAATCCCGATTTTTTGTTACTGTTTCGGCAAACACTCTGCTCCAGACCAGTCTTCGTAGAATGGGCATAACTCTCTCATCCGAGCTCCGATTGAGATGATTCAAGATGCTATGGAATGCTAAGAAAGAGCTCTACAACTTTCATGTTTTGAGTTGCAGCCAGTGCACTGTTCACGTGCACTGTTCCCAGCCTGTTTCATCCCCCTTTTTTTTTCCATTTCCAATCCATTCCTAAGCCAACTAAATCCATCCCAAACCTCTCCAACACATATTTCTACACCAAACCTATTTAATACAAGTTCTAGGACCTAAAATTTCCTATTTTCACTTATTAAAAACCAAATTTCAACTATTATTTCTAATCTACCAAATTCAAACACACATCACTACACATATCCACATTTTTACAACAATTATTTACTATATATCTATATACATATATAAAATAAAATGCGGGGTGTTACAGAAACTTTTTCCTTTCTCTTTAAGGGATAAAGCTAAACAATGGCTAAATTCTTTAAAAGCTCTTTCAATACTTAACTGGCAGGCATTGCAAAATGAATTTTTCAGAAAGTTTTTTCCTCTACACCGCACTAATGCAATTAAAAGGAAAATCATGAATTTTGCGGTTAAAGAAGGAGAAATTTTTTACCAAAGTTGGGAGAGATTCAAAGATCTGCTCCAATCCTGCCCATATCACGCTTTTGAGAATTGAAGTTTGGTAGGATTTTTCTATGACTCCTTACCCTCTAGACTACGTCAGTTTGTCGAAATGATGGCTCAAGGGGAATTTATGGGAAAAAATCCGGAGGAGGCATTCATTTTTTTTGACACCATATCTGATAGTTCTCAGATATGGGACTCAGCCTTGCCTACCACTGTAGAAGCCAGACCATCTACTTCCCAAGGAGGTAAGTATGTCTTGAGAGATGATGATGACCTGAGAGCAAAAATGTCTACTTTGTCTCGAAAGCTTGAAGCTTTAGAGATGAAGAAGGTCCATCAAGTTGATGTTAGCTCTTCCACAGAACAAGTGTGTGGAATCTGTGCGCTAACAGGACACCCTACTGGGGAGTGTCCTACCATCCCAGTGTTCAAGGAAGTCTTGTTGGAACAAACAAATGCAGTCTCCAACTTCAACAAGCCTTACTCCAACCCATACTCTGAAACATACAATCCAGGGTGGCGGAACCACCCGAACTTCAGTTGGAGGAACACACAACCGACGTCCATGAACCAACAACAAGGTTCATACCCACCACCTCAGGGACCTCCCTCATATCAACCATACCAACCACCACAAAAGAGGAGCCTTGAGGACACATTGAATCAGTTCATGCAAAGCCAAATGAACTATAACAATAATTCTACACAGGCTTTCACTGATTTCAAAACCCAAACCACTCAATCTTTCGAGGATCTTAAAAGCCACATCCAGAAGTTGACCCAATCCATGGCCACACATGAGAAGGGCAAGTTCCCTGCCCAACCAAAGCAACCACAAGGCCAATTCCATGTGGGGAACCCTTCAACCACAGGAAACCCACAAGACCAAGCCCAAGTTGTCATTACACTAAGAAGTGGCAAGGTGATTGACAAGACCATCAGAGACATGCTCATTCCAAAGCCAAAACCTGAGTCAATCCCAGTCAACTCATCATTTGAGCCTGAACCAATTGAGACTGAACTTGAAGCAGAACCTGAGCCTATGATTGAACAAGAGCCAGAACCTTCTGAGGAAAGAGAGCATTCGTGTTCCATTCCTGCTCCTTTTTCTCATAGACTCAAAACTAAACAGAAGTTGAAAAATCAGCCTGAAATTTATGAGCTTTTTAAGCAAGTAAACATCAACATCCCACTTCTAGATGCAATCAAACAAGTTCCGTCTTATGCCAAGTTTCTAAAAGACTTGTGCACAGTCAAGAGAAGCCAGAATGTCCAAAAAAAAGCTTTCCTAACAGAACAAGCCAGTGCCCTTCTTCAACACAAAACCCTTCCAAAATACAAAGACCCAGGGTGTTTGATTGTGTCGTGTGTCATTGGAAACTTCAGAATTGAACAAACACTATTAGACCTTGGAGCCAGTGTTAATTTGCTACCCTACTTTGTCTACCTGCAGTTGGGTCTGGGTGAACTCAAACCCACTTGTGTCACACTCCAGTTGGCCGACAGATCTGTCAAAATCCCTAGAGGCATTGTTGAAGATGTACTTGTCCAAGTGGACAACTTTGTCTTCCCTTTTGACTTCATTGTTCTGGATACTCAGCCAACAATACATTCGGAGAACTAAATTCCCGTCATTCTTGGTCGACCCTTCCTAGCAACTTCCAATGCACCAATCAATTACAGGAATGGAGTCATGAAATTAACTTTTGGGAATATGACTCTCGAGCTGAACATTTTCAATATTACTAAGCACCCAGAAGAAGACAAGGAAGAAGGGGAAATAAACTCCATTGAATCTTTGATACAGGAACATCTAAATGACACATTCTATGAGAACCCTACTGAATCTTTTCTACTAGAGTTTATCTCATCTAAAACAATAGATGATGGCCCAAATCCACAAAGTTGCCCTACTCATACTGTTGAGACATGGGCCCCCAAATTCGAGGAACTTTCATCAAGTGGCACAAAGCCACTCTCATCCAGTATCAGGCCACTAAAGCCTGAATTGAAACCTCTCCCATCTGACCTCAAATATACATTCTTAGGAGAGGACGAGTCATAACCAGTGGTAATTTCATTTAAGCTCACATACTTGCAAGAGTCTAAACTGATTGAAGTTCTTAAAAGCCATAAAAGCACCATTGGGTGGACCATCGTTGACCTGAAAGGTATAAGACCGTTAATCTGCAATCATGCTATATACTTTGAAGAGGATTCAAAACCCTCTCGTCAAATGCAGCGATGACTAAACCCTCACATGAAGGAAGTTGTGAGAACAGAGGTACTTAAGCTCTTAGATGTAGGGATAATCTTCCTCATCTCTGATAGCAAGTGGGTTAGTCCAACCCAATTTGTCCCCAAAAAGTCTGGGGTCATGATTAGCACAAAACTTTACATATTTTAGGTGCTAATCATCCTATTTTCAATTACTTTTGGGGGTTAAATGATTGGAGTTGTATTATTAGAGTTCTTAACGAAGATTTTTGGTGTTTGAAGAAAAAAGGCGCTAAATGAGGCTTCTTAAAGCCTTCCCAAATGAGTTGAGGTGAATGAGGATGAAAGAGTGGCTAAAGAATGGCTCAGGAGTGAAGAAATCAGAAAAATCAGACAAAGCAGCAGAAGCGTACCTGTACACAGTACTGGTACAGTTTGGCCACTGGAACATAGTGTACCAGTACGGTCTTGCCTCTGGAGTTCGGGGTACCGGTACTGAGTACCGATACGGTCTGCTATCCCTGCCCCAATCTCTGCAACTCAGGTTTGCCATTTTTGAGGGACCCACCAATCACTCTCCCACTTGTCTCTGACTCCTCAATCACATTGTAAAACCCTCCAACACCCTCCATTTGACTTTTGAAGCTTGAATGATAAATGAGGAGAGAGAAGAAGAATGGAGCTGGGTGTGCAAGCTAGCTCTACACCACCCTGTCCAGCCCATCCCTCTTGACAACCTATGGATGGAGATCACATCACATAGCTGGTAGAGCACACTATGGACGTTTTTTGGGGGATGGAGGACTCGAAGATATTCATTATTCAGCATTGGATACACTACAGAAGGGGATATAGAGAGAGAGAGAGTCTGGGTAGAAGATGATAAATAGTGTTCTAGAGAGATAAATTGAGATTTTTACATTTTCTTCAATACATTGTCTTGTAATCTCCTGGAAAAATCTTTAGAGCTTCATTTAATGTCATTAATGCTAGTTCCTACAAGTTCATTGCAAGTTTAATTCTCTTTTAAAGCTTTCACCATAAATGCATCAAAGTTCTTCTTTTTCTTACATTTAAAATAGGTATTCATTGCTTTCACTTATAGCTTATGTTTGCGTGCATTTAGTTACTCAAGAACTTCATTCTTTTGCAATACATTCTCATTACATTGTTAATTTCATCCCAAGCATGAGTAGCTAAAATCCTTTAGTTGGCAAAATCAAGGGGAACCTCCACTTGGGTATGCCATTTCCACTCATTCTCCTCCCTTCTTTCAGAGTTCAATGGTTCGGTTTGACTGGGTTGAGGGTGGATAAATTGGTGAGTCTTTGATATTCAGTAGGCCTAGTCACGGTTTATGCTTAGATACTCACCCATCTTATCCCTAGCTTCCCACGAATCAATCGTTCATTTATGCTTTATTGGAGGAGGGATTCGAGTTGAGATGATATTCCTATTGGAGTGACCTCTTGGGTTAGCCAACGTTTGTTTCTCATTTCATTTTCACCAAAACACACTTCACCAAACAACTTTCAACAACAAAAGATTTTACACTTTCTTTCACCCAAAATCACCTTCCCCTTGGTTTACATCCTTCCTCGTGGAAACGACGTTGGAGTACCTCCAAGTAAAACACGACCCACAAAAGTCTCCTTGTGCTTGGGGAGCATTTTTGTTCATACACATAACACATTTCCACCATCCCATTTTCCCATCTTCTTGCCCTTTCTTTTGACTCTACTCAAAGGGAGAGTGACACTCCCCTCCATCCATATACAATACATTTTGAGGGATGATATTTAGGGGTTAGGGATAACAAGGAAAAACACTAAGCATTTTTGGCGCCATTGCCGGGGAAGGCAAGTGTCAAACCAAGAAGGTGATTTCCGGACGACAGAGGTAAGTCCCGTGATCTTCATCACGGGCTGAGGTACATTGTCCTGTGTATATATATTCTTGTTTGTGTATAATTGCTTTTGTAGATATTTTGTTGCATGTGGGGAAGGGACGACCAAAATCGGTTAGTTTGGCAACCCCTTGGCCCCAACATGAATCTTGACCAAGACCCACCTGAGGATGCGGGTGATAATTTTGAAAATGTGGATGCCAACCAGAACATGCAAAGGGGTGGGGGAGGACAAGAACCTAGAATACCCAATCCACGAATGCATTTGCCCTCTCCTAGAAATGAAGGGAACAATATCCAAATTGATCCTCCGGCGAGGTCAATGCGGGAATTCCTTCAACTAACCCGTACCACCACACCTTCATGCATCCTCCTTCTGGTCCAGGCTCATCTCTTCATAGTTAAACCAGGGATGTTACAATTACTTCCTACTTTTCACGGAATTGAGAATGAGAACCCCTATTCTCATATAAGGGATTTTGAGGAAATAGTTGCAACCTTTCTCCCCAATCATAATATGGAAGAGATAGCAAGAATGAAATTGTTCCCCTTTTCCCTGAGTGATAAGGCAAAAATGTGGCTTCAGTCCTTGAGATCCCGGACCGTGACATCTTGGGGCCAAATAATTTCCGTGTTTTTGAACAAGTTTTTTCCGGTGCATAAAACCACCACCCTAAATAAATTAATTCAAAACTTTTCTGAACTGCCCAATGAACAATTCTATCACCGCTGGGAAAGATATAAGGATTTCCTACAGTCTATTCCACACCATGGCTTTGAACCATGGCAAATGGTGAGTTTCTTCTATGAAGGAATCACACCAGGCCATTGACAGTTCATTGATATGATGTGCAATGGGGAGTTTTTGAGCAAAGACCCTGATGAGGCCTTAGATTATTTTGATGCATTGGCAGAAAATGGACAGTCATGAGACATTACGAATCCCACCGATGTACCAATGTCTTCTCCTCAAGGGAGTAGCCAAATCCATAGGGGAGGGATTTATAACTTGAGTGACCGGGAGGACTTACTTTCAAAAATTGCCAAATTATCTAGGAAGGTTGAGAGTCTTGAGGTCAATAGGAGGCATGAGGTGTCACAAGTGTCAAAGCCGATGAGTTTTGCTCAATATGTGAGAATGTGGAGCATTCCATATCGGAGTGCCCCAACATTCCGGCGCTTAAGGAAGCATATCACGAGCAAGTCCATGCATTTAACCAAACAAGGCAATCATTCTCCCCTCACTCAAACACGTATAATCCGGGTTGGAGCAATCACCCTAATTTTAGTTGGAGAAATGAGAATCCCACTCCTCATGGTTCAAATGCACATACACCTCCCGTGCCTCTTAAGCAAGGTCAATACCAAAATCAATACCAAGGCCAAGGGCAAATGTCTAGTTCCCAATACCCCCGGACTAATCCCCAAGGGTATTCGACAAACCCGCCACCACAAAATTTTTCTCCAAGTCCACCTTCACAAAGTTTTTCTCAAGGACCGTCCAATCCATCCACATACCAACCTCCTCACAAAAGGAATTTGGAGGATATGGTCCATTCCTTCATTCAAAGCCAAACCGCCATCAATAACCAAAATGCCACAGCCATCAATGATATAAGAGCCCAACTCACAAAGTTGACAAACTCCATAGGGACATCTCAACAAGAAAAGGGGAAGTTCCCCGCTCAACCACAAGAGAACCCTAGGGGTCAACACGTTGTTGAGTCATCGGAGCCTTCGAGAGAGAGTTGCGAGCAACTCAAAGCTGTCACCACCCTTCGTAGTGACAAAGAAATTGACAAAACCATTTTGCCAACAGTCTCACCCAAGACCACATTGCCAAAAGAAAAAGATATCTTGGGTGACACCGACAAGGGTGAGGTGAGTGAAGAGAAAGAAAGAGAGGTTGTTGAGAAAGAAAAATTAATTGATGATTGTGTGTTTATTCCTCCCATGCCTGCCCCTTTCCCGAGTCGTTTGAAGCCACCTTTCAAAGTGGCTAATTACGCTGATATCTTAGAAATGTTTAAGCAGGTGAAGATTAACATTCCACTCCTCGACGCCATCAAGCAAATCCCATCTTGTGCTAAAATTTTGAAGGATCTATGCACGGTGAAAAGGAGATTGAATATCCACAAGAAGGCATTCCTCACAGAAGAAGTGAGCTCAATATTGAGGACCAACACTCCTCTCAAATTCAAAGACCCCAATTGTCCAACTATAGCCATCACCATTGGAAATTTTCGAGTGGAGCAAGCACTCCTCGATTTGGGGGCAAGTGTGAATCTTCTTCCCTACTCGGTGTATCAACAACTTTAGCTTGAAGAGTTGAAGCCCACCTCAATCACGCTTCAATTGGCGGATCGTAGTATCCGTACACCAAGGGGAGTAGTTGAGGATGTCTTAGTTCAAATTGATAAAATTTACTTCCCTGTCGATTTCATTGTGCTTGATACACACCCTGTTGCAAACCTTAGCTCCCAAATTCCCGTAATACTTGGAAGACCCTTCCTTGCTACATCTAATGTCGTGATAAATTGCAGGAATGGTCTAATGAAGTTGGCATTTGGGAATATGACAATGGATCTCAATGTATTCAACTTGGCAAAGCAACCGGGTGATGATGAGGAAGTAAGTGAGGTCAATAGAATCGACACTTTGGTTGAGGAGCACTTGGAGCTGGAGGGGATGTTGAAATTTAAGGAAGAATGAATTGTGGATCTTGAGAATTATGATGAGCAAGAGGAGGTAGAAGATTTGAAAGGGATGGAAAGGTGGATCCCTACATTTGAGGAGTTACCCCATCGAGAAAAGAAAATTTTTCCGTCGGATGAACAAAAGCCCAACTTGGAGTTGAAGCCCTTGCCCTCCCATTTGAAGTACACCTATCTTGGGGAAGGTGAAAAATTTCCGGTGGTCATTAGCTCTATATTGAACATGGAACAAGAAAAAGAACTCTTGGAGGTATTGAGAAAGCATAAATGAGCAATTGGGTGGACCATTACAGATATCAAGGGGATAAGCCCTCTCATTTGCACCCACCGCATATATCTTGAGGAGGATTCCAAACCTTCCCGACAACCACAAAGACGGTTGAATCCCATCATGAAGGAGGTGGTGAGGGATGAGGTTCTGAAACTACTTGATGTGGGGATCATTTTTCCAATTGCCGATAGTAAGTGGATTAGCCCCACGCAAGTAGTACCTAAGAAATCCGAAGTTACGGTGGTTGAGAATGATGAGAATGAGCTTATACCTACAAGAGTGATCACCAAATGGAGGGTGTGCATTAATTACCGAAAGCTGAACGCTTGAACAAGAAAAGACCACTTCCTATTGCCATTCCTCGATCAAGTTCTAGAACGAGTAGCGGGTCATCTATTCTACTGCTTTTTAGATGGATACTTCGGCTAGAATCAGATCGAGATTGCTTTGAAGGATCAAGAGAAGACCACCTTCACGTGCCCCTATGGTACCTTTGCCTATCGCCGCATGCCATTTGGACTATGTAATGCTCCAGGGACTTTTTAACGCTGTATGATGGGGATTTTCAGTGACATGGTAGAAAAGATAGTGGAGGTCTATATGGACGACTTTTCGATGTTTGGGGATTCATTCGAGGGATGTTTGGCAAACTTGGAGAAAGTTCTAACAAGATGTGAGGAGAAGAATCTAGTCTTGAATTGGGAAAAGTCAATTTATGGTGACGAAAGGAATTATGCTTGGCCATATAGTTTCGGCAAGGGGTATTGAAGTCGAAAAATCCAAGGTGGAGGCCATCTCCAACCTCCCCACGCCGAGAGCCATCAAAGGCATCCGGTCGTTTTTGGGCCGTGCGGGGTTTTATCGTCGATTCATAAAGAATTTCAGTGCATTGGCCCGACCCTTGACCAACCTACTGTCTAAGGAGGTCCCATTCGAGTGGTTGGATGATTGTGAGGCATCCTTTAAAAAACTTAAAAGTATGCTAGTCACACCTCCGATCATGCGACCACCCAATTGGGATCTACCTTTTGAGCTCATGTGAGACGCGAGTGATTACGCGGTCGGTGCAGTGCTCGGTCAAAGGGAGGAAAATAGACCGTATGTAATACACTATACTAGCAAAACACTGAATGAGGCTCAGATGAATTACACTACCACCGAGAAAGAGTTGCTAGCGGTAGTGTTTGCCTTAGATAAATTTTGTTCTTACATCATTGGTTCACCTATTGTTGTCTTTACTGAACACTCTGTTTTGAAGTATTTGTTGTCTAAGGAGGATGCAAAATCGAGACTCATTAGGTGGATACTCCTCCTACAAGAATTCGACTTGACGATCAAGGACAAGAAAGGAGTTGAGAACGTGGTGGCTGATCATTTATCCCGGCTTGTGGTGCAAAAGACCGATGAGCACATTCCTATCCCTGACTTTTTCCCTGACGGGCATTTGCTTTCAATTCATTATGTATGTCCTTGGTATGCTGATATATGTAACTATCTTGCAATAGGACAGATACCACCGCAATGGAGCCTAGAAGATCGAAGACGATTTATGGCAGATGTGAAGTACTTCTACTTCGACAAACCGTACCAGTTCAAGTACTGCCCCAACCAAGTCATGAGAAGATGTGTACCTGAGAATGAACAACGGGACGTCCTTGCATTTTGTCATTCACAAGCATGCGGTGGACATTTTTCAGCGAAAAAGACTTCGGCTAAAATTCTCCAATCAGGTTTTTACTGGCCCTCTCTTATTAAAGATTGTGTTTCGTTTTGTAAGGGATGCGACAGATGCCAACGTTTGGGTAGTGTGACCCCAAGAAACATGATGCCCCTTTCCCCTGTGCTTGTCATAGAAATATTCGACTGTTGGGGCATCGACTTCATGGGTCCTTTCCCTATGTCATTTGGTTATTTGTACATCCTCCTGGCAGTGGACTATGTGTCCAAGTGGGTGGAGGTTATCCCGACTAAGACTAATGACCACCGGGTCATAGTCAAGTTTCTCAAGGAGAACATCTTTTCGAGGTTTGGGATGCCTCGTGCAATAATTGACTTGATCCGAAATGTGTACACCCAAGTGCAGGCGGTCAAGCTGTAGTAATAATCCGGTTTGAGTCCAGAGTCGAATCCTCAGGGAACTATGGTTGGTGTTCTTTGAAGTAAATAGTGAGAAAAACTTGTAACTGGAAATATTATGATTTTGAAGTTGTGGGAAGTTTTGGATAGAATGTAAGATTCTTTCCAATGGGTATTTTTCTAGACAAAATATAAGATGATTAAATGTAACAAACACTCTTTGGTTCGGGAATCAGAATATGTAGTTGATTATCCGGTGCATTATGTTTATGTTTTATAACTCAATTAACTCCCGTGTCAACGGCAAATTAATCGGAAGATAGGAATGAAGTGCAATAATGGTGGACATTGAAAGTTTGTCATGAAGAGTTAGTTAGGGTACTTGCCTTGAATCAATGGATCTTTCCATGTAGGAGTCATCCATTTATCATAGAAATATCCGTTGATTATACAAAGTACCTTTACTTTGCTAGGTGCATTCAATCACTCAAAAATCAAGTGGAGTATAGAACATTTAAGCATAAAGGTGATACACAAACATAATGTCCGGATTAATCTTTTACATATCTATCATCCCTTCCCAAAGAGTGAATGAGGACTACTCACCCTTCATAGCTATGGTAAAGCTAGAATGATGAATGGTACTCATCCCCAAAAGGTGTTACAAAGTAAAATGCTCAAGCAATGGAAGTAAAAGAAAACAATACTTAAATTAAAAGAAAGCAATAATTACTTGGTGTTTAATTCACAACCAAGAGATAATAAAAACATAAAAGAAAACAACAACTTCTTGGTGTTTAATCCACAACCAAGATATAATAAAAACATAAAAGAAAACAATAACAATCTTGGTGTTTAATCCACAACCAAGATCTAAAACATAAAAGAAAACACTTAGTAGAGGAGGCTCAGCCTTCCATTATATTTATATAAGCAAGTAAATATAAAAGCTATAAAGAAATGACAATTATAAAAAAAGAACTCTTACCATAAGAACATAAGCATAAAATCTTCAATACATGAATTGAAATGGAAGCTACAAAAGATGAAAGAAATTTTGCTCTCTAAAAACTCTCCTCTAGAATCTCTCTCCTAACTCTTAGTTCCTCTCTTGGTTTTTCCACCAATTCCACCCTCAGATCCCCCTTTGAAATGCAGAAGGAGCAGCTTATTTATAGGCGTAGGAAGGCTGGGCAAGTGGACAAGTGGGCAAGTGGAGAATGAACGGTGGTGTTGCTGAATGCTGATTTTTCAAATGCTTTTATTACACTTTGTCATGCTTTTATTACACTTTGTCCTTCATTCTTTGCATTCTCCTGACATTGCTCCCTTGGTCTTGCGTTAATTCGGCATTTGTCCCTCAGATGTACTTCTTGGATGCCTTTGGACTTTCCTTCACTTTAGAACCTAAAATATCATCATTTAAACTCCATCAAAGTATAATTAGTCCAAAAAGAGTGTAACAATATGCTACTTTTGAGTGCTAATCACACCCCCCAACCTAAACATTGCTAGTCCCTAGTAATAAATAACAACATCACTTTCGTAGATAACACGATTGCATTTAGCATATGCAATAAGCCGTTAAACCCCTAGGTGATTCCTAGTGGACGAGTTTTGTCTCGTGAAGGTTTTCAGTGAAGCTACCTACAAACTCCATTTGAAAAAATGTGTATATGCATTAGCACCATAATAGTTGAGACGCCAAAATTTTTTTTTTTTTTTTTTTTTATAAGAAAAATAAAACACTTCTCTGTCATTGGTACGTAATATATGCAAAAATAAACACTTGTTATATTGGTATTTGAAATTCCCTATGTAGTAAGAATGATCATTCTAGCAACAAGAATTGTTATATAACAAACACTCCATTTTACTACCTTCCATGGATAGTTTCGATTTCACAAACCTCTCGTAGAATGCTCTCAGCAAAAGTTCACTCTGATTATAGTGACTTGTCTCTCAAGGGGCATGTGATCAGAAGGTGGCCAATCGAAAAATCACATGCACAATTTAGGAAGGGAGTGAAGTTTAAGGAAACAAACTAATCATGTTTGGCATAATCTCATGAAAGAATATTGATGCAATCTAAAGAAATACTATTTACCATACCCCAATTTTGATTAACAACACACACATGTAACAGACTTGAGATCAATTAGGGCTTTTCATAGGTTGTAGCGTGGCCAGAGGTCAGTGGCTAATGAAATGACGTCAGAGGTTTTCAAAAGCTATCTTTTCATTCTGTAATGTAGCACACTTCTTTCTAGCTTTTCGACATTTTGCCCAGAAATGATTTTTTTTTTTTTTTTTTTTTCCCATTGATTCTCCTTATCATCGAAAAGTAATCTCCAGAGTTTTCCCATTTCTTTGCATTTCTGTGTCATATTGATTAATAAGAGTGTGCAAGAAAATTAGATAGCAATGGTGTGTCCAGTATGTTTTCTTGTGGCTTGGTAAAAATTTGGGTTTATCAAAGAAGAAATCATACATTGAGGGCTCAAACATGGCTGACTAGGGAAATAATTTTGCAGAAAAAATGGCTAAGGCTCAATATCAAATCAAAGATGGCCTAAAATCCTTTCTCAAGTATGTGAACATGTATGTGTCGTATGAACAGATTTCTTGGGGATATGTCAACAGATTACCTTAGTTGCGTCAATCAAAGCAAATTTAATGAGATTATTCAAAAATAGAGAATGAAAGACCTTACTTGAATAAATGTTAATTATCTCTCAAAAGTATGATAAGGCTCAAAACTTACCATGGTATTCTTTATCATCTCCACTGGTAATGTCAGGTTTTTCATGGAATGTCGGTTATATACCGATTCTATTTTTGAGTCTGGTCATTCTTTACCTTAAGAATAACAAATAGCAATATACATTTGACATTTAAGCATAGAGAAAATACCATTTTTCAAGGAAGTGGTTTTTTTTTTTTTTTTTTTTTTTTTTTTTTTTTTTTTTTAGAAAACAAGAAAAATAAAATTCAAAATTATAAACATACTCATTTATCTATGAAAATTGAAAGAAGACTAGATGCACCAATTAAACTTGAAAAACTATGGCGTCTCAGGATAAGTCCCTACCCACACTACAGGTTGGCATTTTAGGACATTCCTTACTCCGCCCACATACTCATTTATCTATGAGAATTGAAAGAAGATAAAATGCACAAATTGAACTTGGAAATTTATGGCGTCTCAGGATCAAATCCCTACCTACACTGTTAGTTGGTAGTTCGGGACGTTCCTTACTCGGCCCATATTTTTATTTCAACAACCAGACTTTGTACAAAAATATTTTACAAAAGAGTTCAGACCCTTAACCTTCATTCCAAAACACATTTTTCCACAGCTTTGTCTTTATAGTCAAAATCTAATCCGAGTCATCGCTTGGATCTATGTCATTATCAGTGACCCTTCCAACTTCTTGTCGCACATAACTTGTAAGTCCCGGACTGGCATAAGATGGCGTGTCAGGATAATCCTTACTTAGCCCATACACTATCCAGTTTAATCGATCGGTTGCACGACCCGAAATTGGTTCAGAACACTGATTATGTTTTTTCATATGAAATATCCTGCCACAATGGTAACAAGCACCCAGTCGTTTGGAACGACGATGTTTAGCAAAATTGCTTCTGCCACACAATGGTTGTTGTTGTTTCTCTCGGATCTCAATTTTTCTCACATCCCTTGCTTTTCTCATTATCACAGCATGCACATCAGATGAGAAAATGCGTAGAACTCCTAGACTAAACCAAAAAAGTTTAGGATCCATGCTTGCTAAGACTAAAGACATTCTATCTGGTTCTTTAACGTCTGCCAGTCACAAAGACAGTTGAAGCTGCATCCGATGTGATCATGAAATACAAGTACAAATACTAAAAAAAACGCGATCCAGAAAAATAAATTTTTTTTTTTTTTCAGATCTAAAACTAAAATTACAAATACGAAACTAGAGAAAGTATACCAAAATACAAGCGGAAGGAAGAAGATTTAGGATGAAACAAACAAATTAACGAAGAAGGAATAAACCCAGAATACATAGGATTGAGGAGGATTATTTGGCAAATTATCAGATCTTACTGTAACAGCAATTACAACATAGTCATTGGAGGGCATAGCAAATTCACAAGGAATTTTATAAAGACAAATAGCCATCAGAATCACAAGCTGTAGATATCAAATTTCAAATATATATATAAATGAAATTACAAACAAGCAATACTTACAACACTAGCACTAGTGGGCTAGTGGAGATAAGGTTGCAGTAGTGAAAGTGTATGACGCTTGGAAATGAGGTTGTAAGGTACAGATCTGTTCATCTGCCGAAACCTACAAACAAAATACAACAATTACTCAACTCAAGGAATATCTGGGTTTCTCTGGAAACTCCTCATCCTAAGTGTGAGAACACAAAGAGCACCCAGGTACACATACAAACATATAAGACAAATTATTAAACAAAAGACTGGATCGTCGGCGTATATGGTCATGGATTTACAGGGGGTGAGTTGTTTTTACAGAGAACAGAAAGAACGACGACGAAGAAGAAGAGAAGAAAAAGAAAGAGAAGAAGAGAAGGGAAAGAGAAAAGGGGAAACCAACACCGGTGATGGTGGAAGAAAAAGAAAAAGGTGGAAGGCCTAATAAAGGCATTCCTCAGATTTTTTTTTTTTTTTTTTTTTTTTTTTTTTTTTTTTTTTTTTTAACTTTACTTTCGGCAGTGTCGGCAAGCGCAAATCATGGCAGCAGGCGCAATAATGGTGCATAGTAATAAAAATGAGTAGGGTAAGAGAACACCTCGCACTTGAGTTTTGACCCATGCACCGATATCTGAAACTAGGAACAACAAAATTATACAACAAAAGAAAGTGACATGCATTAAAAATAACATTAATAAATAAAAGTAACTGTACTTCACTCACGGTTCCAACAAAGAACCAGCCAAACACTAAATTTTATACCATTAATTGCACACACCCACATTTTCTAAAATGTAATGAATGGACGGCTGCCTACTTTTGACTTTTTTTTTTTTTTTTTTGCCAGTCTTCACGTGGCTGAAGACTCAATTATCATAAAAGTTAAAATAGTTATACTTTGCTCCCCTATATTCCACTTATTATATATATTAACCACAAAACTTAACTATTCCTTATACTTTCCCATCAAAACTCATAATATATATACTTAAACTATTGTCAAAAATTCCAAAAATTTGGGATCTCACAATCTACCCTCCTCAAAAGAATTTCGTCTCCGAAATTCCTTAATTCACCAAAAATTCCAAAATTTGTAGGGGTACAAAGTGTAACACTAGAAAGAAAAAAAATATAAAGTGTTTATTATTCAAAAGAAAGGGGTGTTATTGAATTTTTTTCAATAAAGTTGTAATTATTCTCAATTCACTAAACCGAATGAATATAAAATTTCAGATTTTACACTACTAACCCCTTTATTTTACTTATTATATATTTCAACCTCTCTATTTTACTTATTATATATTCCAACCCTTTTTTTTTTTTTTTTTCTACACTACATTATGCATACTAAAAGGAATCAAAATAAACATTCTTAAGCCAAAAGAGTTTGTACAGAACATAAAAAAAATAAAATAAAATAAAATAAAATAAAATTTACAGACTCGGACCTTCAGCTTTCATTCCCAACCTCAGTACACTTTTCCACAGAGGTCAATCCGATTCCCCCTCCGTATCTGTGTAAAATGGACAACCAGTAACTCTCCCAACTTCCTCTCTCACAAATCGGTTAAGCACAGTACCGGAATAGCATGGCGTATCAGGGTAATCCTTACTCAGCCCATGTTTTATCCAGTTTAATCGATCGGTTGCGCGACCGGAAATTGGTTCAGAACATTTGTTGTATCTTTTCTCATGAAAGTATCTGCCACACTGTTTACAGGCACCAAGTCGTGTAGCACGACGACGTTTAGAATAACTGCTTCGGCCACAGAGGGGTTTCGCTTGTTTTTCTTTGATTTCAGCCTTCCTTACTAATCTTGTTTTTCTCATGATCATGGTATGTACATCAGATGGAAAAGTACGTAGGACTCCTAGACTAAACCAAAAAAGATTTACATCCATGATTGCTACTCTATGACCCATTATCTGGTTCTTTTACGTCTTCCAGTCACAAAGACGATCAAAACTGACCCACAGATATTATCATTAATACAAGGTACATAATCTGAACAGATACAACAATAAAAACAAAAAAATTTACAGAAAATTTTACGGGTTCAACCTGCGCAGATCAACTACTGTAAACTGTAGATCTCACCCCCCAACCTAGACTGAACATTGTCCCCAATGTTTCGAGTTTTTCGGTTTGTAGAGCTTGAATACGCAGTTAACTGTGGAGATCTGTTCAATCGCCGATGACCTATACCAAAAAAAACAGAGATTAAGCATTTTTGGGGTGGTCTGGGTTTTCATTGGGACAAAAACCCTTGATCATCAGTGCGGCCCGAAGAAGAACAGCCATAAGTAAATAATACAAACAAATGTAGATCATGAGAAGGAGGATAGGGTCATCGAAAAATGCAGACATGGTACTGTTATGGGTTGGATCGTGGTACAGAAGACCAGATGCAGTGGAGAAGAAGAAGAAAAGAGAAGAAAAAGAAGAAGAAAAAGAAAAGAAAAGAGTAAAGGCGGTGGGGAAAAGAAAAAAGAAAAAAAAAACGATGGGGGCTTTATAAAGGCAGTCCATCGTGTCGGGTGTCTGATTGACCCGACCCTTTTTTGTGTCGGCAAGCGTAATCTCCGGAATGATTTCCGGAGATACTTTCTGGATCCATAAAAAAAATGGTCTCCACATTTTGGACAAAATTCTCCACAAAGGGTTTTAATCGCTGACCATTGACGGTAAAAATGTTACCGTTTGATGGGTTCTCCACTTCCACTGCCCCATGTTCAAATACCTTTTTAACAATGTATGGTCCAGTCCATCTTGATTTCAACTTACCAGGAAATAGGCGAAGTCTCGAATTGAAAAGTAGAACCTTTTGATCAGGTTCAAAAGATTTTCGCACTATGTTCTTGTCATGAAAAATTTTCATCCTGATTTTTGCAATCTTAGCATTTTCATATGCTTCATTTCTCAATTCCTCCAATTCATTAATCTGAAGCTTCCGTGACAGTCCAGCCTTGTCTAAGTCAAAATTCATTGCTTTAATAGCCTAGTATGCCCTATGTTCCAATTCCACAGGCAAGTGACATGGCTTTCCATAGACTAATCGATAGGGAGACATGCCCAAAATTGTTTTAAAAGCAGTTCGGTATGCCCAGAGCGCATCAGTTAGTCTTAATGACCAATCTTTGCGATCTGGGTTCACCGTTTTTTCCAAAATTAATTTGATCTCCCGATTAGCTAACTCAGCTTGTCCACTGGTCTGTGGATGATAAGGGGTTGCAATTTTGTGAAAAATCAAGTATTTTTTCATTAAATTCCAGAAGGGACGATTGCAAAAATGAGAACCCCCATCACTTATAATGGATTTTGGAATTCCAAACCGAGATAAAATATTTTCTTTTAAAAACTTGATCACTGTTTGATGATCATTATTTCGGCATGGAATTGCTTCAACCCATTTGAATACATAGTCTACGGCTACTAAAATGTATAGATAGCCAAAGGAGGGGGGAAATGGTCCCATAAAATCGATACCCCAACAGTCAAAAATTTCGATCACCAAAATTGGGTTTAAGGGCATCATGTTTCTTTTTGAAATGTTTCCCAACCTTTGACATCTATCGCAAGTTACGCAAAAAGCATGGACATCTTTGAAAAGTGTGGGCCAGTAAAATCCACACTGCAAGATTTTTGCAGCGGTTTTTCGAGATGAAAAATGACCACCACATGCTTCTGAATGACAAAATGTAATTACCTGTCTACTTTCCTGAGCGGGGATGCAACGTCTTATGATCTGATCCTTACAGTACTTGAATACGTAGGGATCTTCCCAAAAGAAATTGCGGACCTCCCTCAGAAACTTCTTTTTGTCCATGGGAGTGAAAAATGGAGGAAGTGTTCCGGTAGCAAGGAAATTAGCAATATCAGCGTACCATGGGGTTTCATCAATCCTGAATAGTTGTTCATCGGGGAATTTTTCATTGATTGGCAGTCCATCCTCATGAAATTCATAAGTTAATCTTGACAGATGATCTGCCACCACATTTTCCACACCCTTTTTGTCCTTAATGACTAAATCAAATTCTTGGAGCAAGAGGATCCATCTCAAGAGCCTTGGTTTGGCATCTTTTTTTGTAAGCAAAAATTTCAGTGCTGCATGGTCAGTAAATACAGTAACAGAAGAACCAACAAGATAAGATCGAAATTTTTCCAATGCAAATACTACAGCAAGTAATTCCTTTTCAGTTGTTGAGTAATTCATTTGGGCATCATTTAAAGTTTTACTTGCATAGTAAATCACATGTGGCTTCTTATCTTTTCTTTGTCCCAAAACAGCACCTACAGCATAGTCACTAGCATCACACATCAATTCAAAGGGTAGAGTCCAGTCAGGAGGTTGCATTATTGGGGCAGAAATTAACATGCCTTTGAGTTTGTCAAAGGATTTTTGGCACGCTTCATTCCAGTCGAAAATGACATCCTGACTCAAAAGATGACACATAGATTTTGCTATGGTGCTGAAGTCTTTTATGAACCTTCTGTAGAATCCTGCATGACCTAAGAATGATCGAACATCCTTTACAACCCTAGGAGCAGGAAGATTTCTTATCAAATCAATTTTTGCTTTATCAACTTTCATGCCTTCAGACGACACAATGTGACCCAAGACAATGCCTTGATTCACCATGAAATGACATTTCTCCCAGTTAAGCACCAGATTTGCCTCTTTGTATCTCATCAAAACTTTTTCTAGGTTAGCTAGACACAAATCAAATGAGTCACCATATACAGAGAAATCATCCATGAAGATTTCCAAAAATTTTTCGACCATGTCACTGAACAAGCTCAGCATACATCTTTGAAATGTTGCAGGAGCATTACAAAGTCCGAATGACATCCTTTTGAATGCAAAGGTGCCAAATGGACATGTGAATGTGGTCTTTTCTTGGTCATTCAGAGCTATCTCAATTTGATTGTATCCGGAATACCCATCCAGGAAACAGTAAAATTCATGGCCTGCTATTCTCTCGAGGACTTGGTCAAGGAAGGGAAGAGGAAAATGGTCTTTTCTAGTCACCAGATTGAGTTTTCGATAGTCAATGCACATTCGCCATCCTGTGACGACTCGTGTTGGCACGAGTTCATTTGCATCATTTTTGACTACTGTGACTCCAGATTTCTTTGGTACAACTTGGGTTGGACTAACCCATTTGCTATCGGAAATAGGAAAAATTATCCCTGCATCCAGGAGTTTGAGCACTTCCAGTCTCACAACCTCTTTCATGTGAGGATTCAATCGTCGCTGCATTTGACGAGAGGGTTTTGAGTCCTCTTCAAGGTATATGGCATGATTACAAATTAACGGGCTTATACCTTTCAAATCAGCGATGGTCCACCCAATGGTGCTTTTGTGACTTTTAAGAACTTCAATTAATTGAGCTTCTTGCAAGTCTGTGATTTTTGAAGAAATTACTACTGGGTAAGATTTATCCTCACCTAAAAATGCATACTTGAGATCAGATGGGAGCGGTTTCAGTTCAGGCTTTGGTGGCCTGCCACTTGAAGATAGTGGTTTTGTACCACTTGATGAAATTTCTTCAAATTTAGGAGCCCATGTCCCCACATTGAAGGTAGGGCACTCAATGGAGTTTTGTTCCAGAGAGTCAGATGAGTCAGATTTTGACAAAGTTGATTCACTAAGATCCTCACAGAATGAGTCATTCAGATGTGCTTGTATCAATGACTCAATGGAATTTATTTCTCCTACCTCCTCGTACTCTCTTGGGTGTTTTGCAATGTCAAAGACGTTCATTTCGAGAGTCATATCCCCAAAAGTCAATTTCATAATACCATTCCTGCAATTGATTAGTGCATTGGAGGTTGCTAGAAAAGGTCGACCAAGAATGACAGGAATTGGAGTTTCTGAATGAACTTCTGGATGAGTATCTAGAACAATGAAGTCTACAGGGAAGACAAAATTATCCACTTGAACAAGTACATCTTCAACAATACCCCTAGGAATTTTTACAGATCTATCTGCCAATTGGAGTGTGGTGCAAGTGGGTTTCAGTTCACCTAAACCCAACTGCTGGTAGACAGAGAAAGGAAGCAAGTTGACACTAGCTCCAAGGTCTAACAATGCTTGCTCAATTTTGAAATTTCCAATGACACATGACACAGTGGGACACCCTGGATCTTCGCACTTTGAAGGGATTTTGTGTTGAAGTAGGGCACTGGCTTGCTCTGTGAGGAAGGCTCTTTTTTGAACATTTTGGCTTCTTTTGACTGTGCACAAGTCTTTTAGAAACTTGGCATAAGCTGGAACCTGTTGGATTGCATCCAGAAGTGGGATGTTGATTTTTACTTGCTTGAAAAGCTCGTAAATTTCAGACTGATTGTTTGCTTTCTGTATGCTCTTGAGTCTATGAGGGAAAGGAGCAGGAATAGAACACGAGGGTTCTTCCTCCCTTGATGGCTCTGGTTCTTGTTCAATAATGGGATCACAGTTATTTTTTGTTGCAAGTTCTGGCTCACTTAATGGGTTGGCTGGAATTGAGTCTGGTTTTGGGTCTGGAATCAGCATGTTTCTGATGGACTTGTCAATCTTTTTTCCACTTCTCAATGTGGTGACAGTTTTGGCTTGGTCTTGTGGAGTTTCCATAGTTGATGGATTTCCCACCTGAAATTGGCCTTGTGGAGGCTTTGGTTGGGCAGGAAATTTTCCCTTCTCATGTGTGCTCATGGACTGGGTCAGCTTTTGAATGTGGCCTTTGAGATCCTCAAAAGATTGTGTGGTCTGGGCCTTGAAATCAATAAAAGCCTGAGTAGAACTATTGTTATAGCTCATTTGGGTTTGCATGAATTGATTCAATGTATCTTCAAGGTTCCTTTTGTGTGGTGGTTGATATGGAGGATATTGTGGAGGTCCTTGAGGTGGTTGTGGTGGCCCTTGTGGATGAGGATATTGTGGAGGTCCTTGAGGTGGTTGTTGTGGACTTTGTTGCTGATTCATGGGGGTTGGTTGTGTGTTTCTCCAACTGAAATTTGGGTGGTTCCGCCACCCTGGATTGTATGTTTCAGAGTATGGGTTGGAGTAAGGCTTGTTGAAATTGGAAATGGCATTTGTTTGTTCCAACAAAACTTCTTTGAATGCCGGAATGGTCGGGCATTCCCCAGTAGGATGCCCTGTTAGTGCACAAATCCCACACACTTGTTCTGTGGGAGGGACAACATCAACTTGATGGACCTTTTTCATCTCTAAAGCTTCAAGCTTTCGAGACAAAGTGGACATTTTTGCTCTAAGATCATCATCTTCTCTCAAGACATACTTACCCCCTTGGAAAGTAGGTGGTTTGGCTGGTACAGTGGTAGGAGAGGCTGAGTCCCACATTTGAGAACTGTCAGATATGGTATCAAAAAAATTGAATGCCTCCTCCGGACTTTTTCCCATGAACTCTCCTTGAGCCATCATTTCGACAAACTGTCGTAATCTAGAGGGTAAGGAGTCATAGAAAAATCCTACCAATGTCCAATTTTCAAAAGCATGATGTGGGCAAGATTGGAGTAGATCTTTGAATCTCTCCCAACTTTGATAAAAAGTTTCTCCTTCTTTGACTTCAAAATTCATGATTTGCCTTTTGAGTGTACTAGTGCGGTGCAAAGGAAAGAATTTTCTGAAAAATTCATTCTGTAGAGCCTGCCAATTAGGGATTGAAAGAGATTTTAAAGAATGTAACCATTGTTTGGCTTTATCCCTCAAAGAGAAAGAAAACAATTTCATTTTTGTCAATTCAGAATTGTCTTGAAATGTTCCACACACTTCTTCGAAGTCTTTGATATGCAGATACGGATTTTCTGCATCCGATCCATGAAACACGGGCAATAACTGCACTGTCCCCGGCTTTACAGTAAAGAGGGGAGCATTTTCAGGAAAAATAAAACAAGAGGGGACACTATTCCTTGTGGGATGTAAGTAATCTCGCAATGTTCGAATGTTGGGTACTTCTCCTTCTCTCACATGACCTTCACCCTGCCTATCAATATTTGCCATATTGAAGTTACAAGAATCGGCTTCTGATTTGGGTGAAAGTGGTTCAAGTTGATTTACAGACCCAGAAGATTCAGCAGGCAAATTTTGAAAGAGGCGATTGGTGTTAGTCATAAAACAAAATTATTCACAATAAGGCAAAAATATAAACAAAAAGAGAGGTTTTTTTTTTTTTTTTTTCACTTTTTTCTAAAAAAAACACCTTTTATGATTCCCCGGCAACGGCGCCAAAAACTTGACTTGATCCGAAATGTGTACACCCAAGTGCAGGCGGTCAAGCTGTAGTAATAATCCGGTTTGAGTCCAGAGTCGAATCCTCAGGGAACTATGGTTGGTGTTCTTTGAAGTAAATAGTGAGAAAAACTTGTAACTGGAAATATTATGATTTTGAAGTTGTGGGAAGTTTTGGATAGAATGTAAGATTCTTTCCAATGGGTATTTTTCTAGACAAAATATAAGATGATTAAATGTAACAAACACTCTTTGGTTCGGGAATCAGAATATGTAGTTGATTATCCGGTGCATTATGTTTATGTTTTATAACTCAATTAACTCCCGTGTCAACGGCAAATTAATCGGAAGATAGGAATGAAGTGCAATAATGGTGGACATTGAAAGTTTGTCATGAAGAGTTAGTTAGGGTACTTGCCTTGAATCAATGGATCTTTCCATGTAGGAGTCATCCATTTATCATAGAAATATCCGTTGATTATACAAAGTACATTTACTTTGCTAGGTGCATTCAATCACTCAAAAATCAAGTGGAGTATAGAACATTTAAGCATAAAGGTGATACACAAACATAATGTCCGGATTAATCTTTTACATATCTATCATCCCTTCCCAAAGAGTGAATGAGGACTACTCACCCTTCATAGCTATGGTAAAGCTAGAATGATGAATGGTACTCATCCCCAAAAGGTGTTACAAAGTAAAATGCTCAAGCAATGGAAGTAAAAGAAAACAATACTTAAATTAAAAGAAAGCAATAATTACTTGGTGTTTAATTCACAACCAAGAGATAATAAAAACATAAAAGAAAACAACAACTTCTTGGTGTTTAATCCACAACCAAGATATAATAAAAACATAAAAGAAAACAATAACAATCTTGGTGTTTAATCCACAACCAAGATCTAAAACATAAAAGAAAACACTTAGTAGAGGAGGCTCAGCCTTCCATTATATTTATATAAGCAAGTAAATATAAAAGCTATAAAGAAATGACAATTATAAAAAAAGAACTCTTACCATAAGAACATAAGCATAAAATCTTCAATACATGAATTGAAATGGAAGCTACAAAAGATGAAAGAAATTTTGCTCTCTAAAAACTCTCCTCTAGAATCTCTCTCCTAACTCTTAGTTCCTCTCTTGGTTTTTCCACCAATTCCACCCTCAGATCCCCCTTTGAAATGCAGAAGGAGCAGCTTATTTATAGGCGTAGGAAGGCTGGGCAAGTGGGCAAGTGGGCAAGTGGAGAATGAACGGTGGTGTTGCTGAATGCTGATTTTTCAAATGCTTTTATTACACTTTGTCATGCTTTTATTACATTTTGTCCTTCATTCTTTGCATTCTCCTGACATTGCTCCCTTGGTCTTGCGTTAATTCGGCATTTGTCCCTCAGATGTACTTCTTGGATGCCTTTGGACTTTCCTTCACTTTAGAACCTAAAATATCATCATTTAAACTCCATCAAAGTATAATTAGTCCAAAAAGAGTGTAACAATATGCTACTTTTGAGTGCTAATCAATAATAAGTGATGGTGGATCACATTTCTGTAATAGGCCATTTGCATCTCTAATGTTCAAATATGGCGTCACTCACAAAGTATCCACTGCCTATCACCCACAAACAAATGGCCAAGCCGAGCTAGCCTATAGGGAGATCAAGAACATTCTAGAAAAAACGGTTAACCCAAATAGGAATGATTGGTCCGATAGATTGACTGATGCCTTATGAGCATACTGCACTACCTTTAAAACTATTTTGGGCATGTCTCCCTACCGGCTTGTCTATGGAAAGGCTCGCCACCTGCTAGTCGAAATGGAACACAAGGCCTATTGGGCCATTAACACTTTAAATTTTAATTTGAGAATGGCCGGTGATCATAGGAAGTTAGAGCTGAATGAGTTGGAAGAGATTCGACGAGATGCGTATGAGAGCTCCAAAATCTCAAAGGAATGGGCTAAAATCTTTCATGATAATTTCATCATACGGAAATCATTCGAGCCTGGCCAAAAAGTGCTCTTATACAATTCTCAACTCTCAATTTTCTAAGGAAAACTCCAATCCCGTTGGGATGGCCCCTACCTTGTCAAGGTGGCCTACCCCAACGGAGCTTTTGAGGTGACAAACCCTGAGAATGGCCAGACATTCAAGGTAAATGGCCAAAGACTTAAGCCATTCTTCGAGGGTTCTGAAGGGCAAGAAGTTGAGGAGGAGTTGACGGATCCCATGTATCCGGATTTGGTGGAGGAGTAGCTAATGTTTATGCTTTTTAGAGTACAGTTGCTTTTATTTACTTATGTTATTTTTATTCCATGTCACTTACTTTCTTTGGTTGTATAGTATTGATCTTCTTAGTTTCAGATATTATTGATCTTCTCAATTGCGAGGTGTTCTCTAACCCTACCTATCTTTTTACTGTCCTTCAGTGCATATCATATCTTTTTGTTGCATTGTGGACAATGCATGGATCAAGTTGGGGGGTGAGGTGCACCATTTACATGTTACACCAATTTTTGGGGTGAAAAATTCACCTTTCACATATATCATATAGATTTTTTTTTAGTGAAAATATGTGGAAATGCTGAAATTTTTTGATTAAAAATATCTAAATGTTGATCTGTATTCCTTTATGAAGAGTATGTGATTTGGATGACATGTTGATCTTTGTTGTGAACTTTGTGCACATGAGCATACTATGGAAATTGATCCTATGCATGAGTATCGCATATGTATTGATTTTTGGACTCAACTGTATGTGACTCTTGAATGAGTAATTTCAGCAATTTACGGATTGGATTCATGTTTTAATCTTGACATAAGTAGTGGAGATGAGTAAGGACCCATGAGAGCTTTAGTGCCAAACTTTTTTGGGAGGGAACTTGTAACTCCCCAAAATTCACCATGGACGGCATTACAATTTAAAACCATTCACATCATGAGAGCAACTAATAAATTTCATAAATAAAGAAACTTTCATTCATCATCCAAAATAATAGACCAAACCATGGTCATTACATCCAAAAGAATATGCCCAACTATGACAACTACATTCCAAAAATCAACTATTAATTTACAGCGGAATAACAAAATATTAATATGAACAATATTCCCAAAAGGGATCCCCTCGTCTAGCATGGAATGAGAAAGATCCTATATAGTTCCCCCCGGATCTACATGCCCCTCCGCTTGAGTTTCCCAAGACACCTGCTCATCAACTCCGAGCCCTTCCTCTAAATCATAGCCTGAAAATATATTATTTGTAGGGGGTGAGCACTAAGCAACATCCTCCCAAACTCGAACAAGGTTTAGAAAACATATAAAACAAGTGGGTCTCATTTCACAAATATCATATATAACTTTTGAAGCAAAACAGGGACATTTTAAAACAGATCTCAAGTTTAAGTAGTGACATTAAATTAAATGAGCAGTAAAAACCCAGCTCCAATAAATAACCATTTCCAAAATATAAACCATTTTCCCACGAGACCTTGTAGAATCCCATACTTCCACAAGTCCTTGTAGGAAACCATTTCCACAACAATAACAGTAATCCATAACTCGAATATTCCACAACAATATGTATATGTATCTCAAACATGATGCGAGGCAAACCCCATGAATCAACACATTGAGTAATATCTAGCCCACACACACATACACAAATCTTCTCAAAGATATCCATCCTTTAGGAAGGGCGTATGTCATACCAATGGCAGTGACGTATCCAACACAGGCATTAGTATACTAACCATCTGACACGGCACCCGTGAGCGAATAGTGGTTTAGTCTTACCAAAACACTAACCCCACTACGAGTGGTAGGAAAAATGCAAACCCACACAGAGCAAGCAACACGTCTACCCACTCTACGATATCTTGTCAAAGGCCACCCATGGTCCTCCCACACTCATAAGAGATACAATACCGAACTCAATTTCTCAATTTACAAGCATATCTCAAAAATCCCCAAATTTATCATGTGACAATTCTAATAACCAATAAAGAAAAATACAAGAGATCACAACAACATCATTTTATTACTCACACAAAGCACTATAGTTTCGAAATCAATAATAAAGAAGAATTTAAGAAGAAAATCCATCACTCTCCAAAAATTAGGGTTTTAAAGCAAGAAAAGAGATCTCATGGGTATTCAAACATAACTTTGTTCAAAACATGTAATCTTTGCAAAAAGACTAAGAGAGGATGCTTTCATATCATAAATATAACATTTAGAGGCAAAACATATATATACATCAATACCCTAACATCAATGATCAAGAATGGAAGAAAACCCCTACCTTGAGTCAAGATTTCCAAGCTAAACCCAAGCTCTATAGATCTCCTTCCTCCATTTTCTTTCTCCCTTAATCTTCCCTTAGGGTTCTATGAGGTCTTCGTCTTCTATTCGCATAGCTTTTCTGTCTACTTTGTGCCGTGCGTAGTCTCTCCCGGATAAGTTGAATTTTCTCCGTAGTCTCCCGAACAATCTCTGGCCCAAACAAACTGCTTTCTTCAGCTTCCAACCAACAAGTTGGGGACCTACAGGGTCTTCCATACAATGCCTTGTAAGGAGCCATTCCAATACTTGCCTAATAGCTGTTATTATATGCGAACTCCACCAGCGGCAAATGATCACTCCAACTTCCCTTGAAGTCTAACACACAAGCTCGTAGCATGTCTTCCAAAATTTGTATCACCCTCTCAGATTGGCCATCCGTTTGGGGATGAAAGGCAGTGCTAAAGTGTAACTCTGTCCCCATAGCTCGTTGTAGACTTTGCCAAAATTGCGCCACAAAACGAGAATCACGATCCGACACAATAGAGAGTGGAACTCCATGTAATCTAACAACTTCGCGAATATAAAGCTTGCTCAAGGTCTCTAAAGTATCAGTAGTCTTCATACTCAAGAAATGAGCGAATTTGGTGAGTCTATCAACAATGACCCATACTGCATTATGCCCGCGCGATGTCCGTGGTAAACCCGACACGAAATCTATAGTGATGTGATCCTACTTCCACTCTGGGATAGGCAAAGACTATAGTAATCCTCCTGGCTTTTGATGTTCGATCTTCACCTGCTGGCACACCGCACATCGTGCTATGAACCTTGCCACATCCTTCTTCATTCCCTTCCACCAAAATTGACGTTTCATGTCCCTATACATTTTTGTGCTACCAGAGTGGATGGCAAACTTGGAGCGATGACACTCTCCAAGTATCTCCTCCTTTAGAGACGAATCATCTGGGACACATAGCTTATCCCCGTATCTCTGTTCTCCATTCCTCAAAGACCAGCCTTCCATCGTTTCCCCATTTTTCAAATTAGCTCGAATTGACTCTAAGTCGGGATCCAAGCATTGCAACTCCACAACCCTACGTTGGAGAGTAGGTTGGGCTATAAGATTGAATAGGCATGGCCTAGATCTATCTTCTCCAACCCATAAATCATAGTCTCCAAGGGAATCCCTCATCTTCCATTTACTTACAAGAGCATTGAGTTCACCCCGAGACTTCCTGCTAAGTGCATCTGCGACTACATTAGCCTTCCCTGGGTGGTAGGTGAGTGTGAAATCATAATCTTCTAGATACTCAACCCACCTTCTTTGCCGAAGATTCAAGTCCATCTCTGTGAACACATACTTGAGGCTTTTATGATCCGAGAACACTTGAAATTTCTCTCCATACAAGTAGCACCTCCACAACTTAAGAGCAAAAACCACAGCGGCTAACTCCAAGTCGTGAGTGGGATAGTTTTGCTCATGAGTCTTGAGTTGCCTCGAGCCATAAGCAACTACCTTGCCTCCTTGCATCAACACACATCCCAAGCCTCGTAGCGAAGCATCGGTGTAAACATCGTATCCTTCCCCACTGCTTTGAATAATGAGAACAGGAGCTGTTGTCAACTTCTCCTTCAAAGTGTGAAAAGCAAGTTCATACTCTTGAGTCCACAAGAATTTCTCCCCCTTCTTTGTAAGGCGAGTCATCGGCATCGCAAGCTTTGAGAACCCTTCTACAAACCTCCGGTAATAGCTTGCCAAACCCAAGAAACTACGTACTTCGGTCACATTATTTGGTGGCCCCCATTTCATCACGGCTTCGACCTTTGCGGGATCAACAACTACTCCCTGCTTGGACACAATATGCCCAAGGAATTTCACTTCCTTCATCCAAAACTCGCATTTACTCATCTTCGCATACAACTTGTGCTCTCTCAGGGTCTGTAGCACAATCGAGAGGTGGCATGCATGTTCCTCTTGGGTCTATGAATAAATCAAGATGTCATCAATGAACACAATGACAAACTGACGTGGTATGGCCGAAATACCCTGTGCATCAAATCCATGAAGGCTGCTGGTGCATTAGTCAGTCCGAATGGCATCACCGTATATTCGAAATGACCATATCGGGTACGAAAAGTTGTCTTAGGAATATCCTCCTCCTTAATCCGCAGTTGATGGTACCCAGTGCGAAGATCAATCTTGGAGTAATACTTAGAACCCCTCAACTGATCAAATAAGTCGTCTATTCGTGGCAATGGGTATTTATTCTTTACTGTCACCCGATTCAACCTTCCGTAGTCCGTGTATAACCGAAGCGTTTCGTCATGCTTCTTCACAAAGAGAACCGGTGTAAAACCCGAGAAAATTTGAACTTTTGTGAAAAAGGGCAAAATGGTAAATTGCCACTATGGTACAGGTTGTAAACCTGAAATTTTTTAGAACTCGAATGACGAAACGAACCTCACCGTTGGATTCGTCTCGCGAAAACTAGTTACCCTGTCAAATTTCATTAAATTCCGAGTTAGTCGGATTTTTCGCGTTTTACGAGGCGGTCGAGCCTCGGGAGACCCAAAAAAACGAAATTCTGATTTAAAATTTTAAATTTTGGGAAATAAATGACGGCAAGTTAAAATAAAAATATTTTGAACTTGAACCGGAGCGAAATTTAATCGTTTCGGGGTTAAAACGGACCCGGGAAATAAAGGCCGTGTGACACATTGTGGATCAAGCATTTAAAGAGTATTTAAAGGGGAGAAAATCAGATTTCTCTCCCCATTTTGCTCAGCCGGTTTTAACGTGAGAGGAAGAGAGGGAAAGAGCAAGTTTTCTCCACCTTCTCTCTACGATCTACACCCATTGAGAGCTCAAATCCACTCGGGCCAAGAACAAAAGTCGTTCCCCTCGCCAAGGTCTACAAAACCATACCAAGGAGGTCGGGTTTTGGAGAGAATCCAAGGACGGGATTTTTGGAGACTAGGGTTTTGGGATAGGATCGGGTTTTGGAGGCTTCCTACGGTTGTTCTACACGCTACAAGAGGTAGGGTTCCCTCCTACTAAGGTTTATTCCAAACCTAAGATGTTTTTATGAAATGGGTAAGATGGTAGATTGTATATCTCTTGCCTATTGTCGGTAATGTGTTGAAATGGGTATTGAAATGGGTAAAGGTCAATTCTAATTGGATTGGTAATTAGAAATTTTTAAATGAAATTTCTAGAATTGGGTATATGAGATTGACCCAATGAAATTCTTGGGTTATGTGAATTGTGGGCATGCTATGTGCTTATGTTATGCCATGAGAATTAAAGTGTGTTGTTACTTGATTTTGTGATGACATGCTTGGGTGTTATTCAAGATAATGTTGGTATATGTATACATGTTATAATATATTGACATTGTAGAGAATTATGGAAAATTATATGTTTATGATGTAATTTTGCCATGAAATATGTAAAATGTGATTGGAATGTTCATGTGTTCCTCATAGCATATTGAACATGGTAATATTGTTGCAAGGGAGCATCACATTGCATATGCACGGGAACATCGCATTTAGTGGGTGTGTGTGCATGGTGGTTGTCTTCACCACGCATGGTGGATGACGAGTGGGCTCGGGTAAGATGGGTCGATGACCTAATCGAGTCGCACGTTTGCACGGTTGTTAGGGTTGGGGTAGCAAGAAGGGCTAGACTATCCCTCGGGCGAGAGACCCGGTGATTGGATACGCACTCCGTTGGTATAAGAGTCCATAAAGTGTGTCGGTGTACGCGGAACCGTTGGTGGAAGTCCATGAATTCCGTGTCGGTTGGGTGCCGTTGGTGTAAGGCCATAAATATCCACCCCAAGAAAGACCCTAGAATGAAATGTCATTTGATGTACAACATAAATGACGGATTAGTACACATTGGTACTTGCATGTGTAGAGGAGCCGGGAAGGGCTCGGAGGATATGCATGAATGGGTCTCACCTCATTCCATAGCATGACATTGCAAATTCCATCATTGAATAGATTTCCTTGCTTGGGATGTTATGAATTGTTGTTTTGTGGCATGTGAACATTTCATATGCATTTAGGTTGGGGAGTAGCCTTATTAGGAGATACCCTATTGAGCGTGGCTCACCCTTTGTGGGAAAAACATTTCAGGTGTTGGGTTTGCACCGGTGGATGACTCACTTGGGGAGCATCAAGCATGAAGGGGGCCGACTTGTGGCCTTAATTTTGAGTTGTAAAGTTTTTACCAAAATTTCCATTTTGATGTATAAATTATGGGAAATTGTTGTAATGGAATTTTTATAAAGCATGTTATATGGACAATCCTATTACTCTGGCATTGGATGAGTTGGGGAAGGTTTGGAAAGGATTGGAAATGAAAAATGGAGGAAAAAGGCAAAGTTGGACAGAGAGTACCGGTACCGGTACCCCCTTTCCAGTAGGTTGACAGTACCGGTACCGGGTACCGGTACTGAATTGTACCAGTACCGTGTACCGGTACCCCCCTTTCCAGTGGGTTGACAGTACCGGTACCGGGTACCGGTACTGAATGGTACCGGTACTGGGTACCGGTACTCTCTTCAAAATTTTCAGTTTTTCACACTGCTTCGCCCTATTTCTAATCTACGTTTTTTCTTCCTTCCAATGATATAAATGGACTATAATGGAGTATAAATCATGGTATATTGAATATTGGTTGAACCCAATGAAAAATCGAACCCGGTTAACAATTGTGAGTTAAGATCCCGGTTAAGGGGATACAACTACCGTGGTGTTAGGTTGAGTGACATCCACGGGTATTTCCGCGGGTTGACGGGTGGTCAACGGGTAATAAAGTACCCCCGGAAATTGGGGTGTCACAGCTTGGTATCAGAGCATAGGTATGCGATTTACCTAGGGCTTGATGGGGCATGGGTCTAGACCATTGCATTCATTGTACATTACATGTTATTTGCTTAAATTGCTACATGTTATGTGATATGTGATATGTGTATTATATGCATGGTAAAATGTGTATGGAAATGGACACACTAGGGTTAGAGAACTTAACCTTGGGAGTGGGAAAGCAAATGAACGGGAAAGTTCAAAGTGTAAGGGTCCACTATTGGAGGCATACGCTCTACTAGTGAGACAATGAGAAAGATTTAAATGTTTTAACTTTGGTCCCTACCTCGGGATACTAAGTTAGTGTGCCATTGCCATTTGACGTGTGTGTAGATGGCAAGTGGAAGAAGAGGACGTCGAGGCGGTGGGCGGAACAATAACCAACCACCACCGGTCTTCGATCAACAAGCGTTTACGGAAACCATGGGCATGATGGCGGCTACAGTTGCACAAGCTAGTGCAAATGCCGGACATGGAGGCACGAGTAACCTCCAACAGTTTAAAGCACACAAACCTCCAGTCTTCATGGGAGGGGCGGACCCGATGGTGGCCGACCATTGGTTCCGGCAAGTCAACAAGATCTTAGGGGCGATGGAGGTCACCTCAGACGCTACTAAGATAAGGCTAGCTGCATTCCAGCTAGAAGGAGAAGCCCAATTGTGGTGGGATTGGGTGACGGCCTCGAAGAACTTAGAGGCCATGACATGGGGAGAGTTCAAGGAGCTCTTCATGGGTAAATATTTCCCAACGGCCGTTCGACATGCAAAGGCCCGAGAGTTTCTAGATTTGAAGCAAGGGTCAATGACGGTGATGGAGTATGTGGCTAAGTTCACCGAATTAGCCCGATTTGCTGATGATTACGTGGCCACGGATATGGCCAAGGTAAGAAGGTTCGAGGATGGATTGAAGCTATCCATCCGGGGAAAGATTGTGGGCCTCCGCCTGCAAGACTTGGACTCTATGGTCGAGACAACAATGGCTATTGAGAGGGAGGTTGACGATGCTCGAAGCATCCGTGAGGCGGGTGCTAAGGATAAGAAGAAGGAGGGCCAATCCTCTTCTTCTAGTTCGGGGAAGAAGCAGCGGACTTCTACTCCACAAGGACAGCAAGGACAGGGCCGTGGCTATTGATTGATTGGAAATGCGGTGTTGTTTCCTAACCGCTTAACATCACCCTCACCCTCAATGTGTGTATGTGGCTTATAGGAATGGGGGAGTGTCACTCTCCCTCCAGATGATGCAAGAAGATAGGAAACAACAACAAAATGGATGTGAATGGAAATGTGATGAACAAAATGTATGAAATGAAATGCGTGTGTGGTGAACAAAAGTGCTCCCCAATCGCAAGGAGTCTTTCGTTGTCGGTGTTTTACTTGGAAGAGTATTCCAAGGTCGTCTCCTCAGGGAAGGAAAGAGAGTTTTGTGAAAGTGATTTTGCAAAAGTGAAAAGAAAGTGTAAAATCATGTATTTGTGTTTTGGTGAGTTTTGTTCAAAATGAAAATGCAAGAAAGCAAGTGTTGGCTAATCCAAAGGGTTCATTCCAATGGGAATACCAAATCAACTCAAAGCCTTCCTCCGATTGAGCATGAATGAACGATTGATTCGGGGGAAGCTAGGGACGAGATTGGTGAGTATCTAAGCATAAACCGTGACTAGGCCTACGGAATATCAAAGGCTCACCAACTCATCCACTCTCAACCCCGTCAAACCGAACCATTTGACTCTAAAGGGAGGAATGAAGAAGAGTTGAAAATGGTATTCCCAAGAGGAATTTTCCCTTGGATTAACCAACTTAAATCCTAGCTACTCATATTAAAAATGCAAGACAAGCATAATGTAGATGGACATGGAAGAGAAATAGAGATTTAAAGCATGAAACTTAACTTGAAGCAAGAAATCTAAAGCTATGAAGGAAAATATGCAATACCCATTTTAAGCTAAGAAATGAAGAAAACATGGAAGCAACAATGGTGAAAGCTAAAATGAAAGATTAAACTTGAAATGAACTTGCAGTGAATAGCATTAAATACATTAAATGAAGCTTACCAAGTTCTTACAAAGGATTACAAGTGAAATGGATGGAAGAAATGCAAAAACGAAATTACATTACACTATTCATCTTCTTCCTTAATGGAGCAAAAACTAAGCTTAGGTAGCCAACTCCCTAATACAATGTGTGTGTAATGCTGACTATAATGGTGTGTGGGAGACTTCCAATTTCGTGCATGAGGCTCCCCCCTAGCTATGTGTACGAGCTCCCATCAAGAGAGGGCTGAATGGATGGCTTGACAGGCTAAGAGATCATAGCCCTGGCAGCCCACTTCTCTCCCATCCTCCATCAATGCATTGGCCTTCAAAGTCTTCCACTTGAGTGTAGGAGGCCTGCAAATGTGTAAGGAAATGTTGGGATAGGCGTGGGAGAAGTGTAGGTGGGACCCCCAAGCCTCAAAGTTGAGTTACAGGCTGTTTTCGCGACCAGAAGGTCCGGAGTACCGGTACTATTTTTCTGCACTGGACCACCTTCGGTAGAATCGGCATAACTCTTGATCTAACCGTTGGATTGGGCTGACATTTTGACCAAAAATAGCATACACCCATATATACAACTTTCATGTTTTGAACTTTTCCAAATTCTGAGTAGATCATGGTCAAAATGGAGGAATTCCGAGGCAGTGCTTCCAATTGTTGCTGCAGCTGGTGCCCTTGTTCCCAAGCACCAATGCCTTCTTGATTTCTTCACTTTTAAGCCTCCAATTCTTCATGTATTGTGTCCATGCCTTCACCACACATCCAACATAGTTGCAATGTCCTAAAATACATGATTTAAGCAATAAAAACTTGCAACATCAAAATATCAACATTATTCATAATTTCGGCTAACTCTAAGTACTTAAATGCAAAAGTTGAGTTAAAATGTATGTAATGAGCCCTTCAAATATGCAATATTATGTGCTCATCAGCTATCAAGGCCAAGGCTAAGGTCAATTTTCCCAGGGCGGGAGAAACTTCATGACTACCCACCAGGCAGGCCAGAAGACATGTTTCCATTGCCACCAACCGGGGCATATGAAGCGGGATTGTCCGCAGAGGCAAGGATCCCAGAGCTATGGGACACCTCAGTCCCAGTCATCAGTGGGACAGTCGCAGACACACCTTGTTCCTCCCTACCCCGCCATGGGCCAGGGAAGCCAGTATCAGTTCCAGGGCAATACTCAGACCCCTACCACTTTTCGAGCGAGGACTCCGCAGTCGGGCCAGATGGGCCAAAGCATGGGTCGAGGTCAAGGATAGGGCATGCAGGCCGGGACTTCGGGGACCCAGGGGCGTCTCTACGCCATTACACCTCAGGCTGAGCCAGTGGACCAGTCGGTCATTCAGGGTACATTTCTACTTTCTCGCTTATAGGCTAAAGTGTTATTTGACTCTGGTGCATCGCATTCATTCATTTCTGCATCATGTGTGAGGGATTTGGGCTTAGAGGTTGATACCTTGGAGGAGCCGTTATATGTGAATTCACCCCTAGGAGCTAAGGTGTGTGTGAATCAGATATGTCGGGGTTGTGAGCTAGAGATCTCGGGGATTCTACTCACCGTGGACCTTAGGGTTATGGACATGTCGGAATTCGATGTCATCCTTGGGATGGACTGGTTGGCGGCACATCGGGTCGTTATTGATTGTAACAGGAAGAGGGTCACTGCCTATACACCAGATGGTGTTTGTTTCAAGTTTCAGGGGGAAAAGCATGATGCTTTGCCTCAAGTCGTGTATGATTCACGATGGCATGGGCAATTGATGGGTTGGCTTGCGAGCCTTACCCTGGAGGACGAGGCAAGACAAAAATTGGGTCTACCTCGGGTGGTGTGCGAGTATGAGGACGTTTTTCCGAACGAGTTACCGGGATTACCTCCCCATAGGGATGTGGACTTTAGCGTTGAGTTGCATCCGGGTACTTCGCCCATTTCTATGACTCCACATAGGATGGCGCCAGCTGAGTTGCAAGAACTCAAGGTCCAATTACAAGAATTATTGGACAAGGGCTTTATTAGACCGAGTACCTCACCTTGGGGCGCTCCGGTGCTGTTTGCCAAGAAGAAGGATAAGACCCTTCGATTGTGTATAGACTATCGGCAGTTGAACCGGGTCACCATCAAGAATAGGTACCCTTTGCCGAGGATCGATGATCTGTTTGATCAGCTGAGGGGAGCGCGGGTCTATTCAAAGATAGATCTCCGCACGGGCTACCATCAGTTGAGGATTAGGGAGTCAGATATCCCTAAGACGGCGTTCAGAACGCGGTACGGGCATTTCGAGTTTACGGTGATGCCATTTGGGTTGACGAATGCCCTAGCGGCATTCATGGATCTCATGCATAGGGTGTTCCAGCCCTATTTAGATCAGTTTGTCGTAGTGTTTGTTGATGACATCCCGATCTACTCCAAGACAGAGGAGGAGCATGAGGGTCACTTAAGGATTGTTCTCCAGAACTTGAGGGACCACCAGTTGTACGCCAAGTTCAGCAAGTGTGAATTTTGGCTCACGGAGGTGAAATTCTTAGGACACGTGGTGTCAGCTTCGGGGGTGTCAGTTGACCCGGAGAAAGTTGAAGCAGTTATGAGTTGGGAGAGGCCAAAGTCAGTCTTCGAGATACGTAGTTTCTTGGGATTGGCAGGGTATTACCGGAGGTTCATCGAGGACTTCTCCCGACTAGCCGCACCTATGACTAGATTGACCCGGAAGGAGGTGAAGTTCGAGTGGAATGATTCGTGTGAGAAGGCATTCCAAGAACTAAAGAGGAGGCTCACTTCAGCTCCTATCTTGATTGTTCCAGAGAGGGGGCAAAACTACACGGTGTATTGCGATGCCTCCAAGGACGGACTGGGTTGTGTCTTGATGCAGTCCGGGAGAGTGGTGGCTTATGGTTCTCGACAGTTGAAGAATCACGAGCAGAATTACCCTACGCATGATATGGAGTTGGCGGCCGTTGTCTTTGCCTTAAAGGCTTGGCGCCACTATTTGTATGGTGAACAATTTGAGGTGTTTTCGTACCACAAAAGTCTGAAGTACATCTTCACTCAACGGGACCTCAACATGAGGCAGCGTAGGTGGATGGAGTACCTAGAAGACTATGACTTCACTTTGCATTACCACCCTGGTAAGGCAAATGTGGTGGCTGATGCACTTAGCCGGAAGTCACGGGGTGTCTTAGCTAGTGTAGCTTCCCGGGAGTGGCGGATGCTTGAGACCGTGGGCCAATTTGGGCTGCATTATCGGGGTCGGACTCAGGGTGTTTTAGGAAGCTTGGTGGCTACGCCTTCCCTACTGAGCAGAGTGATTGAGTATCAGAGACAGGACTCAGAGTTATCATCCATCAGGGACCGAGTGCAGGCGGGTACTGGTGACGAGGGCTGGGCCATTCACTCGGATGACAGTCTTCGGTTTAGGGGAAGGGTTGTGGTTCCCCAGTCGACGGAGCTGAGAGAGGAGATCCTCAGGGAGTTCCATTGCTCTCGTTTTGCGGTGCATCCAGGCGGCACGAAGATGTATCATGATCTTCGTCGCCAGTATTATTGGAGCGGGATGAAGAGGCAGATTGGCGACTTTGTCAGTAGATGCCTCACATGTCAGCAGATTAAGGCTGAACACCAAAGGCCAGCTGGTATGCTTCAGCCGTTGGAGGTGGCTGAATGGAAGTGGGAACACGTCACGATGGATTTTGTGACCCACTTGCCACGGACATCGCGGGGACATGATGCGGTGTGGGTGATAGTGGACCGGCTTACGAAGTCGGCACACTTTTTGGCGGTGCGGATGACCTTCACTCTGGAGGAATTCTGCAGGTTGTACATAAGGGAGATAGTCCGGTTGAATGGGGTACCCGTATCTATAGTATTAGATCGGGATCCCAAGTTTACGGCTCACTTTTGGGAGAGTTTCCAGCGAGCCATGGGTACTCAGTTGAGGATGAGCACAGCCTTCCATCCCCAAACGGACGGTCAGTCGGAACGGACCATCTAGACATTAGAGGACATGCTACGGGCATGCGTCCTAGACCTCAAGGGTAGCTGGGAAGAACATTTACCCTTAGTGGAATTTGCCTATAACAATAGTTATCAGGCTAGCATACGGATGGCACCCTATGAGGCACTTTATGGGAGGCCTTGTCGTTTTCCGGTCTGTTGGACTGAGGTTGGAGAAAGACCCTCTACGGGCCCAGAATTGATAAGAGACGCCTCGGAGAAGGTGGATCTGATAAGGAAGCGTCTTCTCACGGCTCAAAGCCGGCAGAAGAGCTACGCCGATAGGCGGCGGCGGCCTCTGGAATTTGAGGTGGGGGATCATGTCTTCTTGAAGGTGATGCCTAAGAGAGGAGTGGTCAGATTCGGCAAGCGGGGAAAGCTGTCGCCGAGGTATATTGGGCCCTTCGAGATACTTGAGAGAGTGGGCACTGTGGCCTACAGATTGGCGTTACCGCCAACTTTATCGGGTGTTCACGCGGTATTCCATGTCTCCATGCTCCGGAAGTATACTCCAGATCCGACGCATGTTGTGGATTGGGGCGAGCTTGTTGTTGACACGGATGAGACCTTCGAGGAGGGGCCAGTGCGTGTCATGGATAGTCGGGATCAGGTTTTGCGAGGCAAGACCGTGAGGCTTGTGAAGGTGTTGTGGCAGCACCGAGGAGTGGAAGAGGCAACATGGGAGCGTGAGGACACCATACGTGCCAATTATCCTTTCTTATTTGAGGATGGAGGTACATTCTTATAGTCATTTAGTGTTATGTGACTGTGGCATATGCATGTGGTTGTTGTGCATGAGTGTGTGTATTTCGGGGACAAAATTCTTTTAAGGGGGGAAGAATGTAAAACCCGAGAAAATTTGAACTTTTGTGAAAAAGGGCAAAATGGTAAATTGCCACTAAGGTACAGGTTGTAAACCTGAAATTTTCTAGAACTCGGATGACGAAACGAACCTCACCGTTGGATTCGTCTCGCGAAAACTAGTTACCCTGTCAAATTTCATTAAATTCCGAGTTAGTTGGATTTTTTGCGTTTTACGAGGCGGTCGAGCCTCGGGAGACCCAAAAAAACGAAATTCTGATTTAAAATTTTAAATTTTGGGAAATAAATGACGGCAAGTTAAAATAAAAATATTTTGAACTTGAACCGGAGCGAAATTTAATCGTTTCGGGGTTAAAATGGACTCGGGAAATAAAGGCCGTGTGGCACATTGTGGGCCAAGCATTTAAAGAGTATTTAAAGGGGAGAAAATCAGATTTCTCTCCCCATTTTGCTCAGCCGGTTTTAACGTGAGAGGAAGAGAGGGAAAGATCAAGTTTTCTCCACCTTCTCTCTACGATCTACACCCATTGAGAGCTCAAATCCACTCGGGCCAAGAACAAAAGTCATTCCCCTCGCCAAGGTCTACAAAACCATACCAAGGAGGTCGGGTTTTGGAGAGAATCCAAGGACGGGATTTTTGGAGGCTAGGGCTTTGGGATAGGATCGGGTTTTGGAGGCTTCCTACGGTTGTTCTACACGCTACAAGAGGTAGGGTTCCCTCCTACTAAGGTTTATTCCAAACCTAAGATGTTTTTATGAAATGGGTAAGATGGTAGATTGTATATCTCTTGCCTATTGTCGGTAATGTGTTGAAATGGGTATTGAAATGGGTAAAGGTCAATTCTAATTGGATTGGTAATTAGAAATTTTTAAATGAAATTTCTAGAATTGGGTATATGGGATTGACCCAATGAAATTCTTGGGTTATGTGAATTGTGGGCATGCTATGTGCTTATGTTATGCCATGAGAATTAAAGTGTGTTGTTACTTGATTTTGTGATGACATGCTTGGGTGTTATTCAAGATAATGTTGGTATATGTATACATGTTATAATATATTGACATTGTAGAGAATTATGGAAAATTATATTTTTATGATGTAATTTTGCCATGAAATATGTAAAATGTGATTGGAATGTTCATGTGTTCCTCATAGCATATTGAACATGGTAATATTGTTGCAAGGGAGCATCACATTGCATATGCACGGGAACATCGCATTTAGTGGGTGTGTGTGCATGGTGGTTGTCTTCACCACGCATGGTGGATGACGAGTGGGCTCGGGTAAGATGGGTCGATGACCTATTCGAGTCGCACGTTTGCACGGTTGTTAGGGTTGGGGTAGCAAGAAGGGCTAGACTATCCCTCGGGCGAGAGACCCGGTGATTGGATACGCACTCCGTTGGTATAAGAGTCCATAAAGTGTGTCGGTGTACGCGGAACCGTTGGTGGAAGTCCATGAATTCCGTGTCGGTTGGGTGCCGTTGGTGTAAGTCCATAAATATCCACCCCAAGAAAGACCCTAGAATGAAATGTCATTCGATGTACAACATAAATGACGGATTAGTACACATTGGTACTTGCATGTGTAGAGGAGCCGGGAAGGGCTCGGAGGATATGCATGAATGGGTCTCACCTCATTCCATAGCATGACATTGCAAATTCCATCATTGAATAGATTTCCTTGCTTGGGATGTTATGAATTGTTGTTTTGTGGCATGTGAACATTTCATATGCATATAGGTTGGGGAGTAGCCTCATTAGGAGATACCCTATTGAGCGTGGCTCACCCTTTGTGGGAAAAACATTTCAGGTGTTGGGTTTGCACCGGTGGATGGCTCACTTGGGGAGCATCAAGCATGAAGGGGGCCGACTTGTGGCCTTAATTTTGAGTTGTAAAGTTTTTACCAAAATTTCCATTTTGATGTATAAATTATGGGAAATTGTTGTAATGGAATTTTTATAAAGCATGTTATATGGACAATCCTATTACTCTGGCATTGGATGAGTTGGGGAAGGTTTGGAAAGGATTGGAAATGAAAAATGGAGGAAGAAGGCAAAACTGGACAGAGAGTACCGGTAATGAATGGTACCGGTACTGAATGGTACCGGTACTGCGTACCGGTACCCCCTTTCCAGTAGGTTGACAGTACCGGTACCGGGTACCGGTACTGAATTGTACCGGTACCGTGTACCGGTACCCCCTTTCCAGTGGGTTGACAGTACCGGTACCGGGTACCGGTACTGAATGGTACCGGTACTCTCTTCAAAATTTTCAGTTTTTCACACTGCTTCGCCCTATTTCCAATCTACGTTTTTTCTTCCTTCCAATGATATAAATGGACTATAATGGAGTATAAATCATAGTATATTGAATATTGGTTGAACCCAATGAAAAATCGAATCCGGTTAACAATTGTGAGTTAAGATCCCTGTTAAGGGGATACTACTACCGTGGTGTTAGGTTGAGTGACATCCACGGGTATTTCCGCAGGTTGACGGGTGGTCAACGGGTAATAAAGGACTCCCGGAAATTGGGGTGTCACAACCGGGGCTCCCCAAGGTGAAGTACTCAAACGGATAAACCCAATAGCCAACAAATGGTCTAACTGCTTCCTTAGCTCCTTTAACTCCAAAGGTGCCATTCTATAGGGATCAATGGATATGGGTTCGGTTCCCGGATAGAGATCAATCTTAAACTCGATCTCTCTTTGTGGGGGTAACCCGGGTAGTTTATCGGGAAAAACATCCAGAAAATTCGATACTATCAGCATCACATCCGGTTGGGATCTATCCCGATCATCTCCTATCAAGCTAGCTAAGAAACTCAAGTGGCTCCCCTCCTTAGCTTTCAAGAATCTACTACCCGTAGTAGGAAATGGATGGGAAGAAGTGCGATCATTCATTAAAGTAAAGACTACCCCTCCCGGTAATTGGAATGAGATCCGCTTACGAAAACAATCCATCACTGCACGGAAAACGGACAACAAATTCATCCCAAATATAATGTCGTACCCCTTCATGTCTAACACAACCAAATCTACAATCAACTCTTGCTCCCCAATGCAAAGCACAAATCCTCTACACACCCTTGTTGTATCCAACCGTTCTCCCGTCGACATATCAATACTCAAAGCATGTTCAAGTTTCCCAAAATCCAAACCCAGAATAAGTGCATATCTCGTGCGTATGAATGAATGTGTAGCACCGGGGTCAAATAAAATTCGGGTCCAAGAATTATAAAGAAGCACGATACCTTCCACTACGACATTGGAAGCGTCCTCCTCCGGTTGAGTCAAAGCAAAAACTCTCCCTTGATTGGCACCGCCGGGGGCTTGAGCTTGTGACGGTCGCTTCTGTGCTGGCCTTTGTAGAGGTGGCTTGTTTGCTGGTACTTGCCCGGTTGCTTGATTGCTCCTTGGTGGAAACGAGGGGCATCTATGTTTGAAGTGCCCAAACTCTCCGCATGCAAAGCATTGACGCGGGTCAGTGCTTGTTCTAGTATGAGCCACTCCATCTCCTCGGGCTGTCAAAAGTCCCTGTCCACCTGTCTGGGCTGGACGTCGGTATGGTGCTGCCCGCTGCACTCCACTGGTGCTAGTGCCCGTCCTGATCGGACCTCCTCTCGCGAAGCTCTGTCGTCGCTGACTGTCCTCTATATCTCTCTCCACAAGTGCAGCTCGTCAACCAGATCCCCATACTCCCGGATCTTAAGGGCCACCAACTTCTCCCGGATGACAGGCCTCAAGCCCTACTCGAAGCGCTTGGCCCTGCTGGCCTCAGTAGATATAAACTCCGTAGCATTACGGGATAGCTCATCAAACCTCCTCTCGTACTCGGCCACCGTCATGCTGCCCTGTCGGAGAGCAAGAAAATCAGCCCTCATCTTGTCCCTGAATGATTCAGGAAAGTACTTGTCTTGGAAGATTTGATCAAACTCCTCCCAAGTGAGTGCATCCGTGGTCCTCATTCTTTTCACTGAGTCCCACCAATGGTCGGCCTCCCCCTCTAATAGATAAGTAGCCAAGCCGACCCGAAGATCCTCGGCTATCCCCATGCCGTCACATATCTTCTTCACCTGGCAGATCCATTTATCCGCATCCAAGGGGTTAAGAGCTCCCTTGGAAGGTAGGCGGGTGTTGCCTCAGAAATTCCCGAAGAACTACCATCCTTCGGTTGCCGTCCCCGTTGCCCGGCACTTGGGCTAGTGGATGAGCCCCACCATTGTGATTGTTGTTCCCATTCTGGTGTTGTACCAGAGTGGTTAGCTCTCTTAGGCATTGATAAATGCCATTCATTGCATCGAGAGGTGGTGGTGGTTGTGGGTTTGCTTGGCCACCACGTCCTCGTCCACGTCCACGTCTACCGTCCATCCTGCACATCAATTCACAGTTTAGTTCCTTGATGTACAAGACATTCTAATTATCACCTTAATCTAAAGCATGATGCTTGTATAAAAATTTAAATCAATAATTTCCTTCAACCTAATCCTACCTCTCTAGGGGTAATCCATAACCTACAGCTCCCATGTAAGACCTAAAACCTAGGCTCTGATACCAAACTTTGTAACGCCCCAAAATCCACCCTGGACGGCATTACAATTTAAAATCATTCACATCATGAGAGCAACTAATAAATTTCATAAACAAAGAAACTTTCATTCATCATCCAAAATAATAGACCAAACCATGGTCATTACATCCAAAAGAATATGCCCAACTATGGCAACTACCTTTCAAAAATCAACTATTAATTTACAACGGCATAACAAAATATTAATATGAACAATATTCCCAAAAGGGATCCCCTCGTCTAGCACGGAATGAGAAAGATCCTATATAGTTCCCTCCGGATCTACGTGCCTCTCTGCTTGAGTTTCCCAAGACACCTGCTCATCAACTCCGAGCCTTTCTTCTAAATCATAGCCTGAAAATATATTATTTGTAGGGGGTGAGCACTAAGCTCTGTAGCAACATCCTCCCAAAATCGAACAAGATTTAGAAAACATATAAAACAAGTGGGTCTCATTTCACAAATATCATATATAACTTTTGAAGTAAAACAGGGACATTTTAAAATAGATCTCAAGTTGAAGTAGCGACATTAAATTAAATGAGCAGTAAAAACCCAGCTCCAAAAAATAACCATTTCCAAAATATAAACCATTTTCCCACGAGACCTTGTAGAATCCCATACTTCGACAAGTCCTTGTAGGAAACCATTTCAACAACAATAACAGTAATTCATAACTCGAATATTCCACAACAATATGTATATGTATCTCAAACATGATGCGAGGCAAACCCCATGAATCAACACATTGAGTAATATCTAGCCCACACACACATACACAAATCTTCTCAAAGATATCCATCATTTAGGAAGGGCGTATGCCATACTAATGGCAGTGACGTATCTAACCCAGGCATTAGTATACTAACCCTCTGACACGGCACCCGTGAGCGAATAGTGGTTTAGTCTTACCAAAGCACTAACCCCACTACGAGTGGTAGGAAAAATGCAAACCCACACGGAGCAAGCAACACGTCTGCCCACTCTACGATATCTTGTCAAAGGCCACCCATGGTCCTCCCACACTCATAAGAGATACAATACCGAACTCAATTAGAGGCAAAACATATATATACAAAACGACTAAGAGATGATGCTTTCATATCATAAATATAACATTTAGAGGCAAAACATATATATACATCAATACCCTAACATCAATGATCAAGAATGGAAGAAAACCCCTACCATGAGTCAAGATTTCCAAGCTAAACCCAAGCTCTATAGATCTCATTCCTCCCTTTTCTTTCTCCCTTAATCTTCCTTTAAGGTTCTAAGAGGTGTGGGTTGAGAGTGGTGGAAAGAATAAGAGAAAAATGGAATGAGAATGGTGTTTTAAGCCTTTCCAATCCCGATTTTTACTGTTCACAGGGCCAAAAATTACATTTTTCCTTGAAATTATAATTTTGCCACTAACTATCTCTATTTCGATCTTTATGACCACCCTAAGGTTTTTAGACGTTCCAAATTCATTTTTAATGTTATTTTATCCTAAAAACAATTGGGTTTTATGATTTCTCATATTACTAAAGTAAATTTACCGAAATTTTAAAATACAAGGCCTATGTATATTTTTAATCGATTGACCCCTCCTAGGCCCAACATACCACCATCCATAGGATCTACAACACCATCCCAACTATTTGAGACACATAAGGATGAAAGGGTAGCTTGGGGATAGCTCAGGAGAGGAGGAAATCAGAAAATCAGGAAGTCAGCCAAACCGTACCGGTACACTAAGGCTTCTTGTAAACCCCCACGTTTCTGGTCGTTATATAGTAATGTGATTATGTTTTTGAAATGATAAGATATATAAATGATGTATGCATGAACTATGGAGATTGTAATAGTAGAAATAAAAATGTTAGTTGAGGTAATAAGGTATGTTGTAGAAGTTTGGAAGTATTCCGGAGTGAAATCACACTTTAGAGAAAATTTGGAGATTTAGGATTTTGGACACTACTTATTAATTTGATCATAACTTTCTATGTTGATTTCAATTTTATCTGAAATTTTGACAGTAGAAACTAGACTTCAAGGGTTACAAAAGAGTATTTGACGAAAATTTTCTGAATCGGCTTATAAATAGGTCAAAATTGATCTGGAAGTTGAGGGTATACTGTCACACGCGTCCGGACGGGAATAGACACGCGTCCGGACGCGTATGGCAGAAACTTGGACGCAAAAACACGCGTCCGGACGCGCCAACCCGAGGGCTTCACGACTCAGACTTGTTTTGGGCATTTTCTCTCCCATTTGCAAGCCATTTCATCAAATCTAACTATTGAGAGGCTTAGATGGGAAGAAGGAAAGGAAAAGCAAGAGATTGAGGTGGTGATTCAAGTTGGGAAATGATCAATTCTTTTAGTTCTTCACACAAAAATTAAGGAGCAAGGTAGGGGGTTCTTCTCAAATTCTTTCATTGAGACTTAGGGTATTATATATGTATGTTTTCAATATTCTTGGTAGTTATATGATAAATAGCTATGAATTCTTGGTTCTTTGGTTATTGAAACATAGTTTTGAAGAAAATACATGTGTGGGTTCAAGAAAACTTGTTCTTGAATTTCCAAATTCTTAGTTTTGGTTAAATACATATTTGGGTTATGAAAAATACATGAATTCTTGATTTCTAAATGCCTATTGTTGATTAAACCATGTTTTCATCTAATCCCTATTCTTGTTCCAAGAAATTATGTTTTGTTTTGCAAAACCCTAGAATTTTGATATTAATATTTCGAAGGTTTTATTGATATGATTTCTTGCATATCTTAATTCCTTATTATTATAGTCTATTGAGAATGGTACAATTGTGATACTTGAAGTGTAAATGAGAAATTGTGGATTTTGTCTTTATTTGGAATTGAGGGCGAATTGAAAATATTTTGGTTTCCTCATTGGTATGGTTGTTGTGATGGACTTGGATTGCCATCGAGAAATGCCGTAGAGTGTTAGAGGTTAGTCTATCCCAGTGGGGGTGAGATGGTTTCCTAACACTTGTAGTGAATTGTCATTTGATAATGCTACCACTATCGTTCACTGGAGTTCGAACAAGAGATGGTATACTTTTCCTGGGAAGGGACTCGTCACTGCCATTGGGATGGTAGACGCCCTTTTCTAAAGTGTTTGTGATTGTGATGGGGATTGGTGGACTAGGTATAATCGTTGGGTAGATTCAAGAGAAGCAACCAACATACATGGTACGGGGATGAACCAATATACATGGGATAATGGGTTGGATCGTCTTGGCCGGTGCATTGGTATGGGACAATGCATCGGAAGGCGCCCTTCCTAAATGGCTTAAAGTTGGGAAATGGTATATTGTTATGAAAGTTACCTTAACCTTTAACTTGATTATTGTTACGGTTTAAACTTGCGATTTATTTAAATGTCCTCGTTTTACTTCAAATATTATATATGTTATTTGTGAAATGAAACCTACCGTTTTATATACTTTTCTAAACCTTGTTTGGGTTTGTGAGGATTTTTCTATAGAGCTTCGTGCTCACCTCCTACAGTTGAACATTTTTCAGATTTTGTGCCAGATGATGAGCTTGGGGCTAACGAGCCGGGCCTTGGAGAGGCTTCACTAGAGGGATACTTGGATCCCGAGTGGGACATCTAGAGATGTTGTTTACTTTTGTTCTAGACTAGAATATTCTTTTGAAACACTGTGTAGTCTAGATTTCTTTTGTAATTTCCGCTGTGCCATAATAGTTAATTTTTTTGTTTGGAAATGTAAAGGCTAAAGATGGCATATTCTTTTGGGATGATATTATGGATATTACTTATGGTGAATGAAATTTTATTTTGTGATGTGTAAATGGACTCGGTGTGGTCAATATTTAGTTATACTTGGACCCGGTGTGGTCAATGTAGTATAATTGCACAGGTTATGTTTTTGGGTAGAGCTTCCCGTACAAAGGAGACCCTGCCCGAATTTTGTTAAATTAAGGAATGATTTTTATGAAGTCTTATTTATGGATGATTTATCTTAGTGCTCTCATGATGTAAATGGTTTTAGTATGTAATGTCTTCCAGGGTGGTTTTGGGGGCGTTACAAAGTTCGTATCAGAGCCTAGACTTTAGGTCTTACATGGGAGCTGTAGGTTATGGATTACCACTAGAGATGTAGGTTTAGGGTGAAGGAAATTGTTAAGTTAAATTTTGTATGTGTCTTGTGCTTAAATCAAGACATCCTACATATCACTTTAGTTTATATCTTGCACATCAAGGAAACTAAATTGTGGATTGATGTGCAGGATGGACGGTACACGGGGACAAGGACGTGGACGTGGTCGTGGTCGTGGAGGCCAAGCAAATCCACCACCACCACCTCCCGATGCCATGCAAGGCATCTATCAATGCTTGAGGGAGCTCACCACTTTGGTACAAAACCAAAATGGAAACAACAACCATAATGGTGGAGCTCATCCATTAGCCCAAGTACCGGGCAACGGAGAGGAGAATAGGAGAATGGTAGTTCTCCGAGAGTTTCTGAGACAACGCCCACCTACTTTCCAAGGGAGCTCTAACCCTTTGGATGCGGATAGATGGATCCGCCGAGTGAAGAAGATTTGTGACGGCATGGGAGTTGCCGAGGACTTGCGGGTGGGCTTAGCTATCTACCTGTTCGAGGGGGAGGCCGACCATTGGTGGGACTCAGTGAAACGAAGGAGGAACACCGATGCACTTACTTGGGAGGAGTTCGACCAAATCTTCCAAGACAAGTACTTTCCGGAATCAGTCAGAGACCGGATGAAGGCCGATTTTCTTGCTCTACGACAGGGCAGCATGTCTGTGGCCGAGTATGAGAGGAGGTTTGATGAGCTATCCCGTTACGCTACGGAGTTTATAGCTACTGAGGCCGACAGGGCCAAGCGCTTTGAGCAGGGCTTGAGGCCGACTATCAGGGAGAAGCTGGTGGCTCTCAAGATCTGAGAGTATGGGGATATTGTTGATAGAGCTACACTGGTGGAGAGAGATATAGAGGACAGCCAGCGATGACAGAGCTTCGCGAGAGGAGGTCCGATCAGGACGGGCACTAGCACCAGTGGAGTGCAGCGAGCGGCACCTTACCGGCGCCCAGATCAGGTAGGGGGACAGAGACCTCAGATAGCTCGAGGAGCAGGAGGTGTACCGGGGAGGACAGCCATAGACCCTCGTCAGTGTTTCGCATGTGGAGGAGTGGGGCACTTCAGACACAATTGCCCATCGCTTCCACCGAGGGACAACCAAGCGACAAGACAAGTGGCTGCAAACAAGCCACTACAGCAGCAGAGGCCGTTGGGAGCTCTAGCCCCAGGCGGCGCCACTCAGGGGAGAGTATTTACTTTGACCCAACCGGAGGAAGATGCCTCCAATGCCGTTGTGGAAGGTATCGTACTTCTCTACAATTCTTGGGCCCGAATTTTATTTGATCCCGGTGCGACTCATTCTTTTATACGTACTGCGTATGCTACTAATTTGGGATTGAGTTTCGAGAAGTTAGAACATGCATTGAATGTTGACTTGCCTACGGGAGAACGATTGGATACAACTAGGGTGTGTCGAGGATGTGTGCTTCGCATTGGGGAGCAAGAGTTGATTGTAGATTTGGTTGTGTTAGACATGAAGGGGTATGACGTTATATTTGGGATGAATTTGTTGTCCGCTTTCCGTGCGGTGATGGATTGTTTTCGCAAGCGAATCTCATTCCAATTACCGGGAGGGGTAGTCTTTACTTTCATGAATGATCGTAATTGTTCCCATCCATTTCCTACTACGGGTAGTAGATTCTTGAAAGCGAAGGTGGGGAACCAGTTGAGTTTCTTAGCCAGCTTAATGGGAGATGATCGGGATAAATCCCATGCGGATGTGGTGTTGATAGTATCGGATTTTCCGGAAGTCTTCCCTGACGAATTACCTAGGTTACCTCCACAAAGGGAGATTGAGTTCAAGATTGATCTCTATCCAGGAACCGAACCCATATCCATTGCTCCCTATCGAATGGCACCTTTGGAGTTGAATGAGCTAAGGAAGCAATTGGATCATCTGTTGGCCATTGGGTTTATACGTTTGAGCACCTCACCTTGGGGAGCCCCGGTCCTCTTTGTGAAGAAGACAGATGAGACACTACAGTTGTGCACGGATTACCGAAGGTTGAATCGGGTTACCGTGAAGAATAAATACCCTTTGCCCCGAATTGACGATTTATTTGATCAGTTGAGGGGTTCGAGGTACTACTCCAAGATTGATCTCCGCACAGGGTACCATCAATTGCAGATTAAGGAGGAGGATATTCCTAAGACTGCTTTTCGTACCCGGTATGGTCATTTCGAGTATACGGTGATGCCGTTCGGATTGACTAATGCCCTCGCAGCCTTTATGGATTTGATGCACAGAGTCTTCCGGCCTTACCTCGATCAATTTGTCATTGTGTTTATTGATGACATATTGATTTACTCACAGACTCAGGAGGAACATGTTCGTCATCTCTCTATTGTGCTACAAACATTGAGAGAACATAAGTTATATGCGAAGATGAGCAAGTGTGAATTTTGGATGAAGGAAGTGAAGTTCCTTGGCCATGTTGTGTCCGAGCAAGGAGTAGCTGTTGATCCCGCAAAGATTGAGGCCGTGATGAAATGGGAACCACCGAAGAATGTGACCGAGATACGTAGCTTCTTGGGTTTAGCAGGTTACTATCGGAGGTTCGTAGAAGGGTTCTCAAAGCTTGCGATGCCGATGACTTGCCTTACAAAGAAGGGAGAAAAATTCGTGTGGACTCAAGCGTGTGAGCTAGCCTTTCGCACCTTGAAGGAGAAGTTGACGACGGATCCTGTCCTCATTATTCCGAGTAGTGGGGAAGGATATGATGTGTACACAGATGCTTCGCTACGAGGCTTGGGATGTGTTCTAATGCAAGGAGGGAAGGTAGTTGCTTATGGCTCGAGGCAACTCAAAACTCATGAGCAGAACTATCCCACTCACGACTTGGAGTTAGCCGCTGTGGTTTTTGCTCTTAAGTTGTGGAGGTGTTATTTGTATGGAGAGAAATTCCAAGTGTTTTCCGACCATAAGAGCCTCAAATATATCTTCACACAGAAGGATTTGAATCTCCGCCAAAGAAGATGGATTGAGTATTTAGAAGACTACGATTTCACACTCAACTACCATCCGGGGAAAGCCAATGTAGTCGCCGATGCACTTAGCCGAAAGTCTTCGGGTGAACTCAATGTTCTTGCAAGTAAATGGAAGTTGAAGGATGCCCTTGGAGATTTTGATCTATGGGTTGGAGAAGATGGATCCCGACCATGTTTGTTCAACCTTGTGGCTCAACCTACTCTCCAACGTAGGGTTGCGGAATTGCAATGCTTGGATCCTGAATTAGTGTCGATTCGAGTTAAATTGGAAGATGGGGAAACTATGGAGGGTTGGTCTTTGAGAAACGGAGAATTGAGATATGGGGAGAAGCTATGCGTTCCCGATGATTCGTCCCTAAAGGAGGAGATACTTGGTGAGTGTCATCGCTCTAAGTTTGCTATCCACCTCAGTAGCACAAAGATGTATATGGACATGAAGCGTCAATACTGGTGGAGGGGAATGAAGTGAGATGTGGCCAAGTATGTGGCAAAATGTGCGGTGTGCCAGCAGGTGAAGATTGAACATCAAAAGCCAGGAGGATTACTACAGTCTTTGCCTATCCCAGAGTGGAAGTGGGATCACGTCACCATGAATTTCGTGTCGGGTTTACCACGGACCTCGCGCGGGCATAATGCAGTATGGGTTATTGTGGATAGACTCACCAAGTCCGCTCATTTCTTGGGTATGAAGACCACGGACACATTCGAGACCTTGAGTCAGCTTTATATCCGGGAGATCGTACGATTGCATGGAGTTCCGCTTTCTATTGTGTCGGATCGTGATTCTCGGTTTGTGGCGCGCTTCTGGCAAAGTCTACAACAAGCCATGGGGACAGAGTTACATTTCAGTACAGCGTTTCATCCCCAAATGGATGGCCAATCCGAGAGGGTGATACAGATTGTGGAGGATATGTTATGTGCTTGCGCGTTGGACTTCAAGGGGAGTTGGAGCAATCATTTACCGTTGGTGGAATTTGCCTACAACAACAGCTACCAGGCAAGCATCGGAATGGCGCCTTATGAAGCATTGTATGGAAGACCGTGTAGATCTCCTACTTGTTGGTTGGAAGCTGGAGAAAGTAGCTTGTTCGGGCCGGACATTGTTCGAGAGACTACGGAGAAGATCCAACTAATTCGGGAGAGACTACGCATGGCGCAAAGTAGACAGAAAAGCTATGCGGATCGACGACGAAGACCCTTGGAATTTAAAAAGGGGGATTATGTATTTCTCAAAGTGTCACCTAAAAAGGAAGTGTTTAGATTCGGCAAGAAGGGAAAGTTAGCACCAAGATATACCGGGCCATTTGAAGTTACCAAAGTTGTGGGCAAAACGGCTTATCAGTTGTGTTTACCCTCTCAGTTGTCTGGGGTACATGATGTGTTCCACGTGTCGATGCTGAGAAAGTGTCAAACGGATGCAACGCCGGTCGTAGACTTGGCAGATATTGAAATTCAAGACGGAGCAACCTATGAAGAACAACCGGTGAAGATTCTCGACGCTAAGGAGAAGGTGCTTTGCAACAAAGTCATCAAATTGGTGAAAGTCTTGTGGCAACACCATGGAGTGGAAGAAGCTACTTGAGAACCGGAGTTAGAGATGCGAGAGAAGTATCCTCAATTGTTCGCTACTTAAGGTAAGTTTCGAGGACGAAACTTTCTTTAAGGGGGGTGGATTGTAAACCCCCACGTTTCTGGTCGTTATATAGTAATGTGATTATGTTTTTGAAATGATAAGATATATAAATGATGTATGCATGAACTATGGAGATTGTAATAGTAGAAATAAAAATGTTAGTTGAGGTAATAAGGTATGTTGTAGAAGTTTGGAAGTATTCCGGAGTGAAATCACACTTTAGAGAAAATTTGGAGATTTAGGATTTTGGACACTGCTTAGTAATTTGATCATAACTTTCTATGTTTATTTCAATTTGATCTGAAATTTTTACAGTAGAAACTAGACTTCAAGGGCTACAAAAGAGTATTTGACGAAAATTTTCTGAATCGGCTTATAAATAGGTCAAAATTGATCTGGAAGTTGAGGGTATACTGTCACCCGCGTCCGGACGGGAATAGACACGCGTCCAGACGCGTATGGCAGAAACTTGGACGCAAAACCACGCGTCCGGACGCGCCAACCCGAGGGCTTCACGACACAGACTTGTTTTGGGCGTTTTCTCTCCCATTTGCAAGCCATTTCATCAAATCTAACTATTGAGAGGCTTAGAGGGGAAGAAGGAAAGGAAAAGTAAGAGATTGAGGTGGTGATTCAAGTTGGGAAATGATCAATTCTTCTAGTTCTTCACACAAAAATTAAGGAGCAAGGTAGGGGGTTCTTCTCAAATTCTTTCATTGAGGCTTAGGGTATTATATATGCATGTTTTCAATATTCTTGGTAGTTCTATGATAAATAGCTATGAGTTCTTGGTTCTTTGGTTATTGAAACATAGTTTTGAAGAAAATACATGTGTGGGTTCAAGAAAACTTGTTCTTGAATTTCCAAAATCCTAGTTTTGGTTAAATACATATTTGGGTTATGAAAAATACATGAATTCTTGATTTCTAAATGCCTATTGTTGATTAAACCATGTTTTCATCTAATCCCTATTCTTGTTCCAAGAAATTATGTTTTGTTTTGCAAAACCCTAGAATTTTGATATTAATATTTCGAAGGTTTTATTGATATGATTTCTTGCATATCTTAATTCCTTATTATTACAGTCTATTGAGAATGGTACAATTGTGATACTTGAAGTGTAAATGAGAAATTGTGGATTTTGACTTTATTTGGAATTGAGGGTGAATTGAAAATATTTTGGTTTCCTCATTGGTATGGTTGTTGTGATGGACTTGGATTGCCATCGAGAGATGCCGTAGAGTGTTAGAGGTTAGTCTATCCCAGTGGGGGTGAGATGGTTTCCTAACACTTGTAGTGAATTGTCATTTGATAATGCTACCACTATCGTTCACTGGAGTTCGAATAAGGGATGGTATACTTTTCCGGGGAAGGGACTCGTCACTGCCATTGGGATGGTAGACGCCCTTTTCTAAAGTGTTTGTGATTGTAATGGGGATTGGTGGACTAGGTATAATCGTTGGGTAGATTCAAGAGAAGCAACCAACATACATGGTACGGGGATGAACCAATATACATGGGATAATGAGTTGGATTGTCTTGGCCAGTGCATTGGTATGGGACAATGCATCGGAAGGCGCCCTTCCTAAATGGCTTAAAGTTGGGAAATGGTATATTGTTATGAAAGTTACCTTAACCTTTAACTTGATTATTGTTACGGTTTAAACTTGCGATTTGTTTAAATGTCCTCGTTTTACTTCAAATATTATATATGTTATTTGTGAAATGAGACCTACCGTTTTATATACTTTTCTAAACCTTGTTTGGGTTTGGGAGGATTTTTCTACAGAGCTTTGTGCTCACCCCCTACAGTTGAACATTTTTCAGATTTTGTGCCAGATGATGAGCTCGGGGCTAACGAGCAGGGCCATGGAGAGGCTTCACTAGAGGGATACTTGGATCCCGAGTGGGACATCTAGAGATGTCGTTTACTTTTGTTCTAGACTAGAATATTCTTTTGAAACACTGTGTAGTCTAGATTTCTTTTGTAATTTCCGCTGCGCCATAATAGTTAATTTTTTTGTTTGGAAATGTAAAGGCCAAAGATGACATATTCTTTTGGGATGATATTGTGGATATTACTTATGGTGAATGAAATTTTATTTTGTGATGTGTAAATGGACTCGGTGTGGTCAATATTTAGTCATACTTGGACCCGGTGTGGTCAATGTAGTATAATTGCACAGGTTATGTTTTTGGGTAGAGCTTCCCGTACAAAGGAGACTCTACCCGAATTTTGTTAAATTAAGGAATGATTTTTATGAAGTCTTATTTATGGATGATTTATCTTAGTGTTCTCATGATGTAAATGATTTTAGTATGTAATGCCTTCCAGGGTGGTTTTGGGGGCGTTACACTTCTGGAGTTCGGCGTACCGGTACGCTTTGCCTGATCTGCCCAAATGCTCTGTGCATTCACATTTCACATTTCCAGTCCTTTCCAAACCCTTCCAAAACCAACCCAAACTTATACAACATACATTTGTATATTAAACACAGTTGGTACAAGTTCTATTACATGTGGGGGTTTACAGAACTTACATTTACTCAAAGAACAATTTTTCAATGTCAAATTTGTTCAATAGTCTCATTACGCTTGTTTCGGTTAGGTGTATTTGGATAGTAGACTAATTTGTCTTGAACATATAATGCCATCCCATGCGGACCAGGAAGTGATCTTAGGCCATCTTTGAATATTTTGAGCCTTTGCCTTTTTCTTGTGCAAGTTTTATCCCTAGTGCCATGATTGAGCCTAAATTAAATTCGTTTCTATACCACACATTTGACCAAGCCAAAGAAAATAAGAAATACCTATCTTACCTTGGTTGTTCCTAAAGCTGAAAATGAGTGATTACAAAAGAAGGAAGTGTGATGTGGAAAGTCAAGCAAGGGATATTTGTTGATTGAAACTCAAGAGCTGGAAAAAAAAAAAAAAAGGATGAGAAGAAGAAAGAATGATCAAAGGTACAAGAAAATGTTGAGGAAATTAAAGAAAAGAAACAAAGAGTGTGGTAAAGGTGTAAAAATGGAATGAATCCCATGAAAAAAAGAGGTGTTGGGAACTAAAAAGTCTTTCACTCGGAACAACCCTCTTTGTATCCTTTACCCTTCTTTTCTTGTGCCTCAATACTACCCCAAGGCCCCATTATAACCCTTGAAGTCCTGAGTGATCTATAGAAGCATGAGAGGTGCATAATTTTAAAGAAAATGATGAGTTAGTCTTACTACCTAATGCCCTAGCATTCTTTTCATGAGATTATACCAAAGTCGCTTCATTTTCACATTTAAACTTCATTTTTGGATTACATGTGAGCACTTTATTTTGAACACAAGATTCTATCTCACATGTACACATGGAGTGCATACCAGGATAACTTGAGTGTATTTCATTGTTTAAGAGTGACTCTTGGTGAGTTTTGCATTGAAGCTGAATTTGGCTAGCTATTCGAATGTGAATTCTGTTGCGTAAATGCTCAAAATTACTTGTTAAATTAACACACATACAAGTCGAAAATAAATTTGTAGGGGCATACTTTAGACTAATATCTATGACTATGGTCTTGCTCATGTGTGCTTAGTTCAATCATCTGAGAAATGTGTTAGATAGCCTCGTGCTTGCAGAATAGGGGAATATTGCTCAAGTTTTTGATATTAGAAATGAATAAGGAATGCCCGGATTATTAATTATATGATTTGCATTTTGGGTGTTTAGTTTGATAGTTAAGAATAGAAATCCATTCCTTGTACGTTGAATGCATCAAAAGTTTAAATCACTTTGCAATTTCAGTAATAATTTGGGCATGATGGTTCGGATTGTGGTTTATAAGTGGAGTACATTTTTTGGGATGGAGTAGAGGTCATAAGTAGTGTGGTAAAATCTCTAGGGAGGTCCTGAGTTGGAATGGAGCGGAGAGGTGTGCTCAGCAGGATTATTTTGGCAAACAAAGCAGAAGCATACCGGTACCGTGTACCGGTACGGTTTGGCCTCTCGAGCATAGCGTACCGGTACACAGTACCGGTACGGTTCTGCCTCTGGAGTTCGGGGTATCGGTATCGCGTACCGGTACGGTTTGCTGAACCGAAAAAAAAAATAAAATTAGGGCTTTAAGTTAATTTCTTCGGGGAACCCTTCATTTTCCACCTCTAATTACAGCCCTAAACCACCCTCTCTCACTCGAAAACCTCCTAAGCCTCCAAATCCCCTCGTCTCTCTTTGAAATCCAAATTCATCCTTTCCTTAAGCTTTGATTTTGTGCAATCCACGCCTGTGAAACCCTAAGTGCCGAATTTCCATAAGCTTCATTCACCCCTATTTTTCTCTAATCTCTTCAAGGAACTCTACATGGCTCGTCATTTGGATGTTGTTCTTGAGGCCATAGACCCGATTGAGGGTCTTTTCTTGATCCTCTTGGCATTTCTCTTGATGGGGGCACTATTGCATTGCATGGCCCGAACCAAACGACCTGGACCCAGTTCCTCTCCACTCGAGGATCCCACTAGCCGCAAGAGAAGCGGTGAAGGGTCAAGCGAGGACCCAAATGTGCAAAGGAAGAAGGCCAGGAACGAGGCACGAATCCAGTGGATTCAAGGGAGGAGTGTGACTTGTGAGCGGCACCTTGATCACCTCTCACTGACCCCAAGGCATGAGGTTGTGAAGATCATTGAGAGACATGGCATGAGATTTTGGTTTAAGCCTGTTGATGGGTATAATTTGTCAATGTGTAGAGAATTCTACCAAACGCTTAGAGTGGCTGTGGTGGACGGTGTGGAAGTTTTGAGAGCAAATGTGCAGGGTAAAAGGTTCCAGGTGACCCCTGATGTCATTGCCACTCTTCTTGGAGAATACGAGAGACCACCACCCTTCCCGGTTGTCTATCCTCACAATGTCAATAGAACCAAGATTAGAGACGAGTTCGTGGCTCTAATGTATGATGATCCCACTCAATTCAAGGGAATTTTTCAAAGTGGAGGGTTAAAACACGTGTACGAGCTTTTGAATAAACTCCTCAATTACAATCTACTCCCAAGGGCTTCGGAAAAGAAGCCGAATATAGAGAAGTTAGCCCTGTTAGATGCCGTCGTGTCAGGTAAAACGATCGACTTTGCACTCTTCATGTGGGAAGTAGTGAAAGATTTTGCTGAAACAACGAAGCCGATGACTAATTTGCCATACGGGAATTTGGTAACCCGGATGTGCGAGCACTTCAAAGTAAAGGGCTACGCGTTTGACAAGCTCACTCCTCCCGAGACCGGGGCTATTGGCAAGGCCAATAGTAAGAAGAGAAAAACAATGAGTAAGGGAGAGCGAGCTAAGACGCTGGGTTCTGATGCTGAGGCTCCCAGACCATCCTCATCCACTGGGCCATCCACAACTGCACTAGCACGCTTAATCCCCCAGCGTCTGGATGCACTCGAAGCATCAATGCAGGGGATGATGGCCATGCTGAGAGAGATGTTCATGCATACCTTCCCAGGGAGGCCCATCCCAGAAAGACCCACTCCACAAGCTACTGTCCCTTCTGCACCTGACCCCTCTGCCTCCACAACAGTTGAGGCTGATGATGGGGATGATGGAGAGGATGATGACGATGAAGATACTGAGGAGTCTGGGGAAGATGAAGGGTCTGAGGAAAATGAGGCTGATGATGGAGGTGATGGAGAGGGTGATGAGTAGGAGGCTATTGTAGTTGTTGCCTTTCCTTTGGTGTTGGATTGTATATAGTTAGGATGGGGTTGTAGGCCGTTTCGGTTTCTTTTTGATGTCCTACTCCATGTACTCCAACTTTATAACACATTAATGGAAAACCACAGTTCCTGACTCCATCTTGTCTATGTTATTTTGTTAATTGCATTATGATTTTTATTTTTTTTGATTGATTGAGTGAATTGTTTATTTAAATGGATTATTGTATGTTATGCTCGTTACCTTGTTTGGAAAATAAATTTTTGCTAAGGGACTAGCAAAACCCAAGCTGGGGGGTGTGATTAGCACAAAACTTTGCATATTTTAGGTGCTAATCATCCTATTTTCAATTACTTTTGGGGGTTAAATGATTGGAGTTATATTATTAGAGTTCTTAACGAAGATTTTTGGTGTTTGCAGAAAAAAGGCGCTAAATGAGGCTTCTTAAAGCCTTCCCAAATGAGTTGAGGTGAATGAGGATGAAAGAGTGGCTAAAAAATGGCTCAGGAGTGAAGAAATCAGAAAAATCAGACAAAGCAGTAGAAGTGTACCGGTACGGTCTGCTATCCCTGCCCCAATCTCTGCAACTCAGGTCCACCATTTTTTAGGGACCCACCAATCACTCTCCCACTTGTCTCTGACTCCTCTGCAGAATGGAGCTGGTGTGTAGGCTAGCTCTGCACCACCCTGTCCAGCCCATCCCTCTTGACAACCTATGGATGGAGATCACATCACTCAGCTGGTAGAGCACACTATGGACATTTTTTGGGGGATGGAAGACTTGAAGATATTCATTATTCAGCATTGGATACACTACAGAGGAGGATATAGAGAGAGAGAGAGTCTGGGTAGAAGATGATGAATAGTGTTCTAGAGAGATAAATTGAGATTTTTACATTTTCTTCAATACATTGTCTTGTAATCTCTTGGAAGAATTTTTAGAGCTTCATTTAATGTCATTAATGCTAGTTCCTACAAGTTCATTGCAAGTTTAATTCTCTTTTAAAGCTTTCACCATCAATGCATCAAAGTTCTTCTTTTTCTTACTTTTAAAATAGGTATTCATTGCTTTCACTTATAGCTTATGTTTGCGTGCATTTAGTTACTCAAGAACTTCATTCCTTTGCAATGCATTCTCATTACATTGTTAATTTCATCCCAAGCATGAGTAGCTAAAATCCTTTAGTTGGCAAAACCAAGGGGAACCTCCACTTGGGTATGCCATTTCAACTCATTCTCCTCCCTTCTTTCAGAGTTCAATGGTTCGGTTTGACTGGGTTGAGGGTGGATAAATTGGCGAGTCTTTGATATTTCGTAGGCCTAGTCACGGTTTATACTTAGATACTCACCCATCTTATCCCTAGCTTCCCACGAATCAATCGTTCATTTATGCTTTATTGGAGGAGGGATTCAAGTTGAGATGGTATTCCTATTCGAGTGACCACTTGGGTTAGCCAACGTTTGTTTCTCATTTCATTTTCACCAAAACACACTTCACAGAACAACTTTCAACAACAAAAGATTTTACACTTTCTTTCACCCAAAATCACCTTCCCCTTGGTTTACATCCTTCCCCGTGGAAATGACCTTGGAGTACCTCCAAGTAAAACACGACCCACAAAAGTCTCCTTGCGCTTGGGGAGCATTTTTGTTCATACACATAACACATTTCCACCATCCTATTTTCCCATCTCCTTGCCCTTTCTTTTGACACTACTCAAAGGGAGAGTGACACTCCCCTCCATCCATATACAATACATTTTGAGGGATGATATTTAGGGGTTAGGGATAACAAGGAAAAACACCAAGCAGGTCACAGTGGTAAAAAATGATGCAAATGAACTAGTACCAACTCGAGTTGTCACAGGATGGTGAATGTGTATTGACTATCGAAAACTCAATTTGGTCAATAGAAAAGATCATTTTCCTCTTCCATTTCTTGACCAAGTCCTAGAAAGAATTGCAGGCCATGCATTCTACTGTTTCCTAGATGGATATTCTAGGTACAATCAAATTGAGATAGCACTAGATGATCAGGAGAAAACAACCTTCACATGCCCCTTTGGCACCTTTGCATTCAAAAGGATGCCATTTGGACTTTGTAACGCTCCTGTAACATTCCAAAGATGCATGCTAAGCTTGTTCAGTGACATGTTTGAAAATTTTTTGGAAGTATTTATGGATGATTTCTCTGTATATGGTGATTCCTTTGATTTGTGTCTGACCAATCTAGAGAAAGTGCTAATAAGATGTAAGGAAGCCAATCTAGTACTCAATTGGGAAAAATACCATTTCATGGTAACACAAGGCATTGTCCTTCGTCTCATTGTGTCGTCTGAGGGCATGAAAGTTGACAAGGCAAAAATATATCTGATTGGAAATTTGCTCGCCCCTAAGACTGTAAAGGATGTCCGATTATTCCTAGGACATGCAGGTTTTTACAGAAGATTCATAAAAGATTTCAGTACCATAACCAAACTCATGTGTCATCTTCTGAGTCAGGACGTAATCTTTTTGTGGAATGAAGCATGCCAGAAAGCTTTTGAAAAGCTTAAAGGTATGTTAATTTCTGCTCCAATAATGCAATCCCCTGACTGGACTCTACCATTTGAACTAATGTGTGATGCAAGTGATTATGTTGTAGGTGCTTTGTTGGGACAAAGAAAGGATAAGAAACCACATGTGATTTACTATGCAAACAAAACTTTGAATGACGCTCAAATGAATTATTCAACAACTGAAAAAGAATTGCTTGCTGTAGTTTTTGCTCTGGAAAAATTCCGTTCTTATCTTGTTGGTTCTTCTGTTACTGTATTCACTGACCATGCAGCCCTGAAATTCTTGCTCACAAAGAAGGACGCCAAGCCAAGACTCTTGAGATGGATACTCTTGCTCCAAGAGTTTGATCTTGTCATCAAAGACAAGAAAGGTGTCGAGAATGTGGTGGCAGATCATCTGTCCAGATTAGCTTATGAATTTCATGAAGATGGATTGCCAATCAATGAGAAATTCCCCGATGAACAACTATTCACGGTCGATGAGACACCATGGTACGCTGATATTGCTAACTTCCTTGCTACTGGTACGTTCCCCCCGTCCTTTACCATGATGGACAAAAAGAAATTTTTGAGGGAGGTTCGTAACTTCTTTTGGGAGGATCCCCACGTATTTAAGTACTGTAAGGATCAAATCATAAGGCGTTGCATCCCCGCTCATGAAAGCAGCCAGGTAATAACATTTTGTCATTTGGAAGCATGCGTTGGCCATTTTTCATCAAGGAAAACCGCTGCAAAAATATTGCAGTGTAGATTTTACTAGCCCACGCTTTTCAAAGATGTCCATGCCTTTTGTTTAACTTGCGATAGATGCCAAAGGTTGGGAAGCATTTCTAAAAGAAACATGATGCCCTTAAACCCCATTCTGGTGATTGAAAATTTTGACTGCTGGGGCATCGATTTTATGGGACTGTTTCCCCCTTCCTTTGGCTATCTATACATTTTAGTGGCCGTAGACTATGTATCCAAATGGGTTGAGGCAATTCCATGCCGAAACAATGATCACCGAATAGTGATCAAGTTTTTAAAAGAAAATATTTTGTCCCGGTTTGAAATTCCGAAATCAATCATAAGTGATGGGGGTGCTTGATTAGCACAAAATAGTGTATATTCTTGTGTGCTAATCATCTCACTTCATTTGCCTTTGCAGTTTAAATGATGCGAATTGTGTTAGTTGTAGTATTAACGATGCTATTTGATGATTGCAGTTGCAAGGCCCTAAATAAGGCTTCTTAAGGCCTTCCCAAATGCATTGGGATGTTTGGGGGTGAAGGAAAGGATAAAGTAAAGCTCAGAAGTTGGAGAAAATCAGAAAGAAACAGAGAAACCGTACCGGTATGCAGTACCGGTACTGTACCGTACCGGTACGCAGAAGCTACTGGTGTTCGAAGTACCGGTACGCAGTACCGGTACTGTCTGTTGAGTTGCCCCGAATCTCTGCATTTCAAGATCTGCTGCTCTGAGGGTCCCACCATCAGTTCTCCCTGACACGCCCACAATACTATTCACCACTTTTACACTTTTGATTGGATGTTGGAGGCTTGGGTGATGAATGAAGTGAGAGAAGAGAGGATCAGTTGGGTGTGCAGACAAGCTCTGGACTCCCCTGACAAGCCATCCCTGCTGCACCCTACTGATGGGGGTCACTTCAGGGAGCTACAGGACGACTCCAGGCACGTTGGTGGGAAGGCCAAGCTCTCCAATGTTCAGCATTATTCCAGAGGATTGAATAGGATATAGAGAGAGAAGCTCCAGGCGTAGAAGAAGATGAATAGTAGTTTTAGAGAGAGAAAATTATGATTTTTGCATTTCTTCTATTGCATTGTCTTGTAATCAATGGGATGAATCTTTAGAATTTCATTGAATGTCATTAATGCTATTTACCTTCATGTTTCTGGCTAGTTAATGCTCTTCTAAAGTTTCTACCATTAATGCTTCAAGTCTTTCATTGTCTTAGTTGTAAAAAATGGGTTTGAAATGCTTTCGCTCTTAGCTTGTGTTTTATTGCATTTAGTGATTCTAGAACTTCATATTTTTGCGATGCATTCTCTTTACATTGTCACTTTTATTCCAAGTATGAGTAGCTAAATCCTTTTGTTGGCAAGACCAAGGGGAATCTCCCTTTGGGTATACCATTTCAACTCCTTCTTCGCCCTCCCTTTAGAGTCCAATGGTTCGGTTTGACTAGATTGAAGGTGGATGATTCGGTGAGTCTTTGATAATCCGTAGGCCTAGTCACGTTTTATGCTTAGATACTCACTGACATCATCCTCGGCTTTCTATGAATCAATCGTTCATTCATGCTCAATGGGAGGAGTGATTTGAGTTGAGATGGGATAACCATTGGAGTGACCTCTTGGAATTGCCAACATTTGCTTTCCCATTTCATTTTCACCAAAACACATTTCACCAAACAACTTTCCACCACAAGAATTTTTACACTTTATTTTCCCAAAAATCACTTTCAAATTGGTTTACTTCCTTCCCTGTGGAAACGACCTTGGAATACCACCAAGTAAAACGAGACCCACGAAAGTCTCCTTGCGATTGGGGAGCATTTTTATGCATTCATATATCGCATTTCCACCAACCTATTTTCGTTCCCCTTGCCCTTTCTTTTGACACTATCCCAAGGGAGAGTGACATTCCCTTCCGTTCATACACTTTGGCTTCTAAGGGATAGTATTTAAGGGGTTAGGAATAACACCATTTTTGCTCAATCATTTTGGCGCCGTTGCCGGGGAAGGCAAGTGTCAAACCAAGGAGGTGATTTCCGAACAACGGAGGTAAGTCCCGTGATCTTCATCACGGGCTGAGGTACGTTGTCTCGTGTACATATTCTTGTTTGTGTATAATTTCATTTGTATATATATCTTGTTGCATGTGGGAAAGGGACGACTATCACCGATTAGTTAGACAAACCTTAGGCCCCAACATGAACATTGACCAAGACCCACCCGAGGATGCGGGTGACAATTTTGAAAATGTGGAGGTCAACCCAAACATGCAAGGGGGTGGAAACTTTGATAATGTCGGTGCAAATCCAAATGCTCAAAGGGGTGGGGGATTACCCGAACCTAGGATGCCTAACCCACGAATGCAATATCCCCCTCTCGATGCTTTTGATAATGAGGATGCTAACCCGAATATGCAAAGGGGTGAGGGATTGCAACCACCTAGGATGCCCAACCCACGAGTGCAATTTCGCCCACCTAGGAATGAAAGGAACATCCAACTTGACCCTCCGGCAAGGACAATGCGGGAGTTCCTTCAACCAACTCGTAGCACCACACCATCATGCATCCTTCTTCCCGTCCAAGCTCATCTCTTTGTAATCAAACCATGGATGTTGCAACTACTCCCTAAATTTCATGGGATCGAGAATGAAAACCCGTATAGTCATATAAAGTCTTATGAGGAAATGGTTGCAACCTTTATCCCAAATTACAACATGGAAGAGATAGCGAGGATGAAATTGTTCCCTTTTTCCTTGGATGGTAAGGCAAGAATTTGGTTTGATTCCATGGGGCCTCGGACCATGTTATCTTGGGACCATATAGTATCATTTTTTTTAAAAAAAAAATTTCCGGTTCATAGAACCACTTCTTTGAAAAAAGAAATTCAAATTTTTTTTGAAAAACCCAATGAGTAATTCTATTAATGCTGGGATCGTTACAAGGATTTGATTCAATCCATACAACATCATGGTTTTAAATCGTGGCAATTGGTGAGTTTCTTCTACGAAGGAATCACACCAAACCATAGACAATTCATTGACATGATGTGCAATGGTGAGTTCTTGAACAAAGACCTTGATGAGGCCCTCGACTACTTTGGTACCTTGGCTGAAAATGCACAATCTTGGGATGTTAGGGATCCAAATGATGTACCTAGGACATTGCCAGTGAGTAGTCAATCACAACGGGGAGGGATATATGACTTGAAAGACCGAGAGGATCTACTTTCACAAATTTCCAAATTGTCTAGGAAAGTAGATAGCCTTGAGATGGATAGGAGACGAGAGGTGTCTCACGTGTCAAGAACCGAGGAGGCTTGTTCTATTTGTGGTGGTGTCGAGCATTCCACATCGGAGTGTCCGAGCATTCCGGCACTTAAAGAAGCATACCATGAACAAGTCAATGCCTTCAACCAACCAAGGCAATCATTTCCTTCAAATTCCAACACTTACAATTCGGGGTATCGTGATCACCCTAATTTCAGTTGGAGGAATGAGAACCCCATCCCCTATGGGTCAAACACATACACATCTCCTTCACCTCCAAAGCAAGGTCAGTACCAATCTCTATATCATTTCCCAATGCCGTTTCTCGATCAAGTTTTGGAAAGGGTAGCAGGGCACCTATTCTATTGTTTCCTAAACGGGTACTCTGGCTACAACCAAATTGAGATCGCATTGGAGGACCAAAAGAAGACTACCTTCACCTGCCCATATGGTACCTTTGCCTATCGCCGTATGCCATTCGAATTATGCAATGCCCCGGGGACCTTTCAACGGTGCATGATGGGGATTTTTAGCGATATGGTGGAGAAAATTTTGGAGGTCTTCATGGACGATTTTTCCGTGTTTGGTGATTCCTTTGATGGATGCTTAGAGAACTTGGAGAGAGTATTGGAGAGGTGTGAAGAAAAGGATCTTGTGCTTAATTGGGAAAAGTGTCACTTTATGGTGACGGAAGGAATCGTGTTGGGCCACATAGTATAGGCAAGGGGCATTGAAGTTGACAAATCCAAGGTGGAGGCCATCTCCAACCTTCCCACGCCGATATCCATCAAGGGAATCCGGTCATTTTTGGGCCATGCAGGTTTTTATCGCCGATTCATTCAAAATTTTAGCGCATTGGCCCGACCCCTGACCAATTTACTGTCTAAGGAGATTCCCTTTGAGTGGTCAGATGAGTGTGAGGCATCGTTTAAAAAACTAAAAAGCATGCTTGTCACGCCTCCTATCATGCGACCACCCAATTGGGATCTACCTTTCGAGCTCATGTGCGACGCGAGTGATTACGCAGTTGGTGCAGTGCTTGGTCAGAGGAAGGACAATCAACCGCATGTTATGCACTACGCTAGCAAAACACTTAATGAGGCTCAAATGAATTACACTACCACTGAGAAAGAATTGCTAGCAGTAGTGTTTGCTCTCGATAAATTTCGTTCATATATCATTGGTTCACCTATTGTTGTCTTTACTGACCATTCTGCCTTGAAGTACTTGTTATCTAAGCAGGATGCGAAACCAAGACTCATTAGGTGGATCCTCCTCCTATAAGAATTTGACTTGACAATTAAAGACAAGAAAGGAGTTGAGAATGTTGTGGCGGATCACTTATCCCGGCTGGTGGTGCAGGAGACTAATGAGCATATTCCTATTCCCGACTCTTTTCTTGATGAACATTTACTCTCGATCCATTCAGTTTGTCCTTGGTATGCTGACATTTGTAATTACCTTGCAACAGGACAAATACCGCCACAATGGAGCCCGGAGGATAAAAGACGATTCATGGCAGACGTGAAGTATTTTTACTTCGACAATCCGTATTTGTTCAAATATTGCCCAGACCAGGTCATGAGGAAATGCGTGCCCAAAAATGAACAACGGAACGTCCTTGCATTCTGCCATTCCCAAGCTTGTGGCAGACATTTCTCGACAAAGAAAACTTCGGCCAAAATTCTTCAGTCAGGTTTCTATTGACCCTCTCTTATTAAAGAATGTGTTTCATATTGTAAGGCATGCGACAGATGCCAACGATTGGGTAGTGTGACCCGCAGAAATATGATGCCCCTTTCCCCCGTCCTTGTCATTGAAATATTTGACTGTTGGGGCATCGATTTCATGGGTTCATTCCCCATGTCTTTTGGATATCTGTACATTCTTCTGGCAGTGGACTACGTGTCCAAGTGGGTAGAGGCTATCCCAACCAAGACTAATGACCACCGGGTCGTAGTTAAGTTCCTCAAAGAGAACATTTTTTCGAGGTTTGGGATGCCTCGTGCGATGATTAGTGATGGTGGATCCCATTTCTGTAATAGGCCATTTGCATCATTAATGTTTAAATATGGCGTTACACACAAATTATCCACTGCATACCACCCACAAACCAATGGCCAAGCTGAATTAGCCAATAGGGAGATTAAGAATATCTTGGAAAAAACGGTTAACCCAAACAGGAAGGATTGGTCAGTCAGATTGACCGATGCCGTATGGGCGTACCGTACTACCTATAAGACTATTTTGGGCATGTCTCCCTACCGGCTGGTTTATGGAAAAGCTTGTCATTTGCCGGTTGAAATGGAGCACAAGGCCTACTGGGCCATAAAGACCTTGAATTTTAACTTGAGAATGGCAGGTGAACAGAGAAAGTTGGAACTGAATGAATTGGAAGAGATCCGAAGAGATGCATATGAGAGTTCCAAAATTTCAAAAGAACGGGCTAAAGTTTTTCATGATAATTCCATCACACGGAAATCATTTAAGCCCGGGCAAAAAGTACTCTTGTATAATTCTCGTCTCTCCGTGTTCCAAGGAAAACTAAGATCCCGTTGGGATGGCCCCTATTTTGTCGAGGTGGCCTACCCCAACGGAGCGGTAGATATCACAAACCCTAAAGATGGCCAAACATTCAAGGTCAATGGCCAAAGACTCAAGCCATTCTTTGAGGGTTTTGAAGGACAGGTGACGGAGAAGGATTTAATTGACCCGGTATATCTGGAATTGATGGAGGGTTAACTAGCGTTTATCCCTTCTACTGTACAGTTACTTTTACTTATTTATGTCATTTTTATTTTATGTCACTCACTTGATGTGGTTGTATAGATTGGGTTCTCTTAGATCCAGATCTTGGTGTTTTTGTCAAAAGCGCAATTGCGAGGTGTTCTCTTACCCTACTTATCTTTTTACTGTCTTCCATTGCATACTATATCTTTTTGTTGCATTGAGGACAATGCATGATTCTAGTTGGGGGGTGAGGTGCACCATTTGTATGATACACCAAGGTTGCTTGGAAATTTTTGATTTTTGCCTCCATTAGTGAAAAATAGGTGAAATTTTTGAAAATTTTTGATGAAAAAAATATATAATTGTTGATCTGTATTCCTTCATGATGAGTGTGTGAGTTTGATGACATGTTGATATTTGTTGTGAATTTTGTGCACATGAGTATTCTATGGAAGTTGATCATATGCATGAGTATCATTTACGTATTGATTTTTGAACTCAACTGTATGTGACTCTTGAATGTGTAATTTTGGCAATTTACGGATTGGATTCATGTTTTTAAGCTTGACATAAGTAGTGGAGATGAGTAAAGACCCTTGATAGCTTTAGTGCCAAATCCTTTTTGGAGGGAATTTACAATTACTCAAAGAACATTTTTTTGTCAAGTTTGTTCAATAGTCTCATTATGTTTGTGTTGGTTAGTGCATTTGGATAGTAGACTGATTTGTCTTGAATATATGATGCCCTCCCATGCGGACCTGGAAGTGATCTTAGGCCATCATTGAATATTTTGAGCCTTTAATTTTTTTTTCTTGTGCAAATATTATCCCTAGTGCCGTGATTGAGCTTATTTGAAATTCGTTTCTATACCACACAGTTGACCAAGCCTATGAAAATAAGAAAGATATACCTTACCTTGGTTGTTCCTAAAAGCAGAAATGAGTGATTGCAAAAGCAAAAGAAGGATGGTGTGGAAACCCAAACAAAAGGGATAAATGATGTTGAAACTCAAAGAGTTCAATGGAAAAAGAATGAAAATCCAAGAAAAGAAGAAAAAAAAAAAGGGTGAGAAGAAGAAAAGAAAAATGTTAAGGAAAAGAAGAAAAAGAAACAAAGAATGTGGTGATGGGGTGAGAATCAAAATCCCATGAAAAGGGAAGTGTTTTTCTAAAGTAAAAGTCTCTCACTCGGAACAACCCTCTTTGTTACCCTATCTCCTTCATTTCATTTTTCTAGATACCACCCCAAGGCCCCATTATAACCCTTAAAGTCCTAAGTGATCTAGAGAAGTTGGGAGGTGCATAATTTCAAAGGGAATGATGAGTTTAGTCTTACTACCTAATGCCCTAATAATCTGTTCATGAGACTATGCCAAGTTCGCTTCATTTTCATTTATTAACTTCATTTTTGGATTACATGTGAGCACACTTTGTTTTGAACACAAGACTCTATCTCACATGTACACATGGAGTGCATACCAGGATAACTTGAGTGTATTTCATTGCTTAAGAGTGTCCCTTGGTGAGTTTTTGCATTGAAGCTGAATTTGTGCAGCTATTCGAATGTGAATCCTGTTGTGTAACTGTTCAAATTACTTGTTTAATTCACACACACGCAAGTTGAAAATGAATTTGTAGGTGTATACTTTAGACTAGTATCTAAAACTATGGGTTTGCTCATGTTAGCCTAGTTCAATCATTTGAGAAATTTGTTAAATAACTCCATGCTTGCAAGAATGAGGGAATATTGCTCAAGTTTTTGATATTTGAAAAGGATTAGAACTATGTGTGTTGTTTGAATCCGTATTTGCATTTTGGGATATTCATTTTCATAATTAAGAATAGAAATCCATTCCCTGTATGTTGAATGCATCAAAGTTTCAAATCACTTTGCAATTTTGATAATAACTTGGGCATGATGGATCAAATTGTGGAGTACATCTTTGGGGAGTGAGTAGAAGTCATAAATTGTGTGGTAAGATGTCTAGGAAGGTCCTGAGTTGGAATGGAGTGGAGAGGTATGCTCAGCATGAGTATTTTGGCAGAAACAGGGAACAGTATCGGTACTATATCGTACCGGTACGCAGTACCGGTACTCAGTACCAGTACTGTCTGCTGAAACAAAATGGTTTTTTAATTTAAATCCCTCGGTGACCCTTTCATTTCCCACCTACATTTCAACCCTAATTCTCTCTATCTCACTCGAAAACATCCCAGGCATCCAAGACCCCCTTCTCCCCCCCTGCAATCCTAAATCCCTTCCCTTCTTCAAGCTTGGTTCTGTGCAACCCACACCCGAAACCCTAGTTTCCAAAACCCCCAAAGTCCCTCCAATTTCTCTAATCCTCCTGAACTTTCAAATTGCTCCAAGGAATCTCCATTGGCTCGTCGTTTAGAGGTATGTTCTGAAGCCTTTGACCCGATTAAGGGTCTCCTCCATTTCCTCTTTGCCTTGTTCCTGATTGGGGCAATGGTGCTTGGCATAGCTCGCACCAAGAGAGCCGGAACCAGTCCCCCACCACATGAGGAACCCAGTCGCCGCAAGAGAAATGGCGAAGGGTCAAGCGAGGACCCAAATGAGCAAAGGAAAAGGGCTAGGAAACAGGCACGACTCCAGTGGATTCAGGAGAAAAATGTGACCTGTGAGTGTCAACTTGATCGCATTTCACTCACCCCTATACATCCGGTTGTGAAAATCATTGAAGGGCATGGTATGAATTTCTGGTTCAAAACAGTTGAGGGGTATGATTTGGCATTGTCTAGAGAGTTCTACCAGTCACTCAAGGTGGTTGTGGAGAAAGGTGGGGAGGTTTTGAAAGCAAACGTTAGAGGCAAGGGGATCGCGGTGACCCCTGATGTCATTGCCACCCTCCTAGGGGACTATCAGAGACCACCAAACTTCCCACCTGTTTATCCTCACAACATCACTAGAGCCAAGACCAAAGCTGAGTTTGTTGATCTGATGTATGAGGATCCTTCTAAATTCAGGGGCACTGTTCTGAGTGGAGGGTTGAAGCATGTCTATGGGCTTCTGAATAAGCTGCTCCATTATAATTTATTCCCAAAGGCTGCGGAAAAGAAGCTGAATATGGAGAAGTTAGCCCTTTTGGACGCTGTCGTGTCAGGCAAAATGGTTGACTTTGCCCTTTTTATATGGGAGGTGATGAAAGACTTTGCTGAGATAGAGAAGCCTATGACCAATTTGCCATATGGGAGTCTGGTAACCCGGATGTGCAACCACTTTAAGGTAAAGGGGTACGTGTCTGACAAGCTTACCCCTCCCGAGACTGGGGCTATTGGGAAGGCCAGTAGCAAGAAGAGAAAAGCAATGAATCGGGGGAAGCAAGCTCTTTTGGACTCTGATGAGGAGGACTTTGCACCGACTGCACCCACCATGCCATTCAGAGCCGTACCATCACGCTCAGTACCTCGGCGTCTTGATGCACTAGAGATAGCAGTGCATGAGACCCAAGCTACTGTGCAGGGTATGACAGCTATGATGAAAGAGTTGTATGTGCATACCTTCCCTGGGAGACGTATCCCAGAAGTCCCTACTCCACCAGCTGCTTCCTCTACCTCCAGAGTGAATGAGAATGAGGATGATGATGATGAGGAGGATGAGGATGATGATGATGATGATGATGATGGAGAGGGTGATGATGAGTAGATTGTGCTAGTGTTGTGCTTTTGTTTAGGTTTGGAATTTATGTAGTTGGGATGGGAACGTAGGCCATTTTGTACTCCAACTTCGTGCACATGAATGAAAAACCACAGTTTGTTCAATCTAATCCATGTTTATTTTGAAATTGCATTATGATTTTCACTTTGTGATTGATTGGATGAATGGTTAATAATGGATTGTGTGCATGTTGTGCCCATTGTTTTAATTTGGAGAAATACTCTTTTGCTAAGGGACTAGCAAAACCTAAGTTAGGGGGGGTGTGATTAGCACAAAATAGTGTATATTCTTGTGTGCTAATCATCTCACTTCATTTGCCTTTGCAGTTTAAATGATGCGAATTGTGTTAGTTGAAGTATTAACGATGCTATTTGATGATTACAGTTGCAAGGCCCTAAATAAGGCTTCTTAAGGCCTTCCCAAATGCATTGGGATGTTTGGGGGTGAAGGAAAGGATAAAGTAAAGCTCAGAAGTTGGAGAAAATCAGAAAGAAACAGAGAAATCATACCGGTATGCAGTACCGGTACTGTACCGTACCGGTACCCAGTACCGGTACGCAGAAGCTACTGGTGTTTGAAGTACCGGTACGCAGTATCGGTACTGTCTGCTGAGTTGCCCCGAATCTCTGCATTTCAAGATCTGCTGCTCTGAGGGTCCCACCATCAGTTCTCCCTGACACGCCCACAATACTATTCACCACTTTTACACTTTTGATTGGATGTTGGAGGCTTGGGTGATGAATGAAGTGAGAGAAGAGAGGATCAACTGGGTGTGCAGACAAGCTCCGCACTCCCCTGACAAGCCATCCCTGCTGCACCCTACTGATGTGGGTCACTTCAGGGAGCTAAAGGACGACTCCAAGCACGTTGGTGGGAAGGGCAAGCTCTCCAATGTTAAACATTATTCCAGAGGATTGAATAGGATATAGAGAGAGAAGCTCCAGGCGTAGAAGAAGATGAATAGTAGTTTTAGAGAGAGAAAGTTATGATTTTTGCATTTCTTCTATTGCATTGTCTTGTAATCAATGGGATGAATCTTTAGAATTTCATTGAATGTCATTAATGCTATTTACCTTCATGTTTCTGGCTAGTTAATGCTCTTCTAAAGTTTCTACCATTAATGCTTCAAGTCTTTCATTGTCTTAGTTGTAAAAAATGGGTTTGAAATGCTTTCGCTCTTAGCTTGTGTTTTATTGCATTTAGTGATTCTAGAACTTCATATTTTTGCGATGCATTCTCTTTACATTGTCACTTTTATTCCAAGTATGAGTAGCTAAATCCTTTTGTTGGCAAGACCAAGGGGAATCTCCCTTTGGGTATACCATTTCAACTCCTTCTTCGCCCTCCCTTTAGAGTCCAATGGTTCGGTTTGACTAGATTGAAGGTGGATGATTCGGTGAGTCTTTGATAATCCGTAGGCCTAGTCACGTTTTATGCTTAGATACTCACCGACATCATCCTCGGCTTTCTATGAATCAATCGTTCATTCATGCTCAATGGGAGGAGTGATTTGAGTTGAGATGGGATAACCATTGGAGTGACCTCTTGGAATTGCCAACATTTGCTTTCCCATTTCATTTTCACCAAAACACATTTCACCAAACAACTTTCCACCACAAGAATTTTTACACTTTATTTTCCCAAAATCACTTTCAAATTGGTTTACTTCCTTCCCTGTGGAAACGACCTTGGAATACCACCAAGTAAAACGAGACCCACGAAAGTCTCCTTGCGATTGGGGAGCATTTTTATGCATTCATATATCGCATTTCCACCAACCTATTTTCGTTCCCCTTGCCCTTTCTTTTGACACTATCCCAAGGGAGAGTGACATTCCCTTCCGTTCATACACTTTGGCTTCTAAGGGATAGTATTTAAGGGGTTAGGAATAACACCATTTTTGCTCAATCATTTTGGCGCCGTTGCCGGGGAAGGCAAGTGTCAAACCAAGGAGGTGATTTCCGAACAACGGAGGTAAGTCCCGTGATCTTCATCACGGGCTGAGGTACGTTGTCTCGTGTACATATTCTTGTTTGTGTATAATTTCATTTGTATATATATCTTGTTGCATGTGGGAAAGGGACGACTATCACCGATTAGTTAGACAAACCTTAGGCCCCAACATGAACATTGACCAAGACCCACCCGAGGATGCGGGTGACAATTTTGAAAATGTGGAGGTCAACCCAAACATGCAAGGGGGTGGAAACTTTGATAATGTCGGTGCAAATCCAAATGCTCAAAGGGGTGGGGGATTACCCGAACCTAGGATGCCTAACCCACGAATGCAATATCCCCCTCTCGATGCTTTTGATAATGAGGATGCTAACCCGAATATGCAAAGGGGTGAGGGATTGCAACCACCTAGGATGCCCAACCCACGAGTGCAATTTCGCCCACCTAGGAATGAAAGGAACATCCAACTTGACCCTCCGGCAAGGACAATGCGGGAGTTCCTTCAACCAACCCGTAGCACCACACCATCATGCATCCTTCTTCCCGTCCAAGCTCATCTCTTTGTAATCAAACCATGGATGTTGCAACTACTCCCTAAATTTCATGGGATCGAGAATGAAAACCCGTATAGTCATATAAAGTCTTATGAGGAAATGGTTGCAACCTTTATCCCAAATTACAACATGGAAGAGATAGCGAGCATGAAATTGTTCCCTTTTTCCTTGGATGGTAAGGCAAGAATTTGGTTTGATTCCATGGGGCCTCGGACCATGTTATCTTGGGACCATATAGTATCATTTTTTTTAAAAAAAAAATTTCCGGTTCATAGAACCACTTCTTTGAAAAAAGAAATTCAAATTTTTTTTGAAAAACCGAATGAGTAATTCTATTAATGCTGGGATCGTTACAAGGATTTGATTCAATCCATACGACATCATGGTTTTAAATCGTGGCAATTGGTGAGTTTCTTCTACGAAGGAATCACACCAAACCATAGACAATTCATTGACATGATGTGCAATGGTGAGTTCTTGAACAAAGACCTTGATGAGGCCCTCGACTACTTTGGTACCTTGGCTGAAAATGCACAATCTTGGGATGTTAGGGATCCAAATGATGTACCTAGGACATTGCCAGTGAGTAGTCAATCACAACGGGGAGGGATATATGACTTGAAAGACCGAGAGGATCTACTTTCACAAATTTCCAAATTGTCTAGGAAAGTAGATAGCCTTGAGATGGATAGGAGACGAGAGGTGTCTCACGTGTCAAGAACCGAGGAGGCTTGTTCTATTTGTGGTGGTGTCGAGCATTCCACATCGGAGTGTCCGAGCATTCCGGCACTTAAAGAAGCATACCATGAACAAGTTAATGCCTTCAACCAACCAATGCAATCATTTCCTTCAAATTCCAACACTTACAATTCGGGGTATCGTGATCACCCTAATTTCAGTTGGAGGAATGAGAACCCCATCCCCTATGGGTCAAACACATACACATCTCCTACACCTCCAAAGCAAGGTCAGTACCAATCTCAATATCAAGGCCAAGGGCAAGCTTCTAGCTCCCAATACCCACGGTCCAATCCGCAAGGGTACCAATCCAATCCTCCCCCACAAAATTTCTCTCAAAGTCCAAATTCACAAAATTTCTCCCAACAAGGCCCATCTAGCTCTTCCAGCTACCAACCACCTCATAAAAGGAGTTTGGAAGATGTGGTTCACGCCTTCATTCAAAGCCAAACCACCTTCAATAAAGACATTTCGGCTCAACTCACAAAGATCACCAATCACATAGGCTTGTCTCAACAAGAGAAGGGAAAATTCCCCTCTCAACCCCAACAAAATCCCAAGGGCCAAAATGTGATTGAATCAGTTGAGCCCACCCAAGAGAGTTGTGAGCACCTTAAGGCGGTCACCACTCTTCGTAGTGGCAAACAAATTGAAAAGACCATAGTGCCAAAGGTTCCACCCAAGGCACCATTGCCAATAAAAGAGTCCATCGAGGGTGAGTCCATTGAGGGTGAGGCCAAGGAACGTGTGGCCGAAAAAGGTGAAATGAGTAAAGACAAAGAAAATGAGCAAATTGAAAATGAACATGTGATTGATGATAGCTTGTGTTTTCCTCCTATGCCTGCCCCCTTCCCCCATCGTTTGAAGTCACCTGTCAAGGTGGCTAATTATTCTGATATTTTAGACATGTTTAAGCAGGTAAAAATCAATATCCCACTCCTCGATGCCATCAAGCAAATACCGTCATGTGCCAAAATTTTGAAAGATCTATGCACGGTAAATCGGAGGCTAAATGTCCGGAAGAAGGCATTCTTGACAGAACAAGTGAGCTCCATTTTGAGGACCAACACTCCTCCCAAATTCAAAGATCCCGGTTGTCCAATAATTGCCATCACTATAGGAAATTACCGGGTTGAACAAGCATTGCTTGATCTGGGAGCAAGTGTCAATCTCCTTCCCTACTCCGTGTATCAACAACTCAAGCTTGAGGAGTTGAAACCTACTTCAATCACACTTCAACTTGCGGATCGTAGCATCCGTACACCAAGGGGAGTAGTGGAAGATGTGTTGGTTCAAGTTGATAAGTTTTATTTTCCAGTCGATTTTATTGTATTAGACACTCATCCTGTTGCTAATCTTAGTTCCCAAATCCCCGTGATACTTGGGCGACCTTTCCTTGCTACATCTAATGCAGTGATAAATTGCAGGAATGGTCTGATGAAATTGGCGTTCGGGAACATGACAATGGAACTTAACGTCTTCAATTTGGCAAGGCAACCAGGGGATGACGAGGAGGCAAATGAGGTCAATAGAATTGACACTTTGATTGAGGAGCACTTGGAGTTAGAAGGGATGTTGAAACTCAAGGAGGAAGAATTGGTTGAATTGGAGAAGTTGGATGATCAAGAAAAGGTTGAAGAGTTGAAGGGGATGAAAAGGCGGATCCCCACATTTGAAGAGCTACCTAAACAAGAGAAGAAAATTTTCCCTTCGGATGAGAAAAATCCAAAATTGGAATTGAAGCCATTGCCCGCACATTTGAAATATGCTTATCTTGGCGATGATGAGACTTTCCCGGTAGTCATTAGCTCTACCCTAACCATGGAACAAGAAGAAAAGCTTTTGGGGGTATTGAGAAAGCATAAGGGAGCGATCGGGTGGACTATTGCAGATATCAAGGGAATAAGCCCTATAATTTGCACCCATCGCATCTATCTTGAGGAAGATGCTAAAACCTCTAGACAACCTCAAAGGAGATTGAATCCGAACATGAAAGAGGTAGTGAAGGATGAGGTGTTAAAGCTACTGGATGTGGGCATTATCTTTCCAATTGCGGATAGCAAATGGGTAAGCCCCACACAAGTCGTCCCAAAGAAATCCGGAGTCACAGTGATTGAAAATGAGGAAAATGAACTCATACCTACAAGAGTCATTACCGGATGGAGAGTTTGCATCGACTACATGAAGCTTAATGCTTGCACACGGAAAGATCATTTCCCAATGCCGTTTCTCGATCAAGTTTTGGAAAGGGTAGCAGGGCACCTATTCTATTGTTTCCTAAACGGGTACTCTGGCTACAACCAAATTGAGATCGCATTGGAGGACCAAAAGAAGACTACCTTCACCTGCCCATATGGTACCTTTGCCTATCGCCGTATGCCATTCGGATTATGCAATGCCCCGGGGACCTTTCAACGGTGCATGATGGGGATTTTTAGCGATATGGTGGAGAAAATTTTGGAGGTCTTCATGGACGATTTTTCCGTGTTTGGTGATTCCTTTGATGGATGCTTAGAGAACTTGGAGAGAGTATTGGAGAGGTGTGAAGAAAAGGATCTTGTGCTTAATTGGGAAAAGTGTCACTTTATGGTGACGGAAGGAATCGTGTTGGGCCACATAGTATAGGCAAGGGGCATTGAAGTTGACAAATCCAAGGTGGAGGCCATCTCCAACCTTCCCACGCCGATATCCATCAAGGGAATCCGGTCATTTTTGGGCCATGCAGGTTTTTATCGCCGATTCATTCAAAATTTTAGCGCATTGGCCCGACCCCTGACCAATTTACTGTCTAAGGAGATTCCCTTTGAGTGGTCAGATGAGTGTGAGGCATCGTTTAAAAAACTAAAAAGCATGCTTGTCACGCCTCCTATCATGCGACCACCCAATTGGGATCTACCTTTCGAGCTCATGTGCGACGCGAGTGATTACGCGGTTGGTGCAGTGCTTGGTCAGAGGAAGGACAATCGACCGCATGTTATGCACTACGCTAGCAAAACACTTAATGAGGCTCAAATGAATTACACTACCACTGAGAAAGAATTGCTAGCAGTAGTGTTTGCTCTCGATAAATTTCATTCATATATCATTGGTTCACCTATTGTTGTCTTTACTGACCATTCTGCCTTGAAGTACTTGTTATCTAAGCAGGATGCGAAACCAAGACTCATTAGGTGGATCCTCCTCCTATAAGAATTTGACTTGACAATTAAAGACAAGAAAGGAGTTGAGAATGTTGTGGCGGATCACTTATCCCGGCTGGTGGTGCAGGAGACTAATGAGCATATTCCTATTCCCGACTCTTTTCTTGATGAACATTTACTCTCGATCCATTCAGTTTGTCCTTGGTATGCTGACATTTGTAATTACCTTGCAACAGGACAAATACCGCCACAATGGAGCCCGGAGGATAAAAGACGATTCATGGCAGACGTGAAGTATTTTTACTTCGACAATCCGTATTTGTTCAAATATTGCCCAGACCAGGTCATGAGGAAATGCGTGCCCAAAAATGAACAACGGAACGTCCTTGCATTCTGCCATTCCCAAGCTTGTGGCAGACATTTCTCGACAAAGAAAACTTCGGCCAAAATTCTTCAGTCAGGTTTCTATTGACCCTCTCTTATTAAAGAATGTGTTTCATATTGTAAGGCATGCGACAGATGCCAACGATTGGGTAGTGTGACCCACAGAAATATGATGCCCCTTTCCCCCGTCCTTGTCATTGAAATATTTGACTGTTGGGGCATCGATTTCATGGGTTCATTCCCCATGTCTTTTGGATATCTGTACATTCTTCTGGCAGTGGACTACGTGTCCAAGTGGGTAGAGGCTATCCCAACCAAGACTAATGACCACCGGGTCGTAGTTAAGTTCCTCAAAGAGAACATTTTTTCGAGGTTTGGGATGCCTCGTGCGATGATTAGTGATGGTGGATCCCATTTCTGTAATAGGCCATTTGCATCATTAATGTTTAAATATGGCGTTACACACAAATTATCCACTGCATACCACCCACAAACCAATGGCCAAGCTGAATTAGCCAATAGGGAGATTAAGAATATCTTGGAAAAAACGGTTAACCCAAACAGGAAGGATTGGTCAGTCAGATTGACCGATGCCTTATGGGCGTACCGTACTACCTATAAGACTATTTTGGGCATGTCTCCCTACCGGCTGGTTTATGGAAAAGCTTGTCATTTGCCGGTTGAAATGGAGCACAAGGCCTACTGGGCCATAAAGACCTTGAATTTTAACTTGAGAATGGCAGGTGAACAGAGAAAGTTGGAACTGAATGAATTGGAAGAGATCCGAAGAGATGCATATGAGAGTTCCAAAATTTCAAAAGAACGGGCTAAAGTTTTTCATGATAATTCCATCACACGGAAATCATTTAAGCCCGGGCAAAAAGTACTCTTGTATAATTTTCGTCTCTCCGTGTTCCAAGGAAAACTAAGATCCCGTTGGGATGGCCCCTATTTTGTCGAGGTGGCCTACCCCAACGGAGCGGTAGATATCACAAACCCTAAAGATGGCCAAACATTCAAGGTCAATGGCCAAAGACTCAAGCCATTCTTTGAGGGTTTTGAAGGACAGGTGACGGAGAAGGATTTAATTGACCCGGTATATCTGGAATTGATGGAGGGTTAACTAGCGTTTATCCCTTCTACTGTACAGTTACTTTTACTTATTTATGTCATTTTTATTTTATGTCACTCACTTGATGTGGTTGTATAGATTGGGTTCTCTTAGATCCAGATCTTGGTGTTTTTGTCAAAAGCGCAATTGCGAGGTGTTCTCTTACCCTACTTATCTTTTTACTGTCTTCCATTGCATACTATATCTTTTTGTTGCATTGAGGACAATGCATGATTCTAGTTGGGGGGTGAGGTGCACCATTTGTATGATACACCAAGGTTGCTTGGAAATTTTTGATTTTTGCCTCCATTAGTGAAAAATAGGTGAAATTTTTGAAAATTTTTGATGAAAAAAATATATAATTGTTGATCTGTATTCCTTCATGATGAGTGTGTGAGTTTGATGACATGTTGATATTTGTTGTGAATTTTGTGCACATGAGTATTCTATGGAAGTTGATCATATGCATGAGTATCATTTACGTATTGATTTTTGAACTCAACTGTATGTGACTCTTGAATGTGTAATTTTGGCAATTTACGGATTGGATTCATGTTTTTAAGCTTGACATAAGTAGTGGAGATGAGTAAAGACCCTTGATAGCTTTAGTGCCAAATCCTTTTTGGAGGGAATTTACAATTACTCAAAGAACATTTTTTTGTCAAGTTTGTTCAATAGTCTCATTATGTTTGTGTTGGTTAGTGCATTTGGATAGTAGACTGATTTGTCTTGAATATATGATGCCCTCCCATGCGGACCTGGAAGTGATCTTAGGCCATCATTGAATATTTTGAGCCTTTAATTTTTTTTTCTTGTGCAAATATTATCCCTAGTGCCGTGATTGAGCTTATTTGAAATTCGTTTCTATACCACACAGTTGACCAAGCCTATGAAAATAAGAAAGATATACCTTACCTTGGTTGTTCCTAAAAGCAGAAATGAGTGATTGCAAAAGCAAAAGAAGGATGGTGTGGAAACCCAAACAAAAGGGATAAATGATGTTGAAACTCAAAGAGTTCAATGGAAAAAGAATGAAAATCCAAGAAAAGAAGAAAAAAAAAAAGGGTGAGAAGAAGAAAAGAAAAATGTTAAGGAAAAGAAGAAAAAGAAACAAAGAATGTGGTGATGGGGTGAGAATCAAAATCCCATGAAAAGGGAAGTGTTTTTCTAAAGTAAAAGTCTCTCACTCGGAACAACCCTCTTTGTTACCCTATCTCCTTCATTTCATTTTTCTAGATACCACCCCAAGGCCCCATTATAACCCTTAAAGTCCTAAGTGATCTAGAGAAGTTGGGAGGTGCATAATTTCAAAGGGAATGATGAGTTTAGTCTTACTACCTAATGCCCTAATAATCTGTTCATGAGACTATGCCAAGTTCGCTTCATTTTCATTTATTAACTTCATTTTTGGATTACATGTGAGCACACTTTGTTTTGAACACAAGACTCTATCTCACATGTACACATGGAGTGCATACCAGGATAACTTGAGTGTATTTCATTGCTTAAGAGTGTCCCTTGGTGAGTTTTTGCATTGAAGCTGAATTTGTGCAGCTATTCGAATGTGAATCCTGTTGTGTAACTGTTCAAATTACTTGTTTAATTCACACACACGCAAGTTGAAAATGAATTTGTAGGTGTATACTTTAGACTAGTATCTAAAACTATGGGTTTGCTCATGTTAGCCTAGTTCAATCATTTGAGAAATTTGTTAAATAACTCCATGCTTGCAAGAATGAGGGAATATTGCTCAAGTTTTTGATATTTGAAAAGGATTAGAACTATGTGTGTTGTTTGAATCCGTATTTGCATTTTGGGATATTCATTTTCATAATTAAGAATAGAAATCCATTCCCTGTATGTTGAATGCATCAAAGTTTCAAATCACTTTGCAATTTTGATAATAACTTGGGCATGATGGATCAAATTGTGGAGTACATCTTTGGGGAGTGAGTAGAAGTCATAAATTGTGTGGTAAGATGTCTAGGAAGGTCCTGAGTTGGAATGGAGTGGAGAGGTATGCTCAGCATGAGTATTTTGGCAGAAACAGGGAACAGTATCGGTACTATATCGTACCGGTACGCAGTACCGGTACTCAGTACCAGTACTGTCTGCTGAAACAAAATGGTTTTTTAATTTAAATCCCTCGGTGACCCTTTCATTTCCCACCTACATTTCAACCCTAATTCTCTCTATCTCACTCGAAAACATCCCAGGCATCCAAGACCCCCTTCTCCCCCCCTGCAATCCTAAATCCCTTCCCTTCTTCAAGCTTGGTTCTGTGCAACCCACACCCGAAACCCTAGTTTCCAAAACCCCCAAAGTCCCTCCAATTTCTCTAATCCTCCTGAACTTTCAAATTGCTCCAAGGAATCTCCATTGGCTCGTCGTTTAGAGGTATGTTCTGAAGCCTTTGACCCGATTAAGGGTCTCCTCCATTTCCTCTTTGCCTTGTTCCTGATTGGGGCAATGGTGCTTGGCATAGCTCGCACCAAGAGAGCCGGAACCAGTCCCCCACCACATGAGGAACCCAGTCGCCGCAAGAGAAATGGCGAAGGGTCAAGCGAGGACCCAAATGAGCAAAGGAAAAGGGCTAGGAAACAGGCACGACTCCAGTGGATTCAGGAGAAAAATGTGACCTGCGAGTGTCAACTTGATCGCATTTCACTCACCCCTATACATCCGGTTGTGAAAATCATTGAAGGGCATGGTATGAATTTCTGGTTCAAAATAGTTGAGGGGTATGATTTGGCATTGTCTAGAGAGTTCTACCAGTCACTCAAGGTGGTTGTAGAGAAAGGTGGGGAGGTTTTGAAAGCAAACGTTAGAGGCAAGGGGATCGCGGTGACCCCTGATGTCATTGCCACCCTCCTAGGGGACTATCAGAGACCACCAAACTTCCCACCTGTTTATCCTCACAACATCACTAGAGCCAAGACCAAAGCTGAGTTTGTTGATCTGATGTATGAGGATCCTTCTAAATTCAGGGGCACTGTTCTGAGTGGAGGGTTGAAGCATGTCTATGGGCTTCTGAATAAGCTGCTCCATTATAATTTATTCCCAAAGGCTGCGGAAAAGAAGCTGAATATGGAGAAGTTAGCCCTTTTGGACGCTGTCGTGTCAGGCAAAATGGTTGACTTTGCCCTTTTTATATGGGAGGTGATGAAAGACTTTGCTGAGATAGAGAAGCCTATGACCAATTTGCCATATGGGAGTCTGGTAACCCGGATGTGCAACCACTTTAAGGTAAAGGGGTACGTGTCTGACAAGCTTACCCCTCCCGAGACTGGGGCTATTGGGAAGGCCAGTAGCAAGAAGAGAAAAGCAATGAATCGGGGGAAGCAAGCTCTTTTGGACTCTGATGAGGAGGACTTTGCACCGACTGCACCCACCATGCCATTCAGAGCCGTACCATCACGCTCAGTACCTCGGCGTCTTGATGCACTAGAGATAGCAGTGCATGAGACCCAAGCTACTGTGCAGGGTATGACAGCTATGATGAAAGAGTTGTATGTGCATACCTTCCCTGGGAGACGTATCCCAGAAGTCCCTACTCCACCAGCTGCTTCCTCTACCTCCAGAGTGAATGAGAATGAGGATGATGATGATGAGGAGGATGAGGATGATGATGATGATGATGATGATGGAGAGGGTGATGATGAGTAGATTGTGCTAGTGTTGTGCTTTTGTTTAGGTTTGGAATTTATGTAGTTGGGATGGGAACGTAGGCCATTTTGTACTCCAACTTCGTGCACATGAATGAAAAACCACAGTTTGTTCAATCTAATCCATGTTTATTTTGAAATTGCATTATGATTTTCACTTTGTGATTGATTGGATGAATGGTTAATAATGGATTGTGTGCATGTTGTGCCCATTGTTTTAATTTGGAGAAATACTCTTTTGCTAAGGGACTAGCAAAACCTAAGTTAGGGGGGGTGTGATTAGCACAAAATAGTGTATATTCTTGTGTGCTAATCATCTCACTTCATTTGCCTTTGCAGTTTAAATGATGCGAATTGTGTTAGTTGAAGTATTAACGATGCTATTTGATGATTACAGTTGCAAGGCCCTAAATAAGGCTTCTTAAGGCCTTCCCAAATGCATTGGGATGTTTGGGGGTGAAGGAAAGGATAAAGTAAAGCTCAGAAGTTGGAGAAAATCAGAAAGAAACAGAGAAATCATACCGGTATGCAGTACCGGTACTGTACCGTACCGGTACCCAGTACCGGTACGCAGAAGCTACTGGTGTTTGAAGTACCGGTACGCAGTATCGGTACTGTCTGCTGAGTTGCCCCGAATCTCTGCATTTCAAGATCTGCTGCTCTGAGGGTCCCACCATCAGTTCTCCCTGACACGCCCACAATACTATTCACCACTTTTACACTTTTGATTGGATGTTGGAGGCTTGGGTGATGAATGAAGTGAGAGAAGAGAGGATCAACTGGGTGTGCAGACAAGCTCCGCACTCCCCTGACAAGCCATCCCTGCTGCACCCTACTGATGTGGGTCACTTCAGGGAGCTAAAGGACGACTCCAGGCACGTTGGTGGGAAGGGCAAGCTCTCCAATGTTAAACATTATTCCAGAGGATTGAATAGGATATAGAGAGAGAAGCTCCAGGCGTAGAAGAAGATGAATAGTAGTTTTAGAGAGAGAAAGTTATGATTTTTGCATTTCTTCTATTGCATTGTCTTGTAATCAATGGGATGAATCTTTAGAATTTCATTGAATGTCATTAATGCTATTTACCTTCATGTTTCTGGCTAGTTAATGCTCTTCTAAAGTTTCTACCAGTAATGCTTCAAGTCTTTCATTGTCTTAGTTGTAAAAAATGGGTTTGAAATGCTTTCGCTCTTAGCTTGTGTTTTATTGCATTTAGTGATTCTAGAACTTCATATTTTTGCGATGCATTCTCTTTACATTGTCACTTTTATTCCAAGTATGAGTAGCTAAATCCTTTTGTTGGCAAGACCAAGGGGAATCTCCCTTTGGGTATACCATTTCAACTCCTTCTTCGCCCTCCCTTTAGAGTCCAATGGTTCGGTTTGACTAGATTGAAGGTGGATGATTCGGTGAGTCTTTGATAATCCGTAGGCCTAGTCACGTTTTATGCTTAGATACTCACCGACATCATCCTCGGCTTTCTATGAATCAATCGTTCATTCATGCTCAATGGGAGGAGTGATTTGAGTTGAGATGGGATAACCATTGGAGTGACCTCTTGGAATTGCCAACATTTGCTTTCCCATTTCATTTTCACCAAAACACATTTCACCAAACAACTTTCCACCACAAGAATTTTTACACTTTATTTTCCCAAAATCACTTTCAAATTGGTTTACTTCCTTCCCTGTGGAAACGACCTTGGAATACCACCAAGTAAAACGAGACCCACGAAAGTCTCCTTGCGATTGGGGAGCATTTTTATGCATTCATATATCGCATTTCCACCAACCTATTTTCGTTCCCCTTGCCCTTTCTTTTGACACTATCCCAAGGGAGAGTGACATTCCCTTCCGTTCATACACTTTGGCTTCTAAGGGATAGTATTTAAGGGGTTAGGAATAACACCATTTTTGCTCAATCATTTTGGCGCCGTTGCCGGGGAAGGCAAGTGTCAAACCAAGGAGGTGATTTCCGAACAACGGAGGTAAGTCTCGTGATCTTCATCACGGGCTGAGGTACGTTGTCTCGTGTACATATTCTTGTTTGTGTATAATTTCATTTGTATATATATCTTGTTGCATGTGGGAAAGGGACGACTATCACCGATTAGTTAGACAAACCTTAGGCCCCAACATGAACATTGACCAAGACCCACCCGAGGATGCGGGTGACAATTTTGAAAATGTGGAGGTCAACCCAAACATGCAAGGGGGTGGAAACTTTGATAATGTCGGTGCAAATCCAAATGCTCAAAGGGGTGGGGGATTACCCGAACCTAGGATGCCTAACCCACGAATGCAATATCCCCCTCTCGATGCTTTTGATAATGAGGATGCTAACCCGAATATGCAAAGGGGTGAGGGATTGCAACCACCTAGGATGCCCAACCCACGAGTGCAATTTCGCCCACCTAGGAATGAAAGGAACATCCAACTTGACCCTCCGGCAAGGACAATGCGGGAGTTTCTTCAATCAACCCGTAGCACCACACCATCATGCATCCTTCTTCCCGTCCAAGCTCATCTCTTTGTAATCAAACCATGGATGTTGCAACTACTCCCTAAATTTCATGGGATCGAGAATGAAAACCCGTATAGTCATATAAAGTCTTATGAGGAAATGGTTGCAACCTTTATCCCAAATTACAACATGGAAGAGATAGCGAGGATGAAATTGTTCCCTTTTTCCTTGGATGGTAAGGCAAGAATTTGGTTTGATTCCATGGGGCCTCGGACCATGTTATCTTGGGACCATATAGTATCATTTTTTTTTTAAAAAAAATTTCCGGTTCATAGAACCACTTCTTTGAAAAAAGAAATTCAAATTTTTTTTGAAAAACCCAATGAGTAATTCTATTAATGCTGGGATCGTTACAAGGATTTGATTCAATCCATACAACATCATGGTTTTAAATCGTGGCAATTGGTGAGTTTCTTCTACGAAGGAATCACACCAAACCATAGACAATTCATTGACATGATGTGCAATGGTGAGTTCTTGAACAAAGACCTTGATGAGGCCCTCGACTACTTTGGTACCTTGGCTGAAAATGCACAATCTTGGGATGTTAGGGATCCAAATGATGTACCTAGGACATTGCCAGTGAGTAGTCAATCACAACGGGGAGGGATATATGACTTGAAAGACCGAGAGGATCTACTTTCACAAATTTCCAAATTGTCTAGGAAAGTAGATAGCCTTGAGATGGATAGGAGACGAGAGGTGTCTCACGTGTCAAGAACCGAGGAGGCTTGTTCTATTTGTGGTGGTGTCGAGCATTCCACATCGGAGTGTCCGAGCATTCCGGCACTTAAAGAAGCATACCATGAACAAGTCAATGCCTTCAACCAACCAATGCAATCATTTCCTTCAAATTCCAACACTTACAATTCGGGGTATCGTGATCACCCTAATTTCAGTTGGAGGAATGAGAACCCCATCCCCTATGGGTCAAACACATACACATCTCCTACACCTCCAAAGCAAGGTCAGTACCAATCTCAATATCAAGGCCAAGGGCAAGCTTCTAGCTCCCAATACCCACGGTCCAATCCGCAAGGGTACCAATCCAATCCTCCCCCACAAAATTTCTCTCAAAGTCCAAATTCACAAAATTTCTCCCAACAAGGCCCATCTAGCTCTTCCAGCTACCAACCACCTCATAAAAGGAGTTTGGAAGATGTGGTTCACGCCTTCATTCAAAGCCAAACCACCTTCAATAAAGACATTTCGGCTCAACTCACAAAGATCACCAATCACATAGGCTTGTCTCAACAAGAGAAGGGAAAATTCCCCTCTCAACCCCAACAAAATCCCAAGGGCCAAAATGTGATTGAATCAGTTGAGCCCACCCAAGAGAGTTGTGAGCACCTCAAGGCGGTCACCACTCTTCGTAGTGGCAAACAAATTGAAAAGACCATAGTGCCAAAGGTTCCACCCAAGGCACCATTGCCAATAAAAGAGTCCATCGAGGGTGAGTCCATTGAGGGTGAGGCCAAGGAACGTGTGGCCGAAAAAGGTGAAATGAGTAAAGACAAAGAAAATGAGCAAATTGAAAATGAACATGTGATTGATGATAGCTTGTGTTTTCCTCCTATGCCTGCCCCCTTCCCCCATCGTTTGAAGTCACCTGTCAAGGTGGCTAATTATTCTGATATTTTAGACATGTTTAAGCAGGTAAAAATCAATATCCCACTCCTCGATGCCATCAAGCAAATACCGTCATGTGCCAAAATTTTGAAAGATCTATGCACGGTAAATCGGAGGCTAAATGTCCGGAAGAAGGCATTCTTGACAGAACAAGTGAGCTCCATTTTGAGGACCAACACTCCTCCCAAATTCAAAGATCCCGGTTGTCCAATAATTGCCATCACTATAGGAAATTACCGGGTTGAACAAGCATTGCTTGATCTGGGAGCAAGTGTCAATCTCCTTCCCTACTCCGTGTATCAACAACTCAAGCTTGAGGAGTTGAAACCTACTTCAATCACACTTCAACTTGCGGATCGTAGCATCCGTACACCAAGGGGAGTAGTGGAAGATGTGTTGGTTCAAGTTGATAAGTTTTATTTTCCAGTCGATTTTATTGTATTAGACACTCATCCTGTTGCTAATCTTAGTTCCCAAATCCCCGTGATACTTGGGCGACCTTTCCTTGCTACATCTAATGCAGTGATAAATTGCAGGAATGGTCTGATGAAATTGGCGTTCGGGAACATGACAATGGAACTTAACGTCTTCAATTTGGCAAGGCAACCAGGGGATGACGAGGAGGCAAATGAGGTCAATAGAATTGACACTTTGATTGAGGAGCACTTGGAGTTAGAAGGGATGTTGAAACTCAAGGAGGAAGAATTGGTTGAATTGGAGAAGTTGGATGATCAAGAAAAGGTTGAAGAGTTGAAGGGGATGAAAAAGCGGATCCCCACATTTGAAGAGCTACCTAAACAAGAGAAGAAAATTTTCCCTTCGGATGAGAAAAATCCAAAATTGGAATTGAAGCCATTGCCCGCACATTTGAAATATGCTTATCTTGGCGATGATGAGACTTTCCCGGTAGTCATTAGCTCTACCCTAACCATGGAACAAGAAGAAAAGCTTTTGGGGGTATTGAGAAAGCATAAGGGAGCGATCGGGTGGACTATTGCAGATATCAAGGGAATAAGCCCTATAATTTGCACCCATCGCATCTATCTTGAGGAAGATGCTAAAACCTCTAGACAACCTCAAAGGAGATTGAATCCGAACATGAAAGAGTTAGTGAAGGATGAGGTGTTAAAGCTACTGGATGTGGGCATTATCTTTCCAATTGCGGATAGCAAATGGGTAAGCCCCACACAAGTCGTCCCAAAGAAATCCGGAGTCACAGTGATTGAAAATGAGGAAAATGAACTCATACCTACAAGAGTCATTACCGGATGGAGAGTTTGCATCGACTACATGAAGCTTAATGCTTGCACACGGAAAGATCATTTCCCAATGCTGTTTCTCGATCAAGTTTTGGAAAGGGTAGCAGGGCACCTATTCTATTGTTTCCTAAACGGGTACTCTGGCTACAACCAAATTGAGATCGCATTGGAGGACCAAAAGAAGACTACCTTCACCTGCCCATATGGTACCTTTGCCTATCGCCGTATGCCATTCGGATTATGCAATGCCCCGGGGACCTTTCAACGGTGCATGATGGGGATTTTTAGCGATATGGTGGAGAAAATTTTGGAGGTCTTCATGGACGATTTTTCCGTGTTTGGTGATTCCTTTGATGGATGCTTAGAGAACTTGGAGAGAGTATTGGAGAGGTGTGAAGAAAAGGATCTTGTGCTTAATTGGGAAAAGTGTCACTTTATGGTGACGGAAGGAATCGTGTTGGGCCACATAGTATAGGCAAGGGGCATTGAAGTTGACAAATCCAAGGTGGAGGCCATCTCCAACCTTCCCACGCCGATATCCATCAAGGGAATCCGGTCATTTTTGGGCCATGCAGGTTTTTATCGCCGATTCATTCAAAATTTTAGCGCATTGGCCCGACCCCTGACCAATTTACTGTCTAAGGAGATTCCCTTTGAGTGGTCAGATGAGTGTGAGGCATCGTTTAAAAAACTAAAAAGCATGCTTGTCACGCCTCCTATCATGCGACCACCCAATTGGGATCTACCTTTCGAGCTCATGTGCGACGCGAGTGATTACGCGGTTGGTGCAGTGCTTGGTCAGAGGAAGGAAAATCGACCGCATGTTATGCACTACGCTAGCAAAACACTTAATGAGGCTCAAATGAATTACACTACCACTGAGAAAGAATTGCTAGCAGTAGTGTTTGCTCTCGATAAATTTCGTTCATATATCATTGGTTCACCTATTGTTGTCTTTACTGACCATTCTGCCTTGAAGTACTTGTTATCTAAGCAGGATGCGAAACCAAGACTCATTAGGTGGATCCTCCTCCTATAAGAATTTGACTTGACAATTAAAGACAAGAAAGGAGTTGAGAATGTTGTGGCGGATCACTTATCCCGGCTGGTGGTGCAGGAGACTAATGAGCATATTCCTATTCCCGACTCTTTTCTTGATGAACATTTACTCTCGATCCATTCAGTTTGTCCTTGGTATGCTGACATTTGTAATTACCTTGCAACAGGACAAATACCGCCACAATGGAGCCCGGAGGATAAAAGACGATTCATGGCAGACGTGAAGTATTTTTACTTCGACAATCCGTATTTGTTCAAATATTGCCCAGACCAGGTCATGAGGAAATGCGTGCCCAAAAATGAACAACGAAACGTCCTTGCATTCTGCCATTCCCAAGCTTGTGGCAGACATTTCTCGACAAAGAAAACTTCGGCCAAAATTCTTCAGTCAGGTTTCTATTGACCCTCTCTTATTAAAGAATGTGTTTCATATTGTAAGGCATGCGACAGATGCCAACGATTGGGTAGTGTGACCCGCAGAAATATGATGCCCCTTTCCCCCGTCCTTGTCATTGAAATATTTGACTGTTAGGGCATCGATTTCATGGGTTCATTCCCCATGTCTTTTGGATATCTGTACATTCTTCTGGCAGTGGACTACGTGTCCAAGTGGGTAGAGGCTATCCCAACCAAGACTAATGACCACCGGGTCGTAGTTAAGTTCCTCAAAGAGAACATTTTTTCGAGGTTTGGGATGCCTCGTGCGATGATTAGTGATGGTGGATCCCATTTCTGTAATAGGCCATTTGCATCATTAATGTTTAAATATGGCGTTACACACAAATTATCCACTGCATACCACCCACAAACCAATGGCCAAGCTGAATTAGCCAATAGGGAGATTAAGAATATCTTGGAAAAAACGGTTAACCCAAACAGGAAGGATTGGTCAGTCAGATTGACCGATGCCTTATGGGCGTACCGTACTACCTATAAGACTATTTTGGGCATGTCTCCCTACCGGCTGGTTTATGGAAAAGCTTGTCATTTGCCGGTTGAAATGGAGCACAAGGCCTACTGGGCCATAAAGACCTTGAATTTTAACTTGAGAATGGCAGGTGAACAGAGAAAGTTGGAACTGAATGAATTGGAAGAGATCCGAAGAGATGCATATGAGAGTTCCAAAATTTCAAAAGAACGGGCTAAAGTTTTTCATGATAATTCCATCACACGGAAATCATTTAAGCCCGGGCAAAAAGGACTCTTGTATAATTCTCGTCTCTCCGTGTTCCAAGGAAAACTAAGATCCCGTTGGGATGGCCCCTATTTTGTCGAGGTGGCCTACCCCAACGGAGCGGTAGATATCACAAACCCTAAAGATGGCCAAACATTCAAGGTCAATGGCCAAAGACTCAAGCCATTCTTTGAGGGTTTTGAAGGACAGGTGACGGAGAAGGATTTAATTGACCCGGTATATCTGGAATTGATGGAGGGTTAACTAGCGTTTATCCCTTCTACTGTACAGTTACTTTTACTTATTTATGTCATTTTTATTTTATGTCACTCACTTGATGTGGTTGTATAGATTGGGTTCTCTTAGATCCAGATCTTGGTGTTTTTGTCAAAAGCGCAATTGCGAGGTGTTCTCTTACCCTACTTATCTTTTTACTGTCTTCCATTGCATACTATATCTTTTTGTTGCATTGAGGACAATGCATGATTCTAGTTGGGGGGTGAGGTGCACCATTTGTATGATACACCAAGGTTGCTTGGAAATTTTTGATTTTTGCCTCCATTAGTGAAAAATAGGTGAAATTTTTGAAAATTTTTGATGAAAAAAATATATAATTGTTGATCTGTATTCCTTCATGATGAGTGTGTGAGTTTGATGACATGTTGATATTTGTTGTGAATTTTGTGCACATGAGTATTCTATGGAAGTTGATCATATGCATGAGTATCATTTACGTATTGATTTTTGAACTCAACTGTATGTGACTCTTGAATGTGTAATTTTGGCAATTTACGGATTGGATTCATGTTTTTAAGCTTGACATAAGTAGTGGAGATGAGTAAAGACCCTTGATAGCTTTAGTGCCAAATCCTTTTTGGAGGGAATTTACAATTACTCAAAGAACATTTTTTTGTCAAGTTTGTTCAATAGTCTCATTATGTTTGTGTTGGTTAGTGCATTTGGATAGTAGACTGATTTGTCTTGAATATATGATGCCCTCCCATGCGGACCTGGAAGTGATCTTAGGCCATCATTGAATATTTTGAGCCTTTAATTTTTTTTTCTTGTGCAAATATTATCCCTAGTGCCGTGATTGAGCTTATTTGAAATTCGTTTCTATACCACACAGTTGACCAAGCCTATGAAAATAAGAAAGATATACCTTACCTTGGTTGTTCCTAAAAGCAGAAATGAGTGATTGCAAAAGCAAAAGAAGGATGGTGTGGAAACCCAAACAAAAGGGATAAATGATGTTGAAACTCAAAGAGTTCAATGGAAAAAGAATGAAAATCCAAGAAAAGAAGAAAAAAAAAAAGGGTGAGAAGAAGAAAAGAAAAATGTTAAGGAAAAGAAGAAAAAGAAACAAAGAATGTGGTGATGGGGTGAGAATCAAAATCCCATGAAAAGGGAAGTGTTTTTCTAAAGTAAAAGTCTCTCACTCGGAACAACCCTCTTTGTTACCCTATCTCCTTCATTTCATTTTTCTAGATACCACCCCAAGGCCCCATTATAACCCTGAAAGTCCTAAGTGATCTAGAGAAGTTGGGAGGTGCATAATTTCAAAGGGAATGATGAGTTTAGTCTTACTACCTAATGCCCTAATAATCTGTTCATGAGACTATGCCAAGTTCGCTTCATTTTCATTTATTAACTTCATTTTTGGATTACATGTGAGCACACTTTGTTTTGAACACAAGACTCTATCTCACATGTACACATGGAGTGCATACCAGGATAACTTGAGTGTATTTCATTGCTTAAGAGTGTCCCTTGGTGAGTTTTTGCATTGAAGCTGAATTTGTGCAGCTATTCGAATGTGAATCCTGTTGTGTAACTGTTCAAATTACTTGTTTAATTCACACACACGCAAGTTGAAAATGAATTTGTAGGTGTATACTTTAGACTAGTATCTAAAACTATGGGTTTGCTCATGTTAGCCTAGTTCAATCATTTGAGAAATTTGTTAAATAACTCCATGCTTGCAAGAATGAGGGAATATTGCTCAAGTTTTTGATATTTGAAAAGGATTAGAACTATGTGTGTTGTTTGAATCCGTATTTGCATTTTGGGATATTCATTTTCATAATTAAGAATAGAAATCCATTCCCTGTATGTTGAATGCATCAAAGTTTCAAATCACTTTGCAATTTTGATAATAACTTGGGCATGATGGATCAAATTGTGGAGTACATCTTTGGGGAGTGAGTAGAAGTCATAAATTGTGTGGTAAGATGTCTAGGAAGGTCCTGAGTTGGAATGGAGTGGAGAGGTATGCTCAGCATGAGTATTTTGGCAGAAACAGGGAACAGTATCGGTACTATATCGTACCGGTACGCAGTACCGGTACTCAGTACCAGTACTGTCTGCTGAAACAAAATGGTTTTTTAATTTAAATCCCTCGGTGACCCTTTCATTTCCCACCTACATTTCAACCCTAATTCTCTCTATCTCACTCGAAAACATCCCAGGCATCCAAGACCCCCTTCTCCCCCTCTGCAATCCTAAATCCCTTCCCTTCTTCAAGCTTGGTTCTGTGCAACCCACACCCGAAACCCTAGTTTCCAAAACCCCCAAAGTCCCTCCAATTTCTCTAATCCTCCTGAACTTTCAAATTGCTCCAAGGAATCTCCATTGGCTCGTCGTTTAGAGGTATGTTCTGAAGCCTTTGACCCGATTAAGGGTCTCCTCCATTTCCTCTTTGCCTTGTTCCTGATTGGGGCAATGGTGCTTGGCATAGCTCGCACCAAGAGAGCTGGAACCAGTCCCCCACCACATGAGGAACCCAGTCGCCGCAAGAGAAATGGCGAAGGGTCAAGCGACGACCCAAATGAGCAAAGGAAAAGGGCTAGGAAACAGGCACGACTCCAGTGGATTCAGGAGAAAAATGTGACCTGTGAGTGTCAACTTGATCGCATTTCACTCACCCCTATACATCCGGTTGTGAAAATCATTGAAGGGCATGGTATGAATTTCTGGTTCAAAACAGTTGAGGGGTATGATTTGGCATTGTCTAGAGAGTTCTACCAGTCACTCAAGGTGGTTGTGGAGAAAGGTGGGGAGGTTTTGAAAGCAAACGTTAGAGGCAAGGGGATCGCGGTGACCCCTAATGTCATTGCCACCCTCCTAGGGGACTATCAGAGACCACCAAACTTCCCACCTGTTTATCCTCACAACATCACTAGAGCCAAGACCAAAGCTGAGTTTGTTGATCTGATGTATGAGGATCCTTCTAAATTCAGGGGCACTGTTCTGAGTGGAGGGTTGAAGCATGTCTATGGGCTTCTGAATAAGCTGCTCCATTATAATTTATTCCCAAAGGCTGCGGAAAAGAAGCTGAATATGGAGAAGTTAGCCCTTTTGGACGCTGTCGTGTCAGGCAAAATGGTTGACTTTGCCCTTTTTATATGGGAGGTGATGAAAGACTTTGCTGAGATAGAGAAGCCTATGACCAATTTGCCATATGGGAGTCTGGTAACCCGGATGTGCAACCACTTTAAGGTAAAGGGGTACGTGTCTGACAAGCTTACCCCTCCCGAGACTGGGGCTATTGGGAAGGCCAGTAGCAAGAAGAGAAAAGCAATGAATCGGGGGAAGCAAGCTCTTTTGGACTTTGATGAGGAGGACTTTGCACCGACTGCACCCACCATGCCATTCAGAGCCGTACCATCACGCTCAGTACCTCGGCGTCTTGATGCACTAGAGATAGCAGTGCATGAGACCCAAGCTACTGTGCAGGGTATGACAGCTATGATGAAAGAGTTGTATGTGCATACCTTCCCTGGGAGACGTATCCCAGAAGTCCCTACTCCACCAGCTGCTTCCTCTACCTCCAGAGTGAATGAGAATGAGGATGATGATGATGAGGAGGATGATGATGATGATGATGATGATGATGATGGAGAGGGTGATGATGAGTAGATTGTGCTAGTGTTGTGCTTTTGTTTAGGTTTGGAATTTATGTAGTTGGGATGGGAACGTAGGCCATTTTGTACTCCAACTTCGTGCACATGAATGAAAAACCACAGTTTGTTCAATCTAATCCATGTTTATTTTGAAATTGCATTATGATTTTCACTTTGTGATTGATTGGATGAATGGTTAATAATGGATTGTGTGCATGTTGTGCCCATTGTTTTAATTTGGAGAAATACTCTTTTGCTAAGGGACTAGCAAAACCTAAGTTAGGGGGGGTGTGATTAGCACAAAATAGTGTATATTCTTGTGTGCTAATCATCTCACTTCATTTGCCTTTGCAGTTTAAATGATGCGAATTGTGTTAGTTGAAGTATTAACGATGCTATTTGATGATTACAGTTGCAAGGCCCTAAATAAGGCTTCTTAAGGCCTTCCCAAATGCATTGGGATGTTTGGGGGTGAAGGAAAGGATAAAGTAAAGCTCAGAAGTTGGAGAAAATCAGAAAGAAACAGAGAAATCATACCGGTATGCAGTACCGGTACCCAGTACCGGTACGCAGAAGCTACTGGTGTTTGAAGTACCGGTACGCAGTATCGGTACTGTCTGCTGAGTTGCCCCGAATCTCTGCATTTCAAGATCTGCTGCTCTGAGGGTCCCACCATCAGTTCTCCCTGACACGCCCACAATACTATTCACCACTTTTACACTTTTGATTGGATGTTGGAGGCTTGGGTGATGAATGAAGTGAGAGAAGAGAGGATCAACTGGGTGTGCAGACAAGCTCCGCACTCCCCTGACAAGCCATCCCTGCTGCACCCTACTGATGTGGGTCACTTCAGGGAGCTAAAGGACGACTCCAGGCACGTTGGTGGGAAGGGCAAGCTCTCCAATGTTAAACATTATTCCAGAGGATTGAATAGGATATAGAGAGAGAAGCTCCAGGCGTAGAAGAAGATGAATAGTAGTTTTAGAGAGAGAAAGTTATGATTTTTGCATTTCTTCTATTGCATTGTCTTGTAATCAATGGGATGAATCTTTAGAATTTCATTGAATGTCATTAATGCTATTTACCTTCATGTTTCTGGCTAGTTAATGCTCTTCTAAAGTTTCTACCATTAATGCTTCAAGTCTTTCATTGTCTTAGTTGTAAAAAATGGGTTTGAAATGCTTTCGCTCTTAGCTTGTGTTTTATTGCATTTAGTGATTCTAGAACTTCATATTTTTGCGATGCATTCTCTTTACATTGTCACTTTTATTCCAAGTATGAGTAGCTAAATCCTTTTGTTGGCAAGACCAAGGGGAATCTCCCTTTGGGTATACCATTTCAACTCCTTCTTCGCCCTCCCTTTAGAGTCCAATGGTTCGGTTTGACTAGATTGAAGGTGGATGATTCGGTGAGTCTTTGATAATCCGTAGGCCTAGTCACGTTTTATGCTTAGATACTCACCGACATCATCCTCGGCTTTCTATGAATCAATCGTTCATTCATGCTCAATGGGAGGAGTGATTTGAGTTGAGATGGGATAACCATTGGAGTGACCTCTTGGAATTGCCAACATTTGCTTTCCCATTTCATTTTCACCAAAACACATTTCACCAAACAACTTTCCACCACAAGAATTTTTACACTTTATTTTCCCAAAATCACTTTCAAATTGGTTTACTTCCTTCCCTGTGGAAACGACCTTGGAATACCACCAAGTAAAACGAGACCCACGAAAGTCTCCTTGCGATTGGGGAGCATTTTTATGCATTCATATATCGCATTTCCACCAACCTATTTTCGTTCCCCTTGCCCTTTCTTTTGACACTATCCCAAGGGAGAGTGACATTCCCTTCCGTTCATACACTTTGGCTTCTAAGGGATAGTATTTAAGGGGTTAGGAATAACACCATTTTTGCTCAATCATTTTGGCGCCGTTGCCGGGGAAGGCAAGTGTCAAACCAAGGAGGTGATTTCCGAACAACGGAGGTAAGTCCCGTGATCTTCATCACGGGCTGAGGTACGTTGTCTCGTGTACATATTCTTGTTTGTGTATAATTTCATTTGTATATATATCTTGTTGCATGTGGGAAAGGGACGACTATCACCGATTAGTTAGACAAACCTTAGGCCCCAACATGAACATTGACCAAGACCCACCCGAGGATGCGGGTGACAATTTTGAAAATGTGGAGGTCAACCCAAACATGCAAGGGGGTGGAAACTTTGATAATGTCGGTGCAAATCCAAATGCTCAAAGGGGTGGGGGATTACCCGAACCTAGGATGCCTAACCCACGAATGCAATATCCCCCTCTCGATGCTTTTGATAATGAGGATGCTAACCCGAATATGCAAAGGGGTGAGGGATTGCAACCACCTAGGATGCCCAACCCACGAGTGCAATTTCGCCCACCTAGGAATGAAAGGAACATCCAACTTGACCCTCCGGCAAGGACAATGCGGGAGTTCCTTCAACCAACCCGTAGCACCACACCATCATGCATCCTTCTTCCCGTCCAAGCTCATCTCTTTGTAATCAAACCATGGATGTTGCAACTACTCCCTAAATTTCATGGGATCGAGAATGAAAACCCGTATAGTCATATAAAGTCTTATGAGGAAATGGTTGCAACCTTTATCCCAAATTACAACATGGAAGAGATAGCGAGGATGAAATTGTTCCCTTTTTCCTTGGATGGTAAGGCAAGAATTTGGTTTGATTCCATGGGGCCTCGGACCATGTTATCTTGGGACCATATAGTATCATTTTTTTTTAAAAAAAAATTTCCGGTTCATAGAACCACTTCTTTGAAAAAAGAAATTCAAATTTTTTTTGAAAAACCCAATGAGTAATTCTATTAATGCTGGGATCGTTACAAGGATTTGATTCAATCCATACAACATCATGGTTTTAAATCGTGGCAATTGGTGAGTTTCTTCTACGAAGGAATCACACCAAACCATAGACAATTCATTGACATGATGTGCAATGGTGAGTTCTTGAACAAAGACCTTGATGAGGCCCTCGACTACTTTGGTACCTTGGCTGAAAATGCACAATCTTGGGATGTTAGGGATCCAAATGATGTACCTAGGACATTGCCAGTGAGTAGTCAATCACAACGGGGAGGGATATATGACTTGAAAGACCGAGAGGATCTACTTTCACAAATTTCCAAATTGTCTAGGAAAGTAGATAGCCTTGAGATGGATAGGAGACGAGAGGTGTCTCACGTGTCAAGAACCGAGGAGGCTTGTTCTATTTGTGGTGGTGTCGAGCATTCCACATCGGAGTGTCCGAGCATTTCGGCACTTAAAGAAGCATACCATGAACAAGTCAATGCCTTCAACCAACCAATGCAATCATTTCCTTCAAATTCCAACACTTACAATTCGGGGTATCGTGATCACCCTAATTTCAGTTGGAGGAATGAGAACCCCATCCCCTATGGGTCAAACACATACACATCTCCTACACCTCCAAAGCAAGGTCAGTACCAATCTCAATATCAAGGCCAAGGGCAAGCTTCTAGCTCCCAATACCCACGGTCCAATCCGCAAGGGTACCAATCCAATCCTCCCCCACAAAATTTCTCTCAAAGTCCAAATTCACAAAATTTCTCCCAACAAGGCCCATCTAGCTCTTCCAGCTACCAACCACCTCATAAAAGGAGTTTGGAAGATGTGGTTCACGCCTTCATTCAAAGCCAAACCACCTTCAATAAAGACATTTCGGCTCAACTCACAAAGATCACCAATCACATAGGCTTGTCTCAACAAGAGAAGGGAAAATTCCCCTCTCAACCCCAACAAAATCCCAAGGGCCAAAATGTGATTGAATCAGTTGAGCCCACCCAAGAGAGTTGTGAGCACCTCAAGGCGGTCACCACTCTTCGTAGTGGCAAACAAATTGAAAAGACCATAGTGCCAAAGGTTCCACCCAAGGCACCATTGCCAATAAAAGAGTCCATCGAGGGTGAGTCCATTGAGGGTGAGGCCAAGGAACGTGTGGCCGAAAAAGGTGAAATGAGTAAAGACAAAGAAAATGAGCAAATTGAAAATGAACATGTGATTGATGATAGCTTGTGTTTTCCTCCTATGCCTGCCCCCTTCCCCCATCGTTTGAAGTCACCTGTCAAGGTGGCTAATTATTCTGATATTTTAGACATGTTTAAGCAGGTAAAAATCAATATCCCACTCCTCGATGCCATCAAGCAAATACCGTCATGTGCCAAAATTTTGAAAGATCTATGCACGGTAAATCGGAGGCTAAATGTCCGGAAGAAGGCATTCTTGACAGAACAAGTGAGCTCCATTTTGAGGACCAACACTCCTCCCAAATTCAAAGATCCCGGTTGTCCAATAATTGCCATCACTATAGGAAATTACCGGGTTGAACAAGCATTGCTTGATCTGGGAGCAAGTGTCAATCTCCTTCCCTACTCCGTGTATCAACAACTCAAGCTTGAGGAGTTGAAACCTACTTCAATCACACTTCAACTTGCGGATCGTAGCATCCGTACACCAAGGGGAGTAGTGGAAGATGTGTTGGTTCAAGTTGATAAGTTTTATTTTCCAGTCGATTTTATTGTATTAGACACTCATCCTGTTGCTAATCTTAGTTCCCAAATCCCCGTGATACTTGGGCGACCTTTCCTTGCTACATCTAATGCAGTGATAAATTGCAGGAATGGTCTGATGAAATTGGCGTTCGGGAACATGACAATGGAACTTAACGTCTTCAATTTGGCAAGGCAACCAGGGGATGACGAGGAGGCAAATGAGGTCAATAGAATTGACACTTTGATTGAGGAGCACTTGGAGTTAGAAGGGATGTTGAAACTCAAGGAGGAAGAATTGGTTGAATTGGAGAAGTTGGATGATCAAGAAAAGGTTGAAGAGTTGAAGGGGATGAAAAGGCGGATCCCCACATTTGAAGAGCTACCTAAACAAGAGAAGAAAATTTTCCCTTCGGATGAGAAAAATCCAAAATTGGAATTGAAGCCATTGCCCGCACATTTGAAATATGCTTATCTTGGCGATGATGAGACTTTCCCGGTAGTCATTAGCTCTACCCTAACCATGGAACAAGAAGAAAAGCTTTTGGGGGTATTGAGAAAGCATAAGGGAGCGATCGGGTGGACTATTGCAGATATCAAGGGAATAAGCCCTATAATTTGCACCCATCGCATCTATCTTGAGGAAGATGCTAAAACCTCTAGACAACCTCAAAGGAGATTGAATCCGAACATGAAAGAGGTAATGAAGGATGAGGTGTTAAAGCTACTGGATGTGGGCATTATCTTTCCAATTGCGGATAGCAAATGGGTAAGCCCCACACAAGTCGTCCCAAAGAAATCCGGAGTCACAGTGATTGAAAATGAGGAAAATGAACTCATACCTACAAGAGTCATTACCGGATGGAGAGTTTGCATCGACTACATGAAGCTTAATGCTTGCACACGGAAAGATCATTTCCCAATGCTGTTTCTCGATCAAGTTTTGGAAAGGGTAGCAGGGCACCTATTCTATTGTTTCCTAAACGGGTACTCTGGCTACAACCAAATTGAGATCGCATTGGAGGACCAAAAGAAGACTACCTTCACCTGCCCATATGGTACCTTTGCCTATCGCCGTATGCCATTCGGATTATGCAATGCCCCGAGGACCTTTCAACGGTGCATGATGGGGATTTTTAGCGATATGGTGGAGAAAATTTTGGAGGTCTTCATGGACGATTTTTCCGTGTTTGGTGATTCCTTTGATGGATGCTTAGAGAACTTGGAGAGAGTATTGGAGAGGTGTGAAGAAAAGGATCTTGTGCTTAATTGGGAAAAGTGTCACTTTATGGTGACGGAAGGAATCGTGTTGGGCCACATAGTATAGGCAAGGGGCATTGAAGTTGACAAATCCAAGGTGGAGGCCATCTCCAACCTTCCCACGCCGATATCCATCAAGGGAATCCGGTCATTTTTGGGCCATGCAGGTTTTTATCGCCGATTCATTCAAAATTTTAGCGCATTGACCCGACCCCTGACCAATTTACTGTCTAAGGAGATTCCCTTTGAGTGGTCAGATGAGTGTGAGGCATCGTTTAAAAAACTAAAAAGCATGCTTGTCACGCCTCCTATCATGCGACCACCCAATTGGGATCTACCTTTCGAGCTCATGTGCGACGCGAGTGATTACGCGGTTGGTGCAGTGCTTGGTCAGAGGAAGGACAATCGACCGCATGTTATGCACTACGCTAGCAAAACACTTAATGAGGCTCAAATGAATTACACTACCACTGAGAAAGAATTGCTAGCAGTAGTGTTTGCTCTCGATAAATTTCGTTCATATATCATTGGTTCACCTATTGTTGTCTTTACTGACCATTCTGCCTTGAAGTACTTGTTATCTAAGCAGGATGCGAAACCAAGACTCATTAGGTGGATCCTCCTCCTATAAGAATTTGACTTGACAATTAAAGACAAGAAAGGAGTTGAGAATGTTGTGGCGGATCACTTATCCCGGCTGGTGGTGCAGGAGACTAATGAGCATATTCCTATTCCCGACTCTTTTCTTGATGAACATTTACTCTCGATCCATTCAGTTTGTCCTTGGTATGCTGACATTTGTAATTACCTTGCAACAGGACAAATACCGCCACAATGGAGCCCGGAGGATAAAAGACGATTCATGGCAGACGTGAAGTATTTTTACTTCGACAATCCGTATTTGTTCAAATATTGCCCAGACCAGGTCATGAGGAAATGCGTGCCCAAAAATGAACAACGAAACGTCCTTGCATTCTGCCATTCCCAAGCTTGTGGCAGACATTTCTCGACAAAGAAAACTTCGGCCAAAATTCTTCAGTCAGGTTTCTATTGACCCTCTCTTATTAAAGAATGTGTTTCATATTGTAAGGCATGCGACAGATGCCAACGATTGGGTAGTGTGACCCGCAGAAATATGATGCCCCTTTCCCCCGTCCTTGTCATTGAAATATTTGACTGTTGGGGCATCGATTTCATGGGTTCATTCCCCATGTCTTTTGGATATCTGTACATTCTTCTGGCAGTGGACTACGTGTCCAAGTGGGTAGAGGCTATCCCAACCAAGACTAATGACCACCGGGTCGTAGTTAAGTTCCTCAAAGAGAACATTTTTTCGAGGTTTGGGATGCCTCGTGCGATGATTAGTGATGGTGGATCCCATTTCTGTAATAGGCCATTTGCATCATTAATGTTTAAATATGGCGTTACACATAAATTATCCACTGCATACCACCCACAAACCAATGGCCAAGCTGAATTAGCCAATAGGGAGATTAAGAATATCTTGGAAAAAACGGTTAACCCAAACAGGAAGGATTGGTCAGTCAGATTGACCGATGCCTTATGGGCGTACCGTACTACCTATAAGACTATTTTGGGCATGTCTCCCTACCGGCTGGTTTATGGAAAAGCTTGTCATTTGCCGGTTGAAATGGAGCACAAGGCCTACTGGGCCATAAAGACCTTGAATTTTAACTTGAGAATGGCAGGTGAACAGAGAAAGTTGGAACTGAATGAATTGGAAGAGATCCGAAGAGATGCATATGAGAGTTCCAAAATTTCAAAAGAACGGGCTAAAGTTTTTCATGATAATTCCATCACACGGAAATCATTTAAGCCCGGGCAAAAAGTACTCTTGTATAATTCTCGTCTCTCCGTGTTCCAAGGAAAACTAAGATCCCATTGGGATGGCCCCTATTTTGTCGAGGTGGCCTACCCCAACGGAGCGGTAGATATCACAAACCCTAAAGATGGCCAAACATTCAAGGTCAATGGCCAAAGACTCAAGCCATTCTTTGAGGGTTTTGAAGGACAGGTGACGGAGAAGGATTTAATTGACCCGGTATATCTGGAATTGATGGAGGGTTAACTAGCGTTTATCCCTTCTACTGTACAGTTACTTTTACTTATTTATGTCATTTTTATTTTATGTCACTCACTTGATGTGGTTGTATAGATTGGGTTCTCTTAGATCCAGATCTTGGTGTTTTTGTCAAAAGCGCAATTGCGAGGTGTTCTCTTACCCTACTTATCTTTTTACTGTCTTCCATTGCATACTATATCTTTTTGTTGCATTGAGGACAATGCATGATTCTAGTTGGGGGGTGAGGTGCACCATTTGTATGATACACCAAGGTTGCTTGGAAATTTTTGATTTTTGCCTCCATTAGTGAAAAATAGGTGAAATTTTTGAAAATTTTTGATGAAAAAAATATATAATTGTTGATCTGTATTCCTTCATGATGAGTGTGTGAGTTTGATGACATGTTGATATTTGTTGTGAATTTTGTGCACATGAGTATTCTATGGAAGTTGATCATATGCATGAGTATCATTTACGTATTGATTTTTGAACTCAACTGTATGTGACTCTTGAATGTGTAATTTTGGCAATTTACGGATTGGATTCATGTTTTTAAGCTTGACATAAGTAGTGGAGATGAGTAAAGACCCTTGATAGCTTTAGTGCCAAATCCTTTTTGGAGGGAATTTACAATTACTCAAAGAACATTTTTTTGTCAAGTTTGTTCAATAGTCTCATTATGTTTGTGTTGGTTAGTGCATTTGGATAGTAGACTGATTTGTCTTGAATATATGATGCCCTCCCATGCGGACCTGGAAGTGATCTTAGGCCATCATTGAATATTTTGAGCCTTTAATTTTTTTTTCTTGTGCAAATATTATCCCTAGTGCCGTGATTGAGCTTATTTGAAATTCGTTTCTATACCACACAGTTGACCAAGCCTATGAAAATAAGAAAGATATACCTTACCTTGGTTGTTCCTAAAAGCAGAAATGAGTGATTGCAAAAGCAAAAGAAGGATGGTGTGGAAACCCAAACAAAAGGGATAAATGATGTTGAAACTCAAAGAGTTCAATGGAAAAAGAATGAAAATCCAAGAAAAGAAGAAAAAAAAAAAGGGTGAGAAGAAGAAAAGAAAAATGTTAAGGAAAAGAAGAAAAAGAAACAAAGAATGTGGTGATGGGGTGAGAATCAAAATCCCATGAAAAGGGAAGTGTTTTTCTAAAGTAAAAGTCTCTCACTCGGAACAACCCTCTTTGTTACCCTATCTCCTTCATTTCATTTTTCTAGATACCACCCCAAGGCCCCATTATAACCCTGAAAGTCCTAAGTGATCTAGAGAAGTTGGGAGGTGCATAATTTCAAAGGGAATGATGAGTTTAGTCTTACTACCTAATGCCCTAATAATCTGTTCATGAGACTATGCCAAGTTCGCTTCATTTTCATTTATTAACTTCATTTTTGGATTACATGTGAGCACACTTTGTTTTGAACACAAGACTCTATCTCACATGTACACATGGAGTGCATACCAGGATAACTTGAGTGTATTTCATTGCTTAAGAGTGTCCCTTGGTGAGTTTTTGCATTGAAGCTGAATTTGTGCAGCTATTCGAATGTGAATCCTGTTGTGTAACTGTTCAAATTACTTGTTTAATTCACACACACGCAAGTTGAAAATGAATTTGTAGGTGTATACTTTAGACTAGTATCTAAAACTATGGGTTTGCTCATGTTAGCCTAGTTCAATCATTTGAGAAATTTGTTAAATAACTCCATGCTTGCAAGAATGAGGGAATATTGCTCAAGTTTTTGATATTTGAAAAGGATTAGAACTATGTGTGTTGTTTGAATCCGTATTTGCATTTTGGGATATTCATTTTCATAATTAAGAATAGAAATCCATTCCCTGTATGTTGAATGCATCAAAGTTTCAAATCACTTTGCAATTTTGATAATAACTTGGGCATGATGGATCAAATTGTGGAGTACATCTTTGGGGAGTGAGTAGAAGTCATAAATTGTGTGGTAAGATGTCTAGGAAGGTCCTGAGTTGGAATGGAGTGGAGAGGTATGCTCAGCATGAGTATTTTGGCAGAAACAGGGAACAGTATCGGTACTATATCGTACCGGTACGCAGTACCGGTACTCAGTACCAGTACTGTCTGCTGAAACAAAATGGTTTTTTAATTTAAATCCCTCGGTGACCCTTTCATTTCCCACCTACATTTCAACCCTAATTCTCTCTATCTCACTCGAAAACATCCCAGGCATCCAAGACCCCCTTCTCCCCCCCTGCAATCCTAAATCCCTTCCCTTCTTCAAGCTTGGTTCTGTGCAACCCACACCCGAAACCCTAGTTTCCAAAACCCCCAAAGTCCCTCCAATTTCTCTAATCCTCCTGAACTTTCAAATTGCTCCAAGGAATCTCCATTGGCTCGTCGTTTAGAGGTATGTTCTGAAGCCTTTGACCCGATTAAGGGTCTCCTCCATTTCCTCTTTGCCTTGTTCCTGATTGGGGCAATGGTGCTTGGCATAGCTCGCACCAAGAGAGCTGGAACCAGTCCCCCACCACATGAGGAACCCAGTCGCCGCAAGAGAAATGGCGAAGGGTCAAGCGAGGACCCAAATGAGCAAAGGAAAAGGGCTAGGAAACAGGCACGACTCCAGTGGATTTAGGAGAAAAATGTGACCTGTGAGTGTCAACTTGATCGCATTTCACTCACCCCTATACATCCGGTTGTGAAAATCATTGAAGGGCATGGTATGAATTTCTGGTTCAAAACAGTTGAGGGGTATGATTTGGCATTGTCTAGAGAGTTCTACCAGTCACTCAAGGTGGTTGTGGAGAAAGGTGGGGAGGTTTTGAAAGCAAACGTTAGAGGCAAGGGGATCGCGGTGACCCCTGATGTCATTGCCACCCTCCTAGGGGACTATCAGAGACCACCAAACTTCCCACCTGTTTATCCTCACAACATCACTAGAGCCAAGACCAAAGCTGAGTTTGTTGATCTGATGTATGAGGATCCTTCTAAATTCAGGGGCACTGTTCTGAGTGGAGGGTTGAAGCATGTCTATGGGCTTCTGAATAAGCTGCTCCATTATAATTTATTCCCAAAGGCTGCGGAAAAGAAGCTGAATATGGAGAAGTTAGCCCTTTTGGACGCTGTCGTGTCAGGCAAAATGGTTGACTTTGCCCTTTTTATATGGGAGGTGATGAAAGACTTTGCTGAGATAGAGAAGCCTATGACCAATTTGCCATATGGGAGTCTGGTAACCCGGATGTGCAACCACTTTAAGGTAAAGGGGTACGTGTCTGACAAGCTTACCCCTCCCGAGACTGGGGCTATTGGGAAGGCCAGTAGCAAGAAGAGAAAAGCAATGAATCGGGGGAAGCAAGCTCTTTTGGACTCTGATGAGGAGGACTTTGCACCGACTGCACCCACCATGCCATTCAGAGCCGTACCATCACGCTCAGTACCTCGGCGTCTTGATGCACTAGAGATAGCAGTGCATGAGACCCAAGCTACTGTGCAGGGTATGACAGCTATGATGAAAGAGTTGTATGTGCATACCTTCCCTGGGAGACGTATCCCAGAAGTCCCTACTCCACCAGCTGCTTCCTCTACCTCCAGAGTGAATGAGAATGAGGATGATGATGATGAGGAGGATGAGGATGATGATGATGATGATGATGATGGAGAGGGTGATGATGAGTAGATTGTGCTAGTGTTGTGCTTTTGTTTAGGTTTGGAATTTATGTAGTTGGGATGGGAACGTAGGCCATTTTGTACTCCAACTTCGTGCACATGAATGAAAAACCACAGTTTGTTCAATCTAATCCATGTTTATTTTGAAATTGCATTATGATTTTCACTTTGTGATTGATTGGATGAATGGTTAATAATGGATTGTGTGCATGTTGTGCCCATTGTTTTAATTTGGAGAAATACTCTTTTGCTAAGGGACTAGCAAAACCTAAGTTAGGGGGGGTGTGATTAGCACAAAATAGTGTATATTCTTGTGTGCTAATCATCTCACTTCATTTGCCTTTGCAGTTTAAATGATGCGAATTGTGTTAGTTGAAGTATTAACGATGCTATTTGATGATTACAGTTGCAAGGCCCTAAATAAGGCTTCTTAAGGCCTTCCCAAATGCATTGGGATGTTTGGGGGTGAAGGAAAGGATAAAGTAAAGCTCAGAAGTTGGAGAAAATCAGAAAGAAACAGAGAAATCATACCGGTATGCAGTACCGGTACTGTACCGTACCGGTACCCAGTACCGGTACGCAGAAGCTACTGGTGTTTGAAGTACCGGTACGCAGTATCGGTACTGTCTGCTGAGTTGCCCCGAATCTCTGCATTTCAAGATCTGCTGCTCTGAGGGTCCCACCATCAGTTCTCCCTGACACGCCCACAATACTATTCACCACTTTTACACTTTTGATTGGATGTTGGAGGCTTGGGTGATGAATGAAGTGAGAGAAGAGAGGATCAACTGGGTGTGCAGACAAGCTCCGCACTCCCCTGACAAGCCATCCCTGCTGCACCCTACTGATGTGGGTCACTTCAGGGAGCTAAAGGACGACTCCAGGCACGTTGGTGGGAAGGGCAAGCTCTCCAATGTTCAACATTATTCCAGAGGATTGAATAGGATATAGAGAGAGAAGCTCCAGGCGTAGAAGAAGATGAATAGTAGTTTTAGAGAGAGAAAGTTATGATTTTTGCATTTCTTCTATTGCATTGTCTTGTAATCAATGGGATGAATCTTTAGAATTTCATTGAATGTCATTAATGCTATTTACCTTCATGTTTCTGGCTAGTTAATGCTCTTCTAAAGTTTCTACCATTAATGCTTCAAGTCTTTCATTATCTTAGTTGTAAAAAATGGGTTTGAAATGCTTTCGCTCTTAGCTTGTGTTTTATTGCATTTAGTGATTCTAGAACTTCATATTTTTGCGATGCATTCTCTTTACATTGTCACTTTTATTCCAAGTATGAGTAGCTAAATCCTTTTGTTGGCAAGACCAAGGGGAATCTCCCTTTGGGTATACCATTTCAACTCCTTCTCCGCCCTCCCTTTAGAGTCCAATGGTTCGGTTTGACTAGATTGAAGGTGGATGATTCGGTGAGTCTTTGATAATCCATAGGCCTAGTCACGTTTTATGCTTAGATACTCACCGACATCATCCTCGGCTTTCTATGAATCAATCATTCATTCATGCTCAATGGGAGGAGTGATTTGAGTTGAGATGGTATACCCATTGGAGTGACCTCTTGGAATTGCCAACATTTTCTTTCCCATTTCATTTTCACCAAAACACATTTCACCAAACAACTTTCCACCACAAGAATTTTTACACTTTATTTTCCCAAAATCACTTTCAAATTGGTTTACTTCCTTCCCCGTGGAAACGACCTTGGAATACCACCAAGTAAAACAAGACCTACGAAAGTCTCCTTGCGATTGGGGAGCATTTTTGTGCATTCATATATCGCATTTCCACCAACCTATTTCCGTTCCCCTTGCCCTTTCTTTTGACACTATCCCAAGGGAGAGTGACATTCCCTTCCGTTCATACACTTTGGCTTCTAAGGGATAGTATTTAAGGGGTTAGGAATAACACCGTTTTTGCTTAATCAGTGCTCATTTTTGCAATTGTCCCTTCTGGAATTTGATGAAAAAATACTTGATCTTTCAAAAAATTGCAACCCCTTATCACCCACAGACCAGTGGACAGACTGAATTAGCTAATCGGGAGATCAAATTAATTTTAGAAAAAATGGTGAATCCAGACCGCAAAGATTGGTCGTTAAGACTAACTGATGCACTTTGGGCATACCGCACTGCTTTTAAAACAATTTTGGGCATGTCTCGTTATCGATTAGTCTATGGAAAGCCATGTCACCTACCTGTGGAATTGGAACATAGGACATACTGGGCCATTAAAGCAATGAACTTTAACTTGGACAAGGCCGGACTAGCAAGGAAACTTCAGATAAATGAATTGGAGGAATTGAGAAATGAAGCATATGAGAATGCTACGATTGCTAAAACCAGGATGAAAATTTTTCATGGCAAGAACATTGTGCGGAAATCTTTTGAGCCTTCTCAAAAAGTCCTGTTATTTAATTCAAGACTCCGCCTCTTTCCTGGTAAGTTGAAGTCAAGATGGACTGGGCCATACATTGTCAAAAAGGTGTTTGGACATGGAGCTGTTGAAGTGGAAAACCCATCGAACGGTATTATATTTACTATTAATGGTCAGCGGTTGAAACCATTTTTTGAGGACTTTGTTAAAAATGTGGAAACCATTTTTTTAATGGAACCAGAATACTCCTCCGAGATTCGTGCCTGCCGACACACAATTGAATCGGGTCAGGAAAAATCTAACCCAACCCGACCCGCTGGGGCGCCTTTATAAGGCCCCCAATCTTTTTCCTCTTTTTTTCCAGCCGCCGCTGTTGCCCCCCCCCCCCCTTTTTCTTTTCTTTTTTCTTCTTCTTCTTCCTTTTCTTCTTCGTGTTTCTCTGTTGACTGATAAACGACCCATCCCCTGCAAACCAATGACTACACACTCTACAAATACAATCTTTTGCTTCATGCTTTGCATTTTAATCTTATATTTGCTCATGGGTGTTCTTCTCTTGTTCGCACTCACACACAAAGATTTTCAGCCTACCCGAAACCCAAATCTACGCAAAGATGAGTAATTTGTGTATTTTTATTTGTAGGTTTCGGCAGATGAACCGATCTCTACCTTTCAACCTCATCTCCAAGATCCGTAAACTGGTAAATTCGAAACATTGGGGACAATGTTCTGTTTAGGTTGGGGGGTGAGAACTACAGTTCATATTTGCCACCATATGCCCGTAAATTTTTTAAATTTTTGTTGTTGTTTTTGCTGTTGTTGTTGTTGTTCTGATCATATTATGTACCTTGCCTTGTATAAATTGATGATTATGTATGTGAGTCAGCTTCAATCGTCTTTGTGACTGGCAGACATTAAAGAACCAGATAGTGAGTCTTAAAGCTTAGAAAGCATAGATGTTAAAATTTTTTGGTTTAGTCTGGGAGTTCTACGCACTTTTCCATCTGATGTGCATACTGTGATCATGAGAAAAACAAGACTGGTAAGGAAGGCCGAAATCCGAGAAAAACATGCAAAACCCCTATGTGGCAGAAGCACCTTTGCTAAACGCCGTCGTGCCAAAAGACTTGGTGCTTGTAAACAGTGTGACAGAGTCTTTCACGAGAAAAGATATAACCAGTGTTCTGAACCAATTTTCGGTCGCACACTCAATCGATTAGACTGGATAGTGAATGGGCTGAGTAAGGATTACCCTGATACGCCATGCTATTCCGGTACTTTGCTTAACCGGTTTGTGAGAGAGGAAATTGGTAGAGTCACTGGTTGTTCGAACTACACAAACACAGAGGGAGACTCGAATTAGATTATTTTCAGTAGGAAATTGTACTTTTGTTGGGATGAAAGCCAAATGTCCGAATTTTTTGTAAAAAGTGTAAAAATCTTATTGTACAAACTCTTTTAACGGAAATGAAAATATGGGCCGAGTAAGGAATATCCCAGAATATCAACCTAAAGCGTGGGTAGGGACTTATCCTGAGACGCCATAGGTTTTTGGTTTAAAATTGTGTGTTTAGCCCTCTCTGATTGTGGATAGTATAGTGCATAATTTTTTTTTTGATTTTGATTCAACGTTCGAACGCCAATTTACGTTCGAACGTCGCCTGCATACAGTGCTCAACCTCTGATGAAGCTTCTGATGGAACTCAAAATTATTGGGAGCTCAGCCCGTTCGAACGCCAATAGAACGTTCGAACGCCAATAGATCGTTCGAACGAGAAGACCTTGCAATACTATGGTCTCTAACAGAACTCAAAAGTACTAGAAGCTAGCTATGTTCGAACGACACTCATGTTCGAACGATCTTTTAAAAATCCCTCTACATACGTTCGAACGCCATTGACGTTCGAACGTCACGACTCAAGCTACAAAAGCCTGGTTCGTCTTCTTCATTTCAAAACCCCCAAAACCCTTCAAAATCCCCCAAACCCTAGAAATTCTTCACTTCCCAGACCTCAAAACACCCCTCATTCCCCTTTTCTACCTAAAATCAACCCTCCAAAAACCATTCCCACATAAAAAATCTCCATTTTCACCAAGAAATTCAAGATTTCCAAACCCAAAAACCTCCAAAATCGAAACACCATGCCTCCAAGGGTTAACCTACCTGCCAGGCGTACTCCACCAACTGAGGAACCTAACATGGTGGAGGAAGTAATCGAAGTGAGAGAAGGGAGGCCCCCCTTACGCTAAGATACGACAAGACCCGATTCCCCACATCTCTAAAAGCTGACAGGTACGATAATTTCTACTGAAAGCATGCTGTGGTTTGTGAGCGTGATGTGGTGTTGACTGATTTTGCTGAGTTGGGTATCTTTGCGGAGATGGAAAGGAGAGGTTGGGTTTTGTACTTGCAAAACGGTGGAGAGGCCGTGATTGACTTGGTGCGGGAGTTTTACTCCAACGCCGAAATAGTCAATGGGGCACTAAAGATCTATGTGAGGGGAATCCCACCTATCCCCCGAGAAAGAATGTGGCGATGAATGTTGTGGGAATGAGCTGATAGGTGTGTCCGACTTTTCTTGGACTGGAAAGAGATTTTTTAGACAAGGGGAGCTCACCGAAAAATACAAAATGTTAAACTTGATTGCAGTGTCGAATTTTGCTCCAATAGGAAGAAATAATGAAATCCACCCCGACATGGCCCGTCTATTGTATGCACTTGGGAAAGGCCACAATATCGATCTCCCCTCCCTAGTTTTGACGGAAATGAAGAAAGGGTGTGATGTGAAGTGGAATTCACTTCCCTTCGGCACCCTAGTGACTGAAATATGCAAGGATCATGGGGTTAGGGTAAGGTCAGAAATGGAGATCCAAAAGCCAATGGGGCCACTGAACAAGGCTTCCTTCCAGAGGAGCGAAGGTCACAGTGGCACCTCGGCAACTAGACAGGAGGTGCCCTCTACCCATGGAGTTGACGAGGTGCAGGAGGAGCTCGATGCGGATGAGGAGAGAGAGCTAGAGACCGAGAGAGGCCAGGAGCAGCCACAGGAGGCAGGTCCCAGCACCAGCACCCACCTGCCTAGAATTAAGAGTATAGTTTAGGGGTATGGATGTTTGTTTCTTCTTTGGTAGTTGTTATGGATATTTTAAGTTTTTGTGTGTTTGGTCACTTCTTTTGTGGATGAATTGGATCTTTGATGTTGATGTTAAACGATCATATTTTGTTAAATGAATGATTCAGTTTATCACTTGTATCTGTTTAAATGCATGCATAGAATTAAGAGTATAGTATTATGTATTAATAAATGATGGAACAAATGTGGATGATAAGACTGTTTGTTAAAGTAACTAATCACATGATCGGTTTGACACACAACTTAGCAATCTAGACCTAAAACCACAGCTCTTTAAACAATGTTATTTTCTCTATGCTTAAAATTATCAAATGTACATCGGTATTTGTTATTCTTAAGGTACAAGATGATCAGACTCGAAAATGGAATCGGTATATAACCGACATTCCACGAGAAACCTGATATAACCAGTGGAGATGACAAAGAATACCATGGTAAGTTTTGAGCCTTGCTATAATTTTGAGAGACAATCAACATTTACTCAAGTAAGGTCTTTCACTCTCAATTTTTGAATAATCTCATTAACCTTGCTTTGATGGACGCAACTAAAAGTGATCTATTGACATATCCCACAGGGAACCTTCGCATACGACACATACATATGCACATACTTGAGAAATGATCTTATGCCATCTTTGATTTAATTTTGAGCCTTAGCCATTTCTTTTACAAAATTATATCCTAGTTAGCCATGCTTGAGCCTTCAAAAGAATGATTTCTTTTTCAAGAAAACCATATGATAACCGAGCCACAAGAAAATATACTTGACAAACCTTACTATTTAATTTTCTTACACCCTCTTATCTATCAGTATGATACAGAAAAACAAGAAAAAGGGAGAAAGGCGATAATGGCTACTGGTGCATGAAGGAAAAGTCAAGGAAAACAATAGAAAGTGAAAAAGAAACAAAAAGACAGGAAATTGCCAAGAAAGTGAAAAATGAGAAAAATGAAAGAAAGAAATACAATTTCTTGGCAAAATATCGAAAAGAAAGAGGTGTGCTACACTACATAAACAGAGGATAGCTTTTGAATACTATTGACGTCATTTCGTTAGCCACTGACCTCTAGCCACATTACAACCTATTAAAACCCTAATTGATCTCAAGTCTGATGCATATGTAGATTGTCAACCAAAAGTTGGGGTATGTTAAATAGGATTTCTTTATTTGCATCAATATTCTTTCATGAGATTATGCTAAAATTAAGTCTATTTCCTCACAACTTCACTCCTTTACTAATTGTGCATGTGATTTTTCGATTGGCCATCTTCTGATCACATGCCCCTTGAGAAATAAGTCACTATATTCGGAGCGAATTTTTGCCGAGGGCATTTCTAAGAGAGGTTTGTGAATCAAAGCTATCCATGGAAGGTGGTAAAGTGGAATGTTTGTTATATAACAATTCTTGTTTCTAGAATGACCATTCCTATTACACAGGGAATTCCAAATGCCAATGTAACAGATGCTAATTTTTGCATAAAATCAATACCTATGAAAGAGGAGCTAGCGGGATATAAGTCAAAATTGAGGGTTGGGTGTCTCAACGACTATGATGCTAATTTACTTTAACCAGCAATCCCACATGCACATCTGTTCGACTGAAGTTTGTGGGTAGCTTCACTGAAAATCCTCACGAGACAACACTCGTCCGCTAGGGTAAACCTAGGGTTTCAACGGCTTGTTGCATAAGCTAAATGCAACTGGATGACCTACGAAAAAGGCATTAGAAATAGATTTTCAATTAATGTATTACTAGAGACTAGCAATATTTAGGTTGGGGAGTGTGATTAGTACTTAAAATTAGCATTTTATTATGCCTTTTTTAGACTAATTGTACTTTGATGGAGTTTAAGTGATGACATTTCAGGTCTTAAAGTGAACAAGGACTCAAGAATAAAAAATATCACATTTGAGTGTAACATCTGCACATTAGGGAACAAAATTGGAGAAGTTTGGAGCAAAGCAAGAACGTTCGAACGCCAAGAAGGAAGACTGACTGCTGAGACATGACTGTGAGCAGACCTGACTGCTGAGACATGACGTGTTGCAGCCAAGAAGGAAGACTCTGAGGCTCTGAGGCACTTGAGTATCACATTCGAACGCCAACTAACGTTCGAACGTCCACTTGAATTGATTGAGGACCAGAATGATGAGTGCAAAGCGCCAAGATGTGCATGAAGTGTGGAAATAGGTTTCCACAGAAGACCACAGACCACTTGAGTGAGAAGGTCAGACCCCATCTGGCGTTCGAACGCCCATAAAGCAAAGACAGAAGAAACGTTCGAATGCCAGACAACGTTCGAACGCCCATAAAGCAAAAACAGATACAACGTTTGAACGCCAACTCACGTTCGAACGTTCTCCACAGATTGACTACAGAGTAGTTGGTTTTTCACTTGGACTTGGGTGGCATACACTATTCCTTCACCCACTCTTGTCTCCTCCTCTTGCCTATAAATACTCTCATTGTTGGAGAGCATAGAGAGGAAGTAGAGAGCTTGATGGAGGCTTAGACTCCCACTCATTTTGTAGTAGAATCATCTTATATTTCCTTATATGAAGTAGTAGTGGTTCTAAGAGATTGGTTTGGCATTAGTCCAACATCTCTTAGCTTGTTGTAAGATTAGTTTTATGCTTATGCTTTCAATTACATGCATAGAAGGAGATAGTTTACCTTTGGTTGTGGATCTGTAACGCCCCCAAAACCACCCTGGACGACATTACATACTAAAACCATTTACATCATGAGAGCACTAAAATAAACCCTTCATAAATAAGACTTCATAAAAACCATTCATAACATTTACATCATTATCCCAAAAGAATATGCCATCTTTGGCCTTTACATTTCAAAAATCAACTAATGTAGCACAGCGGAAATAACAAAAGAAAACTAGACTTCACAAGGTTCAAAATGAATATCCTAGTCTAGAACAAAAGTAAGCGACATCTCTAGATGTCCCACTCGGGATCCAAGTATCCCTCTAGTGAAGCCTCTCCATGGCCCGACTCATTAGCACCGAGCTCATCCTCTGGCACCAAATCTGAAAAATGTTCAAGTGTAGGGGGTGAGCACGAAGCTCTGTAGAAAAATCTTCCCAAACCAAAACAAGGTTTAGAAAAGTATATAAAACGGTAGGTCTCATTTCACAAATAACATATATAATATTTGAAGTAAAACGAGGACATTTAAACAAATCTCAAGTTTAAGCCATAACAATAATCAAGTGAAAGGTTAAGGTAACTTTCCTAACAATATACAATTTCCAACTTTAAGCCATTTAGGAAGTGTAAAACCCGAGAAAATTTGAACTTTTGTGAAAAAGGGTAAAATGGTAAATTGCCACTATGGTACAGTTTGTAAACCTGAAATTTTCTAGAACTCGGATGACGAAACGAACCTCACCGTTGGATTCGTCTCGCGAAAACTAGTTACCTTGTCAAATTTCATTAAATTCCGAGTTAGTCGGATTTTTCGCGTTTTACGAGGCGGTCGAGCCTCGGGAGACCCAAAAAAAACGAAATTCTGATTTAAAATTTTAAATTTTGGGAAATAAATGACGGCAAGTTAAAATAAAAATATTTTGAACTTGAACCGGAGCGAAATTTAATCGTTTCGGGGTTAAAACGGACCCGGGAAATAAAGGCCGTGTGGCACATTGTGGGCCAAGCATTTAAATAGTATTTAAAGGGGAGAAAATCAGATTTCTCTCCCCATTTTGCTCAGCCGGTTTTAACGTGAGAGGAAGAGAGGGAAAGAGCAAGTTTTCTCCACCTTCTCTCTACGATCTACACCCATTGAGAGCTCAAATCCACTCGGGCCAAGAACAAAAGTCGTTCCCCTCGCCAAGGGCTACAAAACCATACCAAGGAGGTCGGGTTTTGGAGAGAATCCAAGGATGGGATTTTTGGAGGCTAGGGCTTTGGGATAGGATCGGGTTTTGGAGGCTTCCTACGGTTGTTCTACACGCTACAAGAGGTAGGGTTCCCTCCTACTAAGGTTTATTCCAAACCTAGGATGTTTTTATGAAATGGGTAAGATGGTAGATTGTATATCTCTTGCCTATTGTCGGTAATGTGTTGAAATGGTTATTGAAATGGGTAAATGTCAATTCTAATTGGATTGGTAATTAGAAATTTTTAAATGAAATTTCTAGAATTGGGTATATGGGATTGACCCAATGAAATTCTTGGGTTATGTGAATTGTGGGCATGCTATGTGCTTATGTTATGCCATGAGAATTAAAGTGTGTTGTTACTTGATTTTGTGATGACATGCTTGGGTGTTATTCAAGATAATGTTGGTATATGTATACATGTTATAATATATTGACATTGTAGAGAATTATGGAAAATTATATGTTTATGATGTAATTTTGCGTAAAATGTGATTGGAATGTTCATGTGTTCCTCATAGCATATTGAACATGGTAATATTGTTGCAAGGGAGCATCACATTGCATATGCACGGGAACATCGCATTTAGTGGGTGTGTGTGCATGGTGGTTGTCTTCACCACGCATGGTGGATGACGAGTGGGCTCGGGTAAGATGGGTCCATGACCTAATCGAGTCGCACGTTTGCACGGTTGTTAGGGTTGGGGTAGCAAGAAGGGTTAGACTATCCCTCGGGCGAGAGACCCGGTGATTGGATACGCACTCCGTTGGTATAAGAGTCCATAAAGTGTGTCGGTGTACGCGGAACCGTTGGTGGAAGTCCATGAATTCTGTGTCGGTTAGGTGCCGTTGGTGTAAGTCCATAAATATCCACCCCAAGAAAGACCCTATAATGAAATGTCATTTGATGTACAACATAAATAACGGATTAGTACACATTGACACTTGCATGTGTAGAGGAGCCGAGAAGGGCTCGGAGGATATGCATAAATGGGTCTCACCTCATTCCATAGCATGGCATTGCAAATTCCATCATTGAATAGATTTCCTTGCTTGGGATGTTATGAATTGTTGTTTTGTGGCATGTGAACATTTCATATGCATATAGGTTGGGGAGTAGCCTCATTAGGAGATACCCTATTGAGCGTGGCTCACCCTTTGTGGGAAAAACATTTCAGGTGTTGGGTTTGCACCGGTGGATGGCTCACTTGGGGAGCATCAAGCATGAAGGGGGCCGACTTGTGGCCTTAATTTTGAGTTGTAAAGTTTTTACCAAAATTTCCATTTTGATGTATAAATTATGGGAAATTGCTGTAATGGAATTTTTATAAAGCATGTTATATGGACAATCCTATTACTCTGGCATTGGATGAGTTGGGGAAGGTTTGGAAAGGATTGGAAATGAAAAATGGAGGAAAAAGGCAAAACTAGACAGAGAGTACCGGTACCGGGTACCGGTACTGAATGGTACCGGTACTGCGTACCGGTACCCCCTTTCCAGTAGGTTGACAGTACCGGTACCCCCCTTTCCAGTGGGTTGACAGTACCGGTACCGGGTACTGGTACTGAATGGTACCGGTACTCTCTTCAAAATTTTCAGTTTTTCACACTGCTTCGCCCTATTTCCAATCTACGTTTTTCCTTCCTTCCAATGATATAAATGGACTATAATGGAGTATAAATCATGGTATATTGAATATTGGTTGAACCCAATGAAAAATCGAATCCAGTTAACAATTGTGAGTTAAGATCCCGGTTAAGGGGATACTACTACCGTGGTGTTAGGTTGAGTGACATCCACGGGTATTTCCGCGGGTTGACGGGTGGTCAACGGGTAATAAAGGACCCCCGGAAATTGGTGTGTCACAGCTTGGTATCAGAGCATAGGTATGCGATTTACCTAGGACTTGATGGGGCATGGGTCTAGACCATTGCATTCATTGTACATTACATGTTATTTGCTTAAATTGCTACATGTTATGTGATATGTGATATGTGATATGTGTATTATATGCATCGTAAAATGTGTATGGAAATGGACACACTAGGGTTAGAGAACTTAACCTTGGGAGTGGGAAAGCAAATGAACGGGAAAGTTCAAAGCGTAAGGGTCCACTATTGGAGGCATACGCTCTACTAGTGAGACAATGAGAAAGATTTAAATGTTTTAACTTTGGTCCCTACCTCGGGATACTAAGTTAGTGTGCCATTGCCATTTGACGTGTGTGTAGATGGCAAGTGGAAGAAGAGGACGTCGAGGCGGTGGGCGGAACAATAACCAACCACCACCGGTCTTCGATCAACAAGCGTTTACGGAAACCATGGGCATGATGGCGGCTACAGTTGCACAAGCTAGTGCAAATGCCGGACATGGAGGCGCGAGTAACCTCCAACAGTTTAAATCACACAAACCTCCAGTCTTCATGGGAGGGGCGGACCCGATGGTGGCCGACCATCGGTTCCGGCAAGTCAACAAGATCTTAGGGGCGATGGAGGTCACCTCAGACGCTACTAAGATAAGGCTAGCTGCATTCCAGCTAGACGGAGAAGCCTAATTGTGGTGGGATTGGGTGACGGCCTCGAAGAACTTAGAGGCCATGACATGGGGAGAGTTCAAGGAGCTCTTCATGGGTAAATATTTCCCAACGGCCGTTCGACATGCAAAGGCCCGAGAGTTTCTAGATTTGAAGCAAGGGTCAATGACGGTGATGGAGTATGTGGCTAAGTTCACCGAATTAGCCCGATTTGCTGATGATTACGTGGCCACGGATATGGCCAATGTAAGAAGGTTCGAGGATGGATTGAAGCTATCCATCCGGGGAAAGATTGTGGGCCTCCGCCTGCAAGACTTGGACTCTATGGTCGAGACAGCAATGACCATTGAGAGGGAGGTTGACGATGCTCGAAGCATCCGTGAGGCGGGTGCTAAGGATAAGAAGAAGGAGGGCCAATCCTCTTCTTCTAGTTCGGGGAAGAAGCAACGGACTTCTACTCCACAAGGACAGCAAGGACAGGGCCGTGGCTATCAAGGCCAAGGCCAAGGTCAATTTTCCCAGGGCGGGAGAAACTTCAGGACTACCCACTAGGCAGGCCAGAAGACATGTTTCCATTGCCACCAACCGGGGCATATGAAGCGGGATTGTCCGCAGAGGCAAGGATCCCAGAGCTATGGGACACCTCAGTCCCAGTCATCAGTGGGACAGTCGCAGACACACCTTGTTCCTCCCTACCCCGCCATGGGCCAGGGAAGCCAGTATCAGTTCCAGGGCAATACTCAGGCCCCTACCACTTTTCGAGCGGGGACTCCGCAGTCGGGCCAGATGGGCCAAAGCATGGGTCGAGGCCGAGGACAGGGCATGCAGGCCGGGACTTCGGGGACCCAGAGGCGTGTCTACGCCATTACACCTTAGGCTGAGCCAGTGGACCAGTCGGTCATTCGGGGTACATTTCTACTTTCTCGCTTATGGGCTAAAGTGTTATTTGACTCTGGTGCATCGCATTCATTCATTTCTGCATCATGTGTGAGGGATTTGGGCTTAGAGGTTGATACCTTGGAGGAGCCGTTATATGTGAATTCACCCCTAGGAGCTAGGGTGTGTGTGAATCAGATATGTCGGGGTTGTGAGCTAGAGATCTCGGGGATTCTACTCACCGTGGACCTTAGGGTTATGGACATGTCGGAATTCGATGTCATCCTTGGGATGGACTGGTTGGCGGCGCATCGGGTCGTTATTGATTGTGACAGGAAGAGGGTCACTGCCTATACACCGGATGGTGTTTGTTTCAAGTTTCAGGGGGAAAAACATGATGTTTTGCCTCAAGTCGTGTATGATTCACGATGGCATGGGCAATTGATGGGTTGGCTTGCGAGCCTTACCCTGGAGGACGAGGCAAGACAAGAATTGGGTCTACCTCGGGTGGTGTGCGAGTATGAGGACGTTTTTCCGAACGAGTTACCGGGATTACCTCCCCATAGGGATGTGGACTTTAGCGTTGAGTTGCATCCGGGTACTTCGCCCATTTCTATGACTCCACATAGGATGGCGCCAGCTGAGTTGCAAGAACTCAAGGTCCAATTATAAGAATTATTGGGCAAGGGCTTTATTAGACCGAGTACCTCACCTTGGGGCGCTCCGGTGCTGTTTGCCAAGAAGAAGGATAAGACCCTTCGATTGTGTATAGACTATCGGCAGTTGAACCGGGTCACCATCAAGAATAGGTACCCTTTGCTGAGGATCGATGATCTGTTTGATCAGCTGAGGGGGGCGCGGGTCTATTCAAAGATAGATCTCTGCACGGGCTACCATCAGTTGAGGATTTGGGAGTCAGATATCCCTAAGACGGCGTTTAGAACGCGGTACGGGCATTTCGAGTTTACGGTGATGCCATTTGGGTTGACGAATGCCCCAGCGGCATTCATGGATCTCATGCATAGGGTGTTCCAGCCCTATTTAGATCAGTTTGTCGTAGTGTTTGTTGATGACATCCTGATCTACTACAAGACAGAGGAGGAGCATGAGGGTCACTTAAGGATTGTTCTCCAGACCTTGAGGGACCACCAGTTGTACGCCAAGTTCAGCAAGTGTGAATTTTGGCTCACGGAGGTGAAATTCTTGGGACACGTGGTGTCAGCTTCGGGGGTGTCAGTTGACCCGGAGAAAGTTGAAGCAGTTATGAGTTGGGAGAGGCCAAAGTCAGTCTTCGATATACTTAGTTTCTTGGGATTGGCAGGGTATTACCGGAGGTTCATCGAGGACTTCTCCCGACTAGCCGCACCTATGACTAGATTGACCCGGAAGGAGGTCAAGTTCGAGTGGAATGATTCGTGTGAGAAGGCATTCCAAGAGCTAAAGAAGAGGCTCACTTCAGCTCCTATCTTGATTGTTCCAGAGAGGGGGCAAAACTACACGGTGTATTGCGGTGCCTCCAAGGACGGACTGGGTTGTGTCTTGATGCAGTCCAGGAGAGTGGTGGCTTATGGTTCTCGACAGTTGAAGAATCACGAGCAGAATTACCCTACGCATGATATGGAGTTGGCGGCCGTTGTCTTTGCCTTAAAGGCTTGGCGCCACTATTTGTATGGTGAACAATTTGAGGTGTTTTCGGACCACAAAAGTCTGAAGTACATCTTCACTCAACGGGACCTCAACATGAGGCAGCGTAGGTGGATGGACTACCTAGAAGACTATGACTTCACTTTGCATTACCACCCTGGTAAGACAAATGTGGTGGCTGATGCACTTAGCCGGAAGTCACGGGGTGTCTTAGCTAGTGTAGCTTCTCGAGAGTGGCGGATGCTTGAGACCGTGGGCCAATTTGGGCTGCATTATCGGGGTCGGACTCAGGGTGTTTTAGGAAGCTTGGTGGCTACGCCTTCCCTACTGAGCAGAGTGATTGAGTCCCAGAGACAGGACTCAGAGTTATCATCCATCAGGGACCTAGTGCAGGCAGGTACTGGTGACGAGGGCTGGGCCATTCACTCGGATGATAGTCTTCGGTTTAGGGGAAGGGTTGTGGTTCCCCAGTCGACGGAGCTGATAGAGGAGATCCTCAGGGAGTTCCATTGCTCTCGTTTTGCGGTGCATCCAGGCGGCACGAAGATGTATCATGATCTTCGTCGCCAGTATTATTGGAGCGGGATGAAGAGGCAGATTGGCGACTTTGTCAGTAGATGCCTCACATGTCAGCAGATTAAGGCTGAACACCAAAGGCCAGCTGGTATGCTTCAGCCGTTGGAGGTGGCTGAATGGAAGTGGGAGCACGTCACGATGGATTTTGTGACCCACTTGCCACGGACATCGCGGGGACATGATGCGGTGTGGGTGATAGTGGACCGGCTTACGAAGTCGGCACACTTTTTGGCGGTGCGGATGACCTTCACTCTGGAGGAATTCTGCAGGTTGTACATAAGGGAGATAGTCCGGTTGCATGGGGTACCCGTATCTATAGTATCAGATCGGGATCCCAGGTTTACGGCTCACTTTTGGGAGAGTTTCCAGCGAGCCATGGGGACTCAGTTGAGGATGAGCACATCCTTCCATCCCCAAACGGACGGTCAGTCGGAACGGACCATCCAGACATTAGAGGACATGCTACGAGCATGCGTCCTAGACCTCAAGGGTAGCTGGGAAGAACATTTACCCTTAGTGGAATTTGCCTATAACAACAGTTATCAGGCTAGCATACGGATGACACCCTATGAGGCACTTTATGGGAGGCCTTGTCGTTCTCCGGTCTGTTGGACTGAGGTTGGAGAAAAACCCTCTACGGGCCCAGAATTGATAAGAGACGCCTCAGAGAAGGTGGATCTGATAAGGAAGCGTCTTCTCACGGCTCAAAGCCGGCAGAAGAGCTACGCCAATAGGCGGCGGCGGCCTCTGGAATTTGAGGTGGGGGATCATGTCTTCTTGAAGGTGATGCCTAAGAGAGGAGTGGTCAGATTCGGCAAGCGGGGAAAGCTGTCGCCGAGGTATATTGGGCCCTTCGAGATACTTGAGAGAGTGGGCACTGTGGCCTACAGATTGGCGTTACCGCCAACTTTATCGGGTGTTCACGCGGTATTCCATGTCTCCATGCTCCGGAAGTATACTCCAGATCCGACGCATGTTGTGGATTGGGGCGAGCTTGTTGTTGACACGGATGGGACCTTCGAGGAGGGGCCAGTGCGTGTCATGGATAGTCGGGATCAGGTTTTGCGAGGCAAGACCATGAGGCTTGTGAAGGTGTTGTGGCAGCACCGAGGAATGGAAGAGGCAACATAGGAGCGTGAGGACACCATACGTGCCAATTATCCTTTCTTATTTGAGGATGGAGGTACATTCTTATAGTCATTTAGTGTTATGTGACTGTGGCATATGCATGTGGTTGTTGTGCATGAGTGTTTGTATTTCGGGGACGAAATTCTTTTAAGGGGGGAAGAATGTAAAACCCGAGAAAATTTGAACTTTTGTGAAAAAGGGCAAAATGGTAAATTGCCACTATGGTACAGGTTGTAAACCTGAAATTTTCTAGAACTCGGATGACGAAACGAACCTCACCGTTGGATTCGTCTCGCGAAAACTAGTTACCCTGTCAAATTTCATTAAATTCCGAGTTAGTCGGATTTTTCGCGTTTTACGAGGCGGTCGAGCCTCGGGAGACCCAAAAAAAAACGAAATTCTGATTTAAAATTTTAAATTTTGGGAAATAAATGACGGCAAGTTAAAATAAAAATATTTTGAACTTGAACCGGAGCGAAATTTAATCGTTTCGGGGTTAAAACAGACCCGGGAAATAAAGGTCGTGTGGCACATTGTGGGCCAAGCATTTAAAGAGTATTTAAAGGGGAGAAAATCAGATTTCTCTCCCCATTTTGCTCAGCCGGTTTAACGTGAGAGGAAGAGAGGGAAAGAGCAAGTTTTCTCCACCTTCTCTCTACGATCTACACCCATTGAGAGCTCAAATCCACTCGGGCCAAGAACAAAAGTCGTTCCCCTCGCCAAGGGCTACAAAACCATACCAAGGAGGTCGGGTTTTGGAGAGAATCCAAGGACGGGATTTTTAGAGACTTGGGCTTTGGGATAGGATCGGGTTTTGGAGGCTTCCTACGGTTGTTCTACACGCTACAAGAGGTAGGGTTCCCTCCTACTAAGGTTTATTCCAAACCTAGGATGTTTTTATGAAATGGGTAAGATGGTAGATTGTATATCTCTTGCCTATTGTCGGTAATGTGTTGAAATGGGTATTGAAATGGGTAAAGGTCAATTCTAATTGGATTGGTAATTAGAAATTTTTAAATGAAATTTCTAGAATTGGGTATATGGGATTGACCCAATGAAATTCTTGGGTTATGTGAATTGTGGGCATGCTATGTGCTTATGTTATGCCATGAGAATTAAAGTGTGTTGTTACTTGATTTTGTGATGACATGCTTGGGTGTTATTCAAGATAATGTTGGTATATGTATACTTGTTATAATATATTGACATTGTAGAGAATTATGGAAAATTATATGTTTATGATGTAATTTTGCCATGAAATATGTAAAATGTGATTGGAATGTTCATGTGTTCCTCATAGCATATTGAACATGGTAATGTTGTTGCAAGGGAGCATCACATTGCATATGCACGGGAACATCGCATTTAGTGGGTCTGTGTGCATGGTGGTTGTCTTCACCACGCATGGTGGATGACGAGTGGGCTCGGGTAAGATGGGTCCATGACCTAATCGAGTCGCACGTTTGCACGGTTGTTAGGGTTGGGGTAGCAAGAAGGGCTAGACTATCCCTCGGGCGAGAGACCCGGTGATTGGATACGCACTCCGTTGGTATAAGAGTTCATAAAGTGTGTCGGTGTACGCGGAACCGTTGGTGGAAGTTCATGAATTCCGTGTCGGTTGGGTGCCGTTGGTGTAAGTCCATAAATATCCACCCCAAGAAAGACCCTAGAATGAAATGTCATTTGATTTACAACATAAATGACGGATTAGTACACGTTGGCACTTGCATGTGTAGAGGAGCTGGGAAGGGCTCGGAGGATATGCATGAATGGGTCTCACCTCATTCCATAGTATGGCATTGCAAATTCCATCATTGAATAGATTTCCTTGCTTGGGATGTTATGAATTGTTGTTTTGTGGCATGTGAACATTTCATATGCATATAGGTTGGGGAGTAGCCTCATTAGGAGATACCCTATTGAGCGTGGCTCACCCTTTGTGGGAAAAACATTTCAGGTGTTGGGTTTGCACCGGTGGATGGCTCACTTGGGGAGCATCAAGCATGAAGGGGGCCGACTTGTGGCCTTAATTTTGAGTTGTAAAGTTTTTACCAAAATTTCCATTTTGATGTATAAATTATGGGAAATTGTTGTAATGGAATTTTTATAAAACATGTTATATGGACAATCCTATTACTCTGGCATTGGATGAGTTGGGGAAGGTTTGGAAAGGATTGGAAATGAAAAATGGAGGAAAAAGGCAAAACTGGACAGAGAGTACCGGTACAGGGTACCGGTACCCCCTTTCCAGTAGGTTGACAGTACCGGTACTGGGTACCGGTACTGAATTGTACCGGTACCCCCCCTTTCGAGTGGGTTGACAGTACCGGTACTGGGTACCGGTACTGAATGGTACTGGTACTTGCGTACCGGTACCCCCCTTTCCAGTAGGTTGACAGTACCGGTACCGGGTACCGGTACTGAATTGTACCGGTACCGTGTACCGGTACCCCCCTTTTCCAGTGGGTTGACAGTACCGGTACCGGGTACCGGTACTGAATGGTACCGGTACTCTCTTCAAAATTTTCAGTTTTTCACACTGCTTCGCCCTATTTTCAATCTACGTTTTTCCTTCCTTCCAATGATATAAATGGACTATAATGGAGTATAAATCATGGTATATTGAATATTGGTTGAACCCAATGAAAAATCGAATCCGGTTAACAATTGTGAGTTAAGATCCCGGTTAAGGGGATACTACTACCGTGGTGTTAGGTTGAGTGACATCCACGGGTATTTCCGCGGGTTGACGGGTGGTCAACGGGTAATAAAGGACCCCCGGAAATTGGGGTGTCATAGGAAGGGCGCCTTCCGATGCATTGTCCCATACCAATGCACTGGCCAAGACGATCCAACCCATCATCCCATGTATATTGGTTCATCCCCGTACCATGTATGTTGATTGCTTCTCATGAATCTACCCAACGATTATACCTAGTCCACCAATCCCCATCACAATCACAAACATTTTAGAAAATGGCATCTACCATCCCAACGGCAGTGACGAGTCCCTTCCCAGGAAAAGTATACCATCCCTTGTTCGAACTCCAGTGAACGATAGTGGTAGCATTACCAAATGACAATCCACTACAAGTGTTAGGAAACCATCTCACCTCCACTGGAATAGATGTGACACCCCAAAATCCGGGGGTCCCGTTGATAACCCATCAACCCGCGGAAACATCCGTGGATATCGCTTAGCCCGACACCACATTAAGAATATTATTAAGCCGGGATTATAACCCATAATGAAAATTTGGTTTAACATTCATTTGATTCAATTAAAGTTCCATACACCGTGGTTTGTACCCCATTAGGGTCCACTTTGATCATCTAAGGGAAGGAAATTCAAAGCCCAAAGATTTGGCAAAACATTTGAAAATTTCAGATTTTTGGAATGACTACCGGTAGCTGTTTATCGGCTACCGGTAGCCGAAACATTCTGGAGTTACGACTACCTGTTGTCTACCGGTAGCCGAAACCTTCTGGAGTTACGACTACCTGTTGTCTACCGGTAGCTGATACACACTGGACAGTCGACTACCGGTAGTTACCCATTGACTACCGGTAGTTGCTGCCCAGATTTGCTTTCTTGCTCCATTTTTCGTTTCCAATTCATCCTAACTCAATTCCACATCATCCCAGACATGTACAACTATATTTTTACATTTTGCACAAGATCCATACACGACCATTACAATCTATCCCATACAAATATAATTCAAAAAGGGGATGAAATAAGTTTGTTTATACAAAATTTACATGTCATAAACCATTGTAAACCAAAAGGTTTACAAAATCCTGAGATAAGGCCGCACTTAGGCCCCCTTCACCCTTGATGCTCTCCATGAGAGCCAATCGCCGGTGTAAACCCGACACCTGAAATTGTTTCCCGTATAGGGTGAGCACAACGCCCAGTAGAGATAAACCTATAGAGGTTACTCTTCCCCTAGATGCACATGCTCATGTAATCATCACATAAACATATAATTAATCATTTCTCATACTTATGCATTCTATGATGGAATGCAACAATGCTATGCCATGGAATGAAGTGACTCTCACCCATGCATTTCAACCCGAGTCTTCACCGACTCACACAACACAATGCAACGCCAAAGTGTAATGCAACCCGTCTATTGACGGAAAAATCCTTCCAATGATCGTTATGAAATCCGATCATTATTGGAATCTACCCATTGAATGGGTGTTTTTATAACCAAATCCTTGTGTTTTCTTTGGGCAACGGATTTTCGGAATCACACCGCCAGTTCCGTACACCATGTCACTTTTCTGGAATCTCACCGCCGGCCAAGTGACTCAACCAAGTGGTTTAGGGTTTTGCACCCAAGGAAGTCGCCATGCCTCTTCTTGCTATACCCAACACAAGTTTTCCTTATGCAACATGCGACTCAAAAAGGATCGTCGATCCAATTTCTCCCGAGCCCACATATCAAGCACCAAACAAGGTGTCGATTAAATCTATGCATCTCCCACACACCAACACTCATGCAATTGTCCCATGAATGTGATGCCATGATCATGCCCAATATGTAATGTATACTACATGAGCAATAATCAACACATATCTTCACATTCCATGGAATTTAAATCATAAGCATGTAAATTCCATAAACCATCATAACAACATATCAATGAGCATATGTCAATACATCAATAACACATTCAAACATGTTATTCCAATGACCCCAAACAAATCATCTAAACAACCCACCAAGGCATATTATCAAACACCTCATAGGCACTAACATATTGTTTCATTTTAAGCAAAACAACAACTTCCAACACACAAAACATGCCTTCAATATCACCAAGTTATATAATGCATCACATATAACTTACACATATCAAAATTTAGCTAGCAACAAGCCTAAGCTAATTTCATGCTCACCTTTCCATTCTCATAACCATAAACACATATATATATATATATACATATATACACATGCATATATATAGATACCCTTAAACTAGCTACACCTAAGGTAGAATAATCCAAGATAGGAATAACCCCTACCTCAATAGAGATGTAGGCAATCTCTATACACCAAAATCACTCAAAAACCAAGACTTTCCCCAAACTTCACCCTTGGATATTCGGTGAAACGCCTTGTTTTTGGTACGTAGTCGAAGCCCTCACCGCGTAGAGCAACTTTAATTCTTGGTTCTTGTTGATCCGAGCGACGGAGCTCCGGGAATCCAAGAGAGAAGACTTGAAGAATTGATTTTCTCTCTTTCTCTCTACTCACGCCTGAACCAGCCGGCCAAATGGGTATAGAATATCTGATTTTTCAGATATTTTGCCCCTTTTATACTTTTTAAGACTTGGCCCGAGTCGAGCCACATGTCCCCCACTTAATCGGGTCCGATTTTATCCCGAAACGATTTATTTGATCTCGGTTAACTTCAATTTAATTTTATTTGAACTTTAACTTAATTTTAAGGAAATTTAATATTTCTCGTTTTTGGGGACCTTTACAAGGTCAATCGCCACGCAGTCGTCTCGAACTACGTGCAAAATCCGACTATCTCGGAATTCAACGAAATTTCTGGTGGTCACTAGATTTCGCGTTGCGAATCCAACGACGCACTCCGTTTCCTCATCCGAGGTCTAGAACATATGTATTTCAAATACGTGCAGTAATGGCAAATTACCATTTTGCCCTTTTTCCGAAAAATTTCAAATTTTCCCGGGTTTCACAATAGACTAACCTCTAACACTCTACGGCATCTCTCGATGGTAATTCAAGTCCATCACAACAACCATACCAATGAGGAAACCAAAATATTCTCAATTCACCCTCAATTCCAAATAAAGACAAAATCCACAATTTCTCATTTACAATTTAAGTATCACAATTGTACCATTCTCAATAGACTATAATAATAAGGCATTAAGATATGCAAGAAATCATATCAATAAAACTTTCAAAATCTTAATATCAAAATTCTAGGGTTTTGCCAAACAAAACATGATTTCTTGGAACAAGAATAGGGATTAGATGAAAACATGATTTAATCAACAATAGGCATTTAGAAATCAAGAATTCATGTATTTTTCATAACCCAAATATGTATTTAACCAAAACTAAGATTTTGGAAATTCAAGAACAAGTTTTCTTGGACCCAAACATGTATTTTCTTCAAAGTTATGTTTCAATAACCAAGAAACCAAGAACTCATAGCTATTTATCATATAACTACCAAGAATATGAAAAACATTCATATATAATACCCTAAGCCTCAATGAAAGAATTTGAGAAGAACCCCCTACCTTGCTCCTTAATTTTTGTGTGAAGAACTAGAAGAATTGATCATTTCTCAACTTGAATCACGACCTCAATCTCTTGCTTTTCCTTTCCTTCTTCCCCTTTAAGCCTCTCAATAGTTAGATTTGATGAAATGGATTGCAAATGGGAGAGAAAACGCCCAAAACAAGTCTGAGTCGTGAAGCCCTCGGGTTGGCGCGTCCGGACGCGTGTTTTGTGCTGTCCGGACGCGTGTTTTTGTGTCCAAGTTTCTGCCATACGCGTCCGGACGCGTGTCTATTCCCGTCCGGACGCGGGTGACAGTATACCATCAACTTCCAGATCAATTTTGACCTATTTATAAGCCGATTCAGAAAATTTTCGTGAAATACTATTTTGTAGCCCTTGAAGTCTAGTTTCTACTGTCAAAATTTCAGATCAAATTGACATCAACATAGAAAGTTATGAGCACATTACTAAGAAGTTTCCAAAATCCTAAATCTCCAAATTTTCTCTAAAGTGTGATTTCACTCCGGAATACTTCCAAACTTCTACAACATACCTTATTACCTCAACTAACATTTTTATTTCTACTATTACAATCTCCATAGTTCATGCATACATCATTTATATATCTTATCATTTCAAAAACATAATCACATTACTATATAACGACCAGAAACGTGGGGGTTTACAGGATCACCCTCCAAAAGTGACTACCTTTCTTCTACTTTTAATTTGTGTTTCATTCACTTCCATTGCTTGAGCTTCTTTCTTCCCTTAGAGGAGTGAAACTCTTCCACTTTTCTAGAGGTTCGCCAAAGCCGTGAAGGGTGGAACGTGATTCACTCATTCTTTGTCGAAAATCGGCTCCTTGTTTATTGTGCTTTGTTTTGTGAACCCTCTACTTGGAGGAATGAGCATCACTCACTTTTCTAGCTTTACCAAAGCCATGAAGAGTGAGTAGTTTCTCATTCACTCTTTAGTAAGAGGAGAATGACATGTATAAAAAATGCAGACGTTATATTTGTGCAATTTTGATTATGCTTAATGTTTTATATTCCCCATGCTTTTTGAATGATTGATTGCATCTAGCAAAGCTAAGGTACTTTGTATAACCAGGAGTTCTTTCTATTACATAGATAACTCTTGCATAGAAAGACTTGTTGGTTCAAGGCAAGTATCCCGGCTAGATCTTCATGACTACCCTTCAATCTTCACCATTATTGTGCTTCAATTAAAGAATGGAAATGGAACATTAATTTCATGATTGGATGTCCTGTAGAAACACTTGCTTGTTTGTAGACGGGTTAAGTCTCGACACAAACAATTCTTGTAAACTTCTAGAAAGACATTGGAATCATGTTCTTAATTCTTATAATCTACCGTTATCTTCCGATTAACCTGCTGCTGACACTGGGGTTAATTGAGTTATCAAGCACAAGTATAACAAACCGGATAATTGACTACATGTACAGATCCTTGAACTAAAGAGTGTCTCTTTTACATTAAAAGCTTATCTCATATTTTTTTTAGAAAATTCTCTTGGAAAGAATCTTTTATTTTGTCCAGGAAATCTCACACCTCACACAACTTCAAATCTCAAGGGTTACAATCAATAGGTCTCCACCACTGCTTATCTCAAAACACCAACAAGAGTTCCCTGTGGATTCGACTTCGGACTCAAACCGGATTATTACTACAGCTTGACCGCCTGCACTTGGGTGTACACATTTCGGATCAAGTCATTGATCAACTACCACAACAACATAGTAATATGAATAATAGAATAATGTTCAACTTTATCCATATAGATCTGCATATATCAAATCCAACCTGCAATTCTAAAACATGCATTTAATTAAGATCCATATCAGCTCCCATATAAAAATTGATATAACAATAAGTTCAAAATTCAAGCAAAACTGAAACAAATAAAAAAGATTGGTTCAATTGATCTTGTGTTTGTGCCTAAAGACGCCGAGTAACCAAAAACAAAACCAACAATTAGTAATAAATTCATTGGACAAAAAGTTAAATCCTCCATATATTTTAAAAAAATTTGGCCAAAGTTTCCCTTAAAAATGGGACATCATAAAATTTTTAACCTGTATATACAATTTATTCTCATACCCAAAAAGGTTACTAAATGTCTAACTATCACGCCATAATTTTTCCTAACACAACCATTTACCAACTAACGCAACCACATAAATGAAATCCATAACAACATATGAATTCCATAATAAAAATATTCATGTTGCATGCACCCAAGAATACTCAATGCTTAAATCCAAAGATTTCAATCAACAACATTTATGCAATACTTTATGCACCAATCTATTGAAAAAAATAGAAAATTAATCTATGATTCCGAGAGAATGAAAGAAATGGATAAAAAACAATCTACAATTTCGAAATGAAAAAAATGGATGAAAAAGGGGTTACTGTAAGCCTAATGGGGATCAAAGGTTTGAATGTTATCTACATATAACTTCACTGGAAAACAACCCCAAGCATGCTTCCATATATACCTGAAAACAATATAAGGAACAAAAATCAATTTCAATTTTCTGGAACAAAAATTAATTATAGATAACCTCAAGCATGCTTCCACACACATGCGAGTGTTGCATGGGCTTGTGTGTGAGTGCTTCATTAGTGAGTGTGTGCAAGTATGTATAAGTGCTACTATTCAACGAGATGCAGAGTCGGTGTGTGCGAATGTTGTGTTAGCGAGAGAGTGATCAGAAATGAATTTTGTATAGTAAACAGGTTTGGAGTGTAGTGCTCTTCCAAAATTTAGAATTGGTAATACCTTGATATGTTTTTCGTTAAATAAAATTAACTTTATTGATCGGAAGAATTAGCATGACAAAGAAAAAGCGACAAAATAATTAAAAAACTAAAGAACTTGACTTCTCAAAGTTACTTTTCCTCTAGCCAAGATATACAACCCCTGCATCCTTGAGCTCATATTGTTTCATGCAAGATCAAGCTTTCTTCGCCTTTTGGTCATCCTACCATAGGTGGTTCTTGTTCGGTCAAAGAACATTGTAGAAACTTTAACTAACGTAATGACCAACATTGCAGGGAAGCCAATTAAGAAAAATAGCAAATAATAAAATAAGCCTATATAGTTGAAGAAAAGTTCAAAGCGCTAAGAAATTTGAAAAAATAAATTTAACTGCAATGACAGAAATAAAACTTCTAAGCAGGTGTATGTAAGGTAGAAAAAATGTCAACTTAAAACTCAGCGAAATTATAGAAATTTGAATGCAAACAACCTATAGAAATTTGCAAAAAATCGAACCTAACCTAACTATAAAATTCACATCAAATGGAACCTAATTCACTAAAATCACAAAAATTTATTGTTGGAGTAGAACCCAATTCGAAAAAAACGTGTTGTGTGTGCAGTTGAAAATGTGTGTGTGTGTGGCCGTGGGCCTCTATGTAACACAACAAAATTGTAGGCATAAACAAACCACACCCACAAAAATTAGCAAAAAGAGAAACTTTTGATATGAAAAATATTATAGCACCCACAAATACCAATTGGGCTAAACTTTACATGGATTGTTTAGGTTAAAAAATCATAGCATCGAATTTGTTGTCACGCTAATGCTTTAACCCAATTAGATTTTCATATAATTACTCAATAGTCATGACTATCACACATGCTCGTTGCAATTAGTATATCACATATATAGTATTTCTTAATGTCATGGCTCAAGAAAAATATTTATACCAATGCAACATCCTTTTCTTCCGTGGAACAACAAAAAATGCCAAGCGCCAACCAAAAAAGGAAGATTCATGTTGTTCAAATACAACACTGAAGCTCAAAGAGGAAAGGTTTTAAAACTAACAAATAGTTATTAGAAATACGAACTAAATATAAGAGTTAGTACATACACACGATTATCGGAAAAAAATACAAACAGTCGTGTAAAAGCATATTACCTCACTGTCCACTAAACTAATTACTCCGACCAAAGTTGAAGAGATAGAGATGAGATTTAGCAAAGCAACCTATAAAAAAAATAAATAAGCAAGTCTTATTAAGTATATGTAATTACGTAGAGAAGATTGATTGACCCATTAAGCACGTATCATAATTACCTAGAGAGATCGATTATCCCATTAAGAATTGATCGATGAATAACTTTATTCACTATACAGGGTGGTGTACAAAAAAAGCCAAAGTTTAGAAGATCACCATTTATCAACCAATATCACGATCAAATAAATTAATACAAACAAAGTGAGAAAGCTAAGATATAACGGCCTGATCATAAATTTTGTCCAATTGTCTTGTGGACTCAACACATAAAGGAAACCAAAAATAAAAAATAATAAAGATTTAATATGTTGGAAAAAATTCAGGATTTGATGTGTTAGAAATTAGTAGTGATTAATAAGATACAATACCAGTAACACCTTACATTGCAGTCTTTATTACAGATCAAGCAACTACTTAATAGACTTCCTGAGTACTTTTATTGGGTCCAAAGGCTGGCTGTCATTATGCGAGCAAAGAAAAAAAAATCAAATTCTAAATTAAACCATTGTAAATTACAAACAGAATGCCAAGACATTAATTATATTCAGTTCAATTTTAAACTAACTTAGTTTAGGCAAGGCTTAAACCGAACAAAATAACAACATAAATTCAACTCATCTATAAAATACTCTTCTATTTTATTATATAAATATCAGCCCAAATACTAAAACATCAGAGTTCTCAGTTTATTTAGCAAAAGGATGATCTTCCTGATTCTCTAGCATTACAGGCTAAGCTAGCTCCCATCATGAAAGACAATAAGAGTCAAATTCTCTCATCCATATTGTCCAAGCTGAAGGTAATGAAATTAGTCCTTGGTTTGAGATAGCTTGAACTGGATTGCAAATAAACAATCCATACTGCCCAACCTCTAGTAGACATTAAATTAAATAAACAATTACTTTTTAACCATCCTTGGTATTGGTATAAAAGTAGACAATGACCCATGTATATCATGAATGGATTAAAATATTTAGAATACTGATTAATACATTATCTATATAATATTATAGCTAATAAGTTGAATTCTAAACAGCTAATCAAGTCAGATTTTTAAATTTCAAAACATTACTTAAAAAACATATAACTATGGAATAAGATCAAACACCTTTTTATCCATGAAAGCTCGATCTAGGAAAGTGTGCCATCGTAGTCGAGAAACATCAGAATTTGCTTCCTTTTGGAAGCATTTGTTATCTGCTCAAACATGTCCAGGCTTATAAGTTGTTATGCCTTTACCAAAGCAAAGCTATCAGCTGATATGTCATTGTACAATAAAAATAGACGCTAGAAAACAAACAAAAAAAAAGTGCTTTATGTCTACTACATATGACGTACATGTGCTATCTGGATATGAATGTATTCATGATTGTTCACAGCTCTTTGAGAAATTTCATCAAACACATGGTGAAAAAAAAATCAATACAAATCCAATTGCTTGGAAGTTGGAGTCTTTCAAATGTATTTTCTTCCTCAAAATAAAAAGTATTCTCTAGCTTGGAAGTTGTGATATGAGCTCTAGTTAAAGCAAAAGAAATGCAATTCCAAATCCACACAATACCTCAATTTCGATAAAACTCTACAAAATTTAATTGAAACATAATTTCAACACATCATACCTACAAAAAATTGGGTACACAGTAAATTCATACAGGTCAAAAGAAAAAAGAATGGTGGAGTATACAATATTTCTCTTAGGCATTAACAAAAACAATTGATGTCCATTATGATTGACAGCAAATCAACACCTAACTAACGAATTTTGTGTATGTTATTTCAATTTGTGGGTTCTGTGTGTGTATTTATGCGTGATGTGCTGTGCTGTGGGTAAGGGGTGTGTGTGTGCGTGAAGTGTGTGTTATTGGTGTGATGAAGACAGAGAGAGGGCTAGGAGATATGAAGAGGGCGAGAGAATGAGAGAGAAATCACCATCAAAATTGGACTTAAATATAATAAGTACTTCTCTATGGCATTTCAACAAACACTTCATGTGCTATATGATTGGAGTTGTAGGTATAGGTGTCATTTGATGAAGGGGTGTGGTCGTGGTGGTAGCCGAAGATGGAAGAGAAAGAAGGGGAAAGAGGGACACAGAGTGAGAGCGAGAGATAGAGAGATACCTGGAGAGTGAGAGAAGAACGGTGGTGGGTATTTTGGCGTTGTTGCTAGTGACGTCGTTACTGCTGCTGCTGGCGATGCTAGTAGGGGGTGGAGGAGAGAGGGGGAGAGAGGGAGAAAAAAGAGGGAGATGCCTTGAGAGTGAGAGTGAGAGAGGAGCAGAGCTGTGGTTGCTGTGGCTCTCCATCGTGGTGGGTCTGTTTGCACAAATAGAGAAGAAAAAAGCATGAGATGAGGATGAGGGGTTAACGGTCGGATGAGAGGAAGGAGAGAGAGGGAGTGAATTTTGGGGAAGAGCACTTGATAGAGACAGATTTGAGGGGGAAAATATATGAGGTATAAAATTTCAAAGTGGTAGCTGTTTTATTATATAGATGTTTACTTACTTTAAATTCGTGTATAGTGTTGTTTTTCTTAGTTGCAGATATGGGTGTTTTTGTCAAAAGCTCAAGTGCGAGGTGTTCTCTAACCCTACTCACCTTTTTACAGTCCTTCATTGCATATCATATCTTTTTTGTTGCATTGAGGACAATGCATGAATCAAGTTGGGGGGGTGATAAGGTGCAGCATTTGTATGATACACCAATGTTTGTGGAATTTTTTGTTGATAATACAAATTTTTGTGGTGAAAAATTCACCTTTCACATATCATACAAATTTTTGTTCACAATAGTTGCAATTATGTGAAAAATTTGAAAATTTTTGAGAAAATATCTGAATGTTGATCTGTATTCCCTCATTAAGAGTGCTATGGGTTGTTGACATGTTGATCTTTGTGTTAAATTTTGAATATATGAGCACATTATAGAAGTTCATCCTATGCTTGAGTAGCACATATGTGTTTGTTTTTGAACTCACCAATATGTAAACCTTGAATGTGTAATTTTGACAATTTACGGATTGAGTTCACATTTTAGTGCTTGACATACATCGTGGAGATGAAGTAAGTACCCATGAGAGCTTTAGTGCCAATCCTTGTTGGAGGGAACTTACTTTTACTCAAAGAACAATTCTTCAAAATTCAAATTTGTTCAATAATCTCATCATGCTTGTTTTGGTTAGGTGCATTTGTGTAGTTGATTGACTTGTCTTGAAATACATAATGCTCCCCCATGCTTATCTAGAAATGATCTTAGGCCATCTTTGATTTATTTTGAGCCTTAGCCTTTTTTCTTGGTAAATTTTTTTTTATCCCTAGTGCCGTGATTGAGCCTTAATTATAAATTCATTTCCATACCACACATTTGACCAAGCCAGTGAAAAATGATAAAAATCTACCTCACCTTGGTTGTTCCTAGAGCTGAAAATGAGTGATCATAAAAGAGAAGGAAGAATGGTGTGAAAACTCAAACAAGAGGGATGAATGATGTTGAAACTCGAAGAGTTGAATGGAAAAAGAATGAAAATCAAAGAAAAGGAGAAAAAGGGTGTGCAAAGAAGAAAAGAATGAAAAAAGAAAAGGAAAATGTTAAGGAAAAGAAAGAAAAGAAACAAAGATGTGTGATGATGGGTGTGGACTGAAAATCCTATGGAAAGGGAGATGTTTTTGAAATAAAAGTCTTTCACTCGGAACAACTTTCCTTGTTATCCTATATCCTTCGTTTTTTTTACCTCAATATCACCCCAAGACCCCATTATAACCCTTGAAGTCGATATAGAGAAGCGTGGGAGATGCATACTTTTAAAGAAAAAGAGAAGTTGGTTTGCTATATAGTGCCCTAGCATTTCTTTCATGAGATTATACCAAGGTTGTTGCATTTTCATGCATGAACTTCATTTTTGGGTTATATGTGAGCATACTTCATTTTGTGCACAAGATTCTATCTCACATATACACATGGAGAGCATGCCAGGATAACTAGAGTGTGATTCATTGTTGAGAGACATCCTTGGGGAGGTTGCATCGAAGCTTGATTTGGATAGCCAAAGTGAATGTGAATTCCATTGTGTAAATGCTTAAATTACATGTCCATTGCACACACACAGGAGTTTGAAAATGAATGTGTAGGTGTGTACTCTAGACTAGCATTTAAAGCCATGATGTTGCTCATGCGTGCTTGGTTCGGGCATTAGAACGACGTGTTAGGTAGCTCTATGCTTAAAGGATAGGTGAATATTGCTAAACTTTCGATATTTGATAAAATTTAGGAATGTCCTTGCAAGTTAAATTTGTTTTGCAATTTGGGTATTCACTTTGGTAGTTTAAACTAGAAATCTATGTTTTGTAGTTTGAAAACATCAAAATCATAAATCATGTTGCAATTTCGGAAATGTCTTTGGGCATGATCATTCAATTGAGGTTCATATGGGTGGTTCAAATTTTTGGTATGTTAGATGTCCTATAAAGGGAATTGAAATGTGTTGTAGTTGAGGGAAGTTGGAGTGGATGTGAATTTTTGAACAAAGGAATGGTTTTGCAACAAAGGCAAAACCTTCCGGAAGGTTTTGTCCAGTGAGCAAAACCTTTCGGAAGGTTTTCCTTACTAGACAGAGGTGTCCCAACAGTAAGCAAAACCTTTCGAAAGGTTTTGATTGACCTTCCGGAAGGTTTTGCCTACTGGAATTTTTGCCTCAGGCAGTAAGAAAAACCTTATGAAAGGTTCTTATCGACCTTCCGGAAGGTTTTGCCCAAAAAACTAAAAACGAGGGTTTTAAGTTCGAAAATTTTGAAAAAACCTTCACATTTCCCATCCATCTCTTGCTTCCAAACTCTCTCCTCTCCTGCTAATCTCTTCTAATCTTCAAAAAACTTCAGCTACCTTCAAAATTCTCACTTTCTCTTGATTAGGGTTGAGTTTTAGGGTGTTGTAGCCGAAAATTTTAGTGTTCTTCACAAACCCTATATTTTCACTTTTCCCTCAATCTCTCAAGTCAATCTTCATCCTTTTTCAATTTTCTCAACTCTTTGCTATGGCTCGTAGTAATGGGATGTCTATGGAGGTGTTGGAACCTTTGGTGAGCCTTTTGGTGTGGTTGTTGATGTTTGTGGGTTTGGGGGCACTGTTGATTCTCATGGCCCGCACAAAAAGGAAGGGCCCCGAGTCTCCTCCACCTACAGGCTCTAGCTCCCAGAAGAGGACTGGAGAGGGCCCAAGGGGCCAAGAAAGGGAGGAAAGGAGGACTAAGGCTAAACATGACGCATGAAGACAACGAATTGAGGAAAAAGGCGTCATGTGCAAGAGATACGTGGATAGAGTCTCTCTCGGGCCAACCAATGAGGTTGTGAGAGTAATTGAAGCACGTGGGTTGAACCTATGGTTTTATGAGGTTAAGGGATACAATTTGGGGATGTGTCGTGAGTTTTACACGAAGTTGTTTGTGTTTGGCGAGGACGGTGGCAGATTGAGGACCAATGTGAGGGTTAAAACATTTGAGGTGACCCTCGACATAATCGCCACTTTGATGAGATACGAGAGGCCTCCCCTGACTATCCTGGTCTACCCACACAACGTGGATGGGGGTAGGACTATTAGTGACTATATCACTCTCACGTATGAGGACCTGACCACGTTCAAGGGAACAACGTTGGTCGGGGGCCTCAAGCATGCTTACGGGGTTATGAACAAAGTGTTGCATCATTACAATTTGATGCCCCGGGGTTCGGAGAAGAACCCGATCATCAAGAAGTTGGCCTTGCTCCACGCTTTCATGATGGGCGTGGCAATAGATATGGTGTATTTGATTTTTGAGGAGATGTGGGAGTTCGCTAAGGCTGCAAAGTGATTAGCACAAAACTTTGTATATTTTTATGTGCTAATCATTTTATTTTAATTGCTTTTGGAGATTAAATGATGGGAGTTAGGTTAATTGAGTTCTTAACGATGATATTTGGTGTTTGCAGTTAAAAGGTGCTAAATGAGGCTTCTTAAGGCCAACCCAAACCATTTGAGACAAATGAGGATGAAAAGGTAGCTTGGGGATAGCTCAGGAGAGAAGAAAACCAGAAAATCAGGAATTCAGCCAAACCGTACCGGTACGCTAAGGCTACTGGAGTTAATCGTACCGATATGCTGAAGCCATTGGAGTTCGCCGTACCGGTATGCGTACCGGTACGCTTTGCCTGATCTGCCCAAATGCTCTGCAACTCAAGTCTGCTGCTTTGAGGGTCCCACCAATAGACCTCCCATGCTCCCCTGACACGCCCACAACACTGTTCACCCCTTTCACACCTTTGATGGCAAGTTTGGAGTCTAGGTGATCAATGAGGAGAGAGAAGAGAAGAGGAGCTGGGTGTGCAGACAAGCTCTGCAACCCCTCTATCCAGCCATTCCTCCTGCACCCTTACAGATGGAGGTCACTTATGAGTCTAGGGGCACCTCTCCAAGCATGTTTTTGGAAGCCAAGCATTGGCATTCGGCCAGTAGACAGAGATAGATAGATATAGAGAGAGAGAGTCTGGGGAAGATGATGAATAGTGTTTTAGAGAGATAAACTTGAGATTTTTGCATTTCTTTCAATACTTTTTCTTGTAATCCTTTGTATGAATCTTTAGAACTTCATTTAATAGCATTAATGTTATTCTCCATGAAGTTCATTGCTAGTTTAATGCTCTTGTAAACTTCTACCATTAATGCAACAAAATTCTTCATTTTCTTAGCTGTAAAATTGGTTTTAAATGCATTCTCTTATAGCTTATGTCTTCTAGCATTTATGTACTCAAGAACTTCATCTCTTTGCAATGCTATCTCATTACATTGTTGATTTCATTTCAAGCATGAGTAGCTAAATCTTTTAGTTGGCAAAACCAAGGGGAACCTCCACTTGGGTATGCCATTTCAACTCATTCTCCTCCCTTTTTCAGAGATCAATGGTTTGGTTTGACTGGGTTGAGGGTGGATAAATTGGTGAGTCTTTGATATTCCGTAGGCCTAGTCACGGTTTATGCTTAGATACTCACCCTTCTTATCCCCAGCTTCCCACGAATCAATCGTTCATTCATGCTCTATTTGAGGAGAGATTCGAGTTGAGATGGCATTCCTATTGGAGTAACCTCTTGGGCTTGCCAACATTTGTTTCTCATTTAATTTTTTACCAAAGCACACATCAACAAACAACTTTCAACAAACAAAAGATTTTACACTTTCTTTTACTCAAAATCACCTTCCCCTTAGTTTACTTCCTTCCCCGTGGAAACGACCTTGGAATACCACCAAGTAAAACACGACCCGCGAAAGTCTACTTGCGCTTGGGGAGCACTTTTGTACATACACACACATTTTTGTGCATTCACATTTCACATTTCCACCATCTCATTTTCCTTTCTCGTTGCCCTTTCTTTTGACACTATCCCAAGGGAGAGTGACACTCCCCTTTATCCATACACTACACATTCTAAGGGATAGTTTTTAGAGGTTAGGAAACAACAACGTTTTTCATCAAGCATTTTTGGCGCCGTTGCCGGGGAAGGCAAGTGTCAAACCAAGAAGGTGATTTCCGGACGACGGAGGTAAGTCCTGTGATCTTCATCACGGGCTTAGGTACGTTGTTCCGTGTATATATTCTTGTTTGTGTATAAATTCAATTGCAGATAGTTTATTGCATGTGGGGAAGGGACAACCAAAATCGGTTAGTTAGGCAACCCATTGGCCCCAACATGAATCTTGACCAAGACCCACCCGAGGATGCGGGTGATAATTTTGAAAATGTGGATGTCAACCCGAACGTGCAAAGGGGTGGGGGAGGACCAGAACATAGAGTACCCAATCCACAAATACATTTTCCCCAACCTAGAAATGAAGGGAACAATATCCCAATTGATCCTCCGGCGAGGTCAATGCGGAAATTCCTTCAACCAACCCGCACCACCACACCTTCATGCATCCACCTTCCGGTCCAGGCTCATCTCTTCGTAGTCAAACCAGGGATGTTGCAATTACTTCCCACTTTTCACGGAATTGAGAATGAGAGCCCCTATTCTCATATAAGAGACTTTGAGGAAATAGTTGCAACCTTTCTCCCCAATCACAATATGGAAGAGATAGTAAGAATGAAATTGTTCCCTTTTTCCTTGACCGATAAGGCAAAAACTTGGCTTCATTCCTTGAGATCCCGAACCGTGACATCTTGGGGACAAATGATTTTCGTGTTTTTGAACAAGTTTTTTACGGTGTATAAAACCACCACCCTAAAGAAGCAAATTCAAAATTTTTCTGAGCTGCCCAATGAAAAATTCTATCACTGTTGGGAACGATACAAGGATTTGCTACAATCCATTCCACACCATGGCTTTGAACCATGGCAAATGGTGAGTTTCTTCTATAAAGGAATCACACCAGGCCATCGACAGTTCATCGATATGATGTGCAATGGGGAGTTTTTTAGCAAAGACCCTGATGAGGCCTTAGACTATTTTGATGCATTGACGGAAAATGCACAATCATGGGACATCACTAATCCCACCGATGTACCAAGGTCTTCCCCTCAAGGGAGTAGCCAAACTCATAGGGGAGGGATTTATGACCTAAGTGACCGTGAGGACCTACTTTCAAAAATTACCAAATTATCTAGGAAGGTTGAGAGTCTTGAGGTCAATAAGAGGCATGAGGTGTCACAAGTGTCAAAGGCCGAGGAATTTTGCTCAATATGTGAGAATGTGGAGCATTCCACATCGGAGTGCCCCAACATTCCGGCGCTTAAGGAAGCATATCATTTAGCCCACCAAGGCAATCATTCTCTCTTCACTCAAACACGTATAATCTGGGTTGGAGTAATCACCCAAATTTTAGTTGGAGGAATGAGAATCCCACGCCTCATGGTTCAATGGCACATATATTTCTCGTGCCTCCTAAGCAAGGGCAATACCACAACCAATACCAAGGTCAAGGGCAAGCGTCTAGCTCCCAATACCCCCGGTCCAATCCACAAGGGTATTCATCCAATCCACCCCCACAAAATTTCTCCCAAAGTCCACCTCTCCAAAACTTCTCCCAACAAGGTCCATCCAATCCTCCCACCTACCAACCTCCCCATAAGAGGAACTTGGAGGATGTGCTCTGTAACTTCATTCAAAGCCAAACCACCTTCAATAACAACATTTCGGCCCAACTCACGAAAATCACCAATGCCATAGGGTTGTCTCAACAAGAGAAAGGGAAATTCCCCGCTCAACCCCAAGAAAACCCTAAGGGGCAACATGTCATTGAGTCATCCGACCCCACCAAAGAAAGTTGTGAGCAACTCAAAGCTGTCATCACCCTCCGTAGTGGCAAAGAAATTGACAAAACCATTTTGCCAACGGTCTCACCCAAGACCACATTGCCAAAAGGAAAAGATATACTGGGTGACGCCGAAGAGGGTGACTGATGATTATGTGTTTATTCCTCCTATGCCTGCCCCTTTCCCACATCGTTTGAAGCCACTTGTCAAGGTGGCTAATTATGATGATATCTTGGAAATGTTTAAGCAGGTAAAGATTAACATTCCACTCATCAACGCCATCAAGCAAATACCATTGTGTGCCAAAATTTTGAAGGATCTATGCACGGTGAAAAGGAGATTGAATGTCCACAAGAAGGCGTTCCTCACAGAACAAGTGAGCTCAATATTGAGGACCAACACTGTAACACCCCAAAACACACCCTGGACGGCATTACATTCTCAAACATTCATATCATGAGAGCACTAATATAATCCATCAATAAATAAGACTTCATCAAGTCATCCATAAAATTTACAGCATTATCCCCAAAGGAATAGACCCATTTTGGCTTTTACATTCCAAAAATCAACTAATGTAGCGCAGCGGAAATAACAAAATAAAACTAGACTTTACAAGGTTCAAAATGAATATCCTAGTCTAGAACAAAAGGAAGTGTCGCTCTAGGCGTCCACCTCGGGATCCACGCTCCCGTCTATCGGAATCTCCCAGTGTGCGGGCTCCTCGACTCCCAGCTCTTCCTCGAGAGGGTAATCTGAAAAATGTTAGCGGTAGGGGGTGAGCACGAAGCTCTGTAGAAAAATTATCTCAAACCCAAACAAGGTTTAGAAACGTATTTAAAATGGCCGGTCTCATTTTTAACACAACATAAATACATAATTTGAAACAAGGCAGTGACATTTCAACAAGGATCTCAAGTTTAAATAGCAATAGTACTAGAAATGAACAATAATAACCCATTTTAATAAACATCCATTTTCAAAATATAAACCATTTCCCACACATTATATAATATTGTCCTCTTTTGGCATGAGCATCCTTATAAGGAACCTCTCACCCTCAAGGCTTGGTTACTCAAGCATCCTTAAAAGGAACCTCTTGAGGAAAATCACATACTGTCCTCTTTTGGCATGAGCATCCTTATAAGGAACCTCTCACCCTCAAGGCTTAGTTTCTTAAGCATCCTTATAAGGAACCTCTTAAGGAAAATCACATACTCTCCTCTCTTGGCATGAGCATCCTTATAAGGAACCTCTCACCCTCAAGGCATCACAAACTCAAGCATCCTTATAAGGAACCTCTTGAGGGAAATCACATACTCTCCTCTCTTGGCATGAGCATCCTTATAAAGAACCTCTCACCCTCAAGGCATCACAAACAACCCAACCAAGCATACCATTCCAATATTTATATCATTTTACAAGCATCTCTCCAAAATCCCCAAGATATATTATGTAACAATTCCCCAACCAACAAATAAAATACATGAGATCACAATAACATCATTTTTCTACCCAACACAAACAACTACGGTTTTTTAAGTTCATAATAAAGAAGCATTTAAGAAGAAATACATCACTCTCCCAACAACTAGGGTTTTAAAACTAGAAAAGAGATTTCATGGGTATTAAACCCTAACTTTGTTCAAAACATGTAATCTTTGCCCAAAAAGCCTAAGAGAGGATGATTCCATAACATATATATATACCATTGATAGCCAAAACATACATATATAAATACCCTAGCCATCAATGTAAGTGAGTGAGAGAAAACCCCTACCTCAATGCTCAAGAGTTTTAGCCAAATACCCAAGCTTCAAGACCTTCTTGCTTTCCTTTCTTTTCCTTTTAATCTCCTCTCCCTAGGGTTTTCAAAAGATTTGGGTGAGAGTGGGTGAAGAATGGAAGAAAAGAGAATGAGTAGAGAAGTGAAATCTTAGAAATCTAGGGTTTTAATCTTCTAAAATGGTGTATCTCTCCTTATCTTTGATGTTCTTCTCTCCCTCTCTTTCTCTCTAAAGGTGCCTAGGGTTTAGAAGGCTGAGATGGGGCTCAAATAGTCGGCCTTAAGTATTTATAGGGAGAGAGAGAGAGGCTGAAATTCGCGACTTTAAAATAAACAGTCTGGTTTCGGTAGTACCGGTACTCAGTACCGGTACCCAGTACCGGTACAAGAAACCTTCTGGAATCGGGGTACCGGTACACAGTACCGGTACCATTTACCCAGTTTTGTCTATTTCTTTTGTTTTCCATTTCTAATCCATTCCAAAACTAACCAAATCCATCACAAACCTCTCCAACACATATTTATACACCAAACATATCTAATACAAGTTATAGGACCTAACATTTTATATTTTCTCTCACTAAAACTAAATTTCAACTATGATTTTCATTAACATTTTAAATCTTTACTTTTCAAATTTACAAAGTTCAAACACACTTCAATACCCTTATCCACATCTTTACAACCATTATTTGCTATATCTATATATCTATATGCATAGATAAAAGAAAATGCGGGGTGTTACAATCCACCCCCCTTAAAGAAAGTTTCGTCCTCGAAATTTACCTCAAGTAGCGAACAAATGTGGATACTTCTCCCGCATTTCTTGCTCTGGTTCCCAAGTAGCTTCTTCCACTCCATGGTGTTGCCACAAAACCTTCACTAGTCGGATGACTTTGTTACGGAGCACCTTCTCTTTGGCATCGAGAATCTTCAACGGTTGTTCTTCATAGGTTTGCTCCCTCTTGAATTTCAATATCTTCCAAGTCTACGACCGGCGTTGCATCCGATTGACACTTTCTCAACATCGACACGTGGAACACGTCATGTACTCTGGGTAGCTGGGCTGGTAGTCGAAGTTGATATGCCGCCTTGCCTACCACTTTGATTATCTCAAACGGTCCGGTATATCTTGGCGCTAACTTCCCCTTCTTGCCGAATCGAAACACGCCATTCTTGGGTGACACCTTAAGGTATACGTAGTCTCCCACCTTGAATTCTAAGGGTCTTCGTCTGTGGTCCGCATAGCTCTTTTATCTACTTTGCGCCGTGCGTAGCCTCTCTCGGATGAGTTGAATCTTCTCCGTAGTTTCCCCCATTGTAGTTCTTACTCCGTTAGTTCGCTGCGCACTCTGATATAAATTACAATCCACCAAAGGTTACAGTTGAAACCTAACCAGACTTGTCCTCCCATTTTTGCTTCCAAATCCATATACATTTTTTTTTTCTCAAAATAATTTAAGAAAAATTAACATAATATCATCGAAAATACCATTTTAGTGGTCACTACCAATCACTAGGGTTTTGAATTCATGAGCAAATAAATAATCAAGCTTTGGAATCAAGAATAAATGGCTATCAAGCTTGGAAATCAAGAACAAAAGAACAAGCAAGGTTTGAAATTAATAACAAACGAATCTCAAGTTTTTGGAATCCAAAATAAAGGAACAATCAAGTCTCGAATTCCATAACAAACTCATATCAAGCTTTGGAATCAAAATAAGAAACAATCAAAGCTTGAAATCAAGAACAAAGTAACAATCGAGTCTTGGAGTCAATAACAGATGCATATCAAGCTTTGTAACCAAGAACTAAAGAGTATCAAGTTTTGAACTCAAGGACAATGAGAAATCAAGTATTGAAATCAAGAGCAATTGAATGTCAAGTCTTGAAATCAAGAACCAATGAATATCAAGTATTGAATATCAAGAATAAATGAATCACAAGAGTTAGAATCAATAACAAATGAATATTAAATTTGGCTATCAAGAACCAATGGATCATCAAGCCTGGGGAAATTAAAAAAACAAAGGAACAACCAAGTCTTGAAATCAAGAACCAAATGATGTCAAATATTGAATATCAAGAATACATAAATTACAATAGTTAGAATCAATCAAATGAATACCAAATTTGGCTATCAAGAGCAAATGAATATTAAGCTTGGAAATCAAGAATAAAAGCGTATCAAGCTTGAAAGTCATGAACAAAGGAGAAATTAAGATTTAACGGAACAATCATGTATGGAAATCAATAACAAACGACTATCAAGGTGTGAAATCAAGAACAAAGGATTATAAAGCTTAGAAGTCAAGACCAAAAGAACACTCAAGTTTTGGAACCAAGAATAAAGAATATCAAATATTGAATATTGAAAATAATTGAATCACAAGGGTAGAATCAATAACAAACGAATATCAAATTTTTGATACCAAGAACAAATGGATCATTAAGCTTAGGAAGTTAAGGACAAGGAAACAATCAAGTCTCGAGATCAATAACAACGGATATCAAGCTTGGAATCAGAGATAAAGTAACAATCATGTATTGGAATCGATAACAAACGACTATCAAGGTTTGAAATCAATGACAGAGGCAAGATGAAGAGAAAAACACCTCTCCCTTGAAAACTAGGATTTCAAGGGCATACCAAAAGGATTTGGTGGTCACCCACCCATAACATAGCTTAGCACAAATAATATTTAAGTTCGGGAATCAAGAACAAAGGAGAAATCAAGAGAAAAACACATCTCCTTTGTAAACTAGGGTTTGAAGGCATAAGAAAAGATTTAGGGTTTACCCAACCATAATATATTTTGGAACAAGGTAGTATTATCCAGAATGGCAAGACATGATGATTCCCTAGCAAGTAGATATAAATTAGAGTCAAAGAAATACATATAAGTAAACCTACTGGTAACTGAAATGTAATCCACTTGCACGTAACCCTTACAGACCAGCCTGGTATCCCTCTGTTCTCTCGTAGGCAAGTCAACATATAAAGCATGTTCTAGCTCCTCGGAACCCAATCCCAATTCCACAGCATCCGCAGTACGTATAAAAGAAGGAGTCGCATAGGAATCCAATAAAATTCGGGCCCAAGAATGGTAGAGAAGAACAATACCTTCCACAACGGCATTGGAGGCATCTTCCTCTGGTTGAGTCAAAACAAAAACCCTTCCTTGATTGGCGCCGCCGGGGGCATGAGCTTGTAACGGTCTCTGTGGTGGTAATGGCTGTCGTAGCGGTGGCCTGTTTGCATTCACTCGCCTAGTTGCTTGGTTGGTCTTGGTAGAAAGCAATGGACAATTATCTATGAAGTGCCCAACACCTCCACAGGCAAAAGATCGGCGTGCATCCGTGCCTATTCTCTCTGGTACGTCTCCCGCTCCTCGAGCTATCTGAGGTCTCTACTGTGCTGGCCTTTGTAGAGGTGGCTTGTTTGCTGGTACTTGCTCAGGTGCTTGCTTGGTCATTGGGGGAAACGAGGGGCATCTATGTTTGAAGTGCCCATACTCTCCGCATGCAAAGCATTGGCGCGGGTCCATGCCTGCTCTCGTCTGAGTAACTCCATCTTCTCCAACTGTCTGAAGTCTTTGTTCAACCGCGTCCACGTCCACGTCCACGTCCACGAGATCTTGTATTCTCGAATTCAGAGTGTAACTAGCTTCTAGCGGATGGAAGGCCTCAAATCTTGTTCAAAGCGTTTAGCCCTCCTTGCCTCAGTGACCACAAACTTGATTGCGTAGCGAGACAACTCATCGAATCCGAACAAATAATTAACCCTTAACCTAAATATATAATAAATCTAACCTATCTGATAAGCACATAACTCCAAACAAATGCAAGCCTACGGTTCCTTCAACCTAGTCCTACCTTTCCAGTGGTAATCCATAACCTACAACTCCCATGTAAGACCTAAAGCCTAAGCTCTGATACCATCTTTGTAACACCCCAAAACACACCCTGGACGGCATTACATTCTCAAACATTCATATCATGAGAGCACTAATATAATCCATCAATAAATAAGACTTCATCAAGTCATCCATAACATTTACAGCATTATCCCCAAAGGAATAGACCCATTTTGGCCTTTACATTCCAAAAATCAACTAATGTAGCGCAGCGGAAATAACAAAATAAAACTAGACTTTACAAGGTTCAAAATGAATATCCTAGTCTAGAACAAAAGGAAGTGTCGCTCTAGGCGTCCACCTCGGGATCCACGCTCCCGTCTATCGGAATTTCCCAGTGTGCGGGCTCCTCGACTCCCAGCTCTTCCTCAAGAGGGTAATCTGAAAAATGTTAGTGGTAGGGGGTGAGCACGAAGCTCTGTAGAAAAATTCTCTCAAACCCAAACAAGGTTTAGAAACGTATTTAAAATGGCCGGTCTCATTTTTAACATAACATAAATACATAATTTGAAACAAGGCAGTGACATTTCAACAAGGATCTCAAGTTTAAATAGCAATAGTACTAGAAATGAACAATAATAACCCATTTTAATAAACATCCATTTTCAAAATATAAACCATTTCCCACACATTATATAATATTGTCCTCTTTTGGCATGAGCATCCTTATAAGGAACCTCTCACCCTCAAGGCTTGGTTACTCAAGCATCCTTATAAGGAACCTCTTGAGAAAAATCACATACTGTCCTCTTTTGGCATGAGCATCCTTATAAGGAACCTCTCACCCTCAAGGCTTAGTTTCTTAAGCATCCTTATAAGGAACCTCTTAAGGAAAATCACATACTCTCCTCTCTTGGCATGAGCATCCTTATAAGGAACCTCTCACCCTCAAGGCATCACAAACTCAAGCATCCTTATAAGGAACCTCTTGAGGGAAATCACATACTCTCCTCTCTTGGCATGAGCATCCTTATAAGGAACCTCTCACCCTCAAGGCATCACAAACTCAAGCATCCTTATAAGGAACCTCTTGAGGGAAATCACATACTCTCCTCTCTTGGCATGAGCATCCTTATAAGGAACCTCTCACCCTCAAGGCATCACAAACAACCTAACCAAGCATACCATTCCAATATTTATATCATTTTACAAGCATCTCTCAAAAATCCCCAAGATATATTATGTAACAATTCCCCAACCAACAAAGAAAATACATGAGATCACAATAACATCATTTTTCTACCCAACACAAACAACTACGGTTTTTTAAGTTCATAATAAAGAAGCATTTAAGAAGAAATACATCACTCTCCCAACAACTAGGGTTTTAAAACTAGAAAAGAGATTTCATGGGTATTAAACCCTAACTTTGTTCAAAACATGTAATCTTTGCCCAAAAAGCCTAAGAGATGATGATTTCATAACATATATATATACCATTGATAGCCAAAACATACATATATAAATACCCTAGCCATCAATGTAAGTGAGTGAGAGAAAACCCCTACCTCAATGCTCAAGAGTTTTAGCCAAATACCCAAGCTTCAAGACCTTCTTGCTTTCCTTTCTTTTCCTTTTAATCTCCTCTCCCTAGGGTTTTCAAAAGATTTGGGTGAGAGTGGGTGAAGAATGGAAGAAAAGAGAATGAGTAGAGAAGTGAAATCTTAGAAATCTAGGGTTTTAATCTTCTAAAATGGTGTATCTCTCCTTATCTTTGATGTTCTTCTCTCCCTCTCTTTCTCTCTAAAGGTGCCTAGGGTTTAGAAGGCTGAAATGGGGCTCAAATAGTCGGCCTTAAGTATTTATAGGGAGAGAGAGAGAGGCCAAAATTCGTGACTTTAAAATAAACAGTCTGGTTTCGGTAGTACCGGTACAAGAAACCTTCTGGAATCGGGGTACCGGTACACAGTACCGGTACGGTACAGTACCGGTACCATTTACCCAGTTTTGCCTATTTCTTTTGTTTTCCATTTCCAATCCATTCCAAAACTAACCAAATCCATCACAAACCTTTCCAACACATATTTATACACCAAACCTATCTAATACAAGTTATAGGACCTAACATTTTATATTTTCACTCACTAAAACTAAATTTCAACTATGATTTTCATTAACATTTTAAATCTTTACTTTTCAAATTTACAAAGTTCAAACACACTTCAATACCCCTATCCACATCTTTACAACCATTATTTGCTATATCTATATATCTATATGCATACATAAAAGAAAATGCGGGGTGTTACAAACACTCCTCCCAAATTCAAAGACCCCGGTTGTCCAACCATCGCCATCACCATTGGGAATTACCGGGTGGAACAAGCACTGCTTGACTTGGGGGCAAGTGTCAATCTCCTTCCTTACTCAGTGTATCAACAACTCAAGCTTGAGGAGTTGAAGCCCACCTCAATTACGCTTCAACTAGCGGATCGTAGCATCCGCACACCAAGGGGAGTAGTGGAAGATGTTTTGGTTCAAATTTATAAATTTTACTTTCCCGTCGATTTTATTGTGTTGGATACACACCTTGTTGCTAACCTTATTTCCCAGATCCCCGTTATACTTGGACGACCCTTCCTTGCTACGTCTAATGCTGTGATAAATTGTAGGAACGGTCTAATGAAGTTGGCGTTTGGGAACATGACAATGGAGCTCAATGTATTCAACTTGGCAAAGCAACCGGGTGATGATGAGGAAGTAAGTGAGGTCAATAGAATCGACACCTTGGTTGAGGAACACTTGGAGTTGGAGAGGATGTTGAAATTCAAGGAAGAAGGAGTTGTGGATCTTGATGAGTTGGATGAGCAAGATGAGGTTGGAGAATTGAAAGGGATGGGAAGTTGGATCCCTACATTCGAGGAGTTACCCCAACAAGAAAAGAAAATTTTTTCGTCAGATGAACAAAAGCCAACCCTGGAGTTGAAGCTGTTACCCTCCCATTTGAAGTACGCCTATCTTGGCGATGGAGAAACATTCCCGGTGGTCATTAGCTCTACATTGAATATGGAACAAGAAAAAGAACTCTTTGAGGTATTGAGAAAGCACAAAGGAGCAATTGGGTGGACCATTGAGGATACCAAGGGTATAAGCCCTCTCATTTGCACACACCGCATATATCTTGAGGAGGATTCCAAACCTTCCCGACGACCACAAATACGGTTGAATCCCATCATGAAAGAGGTGGTGAGGGATGAGGTTCAGAAACTACTTGATGTGGGGATCATTTTTCCAATCGCCGATAGTAAGTGGGTGAGCCCCACACAAGTAGTGCCTAAGAAATCCGGAGTTACGGTGGTTGCGAATGATGAGAATGAACTTATACCGACAAGAGTGATCACCGGATGGAGGGTGTGCATCAATTACCGAAAGCTGAACGCTTGCACAAGAAAAGACCACTTCCCATTGCCATTCCTCGATCAAGTCCTAGAACGAGTAGCGGGTCACCTATTCTACTGCTTTTTAGGTGGATACTCCGGCTACAATCAGATCGAGATTGCTTTGGAGGATCAAAAGAAGACCACATTCACGTGCCCCTATGGTATCTTTGCCTACCACTGCATGCCATTTGGACTGTGCAATGCCCCGGGGACCTTTCAACGTTGTATGATGGGGATTTTCAGTGATATGGTGGAAAAGATAGTGGAGGTCTTCATGGATGACTTTTCTGTGTTTGGGGATTCATTTGAGGGATGTTTGGCAAATTTGGAAAAGGTTCTAACAAGATGTGAGGAGAAGAATCTAGTGTTGAATTGGGAAAAGTGTCACTTTATGGTGACGAAAGGAATTGTGCTTGGCCATATAGTCTCGGCACGGGGTATTGAAGTCGACAAATCCAAGGTGGAGGCCATCTCCAACCTCCCCACGCCGAGGGCCATTAAGGGAATCCGGTCGTTTTTAGGCCATGCAGGTTTTTATCACAGGTTTATAAAAAAATTCAGTGCATTGGCCCGACCCTTGACCAACCTACTGTCTAAGGAGATTCCCTTTGAGTGGTCGGATGACTGTGAGGCATCCTTTAAAAAACTTAAGAGCATGCTAGTCACGCCTCATATCATGCGACCACCCAGATGGGATCTACCTTTTGAGCTCATGTGCGACGCGAGTGATTACGCGGTCGGCGCAGTGCTCGGTCAAAGGGAGGAAAACAGGCCGTAGGTGATACACTATGCTAGCAAAACACTCAATGATGCTCAGATGAATTACACTACCACCGAGAAAGAGTTGCTAGCAATAGTGTTTGCCTTAGATAAATTTCGCTCATACATCATTGGTTCGCCTATTGTTGTCTTTACTGACCATTCTGCCTTGAAGTACTTGTTGTCTAAGCAGGATGCGAAACCAAGACTCATTAGGTGGATACTCCTCCTACAAGAATTTGACTTGACGATCAAGGACAAGAAAGGAGTTGAGAACGTGGTGGCGGATCATTTATCCCGGCTTGTGGTGCAGGAGGCTGATGAGCACATTCCAATCCCTGACTTTTTCCCTGACGAACATTTACTTTCAATTCATTCGGTATGTCCTTGGTATGCTGATATATGTAATTACCTTGCAACAGGACAGATACCGCTGCAATGGAGCCCAGAGGATAGAAGATGATTTATGGCGGATGTGAAGTACTTCTACTTCGACAATCCATACTTGTTCAAGTATTGTCCCGACCAAGTCATGAGAAGATGTGTACCTGAGAATGAACAACGGGACGTACTTGCATTTTGCCATTCACAAGCTTGCAGCGGACATTTTTCAGCGAAGAAGACTTCTGCTAAAATTCTTCAATCAGGTTTCTATTGGCCCTCTCTTATCAAAGATTGTGTTTCGTTATGTAAGGAATGCGACAGATGCCAACGATTGGGTAGTGTGATCCAGAGAAGCATGATGCCCCTCTCCCTTGTGCTTGTCATAGAAATATTCGAATGTTGGGGCATCGACTTCATGGGTCCATTTCCTATGTCATTCTGTTATCTGTACATCCTTCTGGCAGTGGACTATGTGTCCAAGTGGGTGGAGGTCATCCCGACCAAGACTAATGACCACCGGGTCGTAGTCAAGTTTCTCAAAGAGAATATCTTTTCGAGGTTCGGGATGCCTCGAGCAATGATCAATGATGGTGGATCCCATTTCTGTAATAGGCCATTTGTATCTCTAATGTTCAAATATGGCGTCACTCACAAAGTATCCACCGCTTATCACCCACAAACAAATGGCCAAGCCGAGCTAGCCAATAGGGAGATCAAGACCATCCTAGAAAAAACTGTTAACCCGAGTAGGAAGGATTGGTCCAATAGATTGACGGATGCCCTATGGGCATACCGCACTGCCTATAAGACTGTTTTGGGCATGTCTCCCTACCGGCTTGTCTATGGAAAGGCTTGCCATATGCCTGTCGAAATGGAACATAAGGCCTACTGGGCCATTAAGACTTTAAACTTTAATTTTAGGATGGCCGGTACACATAGGAAGTTAGAGCTGAATGAGTTGGAAGAGATTCGACGAGATGCGTACGAGAGCTCAAAAATTTCAAAGGAACGGGCTAAATTCTTTCAGGATAATTCCATCATATGGAAATCATTTGAGCCTGGGCAAAAAGTGCTCTTATACAATTCTCACCTCTCAATTTTTCAAGGAAAACTCCGATCCCGTTGGGATGGCCCCTATCTTGTCAAGGTGGCCTACCCCTACGGAGCTGTTGAGGTGACAAACCCTGAGGATGGCCAGACATTCAAAGTAAATGGCCAAAGACTCAAGCCATTCTTCAAGGGTTCTGACGAGCAAGAAGTTGAGGAGGAGTTGACGGATCCCGTATATCCGGATTTGGAGGAGGAGTAGATTATGTCTATGCTTTTTAGTGTACAGTTGCTTTCATTTACTTATGTTATTTTTATTTCATGTCACTTACCTTCTTTGGTTGTATAGTATTGATCTTCTTAGTTTCAGATATTGGTGCTTTTGTTGAAGCTCAATTGCGATGTGTTCTCTAACCCTACCTATCTTTTTACTGTCCTTCAGTGCATATCATATCTTTTTGTTGCATTGGGGACAATGCATGATTCTAGTTGGGGGGTGAGGTGCATGCTACACCAATGTTTGTGGATAATACCAAATACCAATTTTTGGGGTGAAAAATTCACCTTTCACATTTCATATAAATTTTTGAGTTTTGCTTGTATTAGTGAAAAATATGTGAAATTTTTGAAAATTTTCGATGAAAAATATCTGATTGTTGACCTGTATTCCTTCATGAAGAGTGTGTGAGTTGGATGACATGTTGATCTTTGTTGTGAACTTTGTGCACATGAGCATTCTATGGAAGTTGATCCTATGCATAAGTATCACATATGTATTGATTTTTGAATTCAATTGTATGTGAGCTTTGATTGTGTAATTTCGGCAATTTCCGGATTGGATTCATGTTTTAAGCTTGACATAAGTAGTGGAGATGAGTAAGGACCCATGAGAGCTTTAGTGTCAAATCCTTTTGGAGGGAACTTACAATTACTCAAAGAAATGTCAAATTTGTTCAATAGTCTCATTATGCTTGTTTTGGTTAGTTGCATTTGGGTAGTAGACTGATTTTTCTTGAACGTATAATGCCATCCCATGCGGACCTAGAAGTGATCTTAGGCCATCATTGAATATTTTGAGCCTTTGCCCTTTTTCTTGTGAAAAATTTATCCCTAGTGCCGTGATTGAGCCTTAATTGAAATTTGTTTCTATGCCATACATTTGACCAAGCCAATGAAAATGATAAATATCTATCTCACCTTGGTTGTTCCTAGTGCTGAGTATGAGTGATCATAAAAGAGAAGGAAGTATGGTGTGGGAACTCAAACAAAATGGATGAATGATTTGAAATTCAAAGAGTTGAATGAAAAAGAATGAAAACCCAAGAAAAGGAGAAAAAGGGAGTGAAAAGAAGAAAAGAATGATCAAAAGAAAAGGAAAATGTTAAGGAAAAGAAAGAAAAGAAACAAAGAGTGTGGTGATGGTGTTAGCCTAGAAATCTCATAAAAGGGAAATCTTTTTGAAATAAAGGTCATACACTCGGAACAACCCTCTTTGTTATCCTATATCCTTCATTTCATTTACCTAGATATCACCCCAAGGCCCCATTATAACCCTTAAAGTCCCAAGTGATCTAGAGAAGCATGGGAGGTGCATAATTTCAAAGGAAATGATGAGTTAAGTCTTACTACCTAATGCCCTAGCATTCTGTTCATGAGACTATGCCAAGGTCGCTTCATTTTCATATATGAACTTCATTTTTGGATTACATGTGAGCACACTTTGTTTTGAACACAAGATTCTATATCATATGTACACATGGAGTGCATACCTGGATAACTTGAGTGTATTTCATTGCTTAAGAGTGACCCTTGGTGAGTTTTGCATTGAAACTGAATTTGTCTAGCTATTCGAATGTGAATTTCGTTGCGTAAATGCTCAAATTACTTGTTTAACGTCACACACACTCGAGTTGAAAATAAATTTGTAGGTGCATACTTTAGACTAGTGTCTAAGACTATGGTGTTGCTCATGTATGCTTAGTTCAATCATTTGAGAAATTTGTTAAATAGCTCCATGCTTGCAAGAATGAGGGAATATTTCTCAAGTTTTGGATATTTGAAAAGGGTTAGGAATGCTACTTTGAACTGAATTTGTGACGCCCCAAAAATCCGGGGGTCCTGTATTAACCGTTGACAACCCGTCAACCCGCGGAAATACCCGTGGATGTCGCTTAACCCGACACCGCGGCACCACATTCCCTTTACCGGGATAAAAGAAAATACAAGTCCAATTTCTTTCGGTTGGTTGACCTATCCGAGATCCAATATACCACCATTGGTATCCCCTTATTATCCATTTGTAACATTAGGAGGGAGGAAAACATAGCCCAATGACTTGGCAAAAGAAATAAAAAAATAGAAAAAAAATTCCGAGTTTTGGAGAGCGTACCGGTACGCTACGACCTCTGGACCTGATCGTACCGGTACGCGTACCGGTACGCTACACCTTCTGGATCCTAGCGTACCGGTACGCCTGGCCCAGAATTTCCCCTTTTACCTGATTTTCGTTTCCAAGCCATTCCAAACCTCCCAAAACTCATCCAACACATGTTTAATGAGATTTTCCATATAATACATAACTTATACAAATTCCATTACAATTAATTCCATAATTTACACATCAAAATGGAATTTATATAAAAGTTTTACAAAAACTCGAACTAAGGCCACAAGCCGGCCCCCTTCATGCTTGATGCTCTCCAAGTGAGCCATCCGCCGGTGCAAACCCCACACCTGAAATGTTTCCCGTATAGGGTGAGCCAACGCCCAGTAGAATAAATCCTACAAGGGCTACTCTCCCCCTAGATGCTCATGCTCATGCAACATTCATTTGCAAACAACCATTTCTCATAAGAACATGCATTCTAAGTTGGAATGCAATACTACCATGCCATGAAATGAGATGACACCCACTCATGCAATTCAACCCGAGTCCTCTCCGACTCCTACTACACGATGCAATGTCAAAGTGTTTCATCCCGTCATTTATGTTTATATCAAATGACATTTTCAAAACTAGGGTCATTCTTGGGATCGGAAAGTTCATGGGCTCAATACCAATGGTCTTCCACACCCGTACACTTTATGGACTCTTATACCAACGGAGTGCACCCTCCAAATCACCGGGTCTTTCACCCGAGAGGTCGTCATGCCTCTTCTTGCTCATCCCGACCCAATTTATCATGCAATCAAGCGGCTTAGCTAGGTCTTCGACCCAACTTTTCCCAAGCCATACCGTCAATCACCAAGTGTGGTGTTGACATCAACCATGCACACACCCATGTAATGCAATGCTTCCGTGCACATGCAATGCTATGTCCCATTGCATACCACATGATGTTCAATATGTCAAGAACAACCCATGCACAATCTCAACACATCCATGGTAAATTTATATCCTAAGCATATAAATGCCATATTCATTTCAATGTTAATATATCAACATATGCATATATCAACAAACACATCCAATCATATCAATAGCATATGATTTCACAAGTTGAACTTAACATGTTATTTCAATTAAATCAAAACAATCATTTCATTCAAGCAAGACATTTAATCAAACACCTTCTAGGCACAATTTATAAAAACACAAAGCATGCCTCAAAATTTCCCCAAGTTACATAATAAATCACATGTAACTTCATACACCAAAATCAAGCTAGAAAATAGATTAAACCATTTCTATGCTCACTTTTCCATTTTCATAACCATAAACCTATACATGAGGGTCTATCCCTATGCATAACATATCAAGTTTTTAAACTACCAACATCTAAGGGAAGATTACACCAAAGTAGGGAGAACCCTACCTCTTGAAGCGTAATTCACCCGAATGAAGCTTCAAGAATACTTCCCGAGCCCAAGACTAGATTTCGCCCAAATCTCCTCCTTTGGATCTTCGGTGAAATCCCTTGCTCTTGGTGTGGTTGCGTAGCCCTCGTCGATGTGATCGACTTTAGCTCTTGGCTCGACGGAATCCGAGCGACGGAACTCCGGGAATCGACGGAGAAAGCTTGAAGATCAAGGTTTTCTCTCTTTTCTCTCTTCTCTCTCTCTTGGCCGGCCAAACAAGAACACAAGGGGAAAGAAAATCTGATTTTCTAGATATTTACCCCTATTTATAGTTTTAAATACTCGGCCCACGTCGCGCCACGTGCCCCTCGCTTAATCGGGTCCGATTTCGTCCCGAAACGATTCGTTTGATCCCAGTTTAAGTTCAAATTAATTTTATTTGAACTTTAACTTAATTTTAAGGAAATTTTATAAAACTTATTTATGGGGACGTTCGTAGGGTGAATCGCCACGTAGTCGTCTCGAACGACGTGCAAAATCCGACTACTTCGGAATTCGACGAAATTTGACAAGGTGACTAAATTTCGCGATACGAATTCAACAGCGAACTCTGTTTCCTCATCCGAGGTCTAGAACATGAGTATTTTAAATACGCATTATAGTGGCAAATTACTATTTTGCCCTTTTTTTGGAAAAAGTTCAAATTTCCCGGGTTTTACATTCTTCCCCTCTTAAAAAGAATTTCGTCCCCGAAATTCACACACACACATACATGCAGTCTCATGCACATGCTACAGTCATGTAATAGTAAATGACTATAAAAACGTACCCCTATCCTCAAACCGGAAAGGATAATTGGCACGTACGGTGTCCTCGCGCTCCCATGTCACCTCTTCCACTCCCCGGTGCTGCCACAACACCTTCACTAGCCTCACGGTTTTGCCTCGCAAAACCTGATCCCGGTGATCCATGATACGCACCGGTCCCTCCTCGAAGGTCCCATCCGCATCAACAACAAGCTCGCCCCAATCCACCACATGAGTCGGATCTGGGGTGTATTTCCGGAGCATAGAGACATGGAACACCGCGTGAACACTCGATAAATTTGGCGGTAACGCCAACCGGTAAGCAACTGTACCCACCCTCTCAAGTACCTCAAAGGGCCCGATGTATCTCGGCGACAGTTTCCCCCGCTTACCAAACCGGACCACTCCTCTTTTAGGCATAACCTTCAAGAAGACATGATCTCCCACCTCAAACTCTAGAGGTCGCCGTCGTCTATCGGCGTAGCTCTTCTGCCGGCTCTGAGCCGTGAGAAGACGCTTCCGTATCAAGTCCACCTTCTCTGAGGTGTCTCTAACCAAATCCGGACCCGTAGCAGGTCTCTCCCCAACCTCTGTCCAACAAACTGGAGATCGACATGGCCTCCCATATAGTGCCTCATAGGGTGCCATCTGTATGCTCGCCTGATAACTATTGTTATAGGCGAACTCCACCAAGGGTAAATGATCTTCCCAGCTACCCTTGAGATCTAGGACACATGCCCGCAGCATGTCCTCTAAGGTCTGGATGGTCCTCTCTGACTGACCATCCGTCTGGGGGTGAAAAGCAGTGCTCATCATCAGCTGTGTCCCCATGGCTCGTTGGAAACTCTCCCAAAAATGAGCCGTAAACTTGGGATCCCGATCCGATACTATAGACACGGGTACCCCATGCAACCGGACAATCTCCCGTATATATAACCTGCAGAATTCCTCCAGTGTGAAGGTCATCCGCACAGCCAAAAAGTGTGCCGACTTCGTAAGCCGGTCCACTACCACCCATACCGCGTCATGTCCCCGCGATGTCCGTGGCAAGTGAGTCACAAAATCAATCGTGATATGTTCCCACTTCCACTCAGCTACCTCCAATGGCTGGAGTAACCCTGCTGGTCTCTGGTGTTCAGCCTTTACTTGCTGACAAGTGAGACATCTACTAACAAATTCGCCAACCTCTCGCTTCATCCCATTCCAATAATATTGGCGACGAAGATCATGATACATCTTCGTGCCCCCTGGATGAACCGCGAAACGGGAGCAATGAAACTCCCTAAGGATTTCCTCTCTCAGATCCGCCAACTGAGGAACCACAACCCTTCCTCGATACCGAAGACTACCATCCGAGTGAATGGCCCAGCCCTCGTCACCTGTACCTGCCTGTACATGGTCCCGGATGGACAATAGCTCTGTGTCCTGAATCTGGGACTCAACAACCCTGCTCAGTAGGGAAGGTGTAGCCACCAAACTTCCCAAACTACCTTGAGTCTGTCCCATATAACATAGCCCGAACTGTCCCACAGTCTCGAGCATCTGCCACTCTCGGGAAGCCACACTAGCCAAGACTCCCCGTGACTTCCGACTGAGTGCGTCAGCTACCACATTTGCCTTACCGGGATGGTAATGCAAAGTGAAGTTATAGTCCTCCAAAAACTCCATCCACCTGCGTTGCCTCATATTGAGGTCCCGCTGTGTAAAAATGTACTTCAGACTTTTATGGTCTGAAAACACCTCAAACTGCTCACCGTATAAGTAGTGGCGCCAAGCCTTCAAGGCAAAGACAATGGCTGCCAACTCCATGTCATGTGTAGGGTAACTCTGCTCGTGGTTCTTTAACTGCCGAGAACCATAAGCTACCACTCTCCCGGACTGCATCAAGACGCATCCAAGTCCGTCCTTAGAGGCATCACAATACACTGTGTACCTCTGTCCCCTTTCTGGGACGATCAGTATAGGAGCTGAAGTAAGCCTCCTCTTCAACTCTTGGAATGCCTTCTCGCAAGAATCATTCCACTCAAACTTAACCTCTTTCCGGGTCAACCTATTCATAGGTGAAGCTAGTCGGGAGAAGTCCTCAATGAACCTCCTGTAATACCCCGCCAATCCCAAGAAACTACGTATCTCGAAGACTGACTTCGGCCTCTCCCAATTCATGACTGACTCAACCTTCTCCGGGTCTACGGATACACCCGAAGCCGACACCACATGTCCCAAAATTTCACCTCAGTAAGCCAAAATTCACACTTGCTGAACTTGGCATACAATTGGTGGTCTCTCAAGATCTGAAGAACGACCCTCAAGTGACCCTCATGCTCCTCCTCAGACTTGGAGTAGATCAAGATGTCGTCAACAAAGACTACAACAAATTGATCAAGGTAGGGTTGAAACACCCTATGCATGAGATCCATGAATGCCGCTGGAGCGTTCGTCAATCCGAATGGCATCACTGTGAACTCGAAATGCCCATATCGCGTCCGAAATGCCGTCTTAGGGATATCTGTCTCCCTAACTCTCAACTGATGGTAACCGGTGCGGAGATCTATCTTGGAGTAGACCCGCGCCCCTTTCAGCTGATCAAACAAGTCATCAATCCTCGGCAAAGGGTACCTATTCTTGATAGTAACCCTATTCAACTGCCGGTAGTCTATACATAGTCGAAGGGTTTTGTCCTTCTTCTTTGCAAATAACACTGGAGCGCCCCAAGGTGAGGTACTCGGTCTAATGAAACCCCGGTCCAATAATTCCTGCAATTGGACCTTGAGTTCTTGCAACTCAGCAGGCGCCATCCTATGTGGAGTCATAGAAATGGGCGATGTACCAGGATGCAACTCTATAGTGAAATCTACATCCCTATGTGGAGGTAATCCCGGAAGTTCATCCAAAAAAACATCCTCATAATCACACACAACCCGAGGTAGACCAAACTCCTGTCTCGCCTCGTCCTCCAGGGTAAGGCTTGCTAGCCAACCCATCAACTGTCCGTGCCATCTAGAATCGTACACGACTTGAGGAAAAGCATCGTGCTTATCCCCCTGAAACATGAAACAAACCCCATCCGGCGTGTAAGCAGTAACTCGCTTCCGGTCATAATCAATGACGACTCGGTGTGCCGCCAACCAATCCATTCCCAGGATTACATCGAACTCCGACATGTCCATGACCCGAAGGTCCACGGTGAGTAGAATCCCTGAGATCTCTAGCTCACAACCCCGACATATCTGATCAATTCTCACCCTAGCTCCCAGGGGAGAACTCACATGCAATGGTTCTTCTAAGGTCTCAACCTCTAAACCCAAGTCTTTCACACAAGATGCAGAAATGAATGAATGCGATGCACCAGAGTCAAATAATACTCTTGCCCATAAACGAGAGAGTAGAAATGTACCCTGTATCACCGACTGATCTGCCGGCTCAGTCTGTGGCATAATGGCGTAGACACGCCCCTGGGTCCCTGAAGTCCCGGCCTGTGAACCCTGGCCTCGCCCTCTACCCATGCCTTGGCCCATCTGGCCAGCTTGCGGTGTTCCCGCACGTGAAGTGGTAGGGCCTTGTGCAGCACCTTGTGACTGGTACTGGCTCCTTTGACCCATGGTGGGGTAAGGAGGAACAAACTGTGTCTGCGGCTGTCCCACAGAAGACTGGGATTGGGATGTCCCGTAGCTCTGGGATCCCTGCATTCGAGGACACTCCTTCTTTATGTGACCCGGCTGGTGACAGAAATAACAAGTCTTCTGACCCGTCTGGAAAGGCGGTCCTGAAATTTCCCCCGTCTTGGGAGAATCGACCCTGGCCTTGGCCTTGATAGCCGCGGTTCTGCCCTTGAACTCCCTGCGGAACATAAGTCCTTTGTTTCTTTCCCGCACCAGAAGAAAAGGATTGACCCTCCTTCTTTTTGTCCTTAACACCCGCTTCCCGGATGTTACGCGCGTCTTCCACCTCCTTCTCGATAGCCATAGCAGTCTTGACCATCGAATCAAGGTCTTGCAGGAGAAGTCCCACAATCTTGCCTCGAATGGACAACTTCAAGCCATCCTCAAACTTACGTACTTTGGTCATGTCAGTGGCCACATAATCGTCGGCGAAATGGGCTAATTCAGTGAACTTAGCCACATATTCCATCACCGTCATCGCTTCCTGTCTCAAGTCTAAGAACTCACGGGCCTTTGCATGTCGAGCAGTTGCTGGGAAATACTTTCCCATATAGAGCTCTCGGAACTCTGCCCAAGTCATGGCCTCCAAATTTCTGGAGTCCTTCACCCAATCCCACCATAGCTGGAACTCTCCCTCCAGCTGAAAAGTTGCCAGAGTTATCTTGGTGGCATCGGAAGTGATCTCCATAGCCCTCAAGATCTTCTCCACTTGCCGAATCCAACGATCTGCTACCATTGGATCCGCCCCTCCCAGAAAAATCGGAGGATGATGGGCTTTGAACTTCTGGAGGTTACTCGAGCCTCCTTGTCCCATGTTTGCACCTGTCTGTGCAATGGTAGCGGCTGTAGCACTAGCCTGTGCAATAGTCACCACCGCCTCACCAATAGCCTCTGCAAAGCTTTGGTGATCAAAGGCCGGAGGTGGTTGGTTATTCCACCTACCGCCTCGGCGTCCACGCCCACTATATGCCATCTACATAAGTCAAATAGCAATATAGTTTTACAAGGCATCCTAAAAATAGGAATCAACACTCTAACATAAAGAGTTTCCGAATCGTCTCACTAGGGGAGCATATTCCTCTCCTTAGTAGACATTTATACCATGAACCCTCCCGTTCATTTGTTTTCCCACTCCCAAGGTTATGTTTCCTAACCCTAGTGTGTTCATTTCCATATACATTCCACAATGCATATTATCCACATAGCACATAACATGTAGCATTTAAACACATAAGATGAAATGCACAATGCATGCAATGGTCTAGACCCAATGCCCATCAAGCCCTAAGTAATTCGTATACCTAGGCTCTGATACCAAGCTGTGACGCCCCAAAAATCCGGGGGTCCTGTATTAACCGTTGACAACCCGTCAACCCGCGGAAATACCCGTGGATGTCGCTTAACCCGACACCGCGGCACCACATTCCCTTTACCGGGATAAAAGAAAATACAAGTCCAATTTATTTCGGTTGGTTGACCTATCCGAGATCCAATATACCACCATTGGTATCCCCTTATTATTCATTTGTAACATTAGGAGGGAGGAAAACATAGCCCAATGACTTGGCAAAAGAAATAAAAAAATAAAAAAAAATTCTGAGTTTTGGAGAGCGTACCGGTACGCGTACCGGTACGCTACGACCTTTGGACCTGATCGTACCGGTACGCTACACCTTCTGGATCCTAGCGTACCGGTACGCCTGGCCCAGAATTTCCCCTTTTACCTGATTTTCGTTTCCAAGCCATTCCAAACCTCCCAAAACTCATCCAACACATGTTTAATGAGATTTTCCATATAATACATAACTTATACAAATTCCATTACAATTAATTCCATAATTTACACATCAAAATGGAATTTATACAAAAGTTTTACAAAAACTCGAACTAAGGCCACAAGCCGGCCCCCTTCATGCTTGATGCTCTCCAAATGAGCCATCCGCCGGTGCAAACCCCACACCTGAAATGTTTCCCGTATAGGGTGAGCCAATGCCCAGTAGAATAAATCCTACAAGGGCTACTCTCCCTCTAGATGCTCATGCTCATGCAACATTCATTTGCAAACAACCATTTCTCATAAGAACATGCATTCTAAGTTGGAATGCAATACTACCATGCCATGAAATGAGATGACACCCACTCATGCAATTCAACCCGAGTCCTCTCCGACTCCTACTACACGATGCAATGTCAAAGTGTTTCATCCCGTCATTTATGTTTACATCAAATGACATTTTCAAAACTAGGGTCATTCTTGGGATCGGAAAGTTCATGGGCTCAATACCAATGGTCTTCCACACCCGTACACTTTATGGACTCTTATACCAACGGAGTGCACCCTCCAAATCACCGGGTCTTTCACCCGAGAGGTCGTCATGCCTCTTCTTGCTCATCCCGACCCAATTTATCATGCAATCAAGCGGCTTAGCTAGGTCTTCGACCCAACTTTTCCCAAGCCATACCGTCAATCACCAAGTGTGGTGTTGACATCAACCATGCACACACCCATGTAATGCAATGCTTCCGTGCACATGCAATGCTATGTCCCATTGCATACCACATGATGTTCAATATGTCAAGAACAACCCATGCACAATCTCAACACATCCATGGTAAATTTATATCCTAAGCATATAAATGCCATATTCATTTCAATGTTAATATATCAACATATGCATATATCAACAAACACATCCAATCATATCAATAGCATATGATTTCACAAGTTGAACTTAACATGTTATTTCAATTAAATCAAAACAACCATTCCATTCAAGCAAGACATTTAATCAAACACTTTCTAGGCACAATTTATAAAAACACAAAGCATGCCTCAAATTTTCCCCAAGTTGCATAATAAATCACATGTAACTTCATACACCAAAATCACGCTAGAAAATAGATTAAACCATTTCTATGCTCACTTTTCCATTTTCATAAACATAAACCTATACATGAGGGTCTATCCCTATGCATAACATATCAAGCCTTGAAACTACCAACATCTAAGGGAAGATTACACCAAAGTAGGGAGAACCCTACATCTTGAAGCGTAATTCACCCGAATGAAGCTTCAAGAATACTTCCCGAGCCCAAGACTAGATTTCGCCCAAATCTCCTCCTTTGGATCTTCGGTGAAATCCCTTGCTCTTGGTGTGGTTGCGTAGCCCTCGTCGATGTGATCGACTTTAGCTCTTGGCTCGACGGAATCCGAGCGACGGAACTCCGGGAATCGACGGAGAAAGCTTGAAGATCAAGGTTTTCTCTCTTTTCTCTCTTCTCTCTCTCTTGGCCGGCCAAACAAGAACACAAGGGGAAAGAAAATCTGATTTTCTAGATATTTACCCCTATTTATAGTTTTAAATACTCGGCCCACGTCGCGCCACGTGCCCCTCGCTTAATCGGGTCCGATTTCGTCCCGAAACGATTCGTTTGATTCCAGTTTAAGTTCAAATTAATTTTATTTGAACTTTAACTTAATTTTAAGGAAATTTTATAAAACTTATTTATGGGGACGTTTGTAGGGTGAATCGCCACGCAGTCGCCTCGAACGACGTGCAACATCCGACTACTTCGGAATTCGACAAAATTTGACAAGGTGACTAAATTTCGCGATAAGAATTCAACAACGAACTCCGTTTCCTTATCCGAGGTCTAGAACATGAGTATTTTAAATACGCATTATAGTGGCAAATTACTATTTTGCCCTTTTTTTGGAAAAAGTTCAAATTTCCCGGGTTTTACCGAATTCATGTTTTACATTTTGGTGTGCATTTTGATATCTAAAAGTAGGAGGCTATGTTTTGTGTAAGTAGTACATCAAAATTTTAAATCACATTGCAATTTCAGTAATAACTTGGGCATGATGATTTGAATGGTGATTTACAAGTGGAGTATGGAGTATATGTTTAGGGTAGAGTAGAGGTCATAAAGAGAGTGTTAGAATGTATAGGGGATGTCTTAAAATGAAAAGGAGTAGTGAAGGGTTGCTCAGCAGGGATTTTCAGAAAGTCAGCCAAACCGTACTGGTACGCGTACTGGTACGCTAAGGCTACTGGAGTTCTGTGTACCGGTACACTGAAGCAACTGGAGTTCGCCGTACCGGTACGCTTTGCCTGGGATGCCAAAGGTTAGGGCTTTTAATCAACTTCGTTCGGAACACCTTTCATTTCCCTCCAAAAATACAACCCCCCTTTCACTCATCTCTCACCCGAATCAACCCTTAGGCTTCCAAATCACACCAATCTTCCTTCCATCTCTCAAATCCTCTCCCTTGTGCTGTGATTCAGTGGAAATCAAACTTTTGAAACCCTAAGTGCCGAAAATTCCCCAATCCCTCTTCTCTCTTCATTTCTCAAATTCTCCTAAAATCTCTCAGATGGCTCGTTCTATAGGGATTCTCCAAGAGACCATGGACCCGATTGAGGGTCTCTTCTTGACCCTTTGCGCTTTTCTGACGATGGGGGCACTGTTGTTGTGCATGGCCCGCACCAAAACAATGGGACCTGAATCTCCTCCACCCGAAGGCTCTAATGGTCGCAAGAGAAGTGGAGAGGGGTCGAGTGGCGATAAGAGTGAGTAGAGAAAGAAAGCCAAGAATGTGGCTAGGGATTGACTGATCCAAGAGAAGGGGGTCACTTGTGAACGGTACCTGGACTTCATTTCCCTTACCCCAAGGAATGAGGCTGTGAAAATTATCGAAGCACATGGTATGAAGTTTTGGTTTGAGCCTGTTGAGGGGTATAACTTGTCAATGTGTAGGGAATTTTACCAAATGCTCCGGGTGGTAAAGGTGAACAGAGTGGAAATCTTGACAACCAATGTTCGGGGCAAAAAGTTTGTGGTGACCCCTGATGTCATTGCCACACTCCTGGGTGTGTACGAGAGGCCACCTGGGTCTACACCTGTCTATCCTCATAATGTCACCAAATCCAAGAAGATATCTGAACTGGCAGAATTGATGTATCAGGAGCCTGGAGAATTCAAGGGAACAGTGCAAAGTGGGAGGTTTAAGCCCACTTATGGACTGTTGAATAAGCTCCTCCATTGCAATCTTTTGCCAAGGGGTGTGGAAAAGAAACCAAATTTAGAGAAGCTGACCCTTTTGGATGCAGTCGTGTCCGGGAAGGCAATTGACTTCGCTCTTCTCATTTGGCAAGAAATGAAAAACTTTGCTGAGACACAGAAGCCTATGATCAAACTGCCATTCGGGGACTTGGTAACCCGGATGTGCATGCAATTCAAAGTTAAGGGCTATGTGTTCGACAAGATTACCCCCCCAGAGGTTGGAGCCATCGGCAGAACTAGTAAGAAGAAAAGAAAAGTAATGAGTCGAGGGAAGCGAGCAAAGATCATGGTTGCTGGTTCTGAGGCCTGATTAGCACTTAAAATTAGCTTATTACTATGCCGTTTTAAGACTAATTGTACTTTGATGGAGTTTAAGTGATGTCATTTCAGGCCCTAAACTAAACAAGGACCCAAGAACAACAAGTACCACACTTGGATGCAACACCAACACATTAGAGCCCAAAATTGGAGAAGCTTGGAGCAAAGCTAGAACGTTCGAACGCCAACTCACGTTCGAACGTGCACATTACACTGTAGCAGACTCAACTGCTAAGAGAAGGCGTGTTGCAGTTAGGGAAGAAGAATTGAAGCTCTGAAGCACTTGAGTGTCACGTTCGAACGCCAACTCACGTTCGAACGTGCACTTGAGTTGATTGAAGACCAGACTACTGCATAGAGTTGGAACTGAACTTCACAGAAGACCAACAGACCACTCGAGTGAAAGGGTCAGAACACATCTGGCGTTCAAACGTCCTTAGTGCAAAAACAGAAGAAACGTTCGAACGTCAGTCAACGTTCGAACGCCCTTAGTGCAAAAACAGAAACAACGTTCGAACGCCAACTCACGTTCGAATGTTCTCTACAGACTGGCAGCAGAGTTGTTGGCTTTTCACTTGGACTTGGGCGGCAAACACTATTCCTTCACCTCCTCTTGTCTCCTACTCTTGCCTATAAATACTCCCCTTGTTGGAGAGCTAAGGGAGCCAAGTAGGAAAGTTGATGGAGGCTTAGACTCCCACTCACATTGTAGATTTAGCTTATTTTCCTTGTATGAAGTCTTTATTTTAGAGATTAGTTTGGCTTTAGTCCAACATCTCTTGTTTGTTATAAAAGTAATTTTATGCTTATGCTTATGCTTATGCTTTCATTTTACATTCATAGAAGAGAGATAGTTCATCTTTTGGTTGAGGAAGCAACCCTCCAATTCTTGGTTGAGGAAGCCACCCTCCAAATGTGACTAGTTTTCTTCTACTTTTATTGTTCATGCATTTCACTTCCATTGCTTGCGCTTCTTTCTTTCTTAGAAAAGTGAAACTCTTCCGCTTTTCTAGAGCTTTACCAAAGCCGTGAAGGGTGGAACGTGATTCACTCATTCTTTGTTAAAGAATGGCTCCGTGTTTGTTGTTCCTTTATCTTTTAAGTTCTCTACTTGGAGGGATGAGCATCACTCACTTTTCTAGCTTTACCCAAGCCATGAAGAGTGAGTAGTTTCTCATTCACTCTTTAGTAAGAGGAGAAGTCATGTATAAGTTATCCGGGAATCATATTTGTGCATTGTTTTTATGCTTAATGTTTATTTCTTCTTGTTATTGGATGATTGATTGCATCTAGCAAAGCTAAGGTACTTTGTATAATTGTGGGTTCTTTCTATGACACAGATGACTCTTGCATAGAAAGACTCATCAGTTCAAGGCAAGTACCCCGGCTAGATCCTCATGACTACCCTTCAATCCCCCCCCTTATTGTACTTATTTAAAGAATGGAATACTAATATCATGATTGGATGTCTTGTAGAAACACTTGCTTGTTTGTAGACGGGTTAAGTCTCGGCACAGACAATTTTTGTAAACTTCTAGAAAGACATCGGAATCATGTTCTTAATTCTCACAATCCATCTTTATCTTCCGATTAACTTGTTGTTGACACGGGAGTTAATTGAGTTATCAAGCACAATTATGAGAAACCGGATAACTAACTACATGTCCAGATCCTTGCACTAAAGAGTGACTCTTTTTAATTAGCACTTATCTCCTGTTTTGTTAAGAAAATCCTCTTGGAAAGAATCTTATATTCTGTCCAGGAAAACTCATATCTCTCAGCAAATCTCAAGGGTTACAATCAATAGGTCTCTACCACTGCTTACCTCAGAAATATCAACAAAAGTTCCCTGTGGATTCGACTCCGGACTCAAACCGGATTATTACTACATCTTGACCGCCTGCACTTGGGTGTATACATTTCGGATCAAGATCAAGGCCCCCGGGGCATCTTCATCCGCTGGGCCATCCGCTGCTACACCTGAACGTTCGGTCCCTCAGCGCCTCGATGCATTGCGGCTATTGTGCTGGGAATGGAGGCAATGATGCAGGAGCTATTTATGCATACCTTCCCTGGGAGGCCCATCCCAGAATTCCCCACTCCACCAGCCACTGCTCCCTCTGCTTCTGCCCCTTGTGCCCCCACAGCAGTTGAGGAGGAGGAGGAGGATGATGATGATGACACTGAGGAGTCTGGGGAAGGTGAGGAGTATGATGAATGTGATGAGTCTGAGGAGGGTGATGGTTTTGGCGATGATGAGGAGGATGTGTAGTAGGCTTTGTAGTTTTTCTTTTCTTTTGGGGTTGGAATGGGTATAGATAGAATGGAGTCGTAGGCTATTTTGTCTCTTTTGATGTCCTAATCTATGTACTCCAAATTCAGAACACATTAATAAAGAAATCACAATTTCAGATTCAATCTTGTCTATGTTATTTTGGAATTGCATTATGATTTGTGCTTTTTAATTGATTGGATGAATGGTTAATTAAATCGATTGAGTGTGTGTTATGCTCATTGTCTTGTGTTGGAAATAACTTTTTGCTAAGGGACTAGCAAAACCTAAGTTGGGGGGTGTGATTAGCACAAAATTTTGTATATTTTTATGTGCTAATCATTTTATTTTAATTGCTTTTGGAGATTAAATGATGGGAGTTAGGTTAATTGAGTTCTTAACGATGATATTTGGTGTTTGCAGTTAAAAGGTGCTAAATGAGGTTTCTTAAGGCCTACCCAAACCATTTGAGACAAATGAGGATGAAAAGGTAGCTTGGGGATAGCTCAGGAGAGAAGGAAACTAGAAAATCAGGAAGTCAGCTAAACCGTACCGGTATGCTAAGGCTACTGGAGTTAATGGTACCGGTACGCTGAAGCCACTGAAGTTCGCCGTACCAGTACACATTAACTGATCTGCCCAAATGCTCTGCAACTCAAGTCTGCTGCTTTGAGGGTCCCACCAACAGACCTCCCATGCTCCCCTGACACGCCCACAACACTGTTCACCCCTTTCACACCTTTGATGGCAAGTTTGGAGTCTAGGTGATCAATGAGGAGAGAGAAGAGAAGAGGAGTTTGGTGTGCAGACAAGCTCTGCAACCCCTCTGTCCAGCCATTCCTCATGCACCCCTACAGATGGAGGTCACTTCTGAGTCTAGGGGCACCTCTCCAAGCACGTTTTTGGAAGCCAAGAATTGGCATTCGGCCAATAGACAGAGATAGATAGATATAGAGAGAGAGAGAGAGTTCTGGGAAGATGATGAATAGTGTTCTAGAGAGATAAACTTGAGATTTTTGCATTTCTTTCAATACATTGTCTTGTAATCCTTTGTATGAATCTTTAGAACTTCATTTAATAGCATTAATGTTATTCTCCATGAAGTTCATTGCTAGTTTAATGCTCTTGTAAACTTCTACCATTAATGCAACAAAGTTCTTCATTTTCTTAGCTGTAAAATGGGTTTTAAATGCATTCTCTTCTAGCTTATGTCTTCTAGCATTTATGTACTCAAGAACTTCATCTCTTTGCAATGCTATCTCATTACATTGTTGATTTCATTTCAAGCATGAGTAGCTAAATCTTTTAGTTGGCAAAACCAAGGGGAACCTCCACTTGGGTATGCCATTTCAACTCATTTTCCTCCTTTTTTCAGAGATCAATGGTTCGGTTTGACTGGGTTGAGGGTGGATAAATTGGTGAGTCTTTGATATTCCGTAGGCCTAGTCACGGTTTATGCTTAGATACTCACCCTTCTTATCCCCAGCTTCCCACGAATCCATCGTTCATTCATGCTCTATTTGAGGAGGGATTCGAGTTGAGATGGCATTCCTATTGGAGTAACCTCTTGGGCTTGCCAACATTTGTTTCTCAATTCATTTTTTACCAAAGCACACATCACCAAACAACTTTCAACAAACAAAAGATTTTACACTTTCTTTTACTCAAAATCACCTTCCCCTTGGTTTACTTCCTTCCCCGTGGAAACGACCTTGGAATACCACCAAGTAAAACACGACCCGCGAAAGTCTCCTTGCGCTTGGGGAACACTTTTTTACACACACACACATTTTTGTGCATTCACATTTCACATCTCCACCATCTCATTTTCCTTTCTTGTTGCCCTTTCTTTTGACACTATCCCAAGGAAGAGTGACACTCCCCTTTATCTGTAACTACACATTCTAAGGGATGGTTTTTAGAGGTTAGGAAACAACAACGTTTTTCATCAAGCACAAAGCCGAAAGCGAATCTCCCCTTTGGCAGTCTGGTCACCCGTCTTTGCGACCATGCCAAGGTGAAGCACTACGCACACGACACTCTACTTCCCCCAGAGACTGGAGCCATTGGGAAGTGTAGTAGCAGTAAAAGGGCTACCAGGACTGGGGGAGAGAGACCCAGGACCCCGAGGCCAGAGTCGTCAGCAGCAGGGTCATCATCGTCAGCACCTCCACCATATGCACCTGCGCCTGCCCGTAGTATAGCGCAGCGCATGGATGTTCTGGAGTCCACCATGTTTGGGCTGTCGATCATGGTGACACGACTGTTCCAGCACACATTCTCGGGTGAGCCTATCCCCGGTGGACCTCCACAGCCCCCAGCTGGTCCGTCGACTTCAGTTCCTGTGCCATCCATGAATGTTGAGGTGGACGAGGAGGAGGACGAGGAGTCTGAGTCTGAGGAGTCTGAGACCGAGGGGGAGGATGCTTTTGATGAGGAGGATGCTTAGGAGGACTTTTATACTTTTTTTTTATTTTTTATTTTAGGATGTACAGTAGGGTTAGTTCATCGGCCTAGTAGAAGTGTCCCTAGGTTTTGGGCCGTTTTGTTAGAAACTCAAACCCAGTGTAAAGAACTTTTGAAAATGATCAATGAAATACCTCAGTTGTTTTGTTTTATCAATTCCCAAAGCTATTTTTTTAATTGCAATATGATTTTTGGATTTTGAGTGTTTGGATGTTTGATTGGACGGATGGATTTTGTTTTAGATTTAGCTTGTGGTTGTAAGTGAATGTTTGCTAGGGACTAGCATAGCTCAAGTTGGGGGGTGTGATTAGCACAAAATATTGCATATTTTTGTATGTTATTACGCCCCTTTATACTTGCTTTTGTTGTGACTTTGGTGAGAAATGTGTTTAATCATGTCGTTAATGGAGTTTTGTGTAAATGCGGGTAAAAAGATGAAAATGGTTTGAATTAGGCCCCCATTGAAGTGTTTGAAGTCAATGAAGATGAGGGGATAGCTTAAAGGAAGGTTTGGAGGGTGAAGAAACCAAGAAAAATATAGTTTGGATGAAAACCTTCCAGAAGGTTTTGTATACTGGAATGAACCTTCCAGAAGTTTTGCAAAAACTTCCAGAAGTTTTGCAAAAACTTCCGGAAGTTTTTTCTTACTGGTTTTCCATTTTAACTGTTCCTGCACAAACCTTCCGGAAGGTTTGTGTCGACCTTCCGGAAGGTTTTGCCCAGATTGCTCAGACAGCCTGTAACTCAAGCTCTGCCATTTGGGGGTCCCACCTACACTTCTCCCACTAGTCCTCTGACACCCCTTACACATCTGCAGGTCTCCCATCACCCATGCTTGGACTTTGAAGGCTTTTACATTTATGAGGAGGAGAGAGAAGAGGCAACGAAGGGGAGTTGCAGGCTAGGCTTGTCCTAGCTTGCCCAAGCCATCAAGTCAGTCCCCTCTTGATTGGAAGCCTGTCACACACCTAATGAGCTCTCCATGGACGAAAATACATGGAGGGAATTATGTATTATTCAACTGGTATTGCATTGTGGAGAGAGGAGCTCTAGGTAGAAGACATAGTTAGAGAGAGAAAGCTTAGATTTTTACATTTTTCTTCCATCCATTTCACTTGTAGTTCCTGTAAGACTTATGTAAACTTCATTTAATGTCTTTAATGTTATTTATTACAAGTACATTGCATGTTTAGTTCTACATTTTGGATTTCACCATCTTCATTTCAAGTTTTAAAATGGGTATTGAATGTTTTTACTCCTAGTTTAAGTTTCCTTGCATTATAATAAGTTCCAATCTTCATTTCTTTACAATGTCTCTTCATTTCATTTATGTTCTTGCTTTAAATACAAGTAGTTAAGCTTTAAGTTGGCTAATCCAAGGGAGAACTCCTCTTGGGTATGCTATTTCAACTCATTTTCATTCTTCCTCGTAGTGTACGTTGATTCGGTTTGACTAGGTTGAGTGTGGACATGGTTGTGAGTCTTTGATACACCGTAGACTTATCACGGCGTATTCTTGGATCCTCACCTCCATTTTAGTCCCTCACCTCCTATGAATCAATCAAACATCTAGACACCATTGGAGGAAGGTCTCGAGTTGATTAAACATTCCCATTGGAATGACCTCTTTGGATTAGCCAACACTTGTTCCATTTCATTTTCTATCACAAACACAAATCCCCAAAACTCAAACATCAAAGATTTTTACACTTTTCATTTTTCACCAAAAATCACCTTCAACACGATTCACCTCCTTCCCTGAGGAGACGACCTTGAAATACGATTTTCAAGTAAAACACGACATTCAAAAGTTTCCCTGCGCTTCGGGAGCACTTTTGTTCACACACACACACACACATTTCATTCCACACATCCGTTTACCCCATTTCTTGCATCATTCCAAGGGAGAGTGACACTCCCTTATCCGTATAATCCATACACCTATTATAGGATTATGCTTGGAGATTAGGGCATACAACGGAAAACATCAAGCATTTTTGGCGCCATTGTCGGGGAAGGCAAAGCGTTGAATTGAGAAGGTGATTTTCGGACGACGGAGGTAAGTCCCGTGAATTCTCATCACGGGCTGAGGTACGTCGCTCCTTTTATATACTTTTTTGTATTTGTTTTTCATTTATAGATATTTTTTTGTATGTGGGGACGGGACGACCAAAATCGATTGGTTAGACAACCCTTAGGCCCCAATATGAACATTGACCAAAACTCACCCGAGGATGCCGATGACAACTTTGAGGAGTTGGGTGCCAATGCTAATGTCCCAAGGGGAGGAGGAGTGCAAGAACCAAGAATTCCAAATCCTAGAATGCATTTCCCCCCTAGGAATGAAGGGAACAATATCCCCATTGATCCTTCGGCGAGGTCAATCCGGGATTTTCTCCAACCCACACGTAGCACCACTCCCTCATGCATTCTCTTGCCTGTCCAAGCTCATGCCTTCTTAGTTAAGCTAGGAATGTTGCAAATACTTCCTACATTCCACGGAATTGAAAAGGAAAATCCTTATTTACACATTATGGAATTCGAGGATATAGTTGCAACCTTCATCACTAACTATGCTATGGAAGACATAGCTCGTTTGAAATTGTTTCCCTTTTTCCTTAAGGACAGAGCAAAAACATGGTTGAATTCCTTGCGGCCTCGATCCATAACCTATTGGGCTCAAATGCTTTTTGAGTTTTTGAATTAATTTTTTTCGGTGCATAGAATCACCACTTTAAAAAAGCAAATTTAAAAATTTTTGGAAAAACCCAATGAGTAATTTTATAACTGTTAGGATCGCTACTAGGAATTGCTCCAATCCAAACCACATCATGGTTTTGAATCGTGGCAATTGGTGAGTTTCTTCTACGAAGGAATTACACCGAGCCATAGACAATTCATCGACATGATGTGTAATGACGAGTTCTTAAACAAGGACCCCGATGAGGCCCTAGACTACTTTAGTATATTGGCGCAAAATGCCCAATCTTGGGATATCACAGATCAAACACAAGGGGGAGGGATGTATGATTTGAGAGACCGGGAAGAGTTTCTTTCTAAAATCACCAGGTTGTCATGGAAGGTGGAGAATTTAGAAGTCAATAGGAGACATGAGGTGTCCAATGTTTCAAAGACTGAGGAGTTCTGCTCAATTTGCGAGAGTGTGGAGCATTCCATATCGGAGTGCCCCAACATTCCGGCACTTAAGGAAGTGTACCACGAGCAAGTCAATGGCTTTAACCAAACGAGGCAATCATTCTCCCCACACTCTAATACTTATAATCCGGGTTGGAGAAATCACCCGAACTTTAGTTGGAGAAATGAGAATCCCACTCCTCATGGGTCTAATGCATATACACCTCCTATGCCTCCTAAGCAGAGTTAATACCAAGGTCAAGGGCAAGCGTCTAGCTCTCAATACCCCCGGTCCAATCCGCAAGGGTATTCACCAAACCCACCTCCACATAATTTTTCCCAAAGTCCACCTCCACAAAGTTTTTCTTAACAAGCACCATCCAATCCTCCCACCTACCAACCTCCCCATAAGAGGATTTTGGATTATGTGCTTTATAATTTCATCCAAAGCCAAATAGCCATCAACAATCAAAATGCCGCAGCTTTTAATGACATTCAGACTCAACTCACTAAGTTGACCAATGCCATGGGGGCATCACAACAAGAGAAGGGGAAATTCCCCGCTCAACCCCAAGAAAACCCTAGAGGCCAACATGTCATTGAGTCGTCCAAACCAAATAGTGAGAGTTGTGAGCAAGTCAAAGCGGTCACCACCCTTCGAAGTGGCAAACAAATTGATAAGACCATTGTGCCAAAAGTCTCACCCAAAATCACATTGCCAATAGAGGAAGAGACTAAGGGTGACACCGAGGGGGGTGAGGTGAGTGAGAAAGAGAAAGTGGTTGATGAAAGTGTTCATGCATCCCCCATTCCTGCCCCTTTTCCTAATCGGTTGAAACCACCCCTCAAGGTGGCTAATTATTTTGATATAATTGAGATGTTCAAGCAGGTAAAAATCAACATTTCACTCCTTGATGCTATAAAGCAAATCTCATCTTGTGCCAATATCTTGAAGGACTTGTGTACCGTGAAGAGGAGACTAAATGTGCACAAGAAGACATTTCTCACCGAGCAAGTGAGCTCGATTTTGAGGACTAACACCCCACCAAAGATCAAGGATCCCGAATGCCCTACCATTGCTATCACGATCGGGAATTGTCGGGTGGAGCAAGCTCTTCTTGATTTGGGGGCGAACGTCAACCTCATACCATACTCAGTGTACCAACAACTCTAGCTTGAAGAGCTAAAGCCAACTCCAATCACGCTTGAACTGGTGGATCGTAGCATCCGAACACCGAGGGGAGTGGTCGAGGATATTGATTAGCACACAACTTTGTATATTTTTAAGATGCTAATCAACTCATTTCACTTGCTTTTGAGCTTTAAATAATCTAAGTTATGATGATTGAAGTCTTAACATCAATTTGTTGTTTTGTAGTTGAATGAAGCTAAATATGGCCTTTAAAGACCCTCCCATACCACTTGGGATGAAAGGAGTTGAAATGATAGTTTGAGGATAGATCGGGAGCAAAGAAATCAAGAAATTCAGAAAAGGATGCATAACAGTACCGGTACTCGGTACCGGTACCAAATGGTACCGGTACCCAGTACCGGTACTGAAAACCTACTGGAATCGCAGTACCGGTACTCGGTACCGGTACCAAATGGTACCGGTACCCAGTACCGGTACTGATTTCCTAAAGTGCTCAAATTCTGCAGATCTGCTCAGCTGTCTTGTGGACCCCTCCATGCTTTTCTCTGACACCCCCACCTTACTGTTCATCATGATTCACACTCCCTTCTAGACTTGTGGAGTTAAGGCATTGAATGAAGAGAGTGAGGATGGGATGTGCTGGGTGTGCAGACATGCTCTGCCACCCCCTGTCTTTCCTTGGCTGCTGCATCCCTATGAAGGAAAATCACATCTGTAGACCCACTTCTCTCTCCAGGCACGTTTTTGGAAAAGGAAGAGTCTCCTGCAAGAGAGGGCATATGTATTACATTAGATAGTTTTAGAGAGAGAAGCTCTGGCGAGGAAGACAATGAATAGTAGTTTTAGAGAGAGAAAGTTGTGATTTTTGCATTTCTTTTGCTGCATTGTCTTGTAATCAATGGTAGGAACCTTTATATCATGAATGAATGCCATTAATGTCATTTTCCCTTATGTGATTGCTAGTTTAATGCTCCCATTTAAGTTCTACCATTAATGCTTCAAAAGTTATTCATGTTCATAGCTATAAAATAGATTTTCATGCCATTCACTTCTAGTCTATGATTTCTTGTGCTTAGGTACTTCAAAACTCCATAGCCTTAGAATGCATTACCTTTACATTATCATGTCTAGTTCAAGTATGAGTAGCTAAGCACTTTTTGTTGGCAAGACCAAGGGGAATCCTTATTGGGGTATACCATTTCAACTCTTTCTACACCCTCCCTTTAGAGTCCCATGGTTCGGTTTGACCGGATTGAAGGTGGATGATTTGGTGAGTCTTTGATAACCCGTAGGCCTAGTCACGGTTTATGCTTAGGCACTCACCACCATCATCCTCGACTTTCCGTGAATCAACCGTTCATTCTTACTCAATCGGAGGAGTGATTTGAGTTGAGATAGTATACCTATTGGAGGGACCTCTTGGAATTGCCAACACTTGTTCTCTCATTCTAATTTCACCAAAACACATTTCACCAAACAATTTCCAACAACAAGAATTTTACACTTTCTTTTGCACTAAATCACTTTCACATTTGCTCACTTCCTTCCCTGTGGAATCGACCTTGGAATACTTTCCAAGTAAAACACAACTCACAAAAGTCTCCTTGCGATTGGGGAGCATTTTTGTACATACACATTCCATATCTACATCATCCCATTTCCCTTTCCTATTGCCCTTTCTTTTCACACTATCCCAAAGGGGGAGAAATCCTTCCTTCCGCTCATACATTGCATCATTTGAAGGATAGTAGTTAAAGGGTTAGGAATAGGATTGTTTTTGCTCAATCATTTTTGGCGCCGTTGCCGAGGAAGGCAAGTGTCAAACCAAGAGAGTGATCTCCGAACAATGGAGGTAAGTCCCGTGATCTTCATCACGAGCTGAGGTACGTTGTTTCGTGTATATATTCTTGTTTGTTTACAATTTCATTTGTATATATATCTTGTTGCATGTGGGGAAGGGACGACTATCACCGATTAGTTAGACAACCCTTAGGCCCCAACATGAACATCGACCAAGACCCACCCGAGGATGCGGGTGACAATTTCGAAAATGTGGATGTCAACCCAAACATCCAAGGGGGTGGAAATTTTGACAATGTCGGGGTGAATCCAAATGCTCAAAGGGGTGGGGGGTTACCCGAAAATAGGATGCCTAACCCAAGAATGCAATATCCCCCTCCCGATGCTTTTGATAATGAGGATGCTAACCCGAATAGGCAAATGGGTGGGGGATTCCAACAACCTAGGATGCCCAACCCACGAGTGCAATTTCCCCCACCTAGGAATGAAGGGAACATCCAACTTGACCCTCCACCAAGGACAATGCGGGAGTTCCTTCAACCGACCCGTAGCTCCACACCATCATGCCTTGTCCTTCCTGTCCAAGCACATCTCTTTGTAATCAAACCATGGATGTTGCAACTACTCCCTAAATTCCATGGGGTTGAGAAGGAAAACCCTTATAGTCATCTAAAGTCTTATGAGGAAATAGTTGCAACCTTTATCCCAAATTACAACATGGAAGAGATTGCAAGGATGAAACTTTTCTCTTTTTCCTTGGAGGGTAAGGCAAAGATTTGGTTTGATTCCATGGGACCTCGGACCATGCTATCTTGGAACCATATAGTTTCATTCTTTTTGAAAAAGTTTTTTCCGGTTCATAGAACCACTTCATTGAAAAAAGACATTCAAAACTTTTCTGAAAAACCCAATGAACAATTCTATCAGTGTTGGGAGCGATATAGAGATTTGATTCAATCCATACCACATCATGGTTTTAAATCGTGGCAATTGGTGAGTTTCTTCTATGAAGGAATCTCACCAAACCATAGGCAATTTATTGACATGATGTGCAATGGTGAATTTTTGAACAAAGACCCTGACGAGGCCCTTGATTACTTTGGTACCTTGGCCGAAAATGCACAATCGTGGGATGTTTAGGGATCCAAGTGATGTACCTAGGACAATGCCAGTGAGTAGTCAACCACCACGGGGAGGGATGTATGACTTAAAAGACCGTGAGGATCTACTTTCCCAAATTTCCAAATTGTCTAGGAAAGTGGATAGCCTTGAGGTGGAAAGGAGACGAGAGGTGTCTCATGTGTCAAGAGCCGAGGAGGCTTGTTCTATTTGTGGGGGTGTCGATCATTCCACGTCGGAGTGTCCGAGCATTCCGGCACTTAAAGAGACATACCATGAACAGGTCAATGCCTTCAACCAACCGAGGCAATCATTTCCTCAAAATTCCAACACTTACAATTCAGGGTATCGTGATCACCCTAATTTCAGTTGGAGGAATGAGAACCCCATTCCTTATGGCTCAAACACATATACACCTCCCGCACCTCCTAGGCAAGGCCAATTTCAATCCCAGGGTCAAGGGCAAGCCTCTAACTCCCAATACCCACGGTCTAATCCGCAAGGGTATCAATCCAATCCTCCCCCACAAAATTTCTCCCAACAAGGTCCGTCTAGTTCTTCCATCTACCAACCCCCTCATAAGAAGAATTTGGAAGATATGCTCCACAATTTCATTCAAACCCAGACCACCCTCAATCAAACCTTCACTAATTTCATGCAAAGCCAAACCACCTTCAATAAGGACATTTCGGCCCAACTCACCAAGATCACCAATGCCATTGGGTTGTCTCAACAAGAGAAGGGAAAATTTCCCTCTCAACCCCAACAAAATCCCAAAGTTCAAAATGTGGTTGAGTTGGCCGAGACTTCCCAGGAGGGTTTTGAGCAACTCAAAGCTGTCACCACACTTAGGAGTGGTAAACAAATTGAAAAGATGGTGGTGCCAAAGTTGACACCAAAGGCCGCATTGCCAAAAGAAAAAGAAATTGATAGTGAGGCCAAAGAAAGTGTGGTCGACAAGGGCGAGTCGAGTGAAAAGAGTGAGAGAGATGGGGTTGATAAAGAACATGTGATTGATGATGGTTTATGCTTTCCTTCTATGTCCGCCCCTTTTCCCCATCGGTTGAAGCCACCTCTCAAGGTGGCTAATTATTCTGACATTTTGGATTTGTTTAAGCAGGTAAAGATCAACATCCCGCTCCTTGATGCCATCAAGAAAATTCCGTCATGTGCCAAAATATTGAAGGACCTATGCACGGTGAAAAGAAAGTTGAATGTCCGGAAGAGGGCATTTCTCACCGAGCAAGTGAGCTCAATTTTGAGGACTAACACTCCTCCCAAGTTCAAGGACCCAGGCTGCCCCACCATTGCCATAACCATTGGAGATTGCCGGGTTGAACAAGCTTTGCTTGATTTGGGTGTCAGTGTCAATCTCCTCCCCTACTCAGTATATCAACAACTCAAGCTTGAGGAGTTGAAACCTACTCCTATCACGCTTCAGCTGGCGGATCGCAGTGTTCGCACACCAAGGGGATTGGTTGAGGATGTTTTAGTCCAAGTGGACAAATTCTATTTTCCTGTTGATTTCATTGTACTCGATACTCAACCTGTTGCGAATCTTTGCTCCCAAATTCCTTTCATTCTTGGTAGACCCTTCCTTGCGACATCTAATGCTGTGATAAATTGCAGGAACGGTCTCATGAAGCTAGCCTTTGGAAACATGACAATGGAGCTTAATGTGTTCAATTTATCCAAGCAACCGGGGGACGATGAAGATGCACATGAGGTTAACCGGATTGATACTTTGATGGAGGAGCACATGGAGATGATGAGCACCTTGAGTTTAAGAGAGGAAGGGTTTGTTGATGAGGAAGAAGTGAATGTAGGATTGGATGTGCATGGAGAAGTGGAGAGTTTGAAGGGGGTGGATAAGTGGATCCCAACATTTGAAAGACTCCCACACCAAGAGAAGAAGATATTTCCATCCGATGTACAAAAGCCTACCTTGGAATTGAAGCCACTACCTTCACACTTAAAGTATGCATATCTTGGGGAAGATGAATCATTCCCGGTGGTGATTAGTTCGACATTGGATGCAAAGCAAGAAGGAGATCTCTTGGAGGTGCTGCGGAGACATAAGGGAGCAATTGGGCGGACAATTGCGGATATCAAGGGGATAAATCCTACCATTTGCACACACCGGATCTACCTTGAAGAAGATGCAAAACCATCTCGCCAGCCACAAAGGAGATTAAATCCGATCATGAAGGATGTGGTACGGGATGAGGTTTTGAAACTACTTGACGTGGGCATTATCTTTCCAATTGCCGACAGTAAGTGGGTTAGTCCCACGCAAGTAGTACCCAAGAAGTCGGGTGTGACTGTGGTAGAAAATGAGGAGAATGAACTCATTCCAACAAGGGTAATCACTGGATGGAGAGTGTGTATTGATTACCGGAAGCTCAACTTGTGCACAAGGAAATACCACTTTCCAATCCCATTCCTCGATCAAGTGCTAGAACGGGTAGCGGGGCATCTTTTCTACTGCTTCTTAGATGGATACTCTGGTTACAATCAGATAGAGATTGCCCTTGAAGACCAAGAGAAAACACTTTCACTTGCCCCTACGGTACCTTTGCGTATCGTCGCATGCCTTTCGGGCTATGTAATGCCCCTGGAACATTTCAACGTTGCATGATGGGGATTTTTAGTGATATGGTGGAGAAGATTGTCGAGGTGTTTATGGATGACTTCTCAGTCTTCGGGGATTCTTTCGAGGGGTGTTTGGGGAATTTGAAGAAGGTGTTAGAAAGGTGTGAGGAGAAGAATCTTGTGCTGAATTGGGAGAAGTGTCACTTTATGGTGACGGAAGGGATCGTGTTGGGTCACATAGTGTCGGCAAAGGGCATCGAAGTTGACAAATCCAAGGTGGAGGCCATCTCCAACCTTCCCACGCCGACAACTATCAAGGGTATCTGGTCATTTCTGGGTCATGCAGGTTTCTATCGCCGATTCATTCAAAATTTTAGCGTATTGGCCCGACCCCTGACCAATTTACTGTCTAAGGAGATTCCTTTTGAGTGGTCGAATGAGTGTGAGGCATCATTTAAAAAATTAAAAAGCATGCTTGTCACGCCTTCGATCATGCGACCACCCAATTGGGATCTACCTTTCGAGCTTATGTGCGACGCGAGTGACTACGCGGTTGGCGCAGTGCTTGGTCAGAGGAAGGACAATCGACCGCATGTTATACACTACACTAGCAAGACACTTAATGAGGCACAAATGAATTACACTACCACTGAAAAAAAATTGCTAGCTGTAGTGTTTGCTCTTGATAAATTCCGTTCATATATCATTGGTTCACCTATTGTTATCTTCACTGACCATTCTGCCTTAAAGTACTTGTTATCTAAGCAGGATGCGAAGCCAAGACTCATTAGGTGGATCCTCCTCTTACAAGAATTTGACTTGACCATTAAAGACAAGAAGGGAGTTGAGAATGTCGTGGCGGATCACTTATCCCGACTGGTGGCACAAGAGACAAATGAGCACATCCCTATCACAGACTCCTTCCCTGATGAGCAATTACTGTCCATTCATTCTCATTGTCCTTGGTATGCTGATATTTGCAATTATCTTGCAACAGGACAAATCCCACCACACTGGAGCCCTGAGGATAAAAGGAGATTTATGGCCGACGTGAAGTACTTCTACTTCGATAATCCATATCTGTTCAAGTATTGTCCGGACCAGATCATGAGGCGATGCGTGCCTGAAACCGAACAGCGGAACGTCCTGGCCTTCTGTCATTCCCAAGCCTGTGGTGGGCATTTCTCCGCCAAGAAAACTTCTTCAAAGGTTCTCCAATCAGGTTTCTACTGGCCTTCTTTAATTAAGGATTGTATTTCATTTTGTAAAGAATGTGATAGATGCCAACGTTTGGGTGGCGTGACCCGAAGGAATATGATGCCCCTCTCCCCTGTACTTGTGATAGAAATATTCGATTGTTGGGGCATCGATTTCATGGGTCCCTTCCCTATGTCGTTTGGCTATCTATACATTCTGCTGGCAGTGGACTACGTGTCCAAATGGGTGGAGGCTATCCCGACAAAGACTAATGACCACCGGGTTGTAGTCAAGTTCTTGAAAGAGAACATTTTCTCGAGGTTCGGGATGCCTCGTGCTTTGATTAGTGATGGTGGATTACACTTTTGTAACAGGCCAGTTGCATCGTTATTGTTCAAATATGGCGTTACACATAAAGTATCCACCGCTTATCACCCACAAACAAATGGCCAAGCCGAGATAGCCAATAGGGAGATCAAGACCATCCTTGAAAAAACAGTTAACCCCAATAGGAAGGATTGGTCTGAGAGATTGATTGATGCCTTATGGGCATATCGTACTGCCTACAAGACAGTTTTGGGCATGTCTCCCTATCGGCTTGTCTATGGAAAGGCTTGCCATCTGCCGGTAGAAATGGAACACAGGGCCTTTTGGGCCATCAAGACTTTAAATTTCAATATGAGAATGGCCGGTCAACATAGGATTTTAGAAATGAATGAATTGGAAGAGATCGGCGGGATGCTTACGAGAGTTCAAAAATTTCAAAGGAACGGGCGAAAATTTTTCATGATAACTCCATAGTGAGGAAATCATTCGAGCCCCGGCAAAAGGTACTCTTGTATAATTCCCGCCTCTCCATTTTTCCCGGAAAGCTAAGATCCCGTTGGGATGGCCCCTACCTCGTCAAGGTGGCCTACCCCAATGGAGCTGTTGAGATTACCAACCTCAAAGATGGCCAAACATTCAAGGTCAATGGCCAAAGACTTAAGCCATTCTTTGAGGGCTTTGAAAACCAAGTGGTGGAGGAGGAGTTAACCGACCCGGTGTATCCGGAAGTGATTGAGGAATAACAATTGGTCCCTTGTTCGCATGTACAGTTTCTTTTATTTTAATTATGTTATGTTTTTATTTTATGTCACTTACTTGTGTGTTGGTGTATAGCTTTGTTTTCTTTTGAATCCAGATCTCGGTGCTTTTGTCGAAAGCGAAATTACGAGGTGTTCTCTTACCCTATTTATCTTTTTATTGTCTCCCATTGCATATTATATCTTTTTGTTGCATTGAGGACAATGCATGGTTCTAGTTGGGGGGTGAGGTGCACCATTTGTATGATACACCAAGGTTGTCTGAAATTTTTTTTTTTTTTATTTTTGCTTGCAATTGTGAAAAATAGGTGAAATTTTTGAAAATTTTTGATGAAAAATACCTTTAAGTTGATCTGTATTCCCTTATGAAGTGAGTATGAACTGGATGACATGTTGATTGTTGCTGTGAACCTTGTGCACATGAGCTTACTATAGAAATGGATCCTATGCATAAGTATCACATATGTATTGATTTTCAAACTCATCTGTATGTGATTTCTGAATTTGTAATTTCAGTGATTTACGGGTTGGATTCATGTTTTAAGCTTGACATAAGTAGTGGAGATGAGTAAGGACCCATGAGAGTTTTAGTGCCAAACCTTTTTGGAGGGAACTTACGTTTACTCAAAGAAAAATTTTTGATATCAAGTTTGTTCAATAGTCTCATTATGCTTGCTTTGGTTAGTTGCATTTGGTTAGTAGACTGATTTGTCTTGATCATGTAATGCTCTCCCCATGTGGACCTGGAAGTGATCTTAGGCCATTTTTGAATACTTTGAGCCTTGGCCCTTTTTCTTGAGAAAATTTTATCCCTAGTGCCGTGATTGAGCCTATTTTAAAATTCGTTTCTATGCCACACATTTGACCAAGCCAATGCAAGATGATAAAAATCTACCTCACCTTGGTTGTTCCTAGAGTTGAATATGAGTGAGTGCAAAAAAGAAGGAAGTATGGTGTGGAAACTCCAACAAAAGGGATGAATGATTTGAAACTCAAAGAGTTGAATGAAAATTCAACAAAAGGAGAAAAAGGGGTGAAAAGAATAAAGAGTGATCAAAAGAAAATGATGATGTTAAGAAAAATAAAGAAAATAAACAAGGGGTGTGGTGATGGTGAGAAAATCAAAATCCCATGAAAAAGGAAGTGTTTTTCCAACATTAAAGTCTCTCACTCGGAACAACCTTCTTTGTTGTCCTTTTTCCGTCATTTCTTTTACTTAGATATCACCCCAGGGCCCCATTACAACCCTTAAAGCCCTAAGTGATCTAGAGAAGCATGGGAGAAGCATGTTTGTTAAAAAAATGATAAATTTTAGTCTTACTACCTAATGCACTAACATCCTATTCATGAGACTATGCCAAGGTTGCCTCATTGTCACATATGAACTTCATTTTTGGATTACATGTGAGCACTTTGTTTTGAATACAAGATTCTATATCACATGTACACATGGAGTGCATACCAGTATAACGTGAGTGCGTTTTTTTTTGCTTAAGAGTGTACCCCGGTGAGTTTTGCATTGAAACTGAGTTTGTCTAGCCTTTCGAATGTGAATTCTGTTTCGTAAATGCCCAAATTACTTGTTTAAATTCACATGCACACGAGTTGAAAATTAATTTGTAGGTGCATATTTCTGATTAGCATTGAGGACTATGGTTTTGCTCATGTACATCTAGTTCATTCAATTGAGAAATTTGTTAAAAGCTCCATGCTTGCAAGAGTGAGGGAATATTTCTCAAGTTATTGATATTGACATATTTTAGGAATGAATTGATTCTGAACCTTATGATGTTTATTTTGGGTGCTCATTTTGATAGTTGAGAACAGAATTTGAATTTTTGTATGATGAATGTTCATAGGTTTAAATCACCTTGCAATTTCAATCATAAAGTGAGCATGATGTTTCGAGTTGTGGTTTATAATTGGAATATATCTTGTCGAATGGAGTTGGAGTTAGAAGTAATGTGATGAAGTGTCTAGGAAGGGCCTAAGTTGATTTTGATTGAAGGAATGTTTCAGCAGGAGTAGTTTGGCGGACAAAGCAGAACAGTACCGGTACTAGGTACCGGTACCAAAAACCTACTGGAATCGCAGTACCGGTACCGTTTGCCTGACGAAAAAAAAATTTTTAGGGCTTTTAATTTCAAAACCTAAATTCTACCTTTCATTTCCCTCATTTACTCCTTCCCTATCTCCTTCCCCCCTACCCGACGGCACTCCAAGGGTCAAGAACCCTTTCTCTTTCCCTCTTCACTCTCCCCATTTACTCCTCCCCTATCTCCTTCCCCCCTACCCGATGGAACTCCAAGGGTCCAAAACCCTTTTTCTTCCCCTCAGTCTATAAAATCCCCTTGAGCTAGATTATTTTCCACAAGTCCTCCTCCATTTTACCCTACCCTTATAGCCGAATCTCAAGTTCCTCCTATTCTCTCCATTCATTACACAATGCCTCGCACCAAGATGGTCGGATCAGGACCAGAGCCCAGTTCTCCTCCTGCCATGGGTTCTGCCAGCCGCAAAAGAAGTGGAGAAGGATCGAGTGGGGACCTTGAGAAGCAGAGAAACAAGGCCAAGAGGGATGCTCGACGCCAGTTGATTGACGATAAGAATGTGACCTGTGAACGGTTTTTGGATAGGCTTTCCCTTTCCCCCATTCATCCTGCTGTGAAAATCATTGAGGGGCATGGGATGCAATTCTGGTTTAAGGAGGTTGTGGGATATAATTTGGCCTTGGTGAGGGAGTTTTACCGTTCACTAAATTTCATTGAGGATGATGACGAGGGAGTGTTGAGAGCAAATGTTAGGGGTAAGATTATTGTGGTGACCCCTGATGTCATAGCCACATGCCTTGGGGATTACCAGAGACCCCCATCCAGACCACCCGTTTATCCTCGCAAAATGGGTAAGCCGAAGACTAAAGAGGAGCTTGTTGAGTTGATGTATGAGGATCCTGCTACGTTCAGGGGAACCTTTCAGAGTGGGGGGTTGAAGCATGTTTATGGGATTCTTAACAAACTCCTTCACTATAATCTTTACCCAAAATTCGCAGAGAAGAAACCAAATGTGGAAAAGTTGAACCTTCTGGATACCGTTGTGTCGGGCAAAACAATGGATTTTGCCCTTATCATTTGGGATGTGATGAAGGACTTTGCCACCACTGAGAAGCCGATGGCCAATCTACCATACGGAAGCTTGGTCACCCGACTTTGTGACCATGCTAAGGTTAAGGGCTATGGACTAGAAAAACTGACCCCCCTGAGTTTGGAGCTATTGGCAGGGCCAGCAGTCAGAAAAGGAAGGCCATGAGTCGTGGGGATCGGGCTCAATCTGACTCTGAAGAGGATGTTGCACCTGCTGTGCCCACCATGCCATTCAAGCCTGTTGTGAAACGCTCAACCCATCAGAGACTTGGTGCCCTGGAAAAGACAGCGCATGAAATTAAGACCTCAGTTCAGGAAATGGCAACAATGTTGAAGGAGATGTATGTACACACATTTCCTGAGAAAGCTGTCCCAGAAGTTCCGGCTGCTCCTTCAACCTCCAGAATGGATGTGGAGGAGGAAGATTCTGAGGCTGAAGAGGATGAAGAAGATGAGGAGGGGGATGAATTTGAGGGGGATGATGAGAGTGATGGAGAGTAGTTGTGTTTGGGATTCTTGTGCTTTGTTTCTTTTTTTTTGTTTTGGGATTAGGTGAAGTTGGGGAGGGGAGATTAGGCTTTTCTTTTGATTGTTCTTTTCAATGTCCTACTCCGTTTTGTACTCCAACTTTGTTCACAATTTATGAATCCACAGTTATTCCTTTTTGCTCATTGTTTATGTTGTTAATTGCATTTTGATTTTTACTTTTCATTTGACTGAATGGTTGTTTAAATTGATTGATTGTGTGATTTATGGTTGCTTTGGTTGTGTTGGGAAATGAACATTTTGCTAAGGGACTAGCAAAACTTAAGTTGGGGGGTGTGATTAGCACACAACTTTGTATATTTTTAAGATGCTAATCAACTCATTTCACTTGCTTTTGAGCTTTAAATAATCTAAGTTATGATGATTGAAGTCTTAACATCAATTTGTTGTTTTGTAGTTGAATGAAGCTAAATATGGCCTTTAAAGACCCTCCCATACCACTTGGGATGAAAGGAGTTGAAATGATAGTTTGAGGATAGATCGGGAGCAAAGAAATCAAGAAATTCAGAAAAGGATGCATAACAGTACCGGTACCCAGTACTGGTACTGAAAACCTACTAGAATCGCAGTACCGGTACCCAGTACCGGTACTGATTTCCTGAAGTGCTCAAATTCTGTAGATCTGCTCAGCTGTCTTGTGGACCCCTCCATGCTTTTCTCTGACACGCCCACCTTACTGTTCATCATGATTCACACTCCCTTCTAGACTTGTGGAGTTAAGGCATTGAATGAAGAGAGTGAGGGTGGGATGTGCTGGGTGTGCAGACATGCTCTGCCACCCCCTGTCTTTCCCTGGCTGCTGCATCCCTATGAAGGAAAATCACATCTGTAGACCCACTTCTCTCTCCAGGCACGTTTTTGGAAAAGTAAGAGTCTCCTGCAAGAGAGGGCATATGTATTACATTAGATAGTTTTAGAGAGAGAAGCTCTGGCGAGGAAGACAATGAATAGTAGTTTTAGAGAGAGAAAGTTGTGATTTTTGCATTTCTTTTGCTGCATTGTCTTGTAATCAATGGTAGGAACCTTTATATCATGAATGAATGCCATTAATGCCATTTTCCCTTATGTGATTGCTAGTTTAATGCTCCCATTTAAGTTCTACCATTAATGCTTCAAAAGTTATTCATGTTCATAGCTATAAAATAGATTTTCATTCCATTCACTTCTAGTCTATGATTTCTTGTGCTTAGGTACTTCAAAACTCCATAGCCTTAGAATGCATTACCTTTACATTATCATGTCTAGTTCAAGTATGAGTAGCTAAGCACTTTTTGTTGGCAAGACCAAGGGGAATCCTTATTGGGGTATACCATTTCAACTCTTTCTACACCCTCCCTTTAGAGTCCCATGGTTCGGTTTGACCGGATTGAAGGTGGATGATTTGGTGAGTCTTTGATAACCCGTAGGCCTAGTCACGGTTTATGCTTAGGCACTCACCATCATCATCCTCGACTTTCCGTGAATCAACCGTTCATTCTTACTCAATCAGAGGAGTGATTTGAGTTGAGATAGTATACCTATTGGAGGGACCTCTTGGAATTGCCAACACTTGTTCTCTCATTCTAATTTCACCAAAACACATTTCACCAAACAATTTCCAACAACAAGAATTTTACACTTTCTTTTGCACTAAATCACATTCACATTTGCTCACTTCCTTCCCTTTGGAATCGACCTTGGAATACTTTCCAAGTAAAACACAACTCACGAAAGTCTCCTTGCGATTGGGGAGCATTTTTGTGCATACACATTCCATATCTACATCATCCCATTTCCCTTTCCTATTGCCCTTTCTTTTCACAGTATCCCAAAGGGGGAGAAATCCTTCCTTCCGCTCATACATTGCATCATTTGAAGGATAGTAGTTAAAGGGTTAGGAATAAGATTGTTTTTGCTCAATCAGATATTTTAGTACAAGTCGATAAATTTACTTTCCTATTGATTTTATTGTGCTTGACACTCACCCGGTTGCAAATCTTAGTTCTCAAATCCCTTTCATACTTGGTAGACTTCTAATGCTGTGATTAATTGTAGGAATGGTATTATGAAGCTTGCATTTGGGGACATGACTATGGACCTCAATGTTTTCAACTTGTCTCAACAACCTGGGGATGATGAAGAGGGACATGAGATCAACCGGATTGACACATTGGTGGAGGGTCACATGGAGCTGTTGGGTATGATGAAGGAAGAGGAGGAGATGGTTGATATAGGGGAGGTTAATGAGCAAGAGAAGTTGGAGAGCTTGAGTGGGGTAGAAATTTGGACCCCTACATTTGAGAAGCTTTCGCATCAAGACAAGAAGATCTTTCCATCGAATGAGCAAAAACCAATTTTGGAATTGAAGCCATTACCATCCAATCTCAAGTATGCATATCATGGGGATGACAAGACTTTTCCGGTAGTGATTAGCTCAACCTTGGAGGCAAAACAAGAAGAGGATCTCTTGAATGTGTTGAGGAGGCACAAGGGAGCGATTGGATGGAAAATTGCCGACATCAAGGGGATAAGCCCCCTCATTTGCACACACCGCATCTACCTTGAAGAGGACTCCAAGCCGTCTCGACAAACACAAAGAAGGTTAAACCCAATCATGAAGGACATGGTGAGAGACGAGGTACTAAAGCTACTTGACGTGGGCATCGTTCTTCCGATTGTCGATAGTAAGTGGGTTAGCCCCACGCAAGTAGTAACCAAGAAGTCGGGAGTCACTGTTGTTGTAAATGAGGAGAATGAGCTTATACCAACAAGGGTGATTACCGGATGGAGAGTGTGCATTGATTACCGGAAGCTCAACTTATGCACGAGAAAAGACCACTTCCCATTGCCATTCCTTGACCAAGTGTTGGAAAGAGTAGCTGGGCATGAATTTGTTTTACTACTTTTTGGATGGCTACTCCGGGTACAACCAGTTTGAGATTGCTTTGGAGGATCAGGAGAAGACCACCTTCACTTGCCCCTACGGTACTTTTGCCTACCAATGCATGCCTTTCGGGTTGTGTAATGCCCCTAGGACCTTTCAACGTTGCATGATGAGAATCTTCAGTGATATGGTGGAGAAGATCGTGGAAGTGTTTATGGATGAATTCTCGGTGTTTGGGGATTCATTCGATGGGTGTTTGGAGAACTTAGAGAAAGTTCTAGAAAGATGTGAGGAGAAAAAATTGGTGCTCAACTGGGAGAAGTGCCACTTCATGGTGACACAAGGAATTGTGCTCGGGCACATTGTCTCAGTAAAGGAGATCGAAGTTGACAAATCAAAGGTTGAGGCTATTTCCAACCTTCCTACGCCAGAGGTCATCAAAGATATCAGGTTGTTTCTTAGCCATGCTGGCTTTTATCGTCGTTTTATTAAGGACTTTAGTACATTGGCCCGACCTTTGACCAATTTGCTTGCAAAGGATGTCCTATTTGTTTGGTCGGATGATTGTGAGGCATCCTTTAAAAAATTAAAGAACATGCTCATTTCAACTCCGATCATCCGACCACCCAAGTGGGACTCACCATTTGAGCTTATGTGCGACGCGAGTGATTACGCAGTCGGCGCAGTGCTCGGTCAAAGGAAGGACAAGAGACCTTATGTAATATACTATGCTAGCAAAACCCTTAACGAGGCACAAATGAATTATACCACCACCGAAAAGGAATTGTTAGCTGTAGTATTTGCATTGGATAAGTTTTCGTCATACATCATTGGTTCACCTATAGTAGTGTATACTGATCACTCTACTTTGAAGTATTTGTTGCCTAAGCAGGATGCAAAACTGAGACTCATTAGGTGGAAACTCCACCTACAAGAATTCAATTTGACGATCAAAGACAAGAAAGGAGTTGAGAACGTGGTGGCGGACCATTTATCCCGACTGGTGGTGCAAGAGGCCGATGAGCACATTCCTATCCCTAGCTCTTTTCCTAATGAGCATTTACTTTCGATTCATTATGTTTGTCCCTGGTATGCTGACATATGTAATTATCTTGCTATCGGACAAATACCACTACATTGGAGCCTGGAAGATAGAAGGAGGTTTATGGCGGATGTGAAGTACTTTTACTTCGACAACCCATACTTGTTCAAGTACTGCCTTGATCAAGTCATGCGGAGATGCATACTAGAAAATGAACACTAGGAAGTCCTTGCATTTTGCTATTCAGAGGCATGCGGTGGCCATTTCTCTGCAAAGAAGACTTCGGCAAAAATTCTACAGTTAGGTTTTTATTGGCCCTCTTTGATAAAAGATTGTATCTCTTTCTGTAAAGAGTGTGATACGTGCCAAAGATTGGGTAGTGTGATCCGAAGGAACATGATGCCCCTCTCCCCTGTACTTGTTATCGAGATATTTGATTGTTGGGACATCGACTTCATGGGTCCCTTCCCCGTGTCTTTTGGCTACCTATACATTCTACTGGCAGTGGACTACGTGTCCAAATAGGTGGAGGCTATCCCAACCAAGACCAATGACCACCGGGTCGTGGTTAAGTTTCTCAAGGAGAACATTTTTTTTAGGTTTAGGATGCCTCGTGCTATGATAAACGATGGTGGATCGCATTTCTGTAATAGGCCATTTGCATCCTTAATGCATAAGTATGGCGTCACACACAAGGTGTCCACCGCATATCACCACAGACCAATGGCCAAGCCGAGTTGGCCAATAGGGAGATCAAAAATATCCTAGAGAAAACGGTGAATCCAAATAGGAAGGATTGGTCATATAGATTGTTCGATGCCCTCTGGGCTTACCGCACAGCTTATAAGACAGTTCTAGGCATGTCTCCCTATCGGCTCGTCTATGGAAAGGCTTGCCATTTGCCGGTTGAGATGGAGCACAAAGCCTATTGGGCCATAAAAACCTTGAACTTCAATTTGAGAATGGCCGGAGAGAATAGGAAGCTAGAAATGAATGAATTGGAAGAGATTCATAGAGATGTATATGAGAGCTCAAAAATTTCAAAAGAGCGGGCTAAAATCTTTCATGAAAAATCCATTGTGAGGAAGTCATTAGAGCCCAGGCAAAAAGTGGTCTTATACAACTCTCAGCTCTTGATCTTTCAAGGTAGACTCCGATCCCGTTGGGATGGCCCCTATCTTGTCAAGGTGGCCTACCCCAATGGGGCTGTGGAAGTCATGAACCTTGAAGATGGTAGGACATTCAAGGTCAATGGCCAAAGACTTAAGCCATTTTACGAGGGTTTTGAAGGACAAGGAGTGGAGGAGGATTTGATGGATCCGGTCTACCCGGACTTGTTGGAGGAGTAACTGTTCTTATGCTTTTTAGTGTACAATTGTTTTTACTTACTTTATCTGTTTATGTTTACTTACTTTAAATTCGTGTAGTGTTATTTTTCTTAGTTGCAGATATGGGTGTTTTTGTCAAAAGCTCAAGTGCGAGGTGTTATCTAACCCTACTCACCTTTTTACAGTCCTTCATTGTATATCATATCTTTTTTGATTGCATTGAGGACAATGCATGAATCAAGTTAGGGGGTGATGAAGTGTACCATTTGTATGATACACCAATGTTTGTGGAATTTTTTGTTGATAATACAAATATTTTGTGGTGAAAAATTCACCTTTCACATATCATACAGATTTTTGTTCACAATAGTTGCAATTATGTAAAAAATTTGAAATTTTTTGAGAAAATATCTGAATGTTGATTTGTATTCCCTCATTAAGAGTGTTATGGGTTGTTGACATGTTGATATTTGTGTTAAATTGTGAATATATGAGCACATTATAGAAGTTGATCCTATGCTTGAGTAGCACATATGTGTTTGTTTTTGAACTCACCAATGTACACCTTGAATTTGTAATTTTGACAATTTACGGATTGAGTTCACATTTTAGTGCTTGACATACATAGTGGAGATGAAGTAAGTACCCATGAGAGCTTTAGTGTCAATCCTTGTTGGAGGGAACTTACTTTTACTCAAAGAACAATTCTTCAAAATTCAAATTTGTTCAATAATCTCATCATGCTTGTTTTGGTTAGGTGCATTTGTGTAGTTGATTGACTTGTCTTGAAATGCATAATGCTCCCCCCATGCTTATCTAGAAATGATCTTAGGTCATCTTTGATTTATTTTGAGCCTTAGCCTTTTTTCTTGGTAAATTTTTTTTTATCCCTAATGTCGTGATTGAGCCTTAATTATAAATTCGTTTTCATACCACACATTTGACCAAGCCAGTGAAAAAAGATAAAAATCTACCTCACCTTAGTTGTTCCTAGAGCTGAAAATGAGTGATCATAAAAGAGAAGGAAGTATTGCGTGGAAACTCAAACAAGAGGGATGAATGATGTTGAAACTCGAAGAGTTGAATGGAAAAAGAATGAAAATCCAAGAAAATGAGAAAAAGGGAGTGCAAAGAAGAAAAGAATGACAAAAGAAAAGGAAAATGTTAAGGAAAAGAAAGAAAAGAAACAAAGATGTGTGGTGATGGGTGTGGACTGAAAATCCTATGGAAAGGGAGATGTTTTTGAAATAAAAGTCTTTCACTCGGAACAACTTTCTTTGTTATCCTATATCCTTCATTTCTTTTAACTCAATATCACCCCAATGCCCCATTATAACTCTTGAAGTCTTAAATGATCTAGAGAAACGTGGGAGATGCATACTTTTAAAGAAAAAGAGAAGTTGGTTTGCTATATAGTGTCCTAGCATTCCTTTCATGAGATTATGGTAAGGTCGTTGCATTTTCATGCATGAACTTCATTTTTGGATTATATGTGAGCATACTTCATTTTGTACGCAAGATTCTATCTCACATATACACATGGAGAGCATGCCAGGCTAACTAGAGTGTGATTCATTGTTGAGACACATCCTTGGTGAGGTTGCATCGAAGCTTTATTTGGATAGCCAAAGTGAATGTGAATTCCATTGTGTAAATGCTTAAATTACATGTCCATTGCACACACACACGAGTTTGAAAATGAATGTGTAGGTGTGTACTCTAGACTAGCATTTAAAGCCATGATGTTGCTTATGTGTGCTTGGTTCAGGCATTAGAACGACGTGTTAGGTAGCTCTATGATTAAAGGATAGGGGAATATTGCTCAACTTTCGATATTTGATAAGATTTAGGAATGTCCTTGCTAGTTAAATTTATGTTTTGCAATTTGGGTATTCACTTTGGTAGTTTAAACTAGAAATACATGTTTTGTAGTTTGAAAACATCAAAATCATAAATCATGCTGCAATTTCGGAAATGTCTTTGGGCATGATCATTCAATTGAGGTTCATATGGGTGGTTCAAATTTTTGGTAGGTTAGATGTCCTAGAAAGGGTATTGAAATGTGTTGGAGTTGAGGGAAGTTGGAGTGATTGTGAATTTTTGAACAAAGGAATGGTTTTGCAACAAAGGCAAAACCTTCCGAAAGGTTCTGTCCAGTGAGCAAAACCTTTCGGAAGGTTGTCAAAACCTTAATGGATAGAGGTGTCCCAGCAGTAAGCAAAACCTTCCAGAAAGTTTTGCCTACTAGAATTTTTGCCTCAGGCAGTCAGAAAAACCATCCGGAAGGTTTTGCCCAGAAAACTAAAAACGAGGGTTTTAAGTTCAAAAATTTTGAAAAACCCTTCACATTTCCCATCCATCTCTTGCTTCCAAACTCTCTCCTCTCCTCCTACTCTCTTCTAATCCTCAAAACACTTCACCCAACATCAAATTTCTCACTTTCTCTTGATTAGGGTTGAGTTTTATGGTGTTCTAGCCGAAAATTTTAGTGTTCTTCACAAATCCTAGATTTTCACTTTTCCCTCAATCTCTCAAGTAAATCTTTATCCTTTTTCAATTCTCTCAACTCTTTGCTATGGCTTGTAGTAATGGGATGTCTATGGAGCTGTTGGAACCTTTGGAGAGCCTTTTGTTGTGATTGTTGATGTTCGTGAGTTTGGGGGCACTGTTGATTCTCATGGCCCGCACAAAAAGGACGGGCCCCGAGTCTCCACCTACGGGCTCTAGCTCCCGAAAGAGGACTAGAGAGGGCCCAAGTGGCCAAGAAAGGGAGGAAAGGAGGACTAAGGCTAAACATGACGCACGAAGACAACGGATTGAGGAAAAAGGCGTCACGTGCGAGATATACGTGGATAGAGTCTCTCTCGGGCCAACCAATGAGGTTGTGAGAGTAATTGAAGCACGTGAGTTGAACCTATGGTTTGATGAGGTTAAGGGATAAAATTTGGGGACGTTTCGTGAGTTTTACACGAAGTTGTCTATGTTTGGCGAGGACGGTAGTAGATTGAGGACCAATGTGAGGGGAAAAAAATTTGAGGTGACCCCCGACCCAATCGCCAATGTGATGAGATATGAGAGGCCTCCCCCGACTATCCCGGTCTACCTACACAACGTGGATGGGGGTAGGACTCTTAGTGACTATGTCGCTCTCACCTATGAGGACCCGACCACTTTCAAGAGAACCTCAAGCATGTTTACGGTTATGAACAAAGTGCTGCATTACAATTTGATGCCCCGGGGTTTAGAGAAGAACCCGAACATCGAGAAGCTGGCCTTGCTCCACACTTTCATGACAGGGGTGGCAATAGACGTGGCATGTTTGATTTTTGAGGAGATGCAGGAGTTCACCAAGGCTGCAAAGTTGAAGGCGAATTTCCCCTTTCGCAATCTGGTAACCTATCTTTGCGACCATGCCAAGGTGAAGCACTAAGCACACGACACTTGTAAACCCCCACATTCTTATCGTTATATAGTAACATAAGTATGTTTTTGAAATGCTAATATATATGTAATGATGTATGCATGAACTGTGTAGATTGTAAGAGTAGAAATAAAAATGTTAGTTGAGGTAATAGGGTATATTGTAGAAGTTTGGAAGTATTCCGGAGTGAAAGCACACTTTAGAGAGAATTTGGGTAAAATGGATTTTGGACACTATCTAGTATTTGGATCATAAATTTTTATCCTGACGTCCATTTGATCTGAAATGTGTAAAGGATATAATAGACTTCCAGGGCTACAAAATAGTATTTCACAAAAATTTTCCAAATCAATCTCTAAATAGGTCAAAACTTCACTTGAAGTTCCTGCAGAAACTGGGATGACATTCGAACGTGAATCGACGTTCGAACGACATTGAGTCCCAGTACTTTGCCTCTGATGGAAAAACAAAAGTACTGAGATCAAGTGACATTCGAACGCCAAATGACGTTCGAACGTAAATCAACAATTTGCACTACTGACGTTCGAACGCCAAATGACGTTCGAACGTGATCAACGAATCAGAGTATCAGATTTACATCGGTTGAGATATTTTCTCACCCTATAAATACATAGTGCCGCCTCCTTTAGCCTTCATACACCATTTACAACCCTAGAAAGCCTTGAGAAACAAGAAAGAAAGGGGGAAACACAAGATCAAGAGGATTTGCACCTTGAAGTGGATCAAATATCTTAAGTTTTACAAGAACACTAAGGAAGAAGAAGGTAGGGGTTTTCTTCCACTCTTGTTCATTGATGCTAGGCTTATATATACATATGTTTTGACTCTTAATCATATATATTTGTTATGGAATCCTTGTTTCTTGATTGTTCTTGCAAATCTTACCATGTTTGATGGAAGTTATGGCTTGATAATCATAAAACCTTTGTTCTTGACATCCAAACTCTAGTTTTTCAAGAAGTATGGATTTTTCTTATTGATATTTATTTGTTCTTGATTTCAAAACCTTATATTCATTTGTTCTTGATTTCAAAATCTTATATTCATTTGTTCTTGATTTCAAGACTTGATATTCATTTGTTATTGATTTCAAAACTTGATATTTACTTATTCTTGATATCAAAACTTGATATTCCTTTGTTCTTGATATCAAAACTCTATATTCATTTGTTTTTGATACAAAAACTTTAGTGTTTTGGTTGGAACAATAAAATTATATCTTGTGATGATCTCTTGCTCAATTTTTTTTTTTAGATGCTATATTGAGAAATACCCATGGAATTTGGGGGTTTTTGAATTACTTGTGATATGAGAAAATGTTTGGTATTGCATCTCTGTATGGTTTGTTGTGATAGACTTGAATTACCTTCGAGAGCTGCCGTAGAGTGTTAGAGGTTAGTCTATCTCAGTGGGGGTGAGATGGTTTCCTAACACTTGTAGTGGATTGTTGTTTGTGAGAGCAACCACTATTGTTCACGTAAGTTCGAGGCTAAGGGATGGTATACCTTTCCTGGGAAGGATTCCTCAATGCCGTGGGAGACGGTATACGCCCTTCCTAAAGTGATTTGTGTGGTTATGATGGGTAAACGTGTTAGAAACGTTGTGTAGATTAATGGGAAGCAACCAACATACATGAGTGATACGACAAATATGAGAATATGGGATGATGCTATTGATTGCTTAATTGATTTCTTCATCTCTGACTTGTTTATTCCTTTCATTTACTGTAACACCCCGCATTTTATTTTATATATGCATATAGATTTATAGTAAATAATTGTTGTAAAAATGGGGATATGTGTAGTGATGTGTGTTTGAATTTGGTAGATTGAAAAAGTAGAGATTTAAAATATTAGTGGAAATAATAGTTGAAATTTAGTTTTAATAAGTGAAAATATGAAATTTTAGGTCCTAGAACTTGTATTAAATAGGTTTGGTGTAAAAATATGTGTTGGAGAGGTTTGGGATGGATTTGGTTGGCTTAGGATGGATTGGAATTGGAAAAGGGGTGAAACAGTGAACAGTGCACGTGAACAGTGCACTGGTTGCAACTTCAAGCCCAATTTAGACCTTGATGCAGTCAATATCTTTCAAAAATCAAAACATGAAAGTTTTAGAGCTCTTTCTTATCATTCCATATCATCTTGAATCATCTCAATCGGAGCTCGGATGAGAGAGTTATACCCAGATAACGAAGCGATTTCGAAACAGTCCGGCAGACTACCTTTCACCAATTTGATCATAACTCTTTGTTGGAAAGTCCAAATTGTGCACCGTTATTTTTGTTAGAACCCTAAATCGTATATCTTTCCAACCATATAGGTCACACATACTAGAAATACCTGAGTCAAATCAGTTTATTCTCCAAAGTTGACCAAAATCTGCACTGTGGTGTTCCTTGGATAGTAATTTTAATGTTTCGAGTGTAAATTTATTTTAGTTTTGAAATAAATCATAAAAATAAATGTTTTTAGGTTAAAATAAAATTAAAAATGAATCCGGAACGTCGAAAAACCTTAGGGTAGTCATATGGATCAAAATGAAGATATTTATTGGCAAAATTGTAATTTTGGAGAAAAAAGAAATTTTTGGGCCCAATGAACAGTAAAATTCGGGATTTTACTGCCCTTATAACCCCATTATCTTCTCATTTTCTTCATTTCTTCATTCCACTCTCACACCCCAACCCTTAGAACCCTAGAGGAAGACTAAGGGAGGAAGAAAAGGGAAGAGGGAGGTCCCTAGAGCTTGGGTTTCACTTTCAATCTTGATTCAAGGTAGGAGTTTTCTTCCATTCTTGTTCATTGATGTTAGGGTTAATTTATATGTATGTTTTGACTCTTAATCATATGTATTTGCTATGGGTTCCTTGTTTCCTTAATATTCTTGCAACATTTATCATGTTTTGAGTAAAGTATTGGTGGGAGAACCATAAAAACCCTAGTTTTTGAGGAATGGTGATTTCTCTCTCAATATTCACTAAATCTTGGTGTTGAAAACTCTAGAGTTTTGTGTTGAGTAATATAATGATATTGATAATGATATCTTGCATGTTTCTCTTTAAATTGCCCTATTTGAAGATATCACTTGTGAGAATTGAGGATTTTTCTTGGAAATTGCTTGTAAATAGGAAACTTGTGGAATTGTTACATTGAGGCTAGGGTATATATATATATATATATATATATATATATATGTGTGTGTGTGTGTGTGTGTGTGTGTGTGTTTTGGCTATCAATGGTATATATATGCTATGGATTCATCATCTCTTAGGTTTTTTGCAAATATTACATGTTTTGAACAAAGTTAGTGTTTAATACCCATGAAATCTCTTTTCTAGTTTTAAAACCCTAATTTTTGGAGAGTAATGTATTTCCTTCTTAAATGCTTTCTTTATTATGAATTTCGAAACCGTAGTGCTTTGTGTTGGGTAGAAAAATGATGTTATTGTGATCTCATGTATTTTTCTTAGTTGGTTGTGGAATTGTTACATGTTATATTTTGGGGATTTTAGATAGATGCTTGTAAATTGAGATAAATGTTGGAATTGTATGCTTGGTTGGGTTGTTTGTGATGCACATGAGTGAGAGGTTCCATGTAAGGATGCTCACCCCTTCTCAAGAGGTTCCCGGTAAGGATGCTTGAGAAATAAGTCCGTTATAGTGAGAGGTTCTTTGTAAGGATGCTCACCCCCTTCCCAAGAGGTTCCCGGTAAGGATGCTTGGGAAACAATGTAGTGATTGGTGAGAGGTTCCATGTAAGGATGCTCATCCATTCTCAAGAGGTTCCCGGTAAAGATGCTTGAGAATCAAAGGTGACCTAAAAGGGGGTGGAGGTTACCACAAAGTATGCCACCTACCAAAAGAATTGTTGGGAATTGTTTATGGCCATTAATGATTATTAATTGTATGTGATGTTCGTTTATTCATTTAAGTAATTTTTTTTTAATAAACTTGAGATCCTTTTTTTAATGTCACCGCTTTATTTCAAATTATGTATCTATGTTATGTTAAAAATGAGACCGACCGTTTTAAATGCTTTTTTAAACCTTGTATGGGTTTGGGAGAATTTTTCTACAGAGCTTCGTGCTCACCCCCTACCGCTAACATTTTTCAGATTACCCGCTTGAGGAGGACGTAAGGGTCGAGGAGCCCGCTACTTGGGAGACTCCACTTGACGGGGGTGTGGATCCCGAGGTGGACGCATAGAGCGACCTCTTTTCCTTTTGTACTAGACTAGGAACATTGTGTAGTCTAGCTTCTTTTGTTTATTCCGCTGCACTATTTTAATTAATTTTTTTGAGATGTAATAGCAATGACTTGGGCTTATTATTTTGGATAATGTTGTAAATATTTTATGGATAAATGGACCCGGTGTGGTCAATGTAGTATAATTGCACAGGTTGTGTTTTGGGTAGAGCTCCCCGAACAAATGAGACTCTGCCCGAATTTCGTTAAATTAAGGACCCCCGGTTATTTATGGATTTTTATTAGTTGCTCTCATGGTATAAATGGTTTTAGAATGTAATGTCGTCCAGGGTGGTATTTGGGGCGTTACATTTACTTATTGCTATTGCATTAAATTGAGATCGAATAAATTGTCACTGTTTTATTTCAAGTTATATATCATATTTTGAAAAGTGAGACCGAACTGTTTTATATGATTTCCAAACCTTGTTCAAGTTTGGGAGGATGTTGCTACAAAGCGTAGTGCTCACCCCCTACAAACAATATATTTTTCAAATTATGGTTTAGATGAGGAACCTGTAGTTGATGAGAAGATAGCTTGGGAAGCGCAATTGGATGGAAGCGTGGATCCTGAGGGGGATATCTAGAATTGTTATCTTTATGTCCTAGACTAGGAGAGGTATTGTAATACAATGGATGAATGTTATTTTGTTTTTTCCGCTGCAAGATTAAGTCTGATTTTGAAATGTAAATGCCATAGTTTGGCATATTCTTTTGGATGATGTTGTAGATATGATGTATAATGAATGGAATTCTCTTTATCTATGGATGTTATTAGTTGCTCTCATGATGTAAATGATTTTAAATAGTAATGTCGTCCAAGCTGGATTTTGGGGCGTTACAACACTCTACTTCCCCCAGAGACTGGAGCCATTGGGAAGTCTAGCAGCAGTAAAAGGGTTGCCAGGACTGGGGGAGAGAGACCTAGGACCCTGAGGCCAGAGTCGTCAGCAACAGGGCCATCATCGTCAGCACCTCCACGACATGCACCTGCGCCTACCCGTACCATAGCGCAACACATGGATTTTCTGGAGTCCACCATGTATGGGATGTCGATCATTGTGACACGACTGTTCCAGCTCAAGGATCTGGACATGTAGTTAATTATCTGGTGTGTTATACTTGTGCTTGATAACTCAATTAACCCCCGTGTCAACAGCAGGTTAATCGGAAGATAAAAGTGGATTATGAGAATTAAGAACATGATTCCGATGTCTTTCTAGAAGTTTACAAGAATTGTCTGTGTCGAGACTTAACCCGTCTACAAACAAGCAAGTGTTTCTACAAGACATCCAATCATGACATTAATGTTCCATTTCCATTCTTTAATTAAAGCACAATAATGGTGAAGATTAAAGGGTAGTCATGAAGATCTAGCCGGGGTACTTGCCTTGAACCAATGAGTCTTTCTATACAAGAGTTATCTATGTTATAGAAAGAACTCCTGATTATACAAAGTACCTTAGCTTTGCTTGATGCAATCAATCATTCAATAAGCATGGGGAATATAAAGCATTAAGCATAAATTGCACAAATATAACGTCCGGATAATTTATACATGTTCTTCTCCTCTTACTAAAGAGTGAATGAGAAACTACTCACTCTTCATGGCTTTGGTAAAGCTAGAAAAGTCAGTGATGCTCATTCCTCCAAGTAGATGGATCACAAAGCAAAGCACACTAAATAGGGAGCCGATCTTCGACAAAGAATGAGTGAATCACGTTCCACACTTCACGGCTTTGGCGAAGCTCAAGAAAAGTGGAAGAGTTTCACTCCTCTAAGGGAAGAAAGAAGCTCAAGCAATGGAAGTGAATGAAACACAAATTAAAAGTAGAAGAAAAGTAGTCACTTTTGGAGGGTGATCCACAACTAAAGGTAATCTATCTCCCTCTATGCATGTAAATGAAAGCATAAGCATAAGACTAATTTTATAACAAGCTAAGAGATGTTGGACTAAAGCCAAACTAATCTCTAGAACAACTACTTCTTCATACAAAGAAATATAAGATGATTCTATAACAAAATGAATGGGAGTCTAAGCCTCCATCAAACTCTCTACCTCCCTTAATCTCTCCAACAATGAGAGTATTTATAGCAAGAGAAAGAGACAAGAGTGGATGAAGGAATAGTGTATGCCGCCCAAGTCCAAGTGAAAAACCAACTACTCTGCAGTAAATCTGTGGAGAACGTTCGAACGTGAGTTGGCGTTCGAACGTCGTATCTGTTTTTGTTTTATGGGCGTTCGAACGTTGTCTGGCGTTCGAACATTTCTTCTATCTTTGCTTTATGGGCATTCGAACGCCAGATGGGGTCTGACCTTCTCACTCAAGTGGCTTGTGGTCTTCTGTGGAAACCTATTTCCACACTCCATGCACATCTTGGCACTTTGCACTCATCATTCTGGTCCTCAATCAATTCAAGTGGACGTTCGAACGTGAGTTGGCGTTCGAACATGGTACTCAAGTGCCTTAGGGTCTTCCTTCTTAGCTGCAACACGCCATGTCTCAGCGGTCAGGTTGGCTCATAGTTCAAGTGGACGTTCGAACATGAGTTGGCATTCGAACGTTCTTGCTTTGCTCCAAGCTTCTCCAATTTTGTTCCCTAATGTGCTGGTGTTACATTCAAGTATGACACTTGTTGTTCTTGAGTCCTTGTTCATTTTAGGACCTGAAATGTCATCACTAAAACTCCATCAAAGTACAATTAGTCTAAAAAAGACATAGTAAAATGCTAATTTTAAGTACTAATCAAATATCACCACCCTTCACTTCGCTATACAAGAATTAACCTCGATGTCAATCCTTTCCTGCAAATCACTCAGCAAAGAACACACTCTCGTTATAGTGACTATCACTCAAAATTTATATGCAATAAGAATATTGTTAACAAAGCAAAGTAATTGTGAATTTATACACGACCTTACCTGCTATTTACCTACAATCACACGAATCTCCATTAATTGTGAATTTGAAAGCATTTCCCCCAATTTTCACCACAAAACAGGTAATATGGGTGCAAAAGAGATACATGATATGCAATATTCTATACTCATCTTCTGTCAAATTGCATAATTTTAAAAAAAAAAAAAATTTTTACCTTCTGCACATGTGGGGAGGTGGTCTGTGTGGATATTTTGTATGGGTTGGACCCCAATTTGTAGCCGATCACAACAAATAATATATGGGTTGTTGCGTCGAGTAACAAGATTAGAGACTGAAGTGGAGTGAAGTAGAGGAAGGGCCATGATGCTTTGGTTTTGGTTGATTGGTTCATGGATGCTACTGGTCCTTATTTTGATTTGTTGCTACCACAATGCCAGTGAAGAAGATAGTTTAGATGGGGAGTTGGCGAGCAATGGGGTTGTGAATTTGAAGCTTGTTTGAGAGCTTCTTTTGTTGAGCCTAAGGGACCAAATTGTGTTTTTGTTTGTTGATGGCTCTTTTGCTGGCTAATGTACTATGTGGCTTAATTGATTCGTACCTTAATGGATGATTTCAAATGTGACTTAATGGTTTATTTCAAATGCAAAAACTCAAATTGTTCAATTCAAGCATTGTATAATTACAATAACAAAATATTGACATATACCACCAAAATATCTAATTGGGCTTCATTACATATACCAGCAAAATAACAATAAGTCCTTTAAGCTAGATGCTTCAACAACCCAACCTAAAATACCACAAAATAGTTAGAAGCTTCAATAACCCAACCCATCCAAAAATGCAGTAAGAGTATGTTACATTCAACACTTTAAACCATAAAAAAATTTGTACAAAAATCATAAGATAGGTAATTAATGCTAATCACTATGTCTGTGATATATCTGTTTGAAGGCCCTTGGTCTTGGTATGTTGTGGTAGCAGTGGTTTTGGAGGGATGAAAAATTTAAAAGGCTTCTGTATTGCAGGTTGAACAGCTTGTGGCCTCTAGCTTGGGTATGATGGAGCTGATGTTTATGGCCTCCCATCATTGTTTGCTGAATTTGAGTTTTTGTTCCCTTTAACCTTGTGGCATTACAAGCTGGGTTTCTATTAATGTACTAAAAACACTAAAAATATGAATAGGCAAAAGTACCAACTCACCGGCAACTTCTATACAGTTCGTGGCCCCCCACCAGTATGTGATGTAGAACTCATAGTAACTGGCCTTGCACCTCTGTTTGATGCAGAATTGTTTGATGCAGAAAGTGCTTGTGGGACTCGAACAATTTTTAATTTAGAGGTGGAATTTCAGTAGTTTTTTATTCTGATGGCCACCCATCACTGTTTTCTGCATTTGAGTTTTTGTTCCTTTTAACCTAGTGGCATTACCAGTTGGTTAACCATTAAGTGACTGAAAATGTGAAACACGGGAAAATTTGAACTTTTTCTGAAAAAGGGCAAAATGGTAATTTGCCACTACTGCACGTATTTAAAATACATATGTTCTAGACATCGGATGAGGAAACGGGGTTCGCCGTTGGATTCGTATCGCGAAAACGAGTCACCCAATCAAATTTCGTCGAATTCCGAAGTAGTCGGATTTTACACGTCGTTCGAGGCGACTGCGTGGCGATTTATCTCACGAACGTCCCCATAAATAAATTTTATAAAATTTCCTTAAAATTAAGTTAAAGTTCAAATAAAATTAATTTGAACTTAAACTGGGATCAAATAAATCGTTTCGGGACGAAATCGGACCCGATTAAGCGAAGGACACGTGGCGCGACGTGGGCCGAGTATTTAAAACTATAAATAGGGGATAAATATCTTAGAAAATCAGATTTTGCCCAAATTGTGTCTTTGTTTGGCCGGCCAAGAGAGAGAAAGAGAAAAACCTAGTTTCTTAAGCCCTTCCCTTTCAATTTCTCCACTTTCCGTCGCTCGGATTCCGTCGAGCTAGAAGGGAGAAGTGATCACCGTCGCTCGGATGCAGTCCGGGAGAGTGGTAGCTTATGGTTCTCGACAGTTAAAGAACCACGAGCAGAATTACCCTACGCACGATATGGAGTTGGCGGCCATTGTCTTTGCCTTGAAAGCTTGGCGCCACTACCTATACGGTGAGCAGTTTGAAGTGTTTTCGGACCACAATAGTCTGAAGTACATCTTTACACAGCGGGACCTCAACATGAGGCAACGCAGGTGGATGGAGTTTCTAGAAGACTATGACTTCACTTTGCATTACCACCCCGGTAAGGCAAATGTGGTGGCTGATGCACTTAGCCGGAAGTCACGGGGAGTCTTGGCTAGTGTAGCTTCCCGAGAGTGGCAGATGCTCGAGACCGTGGGACAGTTCGGGCTACGTTATACGGGGCAGACTCAGGGTACTTTGGGGAGTTTGGTGGCTACGCCTTCCCTACTGAGCAGGGTTATCGAGTCCCAGAGTCAGGACACAGAGTTATTGTCCATTCGGGATCGTATACAGGCAGGTACGGGTGACGAGGGCTGGACCATTCACTCGGATGGTAGTCTTCGGTATCGAGGAAGAGTTATGGTTCCCCAATCTCCGGATCTAAGGGAGGAGATTCTTAGGGAATTTCATTGTTCCCGTTTTGCGGTTCATCCAGGGGGCACGAAGATGTATCACGATCTTCGTCGCCAGTATTACTGGAGTGGAATGAAGAGGCAGGTTGGTGACTTTGTGAGTCGATGTCTCACGTGTCAGCAGGTTAAGGCTGAACACCAGAGACCAGCAGGGTTACTCCAGCCATTGGAGGTAGCTGAGTGGAAGTGGGAGCATGTCACGATGGATTTTGTGACTCACTTGCCACGGACACCGCGGGGACATGATGCGGTGTGGGTGATAGTGGACCGGCTTACGAAGTCGGCACATTTTTTGGCTGTACGAATGATTTTCACACTGGAGGAATTCTGCAGGTTGTATGTATGGGAGATTGTCCGGTTGCATGGGGTGCCCGTATCTATAGTATCGGATCGGGACCCCAGATTCACATCTCATTTTTGGGAGAGTTTCCAGCGAGCTATGGGGACTCAGTTGATGATGAGCACTGCTTTTCATCCCCAGACGGATGGTCAGTCAGAGAGGACTATCCAGACACTAGAGGACATGCTGTGGGCATGCGTCCTAGATTTCAAGGGTAGCTGGGAGGATCACTTACCTTTGGTGGAGTTCGCTTATAACAATAGTTATCAGGCGAGCATACAGATGGCACCCTACGAGACACTATATGGGAGACCTTGTCGTTCTCCAGTCTGTTGGACAGAGGTAGGAGAAAGATCTTCTACGGGTCCAGAGTTGGTTAGAGACACCTCGGAGAAGGTGGATGTGATACGGAAGCGTCTTCTCACGGCGCAGAGCAGACATAAGAGCTATGCCGACAGACGGCGGCGACCTCTAGAGTTTGAGGTGGGAGATCACGTATTCTTGAAGGTTATGCCTACGAGAGGAGTGGTCAGGTTCGGCAAGCGGGGAAAACTGTCGCCGAGATATATCGGGCCCTTCGAGGTACTCGAGAGGGTTGGTGCAGTTGCTTACCGATTGGCGTTACCGCCAAATTTATCGGGTGTTCATGCGGTATTTCATGTCTCTATGCTCCGGAAGTATACTCCAGATCCGACACATGTGGTGGATTGGGGTGAGTTGACTGTTGATGCGGATGGGACCTTCGAGGAGGGACCGGTGCGTATCATGGATAGCCAGGAACAGGTTTTGCGAGGCAAGACTGTGAAGCTGGTGAAGGTGCTTTGGCAGCACCGGGGAGTAGGGGAGGCAACATGGGAGCGTGAGGACACCATACGTGCCAATTACCCTTTCCTGTATGAGGATAGAGGTACATTTACATACTTACAGCTTGGTATTGAGTGTACATTACTTGCTGCGTATGCATGCTATTAAATGTATATGTGTATATGAATTTCGGGGACGAAATTCTTTTAAGGGGGGGAGAATGTGAAACCCGGGAAAATTTGAACTTTTTCTGAAAAAGGGCAAAATGGTAATTTGCCACTACTGCACGTATTTAAAATACATATGTTCTAGACCTCGGATGAGGAAACGGGGTTCGCCGTTGGATTCGTATCGCGAAAACGAGTCACCCAGTTAAATTTCGTCGAATTCCGAAGTAGTCGGATTTTACACGTCGTTTGAGGCGACTGCGTGGCGATTTATCTCACGAACGTCCCCATAAATAAATTTTATAAAATTTCCTTAAAATTAAGTTAAAGTTCAAATAAAATTAATTTGAACTTAAACTGGGATCAAATAAATCGTTTCGGGACGAAATCGGACCCGATTAAGCGAAGGACACGTGGCGCGACGTGGGCCGAGTATTTAAAACTATAAATAGGGGATAAATATCTTAGAAAATCAGATTTTGCCCAAATTGTGTCTTTGTTTGGCCGGCCAAGAGAGAGAAAGAGAAAAACCTAGTTTCTTAAGCCCTTCCCTTTCAATTTCTCCACTTTCCGTCGCTCGGATTCCGTCGAGCTAGAAGGGAGAAGTGATCACCGTCACAAGGGCTTTCTTTACATACCAAAAACAACGAATTCCACCGAAGGTGAAGAAAATCAAGGTTTTTGGATTTCTTTGTGTCTAGAGGTTTTCTACAACTTCTACTACGCTCCAAGAGGTAGGGGGTTTCCTACCTTGACCTATTCTATCCTTAGTTGTTTGTAGAGTTTGGGTTGAATGTACATATATATATATATATATGGGAAAGTTACATACATGATTATTTGGAGGCATGCTTTGTGATTTATGGTTTGTGCCCATAAGGTGTTTGTTTAAATGTCTTAGTTGATAAATGGGTGTTATTTGATAAATGGGTGTTATTTCAATTATATTGTGATAACATGTTTGTGTGTATGGGGATAATTGACATTATGCTCTATGTTGTCAAGATATGATTGTGATATGTTGACATGGTTGGGATTTGGTAGTCATATACAATTGATAAGATTGCCATGGATTTTAAATATGTTGAACATATGATTATGTTGCTCATGTGGTGGCCATTACATTTTGAGCATGAATATATCATCACATTCGTTGGCATTGGGCATGAGTGTGGATTGAGTAATGCATGGGTAAATCAACACCTAGCTTGGTGTTTGATTTGGGTGTAGACTCGGGGAAAAATTGGATCGACGATCCTTTTTGGAGTTACACGGTTGCATTGCATAAGGAAAGACTTGTGTTGGGTAAAGCAAGAAGGGGCATGGCGACTTCCTTGGGTGAGAAACCCTAAACCACTTGGTTCAGCCACTTCCCGGGGGTGAAATTCCAGAAAAGTGACATGGCCCACGGAGCCGGCGGTTGTGATACTAAATCTGTTGCCCAAAGAAAACACAAGGGATCTTTGTTATGAAAACAACCATTGTATGGGTTGAATCCAAAGATGATCGGAATTTTTATAAAACGAATGGTTTCTTATTCAAAACGGTCATTGGATGTTTTCCATCAATAGACGAGTTCACACACATTGGCATTGCATTGTGGTGGAAGCCGCTAAGGGCTTGGGTTAAGGTTCATGGGGGAGTTACATTTCATATCATGACATGGTTCTCTTGCATTCCAACATAGCATGCACAATTGAGTGAAAAGATTGGTTATTATGTTGTATGTGATTACATGAGCATGAGCATCTAGGGGAAGAGTAGCCATTGTAGGATTTTTTTCTCTACTGGGCGTTGTGCTCACCCTATACGGGAAACATTTCAGGTGAGGGTCGTGTGCCGAGGGATGGTTCCCATGATGAGCGCCAAGTTTGAAGAGAGGCCAACATGTGGTCTCTAAGTGATTTGAAATGTCGTTGTAAAACATTATCTTTTGAATTATGATTTGAATTATGAATGTATGAAGTTGTATGTAAAATGACTTGGATGGACTATGTATAATGTGGGAATTTTCATTAAACATGTGTTGGATGAGTTTGGAGTGTATGGGGTAGCTTTAAGGATGGTTTGGAAGGGAAAGAAATCCATTTTTTTGCTCACAGTCTGAAAACCTACCGGAAGGTGTATGTCGGCCTTCCGGAAGGTTTTGCTAAAAACCCTGGATGCCTTGTTCACAGCTAATACCTTCCGGAAGGTTTTGCCCACTGGAATGAACCTTCCGGAAGATTTTAGCTACTGGAGTAAAACCTACCGGAAGGACTTGTCTACTGGAATGGACCTTCCGGAAGGTTTTGCCTTGGGTTTCTTTTTTACTGCCAAAATCTTCCGGAAGGTTTTGTTTTCTGGAATGAACCTTCCGGAAGGTTTTGGCTACTGGAATGAACCTTCCGGAAGGTTTTTGCTACTGATGTCGACCTTCCGGAAGTTCTTGCATTTGATTCTTTTCATTTAACTGTTCTTTCAGCGACCTTCCGGAAGGTTTTCCAAAAATTTGAAATTTTCAAAATGCTTAGCCATGCTTTTGGGCTTTGTTTTCTTTGGTTCCTATGACATAAATGGACATAAATTGAGGTATAATTGACCTTGTGGATGGTAAATCCGGTTAAAAGCATGTGAATGACGTGGTGTCGGGTTATACGACTATCACGAGTATTTCCGCGGGTTGACGGATGGTCAACGGTTAATAAAGGACCCCCGGGTTTTGGGGCGTCACAGCTTGGTATCAGAGCTTAGTTATACGGTTTACCTAGGCTTGTTGGGCATTGGGTCTAGACCATTGCATTTCATGTGCATACCTGTTAATTGTTGTGGGTTGCTATATGTTATGTGCTACATGACATGATACTAATATGCATTGTAGAATGTATATGTGAATGAACACACTAGGTTAGAAAACATAACCTTGGGAGTGGAAAAGTGATGAATGGTATAGTTCATGGTGTAAATGCCTACTAGTGGGTGACATATGTTCTACTAGTGAGACAAAGAAAAGTTTCTCAGTGATAAAATGTTATGGTTGGGTAAACTCTAAATCTTATCTTATGCCTTCACAACCCTAGTTTACACAGGAGATGTGTTTTTCTCTTGATTTCTCATTTGTTCTTGATTCCAAACCTTAAATCTTACCTTGTTTTAACTATGTTATGCTTGGGTAACCACTAATTCTCGTTGTATGCCTTCGAAACCTTAATTTTCAAGGAAAAGTGGGTTTTCTCTTGATTCCTTCCTTGTTCTTGAGATCTAAACTTGATATTCATTTGTCATTGAATTCTAACCTTGATATTCAATGGTTCTTGAGATCAAAACTTGTTATTCATTTGTTATTGAACTCTAACCTTAATATTCAATTGTTCTTGAGATCTAAGCTGGATAACCATTTATTCTTGATTCCTGAGCTTAATATTCATTTGTTATTAATTTCAAACCTTGCTTATTTATTTATTCTTGATTTCCAAGCTTAATATTCATTTGTTCTTGATGGCCAAATTTGATATTCATTTGATTGATCCTAACCCTTGCGATTCATGTATTCTTGATATTTAATACTTGACATTCATTGGTTCTTGATTTCAAGACTTGATATTCAATTGCTCTTGATTTCTCTTTGTTCTTGAGTTCAAAACTTGATACTCTTTAATCCCTGATTACAAAGCTTAATTATTCATTTGTCATTGATTTCAAACCTTGCTTGTTCCATTGTTTTTGATTTCCAAACTTAATAGCCATTCATTCTTGATTCCAAAGCTTGATTATTTACTTGTTCATTGAATTCAGCACTCTAGTGATTTGTATTGACCAATAAAAAGGGTATTTTCGATGATATGATGTTAATTTTTCTTAAAATTATTTCGTTGGAAAAAAAAAAAAAAAGTATGTGGATTTGGGTCGCCTAAGAAAGGAGTGTTTAGATTCGGCAAGAAGGGCAAGTTAGCGCCACGATTTACCGGGCCATTTGAAGTGATTAAAGTCGTGGGCAAGGCGGCGTATCAGTTGCGGTTACCAGCTCAACTATCCGGGGTGCAAGATGTGTTTCACGTGTCGATGCTGAGGAAGTGTCAATTGGATACAACGCCGGTCGTAGATTTGGAAGATATTGAAATTCAAGACGGAGCAACCTATGAAGAACAACCGGTGAAGATTCTCGACGCCAAGGAGAAGGTACTTCGCAACAAAGTCATCAAATTGGTGAAAGTCTGGTGGCAACATCTTGGAGCGGTAGAAGCTACTTGGGAACCGGAGTTAGAGATGCGGGAGAAGTATCCGTATTTATTCACTACTCGACGATTAAGTTTCGAGGACGAAACTTTCTTTAAGGGGGGTGGATTGTAAGCCCCCACATATTTATATTAATATGAGGATATAATTGTGTTGTAATTCTAAGGTAAGAAATGACGTAAGAATGAATCACATAGATTATAATAGTAGAAATAAATAATTAGGAGACGAATTGATTGGGAAGTTTAAGTTTCGAAGGTGTTTAAACTTGGAGAAGGGTTATTAGATAAGTCTCTAAATATTTTTAGGTCAAAATAAGGTTTCCATTGAGTCCGGAAGGTCGAAAAACTTTGGGAGAGGTAATATGAGGTGTATTAGAAGTTAGGAAGTATTTTGGAGTTAAAACACAATTTAGAGAAAATTTGGGAATTTAGGATTTTGGACACTTCTTAGTATTTTGGCCATAACTTTTTATCCTTAAGTCCAATTGATCTGAAATTTTTACAGTAGATATTAGACATCTAGGGCTACAAAAGTGTTTCTCATGAAAATTTTCCAATTCGACCTCGAAATAGGTGAAAACTGCTCTGGAAGTTGGGACAGAAAGCTGGGACAGAGAGTTGCCAGCGTCCGGACGTCCAAGGCACCGTCCGGACGGTACCATTAATATATACCCAGATCAGTTCGCGATTTTCCCCAATTCTTGCTTTCTAAATACACCAAAACCGCCTCCTTCACCCCATTTTCCCCATTTCTAACCCTAGAGAGCTTTGGGGGAGGAAGAAGGAAGGAGATTCTCACCTCAAAGTAGATCAATCCTCAAGGTCTTCACACGAAACTAAGGAAGAGGTAGGGGTTTTCTCTCACTCTCTCACATTGAGGCTAGGGCTATATATATATATATATATATATATATATATATATATATATATATATATATATATATATATATATATATATATATATATATATATATGTGACGCCCCATTTTCCGGGGGTCCTGTATTAACCGTTGACAACCCATCAACCCGCGGAAATACCCGTGGATGTCGCTTAACCCGACACCACATCGATAACATCCTTAAACCGAGGTTATAATCCACAATGAAAATTCGGTTCAGCATTCATTCGATCCAACCCCAGTCCAACTCCCCATGATTCATACCCCATTAGGGTCCAATTTGATCATTGGAGGGAAGGAAAAACATAGCCCAAAGGCTTGGCAAAGAAAACAAAAATAAAAAAAATTCTGAGTTTTGGTGGGCGTACCGGTACGCGTACCGGTACACTGAACCCACTGGACATCAACGTACTGGTACGCGTACCGGTACGCTCTGCCTTCTGTCTGTCTACGTACCGGTACGATTTTGCCAGTTTTGCCTTTTTCCTTTGTTTTTCACTTCCAATCCATTCTAATACATTCCTAACTCATCCAACACATGTATAATACGATTTTTCATATAATACACAACTTATACAAGTTCCATTACATTTAATTCCATAATTTACACATCAAATGGAATTTATACAAAAGTTTTACAAAAACTCGAACTAAGGCCACATGCCGGCCCCCTTCATTCTTGATGCTCTCCAAGTGAGCCATCTGCCGGTGTAAACCCCATACCTGAAATGTTTCCCGTATAGGGTGAGCCAACGCCCAGTAAAGTAAACCCTACCAGGGCTACTCTCCCCCTAGATGCTCATGCTCATGCAACATTCATTTGCAAACAATCATTTATCAAAAGGACATGCATTCTAAGTTGGAATGCAACATACCATGCCATGAAATGAGATGTCACTCACTCATGCATTTTAACCCGAGTTCTCACCGACTCATACAACACGATGCAATGCCAAAGTGTTTCATTTCATCATTTATGTTTACATCAAATGATATTTTGAAAACTATGGTCTTTCTTGGGATCGGACTTCTTTATGGACTTAACCAATGGTCTTCCACACCCGTACACTTTATGGGCTCTTATACCAACGGAGTGCACCCCCCAAACACCGGGTCTTTCACCCGAGAGGTCGTCATGCCTCTTCTTGCTCATCCCGACCCAATTTATCATGCAATCAAGCGGCTTAGCTAGGTCTTCGACCCAACTTTTTCCCAAGCCATATTGTCAATCCCCAAGTGTGGTATTGACATCAACCATGCACACACACCCATGTAATGAGATGCATATGCAATGCCATGTTCCATTGCATACAACATAATGCTCAATATGCTCATGACAAACATATAAACATTTCCAATACATCAATGGCAATTATATCAAAAGCACATAACGACCATATCTCATTATGTTCAATATATCATTTCATGCATATATCAACAACACTCTTCATCCAACAACCATATCCTAAGCATATGATTTCGCAATCACCCAAGCATGTTATAACATAGCATCATGCAAGTAACACACACAATTTCACCTAGGCATTTTATCAAACACCTAGTAATCATTAAAGTCATGTTTTCACATAACACATTCCAAGCAACCATATAGCTCAAATGTCACCAGGTTATAAGAGAAACCACATGGAACTCCTATGTAATAACATCAAGCTAGAAGTTAGCCTAGGCCAACTCTATGCTCCCTTTTCCATTACCATAACTATAGACATATATATATTTCAATACATATGCATATATAACTTTTAACCCTTAGTCTACTAACACCTAAGGTAAAAATAGTCCCAAGTAGGAGAAACCCTACCTCTTGAAGCGTAATTCACCTGAAGGAAGCTTCAAGAACACTTTCCAAGCCCAAGTCTAGATTTCCCCCAAATCTCCTCTCTTGGATCTTCGGTGAAATCCCTTGCTCTTGGTGTGGTTGCGTAGCCACCGTCGATGTGATCGACTTTAGCTCTTGGTTCGACGGAATCCGAGGGACGGAACTCCGGGAATCGACGGAGGAAGCTTGGAGTTTTAGGTTTTCTCTCTTTTCTCTCTTCTCTCTCTCTTGGCCGGCCAAACAAGAACACAAGGGGCAAAAAAAATCTCATTTTCTAGATATTTACCCCTATTTATAGTTTTAAATACTCGGCCCACGTCGTGCCACGTGTCCCTCGCTTAATCGGGTTCGATTTCGTCCCGAAACGATTTATTTGATCTCGGTTTAAGTTCAAATTAATTTTATTTGAACTTTAACTTAATTTTAAGGAAATTTCATAAAATTCATTTATGGGGACGTTCGTGAGATCATTCGCCACGCAGTCGCCTCGAACGACGTGCAAAATCCGACTATCTCGGAATTCGACGAAATTTGACAGGGTGACTCGTTTTCGCGATACGAATTCAACAGCGAACTCCGTTTCCTCATCCGAGGTCTAAAACATGATTATTTTAAATACGCATTATAGTGGCAAATTACTATTTTGCCCTTTTTAAAAAAAAAATCCAAATTTCTCGGGTTTTACATTCTTCCCCCCTTAAAAAGAATTTCGTCCCCGAAATTCACGTACACATACATGCAATCTCATGCATATGCTACAGTCATGTAATGGTAAATGACTATAAAAACGTACCTCTATCCTCAAACAAGAAAGGATAATTGGCACGTACGGTGTCCTCGCGCTCCCATGTTGCCTCTTCCACTCCCCGGTGCTGCCACAGCACCTTCACTAGCCTCACAGTCTTACCTCGCAAAACCTGATCCCGGCTATCCATGATGCGCACCGGTCCCTCCTCGAAGGTCCCATCCGCATCAACAACAAGCTCGCCCCAATCCACCACATGAGTCGGATCTGGAGTATACTTCCGGAGCATAGAGACATGAAACACCGCGTGAACACCCGATAAATTTGGCGGCAACGCCAACCGATAAGCAACTGTACCCACCCTCTCGAGTACCTCGAAGGGCCCGATGTATCTCGGCGACAGTTTTCCCCGCTTACCAAACCGGACCACTCCTCTTTTAGGCATAACCTTCAAGAAGACATGATCTCCCACCTCAAACTATAGAGGTCGCCGTCGTCTATCGGCGTAGCTCTTCTGCCGGCTCTGAGCCGTGAGAAGACGCTTCCGTATCAAGTCCACCTTCTCTGAGGTGTCTCTAACTAAATCCGGACCCGTAGCAGGTCTCTTCCCAACCTCTGTCCAACAAACTGGAGATCGACATGGCCTCCCATATAGTGCCTCGTAGGGTGTCATCTGTATGCTCGCCTGATAACTATTGTTATAGGCGAACTCCACCAAGGGTAAGTGATCTTCCCAGCTACCCTTGAGATCTAGGACACATGCCCGCAACATGTCCTCTAATGTCTGGATAGTCCTCTCTGACTGACCATCCGTCTGGGGATGAAAAGCAGTGCTCATCATCAACTGAGTCCCCATGGCTCGCTGGAAACTCTCCCAAAAATGAGATGTGAATCTGGGATCCCGATCCGATACTATAGATACGGGCACCCCATGCAATCGGACAATCTCTCGTATATATAACTTGCAGAATTCCTCCAATGTGAAGGTCATCCGCACAGCCAAAAAGTGTGCCGACTTGGTAAGCCGGTCCACTACCACCCATACCGCGTCATGTCCCCGCGATGTCCGTGGCAAGTGAGTCACAAAATCCATCGTGACATGCTCCCACTTCCACTCAGCTACCTCCAAAGGCTGGAGTAATCCCGCTGGTCTCTGGTGTTCAGCCTTCACTTGCTGACATGTGAGACATCTACCAACAAATTCACCAACTTGTCCCTTCATCCCACTCCAATAATACTGGCGACGGAGATCATGATACATCTTCGTGCCCCCTGGATGAACCGCAAAACGAGAGCAATGAAACTCCCTAAGGATCTCCTATCTCAGATCCGCCAACTTAGGAACCACAACCCTTCCTCGATACCGAAGACTACCATCCGTGTGAATGGTCCAGCCCTCGTCACCTGTACCTGCCTGTACACGGTCCCGGATGGACAACAGTTCCGTGTCCTGACTCTGGGACTCAACAACCTTGCTCAGTAGGGAAGGTATAGCCACCAAACTTCCTAAAGTACCCTGAGCCTGACCCATATAACATAGCCTGAACTGTCCCACAGTCTCGAGCATCTGCCACTCTCGGGAAGCCATACTAGCCAAGACTCCCCGTGACTTCCGGCTGAGTGCGTCAGCTACCACATTTGCCTTACCGGGATGGTAATGCAAAGTGAAGTCATAGTCCTCCAGGAACTCCATCCACCTGCATTGCCTCATATTGAGGTCCCGCTGTGTAAAAATGTACTTCAGACTTTTATGGTCTGAAAATACCTCAAACTGCTCACCGTATAAGTAGTGGCGCCAAGCCTTCAAGGCAAAGACAATGGCCGCCAACTCCATATCATGCGTGGGGTAATTCTGCTCGTGGGTCTTTAACTGCCGGGAACCATAAGCTACCACTATCCCGGACTGCATCAAAACGCATCCAAGTCCGTCCTTAGAGGCATCACAATACACTGTGTACCCCTGTCCCCTTTCTGGAACTATCAGTATAGGAGCGGAAGTAAGCCTCTTATTCAACTCCTGAAATGCCTTCTCGCAAGAATCATTCCACTCAAACTTGACCTCTTTCCGGGTCAACCTAGTCATAGGGGAAGCTAGTCGGGAGAAGTCCTCAATGAACCTCCTGTAATACCCTGCCAATCCCAAGAAACTACGTATCTCGAAGACTGACTTCGGCCTCTCCCAATTCATGACTGCCTCCACCTTCTCCGGGTCTACGGATACACCCGAAGTCGATACCACATGTCCCAAAAACTTTACCTCATTCAACCAAAATTCACACTTACTGAACTTGGCATATAACTGATGGTCTCTCAAGATCTGAAGAACGATCCTCAAGTGACCCTCATGCTCCTCCTCAGACTTGGAGTAAATCAAGATGTCGTCAACAAAAACCACGACAAACTGATCAAGGTAGGGTTGGAACACCCTATGCATGAGATCCATGAATGCCGCTGGGGCGTTCGTCAATCCGAAAGGCATGACAGTGAACTCGAAATGCCCATATCGCGTTCGAAACGCCGTCTTAGGGATATCTGTCTCCCTAACTCTCAACTGATGGTAACCGGTGCGGAGATCTATCTTGGAGTAGACCCGCGCCCCTCTCAGCTGATCAAACAAGTCATCAATCCTCGGCAAAGGGTACCTATTCTTGATAGTAACCCTATTCAACTGTCGGTAGTCTATACATAGTCGAAGGGTTTTGTCCTTCTTCTTTGCAAATAACACCGGAGCGCCCCAAGGTGAGGTACTCGGTCTAATGAAACCCCGGTCCAACAATTCCTGCAATTGGACCTTGAGTTCTTGCAACTCAGCAGGCGCCATCCTATGTGGAGTCATAGAAATGGGTGATGTACCAGGATGCAACTCTATATTAAAATCTACATCCCTATGTGGAGGTAATCCCGGAAGTTCACCCGGAAAAACATCCTCATAATCACACACAACCCGAGGCAGACCAAACTCCTGTCTCGCCTCGTCCTCCAGGGTAAGGCTTGCTAGCCAACCCATCAACTGTCCGTGCCATCTAGAGTCGTACACGGCTTGAGGTAAAGCATCGTGCTTATCCCCCTGAAACCTGAAACAAACCCCATCCGATGTGTAAGCAGTAACCCACTTCCGGTCACAATCAATGACGACTCGGTGTGCCACCAACCAATCCATTCCCAGGATTACATCGAACTCCGACATGTCCATGACCCGAAGGTCCACAGTGAGTAGAATCCCTGAGATCTCTAGCTCACAACCCCGACATATCTGATCAATTCTCACCCTAGCACCTAGGGGAGAACTCACATGTAATGGTTCTTCTAAAGTCTCAACCTCTAAACCCAAGTCTTTCACACAAGATGCAGAAATGAATGAATGCGATGCACCAGAGTCAAATAATACTCTTGCCCACAAACGAGAGAGTAGAAATGTACCATGTATCACCGACTGATCTGCCGGCTCAGTCTGTGGCATAATGGCGTAGACACGCCCCTGGGTCCCTGAAGTCCCGGCCTGTGAACCCTGGCCTCGCCCTCTACCCATGCCTTGGCCCATCTGGCCAGCTTGCGGTATTCCCGCTCGGAAAGTAGTAGGCGCTGGTGCAGCACCCTGTGACTGGTACTGACTCCTTTGACCCATGGCGGGGTAAGGAGGAATAAACTGTGTCTGCGGCTGTCCCACAGAAGACTGGGATTGGGATGTCCCATAGCTCTGGGATCCCTGCAGTCGAGGACACTCCTTCTTTATGCGACTCGGCTGGTGACAAAAATAACAAGTCTTCTGACCCGTCTGGAAGGCGGTCCTGAAGTTTCCCCCGTCTTGGAAGAATCGACCCCGGCCTTGGCCTTGATAGCCGCGGCTCTGCCCTTGAACTCCCTGCGGAACATAAGTCCTTTGTTTCTTTCCCGCACTAGAAGAAAAGGATTGACCCTCCTTCTTTTTGTCCTTAACACCCGCTTCTCGGATGTTGCGCGCATCCTCCACCTCTCTCTCGATAGCCATTGCAGTCTTGACCATCGAATCGAGGTCTTGCAGGAGAAGTCCCACAATCTTGCCTCGAATGGACAACTTCAGTCCATCTTCGAACTTACGTACCTTGGCCACGTCTGAGGCCACATAGTCATCAGCAAAACGGGCCAACTCTGTGAATTTGGCCACGTATTCTAGCACATTCATATTTCCCTGCTTCAATTCTAGGAACTCCTTGGCCTTAGCATGTCGAGCAGTTGCTGGGAAATACTTTCCCATATAGAGCTCTCGGAACTCTGCCCAAGTCATGGCCTCCAAATTTCTGGAGTCCTTCACCCAATCCCACCATAGCTGGGACTCTCCCTCCAGCTGAAAAGTTGTCAGAGTTATCTTGGTGGCATCGGAAGTGATCTCCATAGCCCTCAAGATCTTCTCCACTTGCCGAATCCAACGATCGGCTACCATTGGATCCGCACCTCCCAGAAAAACCGAAGGATGATGGGCCTTGAACTTCTGGAGGTTACTCGAGCCTCCTTGTCCCATGTTTGCACCCGTCTGTGCAATGGTAGCGGCTGTAGCACTAGCCTGTGCAATAGTCGCCGCCGCCTCACCAATAGCCTCTGCAAAGGCTTGGTGATCAAAGGCCGGAGGTGGTTGGTTATTCCACCTACCGCCTCGGCGTCCATGCCCTCTATATGCCATCTACATAAGTCAAATAGCAATATAGTTTTACAAGGCATCCCAAAAATAGGAATCAATACTCACACATAAAGAGTTTCCGAATCGTCTCACTAGGGAAGCATATTCCTCTCCTTAGTAGACATTTATACCATGAACCCTTCCGTTCATCTGTTTTTCCATTCCCTAGGTTATGTTTTCTAACCTGGTGCGTTCATTTACATATACATTCTACAATGCATATAATCCACAAAACATGTAGCACATAGCACGTAGCAAATTAAGCACATAACATGAAATGCGTATGAAATGCAATGGTCTAGACCCAATGCCCATCAAGCTTAGGTTTTCGAATTAGCTAGGGCTCTAAACCTCGTTCTCCCTTGCAATGGAAGATGATAGACTCATTTCCCACAAGACCACATATGATCTATGGCCTATGCTCTGATACCAAGCTGTGACGCCCCATTTTCCGGAGGTCCTGTATTAACCGTTGACAACCCATCAACCCGCGAAAATACCCGTGGATGTCGCTTAACCCGACACCACATCGATAACATCCTTAACCTCAGTTTAAGGATGTTATCGATGTGGTGTCGGGTTAAGCGACATCCACGGGTATTTCCGCGGGTTGATGGGTTGTCAACGGTTAATACAGGACCCCCGGAAAATGGGGCGTCACAATATACATATGTCTCTTTCTCTAAATCTTGGATATGTGTTAGGGAAATCTTTGATTCTTTATATTTTTGCAATCAATGCCATGTTTTGAACCATGTGATGGTTTGGTAACCATTTTATCTTTCTTTTTCATCTTCAATCATTGATTTGTAAGGAAAATGGACTTTTCTCTTGGTAATTCCTTGGTTTTCACTTTCAAAACTTATAGTTTTATATTGTGCAACAAATGATGTTTATAATGATCTCTTGCATTTTTCTTAGTTGGTTATTGAAAATGTCGCATGCTATATTTGGGGATTTTTGAGATATGCTTATAAATTGGGTAAATTGGTTTGATGTTGTAACTCTAATAAGTGTGGGATGACCATGGGTGTCCTTTGACGAGATGTCGTAGAATGGGTTAGTGCTTTGGTAAGACTAATCCATTCGTAGTGGGATTAGTGCTTTGGTAAGATTAAACCACTATCGCTCACGTGGTGCCGTGTAAGAGGGTTAGTATACTAATGCCTGGGTTGGATTTCGTCACTGCCATTGGTATGGTACACGCCCTTCCTAAAGGTTGGATATCTTTGATAAGATGTGTGTGTGGGTGTGGGCAAGACGTTACTCAATGTGTCGATTCATGTGGATGCCTTACATCATTGTTGAGATACATGTACATATATTGCCGGAAATGTTCAAGTGTGAGTTATCGTTCATTGTACCAAATACGATTTCTGCAAGAGTTTTGGGGTAGTATGGGATGCCACAAGAACTTGTGGAAATGGTGTATGGTGGGATGGATTATGTTTTGGGAATTGATTCTTATTGGTATCTTGTGTTCATTTATTCTTTTAATTACCGTGGTTCCTTAAACTGGAGATCTATTTAAATGCCCTGTTTTCCTTCAAAAGTTCTATACTATATTTGTGAAAATGAGACCGACCGAATTTTAAATGTTTTCTAAACCTTGTTTGGGTTTGGGAGAAATTTTCTACAGAGCTTCGTGCTCACCCCCTACCGCTAACATTTTCAGATTATATACTTGAGGAGGAGTTGGGAGTCGAGGAGCCCGCATATTGGGAGACTCCGATCAACGGGAGTGTAGATCCCGAGGTGGACATGTAGAGACATAACTTCTTTTGTACTAGACTAGAGAGTTTATTTGGAGATCATGTAAAGTCTAATATTTTGTTATTTCGCTGCAAGTGTACTTTAATTCTCTTGGAATGTAAATGCCATTGTTTGGCCTATTCTTTTGGGATGATAGTGTGGATATGATATATGGTGAATGGAAGTTTATTTTATGATGGATAAATGGACCCGGTGTGGTCAATAGTTATGCATATGTGGACCCGGTGTGGTCAATTGTAATATAATTGTACATGTTGTGTTTTGGGTAGAGCTCCTCGTGCAAAGGAGACTCTGCCCGAATTTTGTTAAAATATTAATGGTTAATGAATGAAACTTTCGTCGTGATGGATTTACTTAGTGCTCTCATGCGGTGAATGGTTTTTAGAATGTAATGTCACCCAAGGGGGTTTTTGGGGCGTTACAAGCCTCAACAATACTTGCATTAAAACTCTCACACAAGTTGTTCAACAACACATCACACTTAGGAAAATGTCCTAAAATAAGACCTAGACTAGTTGATGGTGGCCTATCAAACAATTACATGTATCTAGCCTCATCAACTTCATGTAACTCATCCATTACATTGTGAAAATCAACTACTCAGGCAGATTTAGCAGCACTACATAATATATCTTTCAAAGCTAGACCCCTGTGATCAGCTTTGAAGCTGTTGTACAAACCCCTAACACAGAATTTGTGTTCTACATTTGGAAACAATGTTTCAACTGAGTCCACCAATCCTTGCAACCAAAAAATATAATGAATTAAATATAGTACAATATGAAAGAATTTACTAAAGTGCCATGATATCACTTGCCTTATGTTTATCTGAGATGAATGTCCATGTATATGAATTAACTATAACCAAATCCTTTTTCAGAAGTTCAAGGAATCATGACCAAGCCTTTTTATTCTCTTTCTCCACCACAGCTATAACAAAAGGGTACATTTGATTGTTGGCGTCAATCACCACAATTGAAAAAAAAATAACAAATTGGGAACCATTAAGATGACACCCATCCAATCCAATTAGTGGTCTATATCCTTCTAGTAAGCCCTTTTTCAATGCCCCAAATCATATATCACTACAAGAAAAATAGGCTTTTGCTTAAAAGTTTTTTTGCTTCGGCATAATACCAACACAAACATCCTACTTTTTGCTACAACCATTGATACCGGCACAAATATCCTATTTTTTGTTTTGGTCATTAGGCCAATGCAAAAAGTTGATTTTTTTTTTTATTATTTTGCATCTACATTAAGTTGAAACGAAAATATTTAATTAAAAACGACGTCATTTTGTTAGGAAGATAGATTTTTTTTTTTTTATTATTTTGCATTGGCATGACACCGAGGCAAAAAAAAAAAAAAACCTTAATTCCAAACAATGTGTTTTTGTTTCCCCCTACTTCCCCTAATTCCCTTGCCTCTGTTACTCTTCTCCTCAGCCCTCGTGTCTATCTGTCTGTCTGTCTCTCTCTCTCTCCATCTACCACCATCGACCACCCTCAACATCTCACCACCACTAGTTTCCTTCCACTGCCGACCACCCTCGCACAACCCCGCCACAAGTTGCCCACAAGTCCCTCTCCTTTTTTGCCCCTCTTTTCCCCAATTTGCGAAGCATCTCTCTCTCACACACACATAATCGACCAGCAAAACCTCATCTGTGAAAACCCCCCAATGCCTCACCATCTGCGAAAACCCCCCAGGACCTCACCATCTGCTTCCCACACAAAACCTAACACCTCACCCTGCTAGCCGATCGAGAGCCACCACTGCTAGTCACCGCTGTTAGCCTCCCCCCATCTCTCTTATCCTTTAGGCACCATTGACAACCACCACCTTTTACAACACCACCAATGACTCTTACTAATGACTCATCTGCCATAAACATCCATTGCTAAGAATTTGTTGAAGCTAAGGATTCTTTGATTCAGTTTTTATTTATTTTTTATTTTTATAATCCTACCAATGGGGAGTCTGTACGTGTAACACCCCGCATTTTCTTTTATATATGTATATAGATATATAGTAAATAATTGTTGTAAAAATATGGATATGTGTAATGATGTAAGAATGAACTATATAGGTTGTAATAGTAGGAGAAATGCTAGAGATGCATATTGATTGGGAAGTTTGAGTTTCAAAGACGTTTAAACTTGGAAAGGGTGATTAGATGAATTTCTAAATATTTTTAGGTCAAAATAAGGTGTCCATTGAATCCGGAAGGTCGAACAACCTTGGGAGAGGTAATATGAGGTGTATTGGAAGTTAGGAAGATTTTCGGAATGAAAGCACATTTAAGAGAAAACTTGGGTAGAAAGGACTTTGGACACTTCCTAGTATTTTGATCATAAATCTATATCATGATGTCCATTTGATCTGAAATTTTTACAGTAGATAGTAGACATCTAGGGCTACAAAAGTGTATCTCACGAAAATTTTCCAAATCAATCTCCAAATAGGCCAAAACTTCACTAGAAGTTTCAGCAAAAACAGGAATTCCGTTCGAACGTGAATCGACGTTCGAACGTGAATAAATGTTCGAACGTAAGTGCGTTCCAGTACTCTTCTCTGATGGAAAAACAAAAGTACTGGGAGCAACGACCGTTCGAACGCCAATGACGTTCGAACGTGACTTGCGAATTCTGAACTTCAGGACAGGAGGTCATTTCTTCCACTATAAATACTTAATGACACTCCCATTAGCCCCATTTCAACATTTCAAACCCTAGGAAGACTTAGAGAGGAGGAAAGAAGGGGAAAGCACAAGATCAAAGGAGGAATTGCACCTTGAAGAAGATCAAAACTTCAAGTTTTTCAAGAACACTAAGGAAGAAGAAGGTAGGGGTTTTCTCTCACTCACTTACATTGAGGCTAGGGTATTTATATATGTATGTTTTGGCTATCAATGGTATGTATATGCTATGGACTCATCCTCTCTTAGGCTTTTTTTGCAAAGATTACATGTTTTGAACAAAGTTAGGGTTTAATACCCATGAAATCTCTTTTCTAGTTTTAAAACCCTAGTTTTTGGGAGAGTGATGTATTTCCTTCTTAATTGCTTTCTTTATTATGAATTTCGAAACCGTAGTGTTTTGTGTTGGGTAGAAAAATGATGTTATTGTGATCTCATGTATTTTCTTTGTTGGTTGTGGAATAGTTACATGATATATTTTGGGGATTTTGGATAGATGCTTGTAAATTGACATAAATTTTGGAATGATATGCTTGGTGGGAGGTTCCTTGTAAGGATGCTCACCCCTTCCCAAGAGGTTCCTTGTAAGGATGCTTGGGAAACAATGTAATGCTTGGTGGGAGGTTCCTTGTAAGGATGCTCACCCATTCTCAAGAGGTTCCTTGTAAGGATGCTTGAGAAGCAAGGCTTTGAGGGTGAATTGGGGACTTGTGTAATTGTTGTTTATGTGAGATATTTGTTGGTATTTTATCTCTTGCGTGGTTGTACGATACAAATCATGGATTACTATTGACCGGGTATCATGTAGTGGGTAGACGTCTTTGTATGCCACGCGGGTATGAACTTTTCCTACCACATGGAGTGGGTAGACGTCTTTGTACGCCGTGTGGGTACGAACTTTTCCTATCACTAATGATCACGGATTAGTAACGTGGGTTGTGTCGGACATACGGTGTGGGTTATCGTGCATTGTACCAGAAATGGTTTCGACAAGAGTTTCCGGAAGTATGGGATTCCGCGAGAACTTGTTGTAAACGGTTTATGGTAGAATGGATTATCTATTGTATATTGGTTATTGTTCACTCTACCATAGAAGGTTTCTACAAGAGTCTTGGGAAGTATGAGATTCTGCGAGAACTTGTGGAAACAATGTATGGTGGATTTGATTATATTTGGATATGGTTTGTTAATTGTATAGTGGTCCCACTTATTCATTCAATTACTGTTGTTCCTTAAACTTGAGATCTATATAAATGTCCTGGTTTTACTTCAAAAGTTATATATGATATTTGTGAAATGAGACCGACTTGCTTTAAATGCTTTTCTAAACCTTGTATGGGTTTGAGAGAATTTTTCTACAGAGCTTCGTGCTCACCCCCTACCGCTAACATTTTTCAGATTACCTGCTTGAGGAGGACGTAAGGGTCGAGGAGCCCGCTACTTGGGAGACTCCACTTGACGGGAGTGTGGATCCCGAGGTGGACGCATAGAGCGACCTCTTTTCCTTTTGTACTAGACTAGGACATTCTTTTAGAATATTGTGTAGTCTAGTTTCTTTTGTTTATTCCGCTGTGCAACTTTAATTAATTTTTGAGATGTAAATGCTATAGTTTGGCTTATTCTTTTGGGATGATCTTGTAAATTCTATGGATGATGAATGGAAAAAAAAAAATTCTTATTGATGGATTATATTAGTGCTCTCATGATATGAATGTTTTAGAATGTAATGCCGTCCAGGGTGTGTTTTGGGGCGTTACAGTACGTATACCAATTCAGGTGATTGCTTGCTTGATTGGTTCATTTTTTGGTTAGTTTTGATATATTGTGCTATGCCCGTGAAGTATTCGATGAAATTTGTAGCCAACTCATTTAGGTTTATTTCGTTCTCTCAAAATTATTTTTGCCTTCATTTATCTTTTCTTACCAAACATAACTACTTTCATTTATATTTCACCTTCTGGTATATTTTTGTCCATGTGCCCTGGAGGTTATTTTGCCTTAATTCGACATCTCTCTCTCTCTCTCTCTTCTTTCGTGTCTAGGATCATATGGGATCTCCTCTATTCTAGACCTCCCTTATATTGTTGTTTTAGGTACTCTAATTTAGTGCGTCTAAGCTACTCCTGAACAAGAATTGACTACCTGCTACATACTTCGTTTTAATCCTACAAGTTGTACCACCTTTTCAACATAATCCCATAACATGGAAAATTGCTCCTTATCAACACCATTAACCACTGTCATTTATCTCTTTTTAGCTATATTATACCTGGTTCTTATGCATATTCAGCACATGCTCTTTTTGTACATATTCTTTTAATGGATTTCATGGGCCATGTAGGGTTAGTTCTGAACCCATCAATATAAGTATTTGCACACCATTTGGTATTGGCATGTTTGACTTTGAAGGATCTACTGCAACTATGTGCAGGCTGGTATGTCTTAACCTTCATTGTCATTTCTCCTTCCATTCTTGAAGCTTAAATAACCCAATCACAACCTAGCCTACACACAACCCTTACTCTGTACCTTTCATTTTTAGCAAACCTTATTTGCTTCCCCCCTTGCCTCACTGCAGTTTTGAACTCATTAGTATTGTTAAACAACAAACCTAAACGGAACTTTGGGTCATCCATTTCAGTTTTAGAGTTAAAGCACGAATACCTTGATCTTTGCCTTACTCTGCTTCCTTCCTGTTCTAAGTCAGATGATCAACCACTAGTAGTTCATCAGATTCACAGTCTTCACCAAATTCATGGACTAGACATGTGCTTTGTCTTGTTCAACCACCATTTTCTCTTTGTTGGTAGAACACCTTTGCCTTTGTTATCATTGTTAACATGAACTATCTCTTTGTCACTTTCAACCACTTTGCCCTTTTTTTTGCCCTAGGTTATCCCGAGCCATGTTCATATATTCATTAACACTACCAATCAATATCTCATGCAAAATCTCATCACCAAAATCATATTCACTATCATAAAATTATTCACAATTAGATGATGATTTCTCAGATTCTGACTCAGATTACTCCTCATTAGAACTGTCCTTTGAATTGGCACAACTTGTTGGTTTTTTTACCTTTTTCATACATATGACTACTCTATGCCCTAGACTATTGTTTTGATGGACCATAGTTAGATTCATCTTAACTTTGAATTGAGACATCATGATTGCAGTGTTCGACATAAAAATCAATTGGTTGGCTCTTGTTAACAAAGTTTTGATAGAGTAGTATACTAAAAGCTTGTTTTTTGTAGTAAAACTCGTTTTATTAATTAATAGAAGTTTGTTCTTCCCATTTTATTGAGAATTTATATGAGCAAAATGTTTGCATTATATTTAATATATGGTATGCATGTGTGTCTTATATTTTACATTGTAGATAATCTGGTGTGCAGAGTTCGGCTTATACACAAAAGACCAGATTATCGGATCCTTGTATAATATGAGTATGTGTTCACAATTCTAGATGAAATTGAATACACCATCAGTATGATTGTAGTGTAATATTCTGGCATAATCTGTCTTGACTGTAGGATACTGTTTGATGTTTGCATTATTGCACTAGTACACTTTGTGTATTGAACAGACCCATGTTGAGGTTATTATCTTTTACTGATTCAATAAGATAATAAATACCTCATGATTATTATGATTGTTTATGCTCTTAATCCTGAAATATTTAATTGTCACGTGCATATAATGTTTGTAACTTTAATTCATCAAAGAGTGAGATTGATATTGATTCAATAAGCTCGGTGAATTGGGAGACGGTGTTATTTGTATGGTGAAAATTAATTATTAAAGGAAACCACGTCCTATTATTTAAATGGGTTGATGATTTCCTCTTGAGGAAGCTCATAAGTTTTGTCCATGTCAAACCTTATAGGTGGATTTAATTATCCGACATGACAAATAAGTTGATTGGTAAGGTCTGAAGGAATAAAAGAAGTCAATTAAATATAATTTTTATTAATTTATTTAATTGATGAACATCTATAATCTTAAATGTGGGGATATTATTAAGAATATAATAATAAGGAGCTCGAATATAATTTTGAGATAAGGCTCAGGAGATCAATAATAAGTTTTTTAGTGGACTGAATTAATATTAATGGGTTGTAGGATGTTTTTTTTGGGTTGAACATAGGAATCCTAGGCCTATTGGAAGCCCATTCCTTATTTCTCCTTAGGGTTTCTATGGTAGCCTATATATAGATGTCTAGGCTCTCTAAATCAACATTTATTCTTTACTCACGTTTTTTAGAGAGGTTGAAAGGGAGAGCAAAAGTTCCGAGGTTCTGGCAACCCACTCTGCATCTGGACTCTGACGTTGGGGGATATACGACAGAAGGTCGCGAGGTTTGTTGAACTTTCTTCCATGTTCGTTGTTGGGTTCTGCGTTCGTGCTGAGACGAGATCAAGTCAGAGTGATCTCGAAGGTAAACCCTAATTCCGCTTTGTAGGTTTTTAAAGGAAAATTTTTGCTATTCGATACATACGGGCTATCAATGGTTCTTGGGATTTCCATTCCAACAAGTTTATGATATCCAATGTATCCTGATCAGTTTCCAGGACCTTCCACCCAGTGTGACAAATATCGATGTGATTCACCTTGCCACCAATGTACACCTTTTCAACCAAACCTCTTCATTTACCACAAGATGTAATTTGATTGTGGAAAGAACCAGAATAATCATGTGTAGAAACAAAAATCCATAGGTATACATGCATATAGACAATATAAAAATCCTACAAGTGTGACCCTTAAAGGAGACAACTTTACCAACACGAACATGCATACAATCAACGAGCAGACCCCATAGTTATAAAATAAAATGAAAAGTAGAACCAAACAAAAACACCTAATCTATTAAAATAAAAGACTCTAAATTTGTTGCTACCCTACATCAACCAACCCCAACGAAAAAAAAACAACAATGATGACACCACAGCTCAATCGGACGGTGGGATCAAAAGTTATGAAAAATTTACAAAATCTGGTCCTGAGCTAGCACCCCCCTTATGACCTATCGGTAGAAGGAAATGAAAACCTACCAGTTGGTTTTGTCATTGACCTACCAGTAGGTTTTACCCAGAAACGCCAGAAAGTTGCAATCTCTTCTCCAACTGCTCTGTGGGCCCACCTCTGCTTCTCCCATACATACTGTAACACCCCAAAACACACCCTGGACGGCATTACTATCTAAGACCATTCACAACATGAGAGCGACTAAATAAATTCCATCAATAAGAAAATTTCATTCATCATATTTCATATCCATAACATTATCCCAAAAGAATAAGCCAATTCATGGCAATTACATCCCAAAAGCATTGAACATAACTTAGCAGCGGAATAACAAAAGATTATATTTTACATGATTCCAAAATAACCCTTCAATCTAATACAACGAAGGACCGTCGAGATATCCCCCTCCGGATCTCCCTCCTCGTCTTCTAAATAATCCTCTTTTACAGCATCACCTGAAAAATGTGTTGGTTTGTAGGGGGTGAGCACTAAGCTCTGTAGCAACATTTCTCCCAAACTCGAACAAGGTTTAGAAAACATGTAAAACAAGTCGGTCTCATTTCACAAATATCATATATCAATTTTGAAAGAAAACAAGGACATTTCAATAGATCTCAAGTTTAGGTAACAACAGTCATTTAATGAATAAATGGAACCAATTACACAATTAATAATACATTCAACCATAAACCGTTTCTCACAAGTTCTTGCGGAATCCCATACTTCCCCAAAACTCTTGTAGAAACAGTATCTGGTAGAATGAACAAATACTAACCATTTCATTCGTATCAACATTTTAAACATGTATCTCCACCATGACGTAAGGCAAACCCCATGAATCAACACATTGAGTAATATCTAGCCCACACACACACACACAAATCTTCTCAAAGATATCCAACCTTTAGGAAGGGCGTATGCCATACCACTGGCAGTGACGTATCCAACCCAGGCATTAGTATACTAACCCTCTTACACGGTACCCATGAGCAATAGCGGTTTAGTCTTACCAAAGCACTAACCCCACTACGAGTGGTAGGAAAAATGCCAACCCACTCTACGATATCTCGTCAAAGGCCACCCATGGTCATCCCCCACTCATAAGAGATACAATACCAACCCAATTTCACATGTAGCATTCCAATAGAACAATTTAAGAAAAAGTACAGGAGATCATCAAAAATATCATTTTATTGTTCGACACAAAACACTAAATTTCTTTTTAAAACAAGACAAAAGAATATCCAAGGAGAATCCACACTTCATGAAGAAATAGAGTTTTGAAGTGAGGACATGTGAATGTTGGGTTAGGATATCAAGGGCCAATGGATATAAAGCTTGAAATCAAGAACAATTAAACACAAGGTCTTGAAATTAAGAATAAAGGAATAACAAGGTTGGACATCAAGGACAAAAGAACAATCAAGCCTTGACATCCATAGCAACAAATATCAAGCTTGGGAATCCAAAAGTGAAGGAACAATCAAGTTTTGTCATTTATAACAACAAACATTAAGATTAGACCTCATGAACAAGGGGGAAATCAAGAAGAACCCAATTTCCTTGCAATTAGAGTTTCGAAGGCACACCAAGAGATTTAGCGATTACCCAAGCACAACATAGTTTAGAAAATGTAATATTTAAGGTTAGGAATCAAGAGAAAAGGAGAAATCAAAAGAAAACACAATCTCCTTGAAAATTTGGGGTTTCAAAGGCATACAAGGGATTTATGGCTATCAAGCCCTAATTTCGTTCATGATATGGTAAGGGATTACAAGAGCAACAAGAAATAGAGATTACATAACATACATATAAGATTTGGAAGCAAAACATACATAAATATAAACCCTAACCTCAATGTAAGAGAAAAGGAGAAAACTCCTACCTTAATGTTCTTGGAAAAATTAGGGCTTTGATCTTGAATCAACCCTTCAATCTCTTGTTTTCTCTTGATCTTGTGTTTCTCTCTTTCTCTCTTCCTCTCTTATGTTTTCTAGGGTTTGGAGTGGTGTAATGAAGGCTAAGGTGGTGACAAAATGTATTTATAGTGGAGGAAAAATCGGCTTGGTCGCGACTTAAAATAAACAGTCTGGTTTCGGTAGTACCGGTACTCAGTACCGGTACTGATTCGCACTTTTTAGTGTGTCTGAATTATATTATTATATTACACCCAAGTATAAGTGGTCAAATTGTAGTTTTCTCGGTTTTAAGTCCAAGTATCGATCCCACAGAGAGTTTTAGTAATTAGAAGTTAAAGATAAAATAAAAACAATAAAATAAAAATAAAGCTATAAAGAGGTTGTTTGGGGTAGTTTGATGTTTGATAGCTTGTGGTGTGAGCTTAGTCTGTTCGAGTAACTTAACTTAATTAAAAGATGGAATAAAAGTGCAGCAATAATAAAATGCGTAAGTAAAGTAGATTAATGACAGAAATATAAAAGATATCCTTCAGTTCAAGGATCCCACATGCTTTATATTGGTCTTGTTACGGAATTGCTACCTCACATCAATTAACTTCCATTTTACTGGAAAGCTAACCGGCAGGTCTGATGTATATAAACCATAGCACAGCTGCTTCTCAAGCTACACTGGTGGTAATATTTTGTAACACAGCTGCTTCTCAAGCTACACTGGTTATATCCACGTCAACTGATTAACTCAAGCAAACCAGAAGGTCAAGCCATTCATGTGGAATACTTGAGTTATTCACTTGATCTCATGATTGCAAATGCGTATATAATAAACCATAACACAGCTGCTTCTTAAGCTACACTGGTGGTAATATATATAGCACAGCTGCTTCTTAGGCTACACTGGGCATAGATGTTCCAATTGACTAATCCAAATAAAATCCGCAGGTGGTACAGACTATCTTCCGGTGACTTGTCAGGTCAACCGGTAGTAGTTAATCATAACACAGCCGCTTCTTAGGCTAACTGTATTTAGATACATCACCCAGAAAGTGAAGTCACTCAAACGGCATACTTGAATTATTCAATAGGTTATCTTGTAATATATATATTGACAGTAGAATTTCCTCAGCGCTCCGGTGGAGGACTAGCCATACCGATAGGATCACCGGGGTCATTCTAGCAGGCAATATTATTATATATAGTAATATCAGGCGTCAGTGGAACTTCCTCAGCATTCCGGTGGAGGATTAACCATACCGGTAGGAACGCCGGGGTCATTCTAGCTGGCCCGTCTCATATATATAATAAACGTATCAATAAAACATCAGCAATTCCATAAACAGATCAATATTATACATGTGTTCCCCTCGAACCGGAGGATATACGGAACTACTCACGCTCCATTGCTATAGACAAGCAAGGAGAGCTAGCAATTGTCATTACAACAGGAAATAAAAGTACGGAATTTAAATGTCTTTCGCAGGGAACGATTGAAATACAACCACTCTTATGATCGATTAAGATGAAAAAGTGGCAGCAGTTCAACTATCTGAATGGAAAGATATAACATAAATGTAGAAATACAGGGTTTGGACTGAAATGTAACACGGACCGGCGCGTGTTTTCACTTCTCTTTTCTCTCTTTTCTTTTCTCTCTTTTTCTTCTCTGAACTTCTCCTTGGAAGCTCTCGGTTTCTCCCTCAAGTCCGGCCCTCATGAAATGGAGAAGGCAGCCCCTTTATATAGGCACAGATGAAGCATGAGGTGGAGGGATAACTTTAAGCCAACTTGGGTGACCGTCCGGACGGCAGTCCCACCGTCTGGACGGTGAAACCTTGCTGGACGTTTGCAACTTGCATGTGATGACTCTTGCTTTGTAGAAATTACACTTTGGCCTTTTGTCCTTTCAAGCTTTGACAGTTTGTTCCTTGTATTTTGTAGTATTTCTGCATTAAACCTGAAACTTTTGGACATAAAATGTAAAACTTTTAATTTACATACAAACTATAATTCATAATATTTACTACTTTTTAGTTATTTTATTACACTAATTTGACTTTATTAATAACTTTAATTTATACTTAATTAGGGTTAATCACACCCCCTAACTTAGACTTTACTAGTCCCTAGTAAAAGAAAATATAATACAAGTAGAGGTAAAATCATTTTCGTAGATTTTTTCACGATTGCATTTAGCATATGCAATAAGCCGTTAAACCCCTAGGTGATTCCTAGTGGACGAGTTGTGTCTCATGAAGGTTTCCAGTGAAGCTACCTACAAACTTCAGTGATTAGGAATGCATATTTCATATTTTTCACATGTATGATTAGAATGATATTTCTTCTGTCTTGCTAGAATGCTTCCTTTTCTGATCACTTTGAGAGAATCATATGTTGGGTGTAGTATTATCTATATATTTTTATGAAAACTTGTGTGTGTGTGTAGTGATGTTTTTATTTTCAGAAATCACTTGAAAAATATTACCCTCTTTCATGGTAGTCTTGATGTCAATCCTTCCCTGGAATACACTCAGTAAGAATAGCACACAAGTTATAGTGACTGTTCTCATAATTTTACATGTGATTGGAATATTGATAACAAAACAAATTATTGCACATGTAATAAAAAAGGAGCGGTTATTTTGAATAGACTGGAAATTGACATAATCGCATGAAAGAATATTAACACTGTACTAAATATATTATTAACATTTTCCTTTTTAGATTGCTAGAATAGATGCAAATATATGATTTCTGGAATCAAAAAGGACTTTATTAAGGTTGTAACGTGGTCAGGGGTTGGGGTGTAAGAACTGACGTCGGTGGGATTCAAGTGCTATCGTTTAACATTGTGGCACACCTCAGTTTATTTTTCTTATGACTTTGCAGGTTATTTTTATTCTTCTCATTTTTCACTTTCTTGGCTATTTTCTTTTTCTAGACTTTTCTTTCGAGCCGGGATTTTCTTTTTCTCCCTTTTCTTTTTTTTTTCTGCTTTTCTGTATCCTGCTGCTTAAATCGAGGGTGTAAGAAAATTAGATAGCAAGGGTAGGTGTATTATATTTTTATGTGGCTCGGGTGTTTTTTAGGGTTTAAGAAAAGACTATTATTTTCTTTCAGGCTCAATCACGGCTGACTAGGGATAATTTTGTAAAAGAAATGGGTTAGGCTCAAGATTAATGAAACATGGCCTAAGATCATTTTCCAGAAATCCTATATTTGTATTCTTTCTAGATAAATAATTAAGGGCAATGTACATAATATATTTTAATATGTGCTAATCAAAGCAAATAAATGAGATTATTCAAAGAAAAGTTACCGCTGAATCGAAGATTCGTAGTTGAGTAGATGTAGCATTTCTCTCCAAGAAAGAATGGCTCTAATTCTGCATTTGGTTTTTTACATCTCCACTATATACAGAAAGAGTATAATATTTTGCATGGTTTTCAAAAATAAAGACATCTATTTGTGCTTCTAAGGTTAAGTTCGAATAAAAATATTGAGATAACGTACAGCTAAAATATAAAAGTCTCATGAGATCAGATTGAGAGTATTTTTGCAAGGCATTAGAATATAGTCCTAATTTAACTTGTGAATTGTATAAAATATGCTTCCTACTTTAGCAATTGTAACACCCCAAATACCACCCTGGACGGCATTACATTCTAAAACATTCACATCATGAGAGCACTAAATATATATCCATCAAATAAGAAACATTCTTATTTTTTTTAACAAAATTTAGGCAGAGTCTCCTTTGTACAGGAAGCTCCACCCAAAAATCACAACCTGTGCAATTCTATTAACTTGACTACACAGGGTTCATTTAACCATCATAAAATAAACTTCCATTCACCATATATCATATCCACACTATTATCCCAAAAGAATAGGCCAATCAATGGCATTTACATTCCAAGAGAATTAAAGTACACTTGCAGCGGAATAACAAAATATTAGACTTTACATGATCTCCAAATAAACTCTCTAGTCTAGTACAAAAGAAGCTATATCTCTACATGTCCACCTCGGGATCTAGGTACCCCTCCAAGGAAGCTTCCCCAAGGCCCGGCTCATTCACACCGAGCTCCTCCTCTAAAGCCAAATCTGAAAAATATTAATTGTAGGGGATGAGCACGAAGCTCTGTAGCAAGATCTTCCCAAACTCAAACAAGGTTTAGAAAAGCATATAAAACGGTTGGTCTCATTTTCACCAATAGCATATATACCATTTTGAAGGAAAAACAGGATATTTTAAATAGATCTCAAGTTTAAATGTTCGTAATAATTTAAATGAACCGTAAAACTCAGTCACAATTATCACCATAACCATTTCCAACAGGTTCTTGTGGAGTCCCATACCTCCACAAGCACTTGTTGGAAACCATTCCGTAACAATAATAATAATCTCATGTTCTCATGTATATTGGTTCATCCCCGTACCATGTATGTTGATTGCTTCTCATGAATCTACCCAACGATTATACCTAGTCCACCTATTTACATCATAATCACAAGCACTATAGGAAAGGGCGTCTACCATCCCAATGGCAGTGACGAGTCCCTTCCTAGGAAAAGTATACTATCCCTTGTTCGAACTCCAGTGAACGATAGTGGTTTCATTACCAAATGACAACCCACTACAAGTGCTAGGAAACCATCTCACCCCCACTGGGGTAGACTAACCTCTAACACTCTACGGCATCTCTCGAAGGCAATCCAAGTCCCTCACAACAACCATACAATTGAGGAAACCAAAATATTCTCAATTCATCAACATTTCAAGGAATTACCAAATTCCACAATTTCTCATTTATAATTCAAGTATCACAATTGTACCACTCTCAATATACTACAAGAATAAGGGATTAAAATATGCAAGAGATCATATCAATAAAACCTTCACAATCTTGATATCAAAATTCTAGGGTTTTCCAAACAAAACATAATTTCTTGGAATTAGAACAAGGATTTGATGAAAACATGATTTAATCAACTATAGGCATTTAGAAATCAATAATCCATGTATTTTGCATAACCCAAATAGGAAATTTCTAAAACTACTATTTTGGAAATTCAAGAACAAGGTCTCATGAACCCAAACATATATTTTGTTCAAAATCATGTTTCAATAAACAAGGAACCAAGAATTCTTAACTATTTATCATATAACTATCAAGAATATGGAAAACATACATATATAATAACCCTAGCCTCAATGTAAGAGAAAGAGAAGAAATCCCCTACCTTATGCTCTTGAAGAAACCTAGGGTTTGAGTCTTGAATCACTTGTGAACCCTTCGTCTTTCCTTTTGATCTTGAGTTTTATCTTTCTCTCTTTCTCTCTAAGGGTTTCTAGGAGGGTTAGGGTAAGAGGGAGATGAAGAAATGGGGCAAATGGGATGTGGGATAGGTTCTTATAACACAAAATCCCGACTTTTAACTGTTTAGAGGCGTCAGAAGGATGGTACCGGTACCCAGTACCGGTACCCAGAACTTTCTGGAGTCGCAGTACCGGTACTCAGTACCGGTACTGAATGCGGGTACCGGTACCCGTTGTCTGCTGCAACTTCCAGGGCAGTTTTGACCCATTTAGAGGTCGAATTGGAAAATTTCCAAGAGATACACTTTTGTAGCCCTAGATGTCTACTATCTACTGTCAAAATTTCAGATCAATTGGATGTAAGGATAAAAAGTTATGGCTAAAATACTAGAAGGTGTCCAAGATACTTTTTACCCAATTTCACTCTAAAGTGGGTTTTAACTCCAAAATACTTCCTAACTTCCAATACACCTCATATTACCTCTCCCAAGGTTGTTCGACCTTCCGGATTCAATGAAAGCATTATTTTGACCTAAAAACCTTTAGAAACTTGTCTATTCACCCTTTCCAAGTTTAAACATCTTTGAAACTCAAACCTCCCAATCCATATGCATCTCTAGCATTTCTCCTATTATTACAACCCATATAGCTCATTCTTACATCATTACACATGTCCACATTTTTACATTAATTATTTACTATATATATCTATATACATATCTATAAAAGAAAAATACGGGGTGTTACAGCAATATATGCTCTCATTTTGACAAAAACAATTTAAACATATTTAAATTTTAAACATACTAGTTCAAACATATATAAGCAAAACTTAACTAAGTTCAAATCACACAAGTATAAAACATAAAACATAACTTCAAGTTTTAAGTGTAGAAATTTAAAGTGCATAAAGTAAAAGGGTGAGTGAAAGAAAGTAATTAATTTTTTTTTTTGTAAAATCTCCAGTCGATTTAAGAGTTAGAAGATTCTCCTCTGGAATGGTCTTGAAAATCTTCTTGTTCGTTGTCTTCGATCCATCTTTTTGACTGGTTCTTGGTTTGTAATTGCAGGTTATTTCTTTGATGTTCTACACTGGTGTTCTTTTTCCTGTCAATTCCTGCAATTTACAACATTAAATATTATTTTATTTTACAAAATTTTACTAACCACTCTTTTTTTTTTTTTTTTCAAGACTGTGGTGTTTTTATTTTATTATTTCTTATTTCTTATTTACGGATTTCCTATTTAATCTAATAGCTATTTATATTTATTTACAACTATACATATATTCCCAAAAAACTATACATTTCATCGATCATATGTAGTCTGTATCAGAACTATCTGGTTCAGTAACATTAGTGACATGGTTAATTTCAGATCTCACGTATCTGTTTAGCATCGGGCCGGAGTAGGATGACGTCTCAGGGTAATCCTTGCTCTGCCCATCCCTAATCCACCGTAAACGATCTAACGATCGACCTGAAATTGGTTCCGCACACTTATTATATCGTCTCAGATGTTCTGTACGACCACATTTTACACAAGCACAGAGACGATTTGCTCTTCGATGTTTAGCATATATGCTTTTTCCATATAGGGGTCGTGCTTGGCTTTCAAAGATTTCTAATTTTTGAACATATTTAGCTTTTTGCATGATCAATGTATGTATATCTTTTGGAAAGTGACGTAATAAAATTAAAATCAACCAAAATAGTTTTACATCCATACTGTATATTCTCGGTTTAGTTTAATATAAGATAAAAAACTCTCTATCCGGTTCTTTAACGTCTGCCAGTCACAAAGACGAACAAAATTTTTAAATCATGATTACTATTTTAAACTCATAAAGTAAACTCACACGCCTATCTCCCCAACTTAATTTAAATATTATCCTCACTCTATAAGATGAAAGTAGAAAATTGCTAATTAGGTCTTGCAGCGAGAGATATTTATAGTATAAGATTCTAATATAAAAGACAAATAAAGAAACTATACAAAAGACATAAAAACATAAAACAAAGAAAATTCTAACTACTATATACAAGAAGTGCATAAAGGATAGATCAATCAGGCTTGAGTTCCCAAGTAGATTTTCTTACATTCCCTGATACTTTCGGCGAAGAATTTAACAAATCAGCATAAAATTGTACCTCAGGATTTCCATTATCAACAATATAATTAATTAAACAGACTTGTAGAGGGTTAAAATAAGAAGAGGTGTTAACTTTCTCCTCTAGAATCTTATCAATTTCATCTTTTTCTAAAAAAACATATTTTAAATTGGTAGGAAGAGGTTTTAATTCTGGCTTAAAAACTTTGACATTAGATTCCACAATTGTTGGGAACAATTCTTCACATTGTATATCTTTTACAGATGTAATTTCAGATTCAGTATCAGGTATTGATTCCAATGCAAATAACTCTTTTTCCAGAAAATTTTTTTCAAAAAAACTTTGAGTTAATGTCTCAACATAATTTACTTCGTACGGTTCTTCTTCTTCACATGGGTGTTTTATCACATTGAAGATGTTCAATTCACTGGTCATATTTCCAAATGAAAGCTTCATGACTACATTCCTACAATTTATCAAAGCATTTGATGTAGCTAGGAATGGTCGACCTAAAATAAGAGGTATGTATTGAGATGCATACATCTGACAACTTGGTTCCGTGTCTATAACAATAAAATCTGCTGGAAAATAGAATTGATCCACTTGGACAATAACATCTTCCACAATTCCTCTTGGAATTTTCACTGATCGGTCTACTAGTTGTAGTTTAATATTGGAAGGTTTTAACTCACTTAGTCCTAGTTGTGTATAGACTGAATATGACATTAAATTACAACTGGATCCAAGATCTAATAGAGCTTGTTCAATTTGAAAATTTCCAATGATACATGAAACTGTAGGACTACCCGGATCTTTGTACTTAAGAAGTGTATCATGTTGTATTATATTAACTTGCTCAGTTGCAAATGCTTTCTTTGGTACATTAGTTCTTCTTTTTATTGTGCAAAGATCTTTTAGGAATTTAGCATAAACTGGAACTCTTTTTATTGCATCTAATAATGGAATATTAATCTTTACCTGTTTAAATAGCTCGAGAATATCAGATTGATCTTTTTCAGTTTGAAGTTGCTTGACTCTTTGAGGGAAAGGTAAAGGGATAGGACATGGCGGATCTTTTTCACTTTGTACTCCTGGTTGCTTTTTGATTAAAGGTTCAGATTCAAGTGGTTCGTTTACAGGAATTGACTCACGTATTTTCTTTGAAATCTTAGGTTTGATGGTTTTATCAATTACTTTACCACTTCTTAGTGTTGTAATTGCTTGTACTTGATTTGACGAAAGTTCAGAGGATATAGAATTAACATGACTCTGACTTTGTGGAGGTTTGGGTTGAGAAGGAAACTTTCCTTTCTCTGTCGTACTCAAGGACTGGGTCAACTTAGCTAGATGACTCTTAATATCTTCAATACTCTGGGAAGTTTGAGCTTTAAAATCAGTAAATGCTTGAGTTGTTTGAGTATTAAAACTCATTTGACTTTGAATAAATTGATTCATAGTGTCTTCCAGAGTTCTTCTTTGAGGGGGTTGATAAGGTTGGTACTGTTGTTGATTTTGTGGTAGACCTTGTGTTTGATTTGTGGGTTGCGTGTTTCTCCAACTAAAATTTGGATGATTCCTCCATCCTGGATTGTAAGTTTCAGAATAGGGATTTATATAGGGCTTATTATAAGTTGGGACAACATTTGATTGTTCAATTAAAACTTCTTTGAATGCAGGTATAGTTGGACATTCTTCAGCAGGATGTCCTGACAACGCACAAATTTCACATGTTTGTTCAGTAGTTGTTATAACAGACACTTGTTTTAGTTTTTTCATTTCTAGGGCTTCTAGTTTTCGAGATAAACTAGCCATTTTAGCTCTTAGATCATCATCTTCTTTTAATACATATTTTCCTCTTTCGGATGTAGATGGCTTATTTTCTACTGTGTTAGACGAAGTCGAGTCCCACATTTGGGAGCTTTCCGAAATAGTATCGAAGAATTGGAATGCTTCTTCGGGTCTTTTATTCATGAACTCCCCCTATGCCATCATTTCAACAAACTGTCGCATTGCAGATGGGAGTGCATCATAAAAAAATCCGACTAAGGTCCAATCTTCGAATGCATGACGTGGACAGGCTTGGAGAAGATCTTTGAATCTTTCCCAGCATTGATAAAAAGTTTCATTTTCTTTTACAGAAAAGTTCACGATTTTACGTCTTAACGTGTTAGTACGATGTATAGGAAAGAATTTTTTAAAGAACTCAGTCTGTAAAGTTTGCCAATTTGTGATGGAGTTGGCTCTTAAAGTATTAAGCCATTGTTTTGCTTTATCTTTTAAAGAAAATGAGAATAATTTTAGTTTGACCATTTCAGAGTTATCTTGCAATGTTCCACAGACTTCTTCAAATTCTTTCATATGAATGTAGGGATTTTCAGTTTCTAGACCATGGAATTGGGGTAGTAACTGGATAGTTCCTGATTTAATATTAATGTTTGAAGCGTCTTCTGGAAAAGCGAAACAGGATGGGACATTTGTTCGTGTAGGGTGTAGATATTCTCTTAAAGGTCGGATGTTTTGGATGACTTCTTGTTCTCTAGGAGGTTCTTCCCTAGGTACATTTCGAGCCATACTTAATTCAAACGATTCTTGTGTAGATGCAGATGAAGAAGATGAGGAAGATGAAGGAGTTGACTGATTTACAGAACCTACTGATGAATGAACAGACATAGACTATTAAAAACAAACTATAAACATAAACAAATTATAAACAAACAACTACTTTATTTTTTTTATTTTTTATTTTTTATTTTTTTATTATTTTATTTTATTTAATTACCATAACTCCCCGGCAATGGCGCCAAAAACTTGATTCGCACTTTTTAGTGTGTCTGAATTATATTATTATATTACACCCAAGTATAAGTGGTCAAATTGTAGTTTTCTCGGTTTTAAGTCCAAGTATCGATCCCACAGAGAGTTTTAGTAATTAGAAGTTAAAGATAAAATAAAAACAATAAAATAAAAATAAAGCTATAAAGAGGTTGTTTGGGGTAGTTTGATGTTTGATAGCTTGTGGTGTGAGCTTAGTCTGTTCGAGTAACTTAACTTAATTAAAAGATGGAATAAAAGTGCAGCAATAATAAAATGCGTAAGTAAAGTAGATTAATGACAGAAATATAAAAGATATCCTTCAGTTCAAGGATCCCACATGCTTTATATTGGTCTTGTTACGGAATTGCTACCTCACATCAATTAACTTCCATTTTACTGGAAAGCTAACCGGCAGGTCTGATGTATATAAACCATAGCACAGCTGCTTCTCAAGCTACACTGGTGGTAATATTTTGTAACACAGCTGCTTCTCAAGCTACACTGGTTATATCCACGTCAACTGATTAACTCAAGCAAACCAGAAGGTCAAGCCATTCATGTGGAATACTTGAGTTATTCACTTGATCTCATGATTGCAAATGCGTATATAATAAACCATAACACAGCTGCTTCTTAAGCTACACTGGTGGTAATATATATAGCACAGCTGCTTCTTAGGCTACACTGGGCATAGATGTTCCAATTGACTAATCCAAATAAAATCCGCAGGTGGTACAGACTATCTTTCGGTGACTTGTCAGGTCAACCGGTAGTAGTTAATCATAACACAGCCGCTTCTTAGGCTAACTGTATTTAGATACATCACCCAGAAAGTGAAGTCACTCAAACGGCATACTTGAATTATTCAATAGGTTATCTTGTAATATATATATTGACAGTAGAATTTCCTCAGCGTTCCGGTGGAGGACTAGCCATACCGATAGGATCACCGGGGTCATTCTAGCAGGCAATATTATTATATATAGTAATACCAGGCGTCAGTGGAACTTCCTCAGCATTCCGGTGGAGGATTAACCATACCGGTAGGAACGCCGGGGTCATTCTAGCTGGCCCGTCTCATATATATAATAAACGTATCAATAAAACATCAGCAATTCCATAAACAGATCAATATTATACATGTGTTCCCCTCGAACCGGAGGATATACGGAACTACTCACGCTCCATTGCTATAGACAAGCAAGGAGAGCTAGCAATTGTCATTACAACAGGAAATAAAAGTACGGAATTTAAATGTCTTTCGCAGGGAACGATTGAAATACAACCACTCTTATGATCGATTAAGATGAAAAAGTGGCAGCAGTTCAACTATCCGAATGGAAAGATATAACATAAATGTAGAAATACAGGGTTTGGACTGAAATGTAACACGGACCGGCGCGTGTTTTCACTTCTCTTTTCTCTCTTTTCTTTTCTCTCTTTTTCTTCTCTGAACTTCTCCTTGGAAGCTCTCGGTTTCTCCCTCAAGTCCGGCCCTCATGAAATGGAGAAGGCAGCCCCTTTATATAGGCACAGATGAAGCATGAGGTGGAGGGATAACTTTAAGCCAACTTGGGTGACCGTCCGGACGGCAGTCCCACCGTCTGGACGGTGAAACCTTGCTGGACGTTTGCAACTTGCATGTGATGACTCTTGCTTTGTAGAAATTACACTTTGGCCTTTTTTCCTTTCAAGCTTTGACAGTTTGTTCCTTGTATTTTGTAGTATTTCTGCATTAAACCTGAAACTTTTGGACATAAAATGTAAAACTTTTAATTTACATACAAACTATAATTCATAATATTTACTACTTTTTAGTTATTTTATTACACTAATTTGAATTTATTAATAACTTTAATTTATACTTAATTAGGGTTAATCAGGTACCATTCAGTACCGGTACCCAGTACCGGTACAAGAAACCTTCTGGAATCGGGGTACCGGTACCCAGTACCGGTACCATTTACCTAGTTTTGCCTATTTCTTTTGTTTTCCATTTCCAATCCATTCCAAAACTAACCAAATCCATCACAAACCTCTCCAACACATATTTATACACCAAACCTATCTAATACAAGTTATAGGACCTAACATTTTATATTTTCACTCACTAAAATTAAATTTCAACTATGATTTTCATTAACATTTTAAATCTTTACTTTTCAAATTTACAAAGTTCAAACACACTTCAATACCCCTATCCACATCTTTACAACCATTATTTGCTATATCTATATATCTATATGCATATATAAAAGAAAATGCGGGGTGTTACACATACCCTGACTTATTCTACATACAAGCATGCCTCCCTACACCTAGAATCTGACTTTGGAATAAAAAGCATGGAAGAGGAAGAGATAGAAAGAATGAGGCATGGTGGGTTACAGGCATGGCCTATCCTTGCTTGTGTAAGTGTCCAACCCCTTCCCCATGCTTGGATGTCAGTTTTCACAGACCATGGAGGGGATATGGACGAATTTGGACCAAGTCTTACAGTATAATTTAGATTTTACAAGCTTTTGAGAGGGGGAGGCTACCTAAGCTTAGGAGTAGTATAGAGAGAGAAGTTCCAAGGAAGAAGATGAAGTTGTAGAGAGAGAAAGTTGGGTTTTTGCATTTCCTTCACCATTTTCATTGTACTAAACTTTATTTTACTTGTAATCCTTCCCTCTTTCATTTTAAACTCATTTATTTCAAGTTGTAATCAAGTTTAGCTTAATGTTCTTGTATTTCTATTTCTACAATTGGGTTTTCTCTTCAAGCTTTGTTTTTGGGTATGAATGATCTTGTTCTTGTAGTTTAAACCTTTTGTTGCATTAATACAAGTTCCATGTTCCATTTCATTACCATGTTTCTTTACATTATGTTTGTTCTTGCTTTTACTATGAGTAACTAGACTTTTAGTTGGCTAATCCAAGGGGAATTTCCTCTTGGGTATGTGAAATCGTCTCTCGTTCATTCTTCCTCATAGTGTAAAGTGGTTTGGTTTGACTAGGTTGAGTGCGGGTGGTGGTTGTGGACTCTTGATACACCGTAGACTTGTCACAGGGTATGCTTGTGCCTATCACATCCACACTAGTCCCTCCCTTCATACGAATCAATCAAACACCGAGACACTATTGGTTGAATGAATTGAGTCAATTTTGCATTCCCATTGGAATGACCTCTATGGATTAGCCAACCTTGCTTTCTTGCATTTTTATCAAAACACAACTCACCAAACAAAAATTCACAAGATTTTACACTTTTCATTTCTTCTCAAATCATCCTTCAAAACAATTTGACCTTCCTTCCCTGAGGAGACGACCTTGGAATACCCATTCCAAGTAAAACACGACATTGCAAGTCTCTCTTCACTTGGGGAGCACTTTTGCACACACACACATTTTTATTCACACACGCGTTTTTCCCATTTCTAGTATTGAACCCGAGGGAGAATGACACTCTCCTACATACATAAGCCATATACACATTCGAGGGTTCGTGTTTGGAGATTAGGGTAAATGCAATTAAGCACTCAACACTATCCCCAACTGGTTTCATGAAATTTCCCATCCTTTATTTATCAATATTTCTCCAATTCCCAAATTCATAAAATCGTCATACATAATGCCCCTTTCACAAACAATTGATTTTGAGGGAAAATAGAGCAAATACCTTTCCCTTTGCAAATGGTCTTGGAAAATACCTGCATCAAATTGGCGATTGCCTCAATCACCATGCGACCCTTGGGGTTGTTGTTAAGATCCCCTCCTTGGTGTTCTTTGAGTGATGTGCTTCCTCAGCATTTGGAGAATCTGTGGAAAAATTAAAGATTTTGATTGTGAAATTGTCCTAGAAACCTTGGGTAATGAGTTTTATTGCAAAAGATTGAGTTTTAATTGATGGGTTATGAGTTTCTAAGGTGGGGAAGGGATTTGGGAGAGCTAGGGCTTCGAGTTTGAGGGCTGAGACGTTGAAAATTGTGAAAATAGATCAGGCCTTGTTTTTATATTAGCGAGGTGGTGTTCGGAGGCTGGGGTTGGGCGTTTGAACGCCTCAGCCAACCTCCGGATCCTACCCCTTCTGATTTTAGGGTTCGAATGGGGTCTGAAAGGGGTTTGAATGCCACAATTTTCCAAAAAAAAAAAAAACTTTTACATTTTCTATTTTTGTCTTTTCTTTTGGCATATCAAACTTGATTTATTTATTTTTATTATTATTATATATCCATATATAGTATTTCAAAATATATAAGAAAAAATGAAAATCTTTTTATTTCTTTATTTCATTTAATTTTTTTATATATTTTTACAGTAGGTGGTTCGGACCATTGACCTTCATTCCCTTGAAACATGTTCTTACCAAAAATTGTCATGGCAAAGAGAATCATTTAATCTAATTCTTGCCCTATCTCCAATCCGTTTGAAGAATTAGTGACCCTACCAACTTCTTGCCACACATAACGTGTAAGAATAGGACTTGAATTGTATGACGTATAAGGATAATCCTTACTCTGCCCATACACTATGCGATCTAAACGATCGAGTGCGCAACTAGAAACTAGTTCGGAACACTGATTAAATTATGTCATGTGAAAGAGTCTACCACATCAATTGCATGCACCAAGTCTTTTGGCTCGGCGATGTTTAGCATACGTCCTTCTTCCACACAATGGTTTCACTTTTTCCTCTCGATTTCAATTTTTCTTACCAGCCTTGCTTTTTTCATTATTACCGAATGCACATCAAATGGAAATGTGCATAAAACACCTAAATTGAACCAAAATTTTTTAACATCCATGGTTAATAAAAGCTTAAGACACTCTATCCAGTTATGTAACTTCTGCCAGTCACAGACGATTGAAGCTGCCACAAAAATATTTAGACATATGAAAAGGCACATGAAAAGTTTTACAATGTATATCTAAGGCACAATACAAAATAAAAATACAAAATATCTATACACAATACCAATGAGAAATACCAATACTTCTCACCCCCAATCTAAACTCAACATTGTCCCCATTGTTTCGAATTTACCAATATACGCAAAGTGAATTTAGGGTTGAAAGAGAGAGATCTGTACATCTTACAAAGTCCTACAAAAAAAATACACAATTTTATTACATTAATGAATTTTACGAAAACCAGGGTTTTGATCAACAATGGGACCACGATGCATAAATGCATAAAGAAGAATGAAACCCATCACTAAATAGAGAATTAAAATACAACACATAAAACAAAGGATGATATCCGTTGAGTGTGAAGTCATTGAGATTGTGGATGAACTTCAAGAGTAGAGAGGGAAAAGAGGAGCAGCGGAGCTTTTATAGAGAGAGTGAAGTGTGAAAAGTGATGTCAATTTAGGATTTTGATGCTTTTATAGAGACACTGTTTGGGTGGGTTGTAAAACCCGAGAAAATTTAAACCTTTGTGAAAAAGGACAAAACGGTAAATTGCCACTACGGTACAGGTTGTAAACCTGAATTTTTCTAGAACTCGGATGACGAAACGGACCTCACCGTTGGATTCGTCTCGCGAAATCTAGTTACCACGTCAAATTTCGTTGAATTCCGAGATAGTCGGATTTTTCGCGTTTTACGAGACGAACGGGCCCCGGGTGACCCTGTACACGAAATTTTTATAAAGTTTCCAAGTTTGGGGAAAATATTAGACAAAAGTTAAAATAAAAATAATTCGAACTCGAACCGGAGCGAAATTTAATCGTTTCGGGATTAAAACGGACCCGAAATTAAATAGGACGTGTGGCGAATTGTGGGCCAAGTATTCTAAAATATAAATAGGGGGAAAAATTAGATTTTTCCCCATTGTTCAGCCGGTTTCAGCCGATAGAGAGAAAGAGGGAGAAAATAGAGAAAAACTCACCTTCTCTCTACGATCTACGGTGCTACGGACCTCGAATCCACTCAAGCCAAGAATTAAAGTCGCTCTACTCATCGAGGGCTACGCGGCTATACCAAAAAAAGCAAGTTTTACCGAAGATCAAGGTACGGGATTTTCGAGAAGTGAGGGTTTTTGCTTGAATCGGGTCTTGGAACTTCCCTTGGTCGTTCCTCACGCTTCAAGAGGTAGGGTTTCTTCCTACTAAGGTTTATTCCAAGCCTATAATGTTTTTATGGAATGGGTAGGATGATAGCCTATGTATTTCTTGCCTATTGTTGTGAAATTGGGTGAATTGGGTATTGAAATGGGTAAAGGAAATCCTAGCTTGGATGGAGATTTAGAAGTTACTAAATGTGATTTCTATGATTGGATATGTGAAATGAACCCAATGTGAATTCATGTGTTATATGAAATTGTGGGCATGTTATGTGTTTATATATGCCTTGAAATTTTAGTATGTTGATAACATGCTTGAAATTTGTATTATGGGAATTATATGCTTTTGATATGATTTTGCCATGGAATATGAGAAATGTGTTGAGAATGTTCATATGTCACTCATACCATATCGAACATTGTATTAGTGTTGCAATGGAGCACCACATTGCATATGCACGGGGACATCGCATTTTAGGAGGTGTGTGTGCATGATTGTTTGTCTTCACCACGCATGGTGGATGACGAGTGAGCTCGGGTAATATGGGTCGATGACCTAGTCGAGTTGCATGGTTTATATGTTGATAGGGTTGGGGTAGCAAGAAGGGCTAGAAAATCCCTCGGGTGAGAGACCCGGTGATTGGATACGCACTCCGTTGGTATAAGAGCCCATAAAGTGTGTCGGTGTACGCGGAACCGTTGGTGGAAGTCCATGAATTCCGTGTAGGTTGGGTGACCTTTGGTGTGAGTCCATGAACATCCACCCCTACAAAGACCCTAGAATGAAATGTCATTTGATGTGGAACATAAATGACGGATTGGTACACATTGGCACTTGCATGTGTAGAGGAGCCGGGAAGGGCTCGGTTGATGTGCATGAGTGAGTCTCACCTCATTTCATAGCATGGCATTACATGTTTCAACATGGAATATATTCTTGTTGTGGATTGTTGATTGATAGCATGTGACATTTCATATGCATTTAGGTTGGGGAGTAGCCTCTTTAGGAGATACCCTATTGAGCGTGGCTCACCCTTTATGGGAAAAACATTTCAGGTGTGGGTTTTGCCCCGGCGGATGGCTCATTTGGAGAGCATCAAGAATGAAGGGGGCCGGCTTGTGGCCTTAGTTTGAGTTTTGTAAAACCTTTAACAAAATTCCATTTTGATGTATATATATTATGGAATGAATTGTGATAGAGCTTGTATGGGTTGTGTATTATATGGAAAATCTCATTAAACATGTATTGGATGAGTTTGGAGTGTGTGGGGTAGCTTTAAGGATGGTTTGGAAGGGAAAGAAATCCATTTTTTTGCTCACAGTCTGAAAACCTACCAGAAGGTGTATGTCGGCCTTCCGGAAGGTTTTGCTAAAAACCCCAGCTTGCCTTGTTCACAGCTAATACCTTCCGGAAGGTTTTGTCCACTGGAATGAACCTTCCGGAAGATTTTAGCTACTGGAGTAAAACCTACCGGAAGGACTTGTCTACTGGAATGAACCTTCCGGAAGGTTTTGCCTTGGGTTTCTTTTTGGACTGCCAAAATCTTCCGGAAGGTTTTGTTTTCTGGAATGAACCTTCCGGAAGGTTTTGGCTACTGGAATGAACCTTCCGGAAGGTTTCTGCTATTGATGTCGACCTTCCGGAAGTTCTTGCAATTGATTCTTTTCATTTAACTGTTCTTTCAGCGACCTTCCGGTAGGTGTATGTCGACCTTCCGGAAGGTTTTTCCAAAAATCTGAAATTTTCAAAATGCTTAGCCATGCTCTTGGGCTTTGTTTTCTTGGGTTCCTATGACATAAATGGACATAAATTGAGGTACAATTGACCTTGTGGATGGTAAATCCGGTTAAAAGCATGTGAATGACGTGGTGTCGGGTTATACGACTATCACGAGTTTTTCCGCGGGTTGACGGATGGTCAACGGTTAATAAAGGACACCCGGAAATTTGGGGCGTCACAGCTTGGTATCAGAGCATAGGTATGCGATTTACCTAGGGCTTGATGGGGCATGGGTCTAGACCATTGCATTCATTGTACATTACATGTTATGTGCTTAAATTGCTACATGTTATGTGATATGTGATATGTGTATTATATGCATGGTAAAACGTGTATGAAAAATGGGCACACTAGGGTTAGAGAACTTAACCTTGGGAGTGGGAAAGCAAATGAACGGGAAAGTTCAAAGCGTAAGGGTCCACTATTGGAGGCATACGCTCTACTAGTGAGACAATGAGAAAGATTTAAATGTTTTAACTTTGGTCCCTACTTCGGGATACTAAGTTAGAGTGCCATTGCCATTTGACGTGTGTGTAGATGGCAAGTGGAAGGAGAGGACGTCGGGGCGGTGGACGGAACAATAACCAACCACCACCGGTCTTCGATCAACAAGCATTTACGGAAACCATGGGTATGATGGCGGCTACTGTTGCACAAGCTAGTGCAAGTGCCGGGCATGGAGGTGCGAGTAACCTCCAACAGTTTAAAGCACACAAACCTCCAGTCTTCATGGGAGGGGCGGACCCGATGGTGGCCGACCATTGGTTCCGGCAAGTCAACAAAATCTTAGGGGCGATGGAGGTCACCTCAGACGCTACTAAGATAAGACTAGCTGCATTCCAGCTAGAGGGAGAAGCCCAATTGTGGTGGGATTGGGTGACGGCCTTGAAGAACTTGGAGGCCATGACATGGGGAGAGTTCAAGGAGCTCTTCATGGGTAAATATTTCCCAACGGCCGTTCGACATGCAAAAGCCCGAGAGTTTCTAGATTTGAAGCAAGGGTCAATGACAGTGATGGAGTATATGGCTAAGTTCACCGAATTAGCCCGATTTGCTGATGATTACGTGGCCACGGATATGGCCAAGGTAAGAAGGTTCGAGGACGGGTTGAAGCTATCCATACGGGGAAAGATTGTGGGCCTCCGCCTGCAAGACTTGGACTCTATGGTCGAGACAACTATGGCCATTGAGAGGGAGGTTGACGATGCTCGAAGCATCCGTGAGGCGGGTGCTAAGGATAAGAAGAAGGAGGGCCAATCCTCTTCTTCTAGTTCGGGGAAGAAGCAGGGAACTTCTACTCCACAAGGACAACAAGGACAGGGCCGTGGCTATCAAGGCCAAGGCCAAGGTCAATTTTCCCAGGGCGGGAGAAACTTCAGGACTACCCACCAGGCAGGCCAGAAGACATGTTTTCATTGCCACCAACCGGGGCATATGAAGTGGGATTGTCCGCAGAGGCAAGGATCCCAGAGCTATGGGACACCTCAGTCCCAGTCATCAGTGGGACAGTCACAGACACACCTTGTTCCTCCCTACCCCACCATGGGCCGGGGAAACCAGTATCAGTTCCAGGGCACTACTCAGGCCCCTACCACCTTTCGAGCGGGGACTCCGCAGTCGGGCCAGATGGGCCAAGGCATGGGTCGAGGCCGAGGACAGGGCATGCAGGCCGGGACTTCGGGGACCCAGGGGCGTGTCTACGCCATTACACCTCAGGCTGAGCTAGTGGACCAGTCGGTCATTCAGGGTACATTTCTACTTTCTCGCTTATGGGCTAAAGTATTATTTGACTCTGGTGAATCACATTCATTCATTTCTGCATCATGTGTGAGGGATTTGGGCTTAGAGGTCGATGCATTGGAAGAGCCGTTGTATGTGAATTCACCCCTAGGAGCTAGGGTGTGTGTGAATCAGATATGTCGGGGTTGTAAGCTAGAGATCTCGGAGATTCTACTCACCGTGGACCTTAGGGTTATGGACATGTCAGAATTCGATGTCATCCTTGGGATGGACTGGTTGGCGGCGTATCGGGTCGTTATTGATTGTGACAGGAAGAGGGTCACTGCCTATACACCGGACGGTGTTTGTTTCAAGTTTCAGGGGGAGAAGCATGATGCTCTACCTCAAGTCGTGTATGATTCACGATGGCATAGGCAGTTGATAGGTTGGCTTGCGAGCCTTACCCTAGAGGACGAGGCAAGACAAGAATTGGGTCTACCTCGGGTGGTGTGCGAGTATGAGGACGTCTTTCCGAACGAGTTACCGGGATTACCTCCCCATAGGGATGTGGACTTTAGCATTGAGTTGCATCCGGGTACTTCGCCCATTTCTATGACTCCACATAGGATGGCGCCAGCTGAGTTGCAAGAACTCAAGGTCCAATTACAAGAATTATTGGACAAGGGCTTTATTAGACCGAGTACCTCACCTTGGGGCGCTCCGGTGCTGTTTGCCAAGAAGAAGGATAAGACCCTTCGATTGTGTATAGACTATCGGCAGTTGAACCGGGTCACCATCAAGAATAGGTACCCTTTGCCGAGGATCGATGATCTGTTTGATCAGCTGAGGGGAGCGCGGGTCTATTCAAAGATAGATCTCCGCACGGGCTACCATCAGTTGAGGATTAGGGAGTCAGATATCCCTAAGACGGCGTTCAGAACGCGGTACGGGCATTTCGAGTTCACGGTGATGCCATTTGGGTTGACGAATGCCCCGGCGGCATTTATGGATCTCATGCATAGGGTGTTCCAACCCTATTTAGATCAGTTTGTCGTAGTGTTTGTTGATGACATCCTGATCTACTCCAAGACAGAGGAGGAGCATGAGGGTCACTTGAGGATTGTTCTCCAGACCTTGAGGAACTATCAATTGTACGCCAAGTTCAGCAAGTGTGAATTTTGGCTTACGGAGGTGAAGTTTTTGGGACACGTGGTGTCAGCTTCGGGGGTGTCAGTTGACCCGGAGAAGGTTGAGGCAGTTATGAGTTGGGAGAGGCCAAAGTCAGTCTTCGAGATACGTAGTTTCTTGGGATTGGCAGGGTATTACCGGAGGTTCATCGAGGACTTCTCCCGACTAGCCGCACCTATGACTAGATTGACCCGGAAGGAGGTCAAGTTCGAGTGGAATGAGTCGTGTGAGAAGGCATTCCAAGAACTAAAGAGGAGACTCACTTCAGCTCCTATCTTGATTGTTCCAGAAAGGGGACAAAACTACATGGTATATTGCGATGCCTCCAAAGACGGACTGGGTTGTGTCTTGATGCAGTCCGGGAGAGTGGTGGCTTATGGTTCTCGACAGTTGAAGAATCACGAGCAGAATTACCCCACGCATGACATGGAATTGGCGGCCATAGTCTTTGCCTTGAAGGCTTGGCGCCACTATTTGTATGGTGAACGATTTGAAGTGTTTTCGGACCACAAAAGTCTGAAGTACATCTTCACTCAGCGGGACCTCAACATGAGGCAGCGTAGGTGGATGGAGTACCTAGAAGACTATGACTTCACTTTGCATTACCACCCTGGTAAGGCAAATGTGGTGGCTGACGCACTTAGTCGGAAGTCACGGGGTGTCTTAGCTAGTGTGGCTTCCCGGGAGTGGCGGATGCTTGAGGCCGTGGGCCAATTTGGGCTGCGTTATCGGGGTCGGACTCAGGGTGTTTTAGGGAGTTTGGTGGCTACGCCTTCCCTACTGAGCAGAGTGATTGAGTCACAGAGACAGGACTCAGAGTTATCATCCATCAGGGACCGAGTGCAGGCGGGTACTTGTGACGAGGGCTGGGCCATTCACTCGGATGACAGTCTTCGGTTTAGGGGAAGGGTTGTGGTTCCCCAGTCGGCGGAGCTGAGAGAGGAGATCCTCAGGGAGTTCCATTGCTCTCGTTTTGCGGTGCATCCAGGCGGCACGAAGATGTATCACGATCTTCATCGCCAGTATTATTGGAGCGGGATGAAGAGGCAGATTGGCGACTTCGTCAGTAGATGCCTGAACACCAAAGACCAGCAGGTTTGCTCCAACCATTGGAAGTGGCTGAGTGGAAGTGGGAGCACGTCACGATGGACTTTGTGACCCACTTGCCACGGACATCGCGGGGGCATGACGCGGTGTGGGTGATAGTGGACCGGCTCACGAAGTCGGCGCACTTTTTGGCGGTGCGGATGACCTTTACAATGGAGGAATTCTGCAGGTTGTACATAAGGGAGATAGTCTGGTTGCATGGGGTACCCGTGTCTATAGTATCAGATCGGGATCCCAAGTTTACGGCTCACTTTTGGGAGAGTTTCCAGTGAGCCATGGGGACTCAGTTGAGGATGAGCACAACCTACCATCCCCAAACGGACGGTCAGTCGGAAAGGACCATCCAGACATTAGAGGACATGCTACGGGAATGCGTCCTAGATCTCAAGGGTAGCTGGGAAGAGCATTTGCCCTTAGTGGAATTCGCCTACAATAACAGTTATCAGGCGAGCATACGGATGGCACCCTATAAGGCGCTTTATGGGAGGCCTTGTCGTTCTCCGGTTTGTTGGACTGAAGTTGGAGAAAGACCCTCTACGGGTCCAGACTTGATTAGAGACACCTCGGAGAAGGTGAACCTGATAAGGAAGCGTCTTCTCACGGCTCAGAGCCGGCAGAAGAGTTACGCCGATAGGCGGCGGCGGCCTCTGGAATTTGAGGTGGGAGATCACGTCTTCTTGAAGGTGATGCCTAAGAGAGGGGTGATCAGATTCGGCAAGCGGGGAAAGCTGTCGCCGAGGTATATTGGGCCCTTTGAGGTGCTGGAGAGAGTGGGCACTGTGGCCTACAGATTGGCGTTACCGCCAACTTTATCGGGTGTTCACGCGGTATTCCATGTCTCCATGCTTCAGAAGTATACTCCAGATCCGACGCATGTTGTGGATTGGGGCGAGCTCATAGTTGATGCAGATGGGACCTTCGAGGAGGGACCAGTGCGTGTCATGGATAGCCGAGAGCAGGTTTTGCGAGGCAAGACCGTGAGGCTAGTGAAGGTGTTGTGGCAGCACCGAGGAATGGAGGAGGCAACATGGGAGCGTGAGGACACCATACGTGCCAATTATCCTTTCTTATTTGAGGATGGAGGTACATTCTTATAGTCATTTAGTATTATATGACTGTTGCATATGTGTGTAATTGTGTGTGCATGAGTGTGTGAATTTCGGGGACGAAATTCTTTTAAGGGGGGAAGAATGTAAAACCCGAGAAAATATAAACCTTTGTGAAAAAGGGCAAAACGGTAAATTGCCACTACGGTACAGGTTGTAAACCTGAATTTTTCTAGAACTCGGATGACGAAACGGACCTCACCGTTGGATTCGTCTCGCGAAATCTAGTTACCACGTCAAATTTCGTTGAATTCCGAGATAGTCGGATTTTTCGCGTTTTACGAGACGAACGGGCCCCGGATGACCCTGTACACGAAATTTTTATAAATTTTCCAAGTTTGGGGAAAATATTAGACAAAATTTAAAATAAAAATAATTCGAACTCGAACCGGAGCGAAATTTAATCGTTTCGGGATTAAAACGGACCCGAAATTAAATAGGACGTGTGGCGAATTGTGGGCCAAGTATTCTAAAATATAAATAGGGGGAAAAATTAGATTTTTCCCCATTGTTCAGCCGGTTTCAGCCGATAGAGAGAAAGAGGGAGAAAATAGAGAAAAACTCACCTTCTCTTTACGATCTACGGTGCTACGGACCTCGAATCCACGCAAGCCAAGAATTAAAGTCGCTCTACTCATCGAGGGCTACGCGGCTATACCAAAAAGCGCAAGTTTTACCGAAGATCAAGGTACGGGATTTTCGAGAAGTGAGGGTTTTTGCTTGAATCGGGTCTTGGAACTTCCCTTGGTCGTTCCTCACGCTTCAAGAGGTAGGGTTTCTTCCTACTAAGGTTTATTCCAAGCCTATAATGTTTTTATGGAATGGGTAGGATGATAGCTTATGTATCTCTTACCTATTGTTGTGAAATTGGGTGAATTGGGTATTGAAATGGGTAAAGGAAATCCTAGCTTGGATGGAGATTTAGAAGTTACTAAATGTGATTTCTATGATTGGATATGTGAAATGAACCCAATGTGAATTCATGTGTTATATGAAATTGTGGGCATGTTATGTGTTTATATATGCCTTGAAATTTTAGTATGTTGATAACATGCTTGAAATTTGTATTATGGGAATTATATGCTTTTGATATGATTTTGCCATGGAATATGAGAAATGTGTTGAGAATGTTCATATGTCACTCATACCATATCGAACATTGTATTAGTGTTGCAATGGAGCACCACATTGCATATGCACGGGGACATCGCATTTTAGGAGGTGTGTGTGCATGATTGTTTGTCTTCACCACGCATGGTGGATGACGAGTGAGCTCGGGTAATATGGGTCGATGACCTAGTCGAGTTGCATGGTTTATATGTTGATAGGGTTGGGGTAGCAAGAAGGGCTAGAAAATCCCTCGGGTGAGAGACCCGGTGATTGGATACGCACTCCGTTGGTATAAGAGCCCATAAAGTGTGTCGGTGTACGCGGAACCGTTGGTGGAAGTCCATGAATTCCGTGTAGGTTGGGTGACCTTTGGTGTGAGTCCATGAACATCCACCCCTACAAAGACCCTAGAATGAAATGTCATTTGATGTGGAACATAAATGACGGATTGGTACACATTGGCACTTGCATGTGTAGAGGAGCCGGGAAGGGCTCGGTTGATGTGCATGAGTGAGTCTCACCTCATTTCATAGCATGGCATTACATGTTTCAACATGGAATATATTCTTGTTGTGGATTGTTGATTGATAGCATGTGACATTTCATATGCATTTAGGTTGGGGAGTAGCCTCTTTAGGAGATACCCTATTGAGCGTGGCTCACCCTTTATGGGAAAAACATTTCAGGTGTGGGTTTTGCCCCGGCGGATGGCTCATTTGGAGAGCATCAAGAATGAAGGGGGCCGGCTTGTGGCCTTAGTTTGAGTTTTGTAAAACCTTTAACAAAATTCCATTTTGATGTATATATATTATGGAATGAATTGTGATAGAGCTTGTATGGGTTGTGTATTATATGGAAAATCTCATTAAACATGTATTGGATGAGTTTGGAGTGTGTGGGGTAGCTTTAAGGATGGTTTGGAAGGGAAAGAAATCCATTTTTTTGCTCACAGTCTGAAAACCTACCAGAAGGTGTATGTCGGCCTTCCGGAAGGTTTTGCTAAAAACCCCAGCTTGCCTTGTTCACAGCTAATACCTTCCGGAAGGTTTTGTCCACTGGAATGAACCTTCCGGAAGATTTTAGCTACTGGAGTAAAACCTACCGGAAGGACTTGTCTACTGGAATGAACCTTCCGGAAGGTTTTGCCTTGGGTTTCTTTTTGGACTGCCAAAATCTTCCGGAAGGTTTTGTTTTCTGGAATGAACCTTCCGGAAGGTTTTGGCTACTGGAATGAACCTTCCGGAAGGTTTCTGCTACTGATGTCGACCTTCCGGAAGTTCTTGCAATTGATTCTTTTCATTTAACTGTTCTTTCAGCGACCTTCCGGTAGGTGTATGTCGACCTTCCGGAAGGTTTTTCCAAAAATCTGAAATTTTCAAAATGCTTAGCCATGCTCTTGGGCTTTGTTTTCTTTGGTTCCTATGACATAAATGGACATAAATTGAGGTACAATTGACCTTGTGGATGGTAAATCCGGTTAAAAGCATGTGAATGACGTGGTGTCGGGTTATACGACTATCACGAGTTTTTCCGCGGGTTGACGGATGGTCAACGGTTAATAAAGGACACCCGGAAATTTGGGGCGTCACATGGGTCAGGTTTTTGAGATGGATATTCTCATAACTCGAACTGACTTCGTGTCTAAACCCCAATTTTTTTTGACAAATTCATTCAAGATATTCTGGAGCCATTAGTCCAATGAATTCTACATATTTAACAAACCCTTCATAAAACGGTTTTAGATGTTGGCCATTAACTATAAAACATTACCTTTTGAAGGATTCCTTACCTCTATTGCTTCATGTTCAAACACTTGCCTTACAATATAAGACACAATCCACCTTGACCTCAACTTAGTAGGAAACAAGCGGAGCCTTGAATTGTACAGGAGCACTTTCTAGGAAGGGACAAAAGATTGTCTCACTATGTTTTTGTCACGAAAATTTTTCTTCCGTTCTTTTGCAATTTTAGCATTCTCATAAGCCTCATTCCTTAATTCTTCCAACTCACTAATCTAAAGTTTTCTTGATATTCTTCCCTTGTCCTAATCAAAGTTCGTCGTTTTAATAGCCCAATATGCTCGGTATTCCAATTTAACAGGAAAGTGATAAGGTTTTCCATAAACTAGCCCAAAATTATTTTAACGGTAGTGCAATATGCCCAAAGTGCATCAGTTAGTCGTAATGACCAATCTTTGCGGTCTGGGTTTACTTCTTTTTCAAAATCATTTTAATTTCCCAATTAGCAAATTCATCCTGTCCATTGGTCTTTGGATAATAAGGCATTGTAACCTTATGAAAAATCAAACATTATTTCATCAGGTTTTCAAAGGACGATTGCAAAAATGAGCACCACTATCACTTATGATGGATCTATGAATTTCAAATCGGGACAAAATATTTTCTTTTAAAAATTTAATCATTATGCAGTGTTTATTATCTCAGCATGGAATTGCTTCAACCCATCTGGACACATAATCAACAACCACCAAGATGTATAGATAACCAAAGGAAGGGGGAAATGGTCCCATGAAATCAATGCCCCATCAATAAAAAAATTTAATTACCAGTATGGGATTCAAGGACATCAAGTTTCTTTCAGAAATATTCCCCAATCTTTAGCATCTATCACATGCTTGACAAAAGGTATGCATATCCTTGAAAAGTGTGGGCTAATAAAATCCACACAACAAGATTTTTGCAGCGGTTTTCTTTGACGAAAAATGCCCACCACATGCTTCAAAATGACAAAAAGAAATTACATGTCTGATCTAATGATTTGGTACACAACATCTTATGATTTGATCCTTACAGTATTTAAACACGTATGGATCCTTTCAAAAGAAATTACACACTTCTCTTAAAAACTTATTTTTATCCGCCATGGTAAAGGAAGAGGGGAGCATACCAGTGGCTAGGAAGTTAGCAATATCAGCATACCATGGTAACTCCAAAATTGTGAACAGTTGCTCATTTGGAAAGTTCTCATTGATTGGTAACCTGTTTTCATGGAATTCATATGTCAACCTTGACAGATGATCTATCACTACATTTTCGAATCTTGTGTTTTGCTTGATTATTAGGTCAAACTCTTGCAATAAGAGTATCCATCTTAACATGTAACACCCCGCATCTTCTTTTATATATGTATATAGATATATAGTAAATAATTGTTGTAAAAAAATGTGGATATGTGTAGTAATAGTAGGAATAAATACTAGGGAGACAAATGGATTGGGAAGTTTGAGTTTCGAAGGTGTGTAAACTTGAGAAGAGGGATTATGGAAGTTTCTAAATATTTTTAGGTCAAAATAAGTTCTCCATTGAATCTGGAAGGTCAAAAAACATTGGGAGAGGTAATATGGGGCGTATTGGAAGCTAGGAAGTATTCCGGAGTGAAAACAAACTTATAAAGAATTTGGGTAAAAAGAGATCTTGGATACTGCTTAGTATTTTGGTCATAAATTTTTATCTTATATCCAATTGATCTGAAATTTGGACAGTAGATAGTAGACATCTAGGGCTACAAAAGTGTATCTCATGAAAATTTTCCAATTCAACCTCTAAATGGGTCAAAACTGCACTGGAAGTCGAAGTAGCCGAAGTGTACCGGAACACAGTACCGGTACAGTACCGTACCGGTACGCCCGAACCAGTAGCTAAACCGTACCGGTACAGCGTACCGGTATGCCCGAAGTTTGGCACAGTAAAAGTCGGGATTTTGGTGTTTTAAAACACCCTTTTAAGCCTCATTTGACAGATTCTTCCATCCCACTCTCACCCCAAACATCTTAGAGCCCTAAGATAAGAGAAAAGGAGAGAAAAACACAAAGATCTTGAGAGAGTTACCCCTTATAGAGATCAAAACCAAAATTCCTCAAGAACACCATTCTTCTACTCTCTTCTTCTACACTTTCACTACACCCTTACCCACACCTCTTGGAATCCTAGAGAGAGTCTTAGAAAAGAATAAAGAAGAAGAAAACACAAGATCAAAAGGGAAAAACAAAGGATTTAAGAGTGATTCAAGATCAAACCCTAGACTTCAAGAACACCAAGGTAGGGGATTTCTTCTCTTTCTCTTACATTGATGTTAGGATTAATAAATATGTATGTTTTGATTCTTAATGATATGTATTTGCTATGGCTTCATTGTTTCTTGGTTCTTTTGCAATTGTTAACATGTTTTACACAAAGTTAGGGTTGAATACCCATGAAATCTCTTTTTGGTTTGAAAAACCCTAGTTTTCAAGAGTGATGGGTTTTCCTCTTGAACTCTTCCTTTATTCTTGATTTCGAAACCATAGTGTTTTGTGTTGAGTAATAAAATGATATTGTTGTGATCTCTTGCATTTTCTTAGTTGGTTATTGAAAATGTCACATGCTTAATTTGGGGTTTTTAAGATATACTTGTAAATTGTGAAATTGGGTTTGGTATTGTATCTCTTATGAGTGTGGGATGACCATGGATGGCCTTTGACGAGATATCGTAGAGTGGGTAGACGTGTGGCTTGCTCCATGTGGGTTGGCATTTTTCCTACCACTCGTAGTGGGGTTAGTGCTTTGGTAAGACTAAACCGCTATTGCTCACGGGTGCCGTGTCAGAGGGTTAGTATACTAATACCTGGGTTGGATACGTCACTGCCATTGGTATCGCATACGCCCTTCCTAAAGGATGGATATCTTTGATAAGATTTGTGTGGGTGTGTGTGGGCTAGATATTACTCAATGTGTTGATTCATGGGGTTTGCCTCGCATCATGTTTGAGATACATATACATATGGTTGTGGAATATTCAAGTTATGGATTATGGTATTATTGTGGAAAATGGTTACCTACAAGAACTTGTGGGAGTATGGGATTCCACAAGGTCTTGTGGGAAAATGGTTTATATTTTGGGAAATGGATATGTATTGGATCTTGGTTTCTTTTACTGTTCATTTAAATTACTGTTGCTACTTAAACTTGAGATCCATTCTAAAATGTCCCTGTTTTACTTCAAAGATTATGTATGCTATTTGTAAAATGAGACCGACCATTTTATATATGTTTTTCTAAACCTTGTATGAGTTTGAGAAGATTTTGCTACAGAGCTTCGTGCTCACCCCCTACAGTTAAACATTTTCAGATTTGGTGTCAGAGGATGAGCTCGGTGCTAATGAGCCGGGCCATGGAGAAGCTTTACTAGAGGGATACTTGGATCCCGAGTGGGACATCTAGAGATGTTGTTTACTTTTGTTCTAGACTAGAATATTCTTTTGAAACACTGTGTAGTCTAGATTTCTTTTGTAATTTTCGCTGCGCTATAATAGTTAATTTTTCTTTTGGAGATGTAAATGCCAAAGATGGCATATTCTTTTGGGATGATATTGTAAATTCTATGGATGATGAATGGAAATTTTTTCTTATTGATGGATTATCTTAGTGCTCTCATTATGCAAATGGTTTTAGAATGTAATGCCGCCTAGTGTGGTATTTGGGGCGTTACATAACAGTTGTGGCTTGGCATCCTTTTTTGTGTGCAAATAGTTCAACGTTGCATGATTAGTAAACACAATGACTGAAGAACCAACCAAATAAGAAATTTTTTTTTCTAACGCAAAAACCACAACAAGCAACTCCTTTTCAGTTGTGAAATATTTCATTTTAGCATCATTAAGAGTCTTCCTTGCATAATAGACCGTATAAGGCTTCTTATCCTTTCTTTGTCCCAACACTGCTCCAGAGTGTAATCACTTGCATCACACATCAGTTCAAAGGGCAGGGTCCAGTTAGGGGATTGCATTATTGGAGCGGAGATTAACATATCCTTAAGCTTATCAAAAGCTCGTTGGCATGCCTCATTCCACATGAAAGATACATCCTGACTCAGGAGATGACACATGGGTTTTGATATGGTACTGAAATCTTTGATGAATCTCCTGTAGAACCCTGCATGCCCTAGAAATGATCAAATATTTTTAATAGTTTTAGGAGCAGGTAAATTTCCTATAAAATTTATTTTTGCTTTTTTAACTTTTATAACTGCAAATGATACAATGTGACCTAAAACAATGCCTTGTGTTACCATGAAATGACATTCCTCCCAATTAAGCACAAGATTGGTCTCCTTACATCTTATCAAATTTTTTTCTAGATTATTTAAACATAATTCAAATGAATCCCTATACACAAAAAAATCATCCATGAATACTTCCAAAAATATCTCAACTATGTCACTAAATAGACTAAGCATGCTGATTCACCACTTTTTGTGATCTGAATTATATTAATTATACACCCAAGTATAAGTGGTCAAATTGTAGTTTTCTCGGTTTTAAGTCCAAGTATCGATCCCACGAAGAGTTTTAGTAATTTAGATTTTAAAATAAAAAAACAAAATAAAAACATTAAGGTTGTTGTTTGAAGTAGTATGATGTTTGATAGCTTAGATTGATAACTAGTTTAATTTAAATACACTGCGAAAATAAAGTGCGGAAATAATAAAATGCGTAAGTAAAGCAAATAAATGATAACAATATAAAAGATACCCTTCAGTTTAGGGATCCATATGCTTTATATTGGTTGATTACTGGAAATGCTACCTCACAACAATTAACTTCCATTTTACTGGAAAGTCAATCGGCAGGTCTGATGTATATAAACTATAACACAGCCGCTTCTTAGGCTAACTGGTAGTAATAAATTATAACTCAGCAACTTCTTAGGAAAGCTGGTTATATTTACGTCAATTGATTAACCCAAGCAAACCAGAAGGACAAGCCATTCATGAGGAATACTTGAGTTATTCAATTGATCTCTTGATAGCAAGTACATAAAGATTAAACCATAACACAGCCACTTCTTAGGTTAACTGGTGGTAATATAACATAACACATCAACTTCTTAGGAAAGCTGGTTATAGACGTACCAATTAACTAATTCAAGTGAACCAGAAGGACAAGCCATTCATGAGGAATACTTGAATTACCCAATAAGTCATCTGTGATATATATATATATATATATATATATATATATATATATATATATATATATATGTGTGTGTGTGTGTGTGTCAGTTAAACATCCTCAGTATTCCATCGGAGGACAAGTCATACCAGTAGGAACACCGTGGTTGTTAGACTGTCGATATAGTTAGATATATAGTAAGTAAAGAAACCCTAATAACCCAGAAGGACAAGCCATTCATGAGGATCATTTAGGTTTTGTACCACACATCAGTAGAAAATCCTCAACGTTCCAATGGAGGACAAGCCATACCGGTAGGAACATCATGGATCTTTAACTGGATGGTCTTATGATACACTGATGACATAATTCCAGGCACAGCACCAGAATTACGTACATCACTATATCATGCATTAAGCATCTAATACATATATAAATAAACATATAAATAAAACAGTAGCATTTCCATAATATAACCAATATTATACATATGTTTACCCTAGTTTGAAGGGTATAAACGACTACTCACGCTCCATTGCTACAGACAAACAAGGAGTGTGACTATTCGTCATTACAACTAAAATTAAACGGTAAATTGTACAACTTCTTTCACAAGGAACAATTGAAACACAACCACCTTTATTATCATTTAAGACACAAAAGTGGCGGTAGTTCAACTATCCGAATCGAAAGATACAATAGAAATGTAGAAATACAAAGTAACAATAAAAGTGTATCACGGACCGGCTAAGACTTTCTCTTTCTTTCTCTTTTTCTTTCTCTCTTTGGCTTTGGTGTGGCCGGCCAAGTGCAAGGTGAATTGGTCTTGGAGAGGTGTTTGGAAGGCTTGGAAGGAATTGCTTGAAAGCTAAACAAGGCACTCCTATTTATAGAGGGGGAGGAGTATTCGGCCAAGGAGGGTGGTCCCAACCATTTTCCCAACCTTCCAAAAGGTTATGCCTTGCAGTAGGGGTCCTAGGTGTCGTTCTTCTGGAGCTGCCACTTGTCAGGGTCCCAACCACTAGCCCAACCTTCCGGAAGGTTGGTGACTTGCAGTGGTGCTAGGTGTCGTCTTCTTGGGCTGCCACTTGTCAGCTTCTTATTGGTCCAAGTTTGTTTATTGCACCTTGGTCCTTTGTGACTTCAAGCTTTGCACATTTGTCTTGTATTCTTCAGTATTTCTGCATTTGACCCTGAACTTTAAACATAAAGTATTAAAAACTTTAATTTAAGCACAAACTATAATTCATAATATTTAATTGTCTTATCTTACAAAATTGATTACTTAATCATTCTAATTTATACACTAATTAAGGTTAATCACACCCCCCAACTTAAACTTTACAAGTCCCTAGTAAACACAAATTATAGAAATTATTTCACAAAATAACATAACAAAGGTAAAATCATTTTCGTAGATTTTTTCACGATTGCATTTAGCATATGCAATAAGCCGTTAAACCCCTAGGCGATCCCTAGTGGACGAGTTTTGTCTCGTGAAGGTTTTCAGTAAAGCTGCCTACAAACTTTAGTAGTTAGGAATTTATAACTTATACTTTTCATAATTAAATCAGTATTCCTGTGCATTGCTAAAATACTTCCTTTTTCTGATCACTACAAGAGTAACACACGTTAGTTGTAACATTATCTATATATTTTTATAAAAACTTGTGTGTGTGTGTGATGATTTCTTTTGTTTCAAAAATCACTCCAGAAATATTACCATCTTTCATGGTAGTCTTGATGTCAATCCTTTCCTGAAATACACTCAGCAAATAATACATATTCGTTATAGTGACTATTCTCTCACTAGTTACATGTGATTGGAATATTGTTAACGAAGCAATTAATATCACATGTAACATTTATGAAGAACGGGTATTTGAATAGAATCGAAATTTGACATAATCTCATGATCGGATATTAACATTATATCAAACATATTATTAACATTCTCCTTCTATGGATATATAGGATTAATATAGAGATATGATTTCTGGAATCAAAAAGAACTTTCTTTGGGTTATAACGTGGTCATTGGGTTAAGGTTTAACAAACGACATCAATGCGATTTCAAAAAGCTACTTTTTATATTGTGGCACACCTCTTTCCTGCTTGTTAGATTTTGCATGTTCATTCTTTCCATTTTTCACTTTCTTGGCTATTTTCTTTCTGTTTTTTCTTTTCTTTTCTTTGAATAGCCCATACCCTTTTCTTTTCTCTTTTCCACCTTTTCTTTCTTTTCTGTATCATACTAATTTAAAAGATGGTGCAAGAAAATTATGTAGCCAAGGTAGGTTTAATATATTTTCATGTGGCTCGGATGTGTTTTTCGGGTATCATGAAAAGTTTATACTCTTTTAGGCTCAATCATGGTTGACTAAAGATATAATTTTGTAAAAGAAATGGTCAAGTCTCAAAGATAATGAAAAATGGCCTAAGATCATTTTCCAGAAATTATTTATCTGTATTAATCCCACATAAGAGAATATCAAGGATAACGCTAATAATATAATCTAACAAATGCTAATCAAAACAAAATTAATGAGATTGTTGAAAGAAAGTTTACCGTAGAATCGAAGATGTTTATTTGAGTAGATGTAGAATATTTCTCCAAGGAGGATTGGCTCAAATTCTTCAATTGGTCCTACATCTCCACTAAATATGTAAATAGTGTAATATTTCACAAGGTTTTTGAAATAAATAAATCTATTCGTGCTGTAACAGAATAAGTTCAAACGAAAATATTAAGATAATATGCAACTAAAATATGAAGATCCCACGTGATCAGATTAAGGTTATTTTCACAGAACATAGGAATATTAACTCAATTCAACTGTGAATTATATAAAATAATCCTCATAACGGAATTAACATGAAGTCCATATTAATTATCAAAAATTAGTTAGACATAAACAAATTTAAAACAAACAGCATAATTAAAACATAAAGTAACTTATAATTTAAGTGCATAAAATAAAAGTGCATAATGTAAAAGATGAGTGAAAGAAAACAAATTGTTTTGTAGAATCTCCAGTCTGTTTAGGAAGCAGAAGATCCTGCTTCGAAACATTCTCTAAAGAACTGTACGTGATTCTGCTCATATTCCTCCAGGCGTCTGTTGATCTGAGTAATATTAGTCTCTATTTCCAGTAAGATCTGTCTATCAGTTCTGTCGTCCCTTGGTATGTATGGTTGATCTTCTTGTGGTGTCAATGGTATGAATTCCTCAGGTACTTGGAATGGTTCTTCTTGTGGTTCAGGTGATGCTTCAGGTTGGTTTTCCATTCGTGCTCCATGAATTTTCTTTAATGAAGTTTTATCCAATTCTCCAAGAGGTTCCACTGTTTTCCATGTCGGATTAGTGATCACTCATTTGTCCCTGCATAGCTCAGAAACTAACATAGCATATGGGAGTGAGAGTTTCTTTTTATTGACTGTAAGTAACATTTGGTCCATAATTAAGTTTGGCAGGTCGATGGTGTGTCCCATCCCCAATGCATATAGAAAATAAGTCTGCTCAGTATAAAGTAGATTCTTTTGAGCACGAGATAGCAAACTGTATGCTGTTATTAAACTGAGAATTATGTATTTGTCTGTCAGGTCCCCTTGTTTTATGTAATTCTTCGGGCATCCCCAAACAAATCTTGGATTTCCTGTCAATTCTCTCCCTACTTCATGCAAATCAGGTAGTTCAGTGTAGGGATATTGTGGGTGGGGTGGTCTTTGCATGGGATGAAAAAATTCGGCTATAGTAGCCGGTGTAACTTGAAAAACAACACCTCGGACGAAAACTCGTAATTGTCTTTTTCCAATTATGTCAGCATGACTATAAAATTCTCGCACTAGGCAGTCATAGGCAGGAACAGATATTCTGATATAATGTAACCATCCTCTTGCATTAAGAATTTTTTTTATTCCTATATTTGTAAAATCTTCATAAATAACCGGCCGTTCCACAATGATGGTTTTAGAGATAAAGTTAGCATCATACCAGACCTGTTGTTCAAGATTTTCAAACATCACCTCATCGTAGATGTTTCCTGGATGAGGTTGTTGTGGAGGTGCTTGAGGTGATGGAGATTGATCACTTCGTGCTCGGCTGGAAGACCTTCTCGTTCGTTGTCTTGCATCCATATTTTTGACTGGTTTCTGATTTGTAACTGCAGATTATTTCTCTGAATTTCTGCAATTCTGCTCCTGCAAGTTATAAAATTAAATACCACTCTATATATTCTACAAAACTTTGCTAACCACTCTTTTTTTGTTTCAAAGAATTGGTTTTATTATTTCTTTATTTGCTATTTTTTTTATTTACTAATTTTTCTACTTATTCTATAGTTATTTACATTTATTTACAGCTATATATATTTAATCCCAAAACTATACATTAGTTGATCATGTTTAGTCAGTGTCAGAACTATCTGGTTCAACAACATTATTGATGCGGTTAACTTCAGTTCTCACGTATCTTGTTAACATCGGGGTAGAATAGGATGGCGCCTCAGGATAATCCTTACTCTGCCCATACCTAATCCACCGTAAACGATCTGATGCTCGACCTGAAATTGGTTCCGCACATTTATTATATTGTCTCAAATGTTCTGTACGACCACATCTTACACACGCACAGAGACGATTTGCTCGTCGGCGTTTAGCATATGTACTTTTTCCACACAAGGGTCTTGCCTGACTTTCGAATATTTCTACATTTCTAACATGTCTAGCTTTTTGTGTGACACCCCAAAATCTGGGGGTCCATTGATTGCCCATCAACCCGCAGAATACTCGTGGATACCGAGTAACTCGATATCACACCGTCATGCCCCATTTACCGGGGTCCTTAATTTTAACGAAATTCGGGCAGAGTCTCCTTTGTACGGGGAGCTCTACCCAAAACACAACCTGTGCAGTATACATTAACATGACCCATCCGAGGCCCAAAATAACACAATGACCACACATGGTCCATTTATAAGTAAAACTTGACCGCACCGGGTCCATTTATCAATACTTATATCAAAACACGCAAGGTTAGTTTAACAATAGTCCATATAAGTTCTATTACAATTATTTGTAAAAGATTACATGCCCAAAATATTATTTCCACAATTGTTGTACATTCACACAAAATAAAGCCACATTCGAATTTCTTCAAACATGAGGGTCCAAATTGGAGCCATCCATCGGTGTATTTCTCCCATCTGAAATGTTTCCCATATAGGGTGAGCCAGCGCTCAGTAGAAAAACTCCTACAGAGGCTACTCCCCACCTAAAATGCGTATGCAATGCGCACATGCCACAAACAACTTCTTCCATTCCAAATAAGAATATATTATTCAAGATATAATCTCATGATGCCATGCCAAGTAATGAGATGAAACTCACTCATGCATACTATCCCGAGCCCATACCGACTCCCACAACACATTGTAGTGCCAACGTGCCTTTGAACCGTCACTGATTAGCACTTAAAATTAGCATATTACTATGCCTTTTTAAGACTAATTGTACTTTGATGGAGTTTAAGTGATGTCATTTCAGGCCCTAAACTGAACAAGGACCCAAGAACAACAAGTATCACACTTGGATGCAACACCAGCACATTAAAGCCCAAAATTGGAGAAGCTTGGAGCACAACCATAACGTTCGAACGCCAACTCACGTTCGAACGTCCACAGTACACTATAGCGGACTCAACTGCTAAGAGAAGGCGTGTTGCAGTAAGGAAAGAAGACTAAAGCTCTGAAGCACTTGAGTGTCACGTTCGAACGCCAACTCACGTTTGAACGTGCACTTGAGTTGATTGAAGACCAGACTACTGCATAGAGTTGGAACTGAACTTCACAGAAGACCAACAGACCACTCGAGTGAAAGGGTCAGAACACATCTGGCGTTCGAACGCCCTTAGTGCAAAAACAGAAGAAAAGTTTGAACGGCAATCAACGTTTGAACGCCCTTAGTGCAAAAACAGAAACAACGTTCGAACACCAACTCACGTTCGAACGTTCTCCACAGACTGGCAGCAGAGTGGTTGGCTTTTCACTTGGACTTGGGCAGCAAACACTATTCCTTCACCTCCTCTTGCCTATAAATACTCCCCTTGTTGGAGAGCTATGGGAGCCAAGTAGGAAAGTTGATGGAGGCTTAGACTCCCACTCACATTGTAGATTTAGCTTATTTTCCTTGTATAAAGTCTTTATTTTAGAGATTAGTTTGGCTTTAGTCCAACATCTCTTGCTTGTTATAAAAGTAATTTTATGCTAATGCTTTCATTTTACATTCATAGAAGAGAGATAGTTCATCTTTTGGTTGAGGAAGCAACCCTCCAATTCTTGGTTGAGGAAGCCACCCTCCAAATGTGACTAGCTTTCTTCTACTTTTATTGTTCATGCATTTCACTTCCATTGCTTGTGCTTCTTTCTTTCTTAGAAGAGTGAAACACTTCCACTTTTCTAGAGCTTTACCAAAGCCGTGAAGGGTGGAACGTGATTCACCCATTCTTTGTTAAAGATTGGCTCCGTGTTTGTTGTTACTTTATCTTTTAAGTTCTCTACTTGGAGGGATGAGCATCACTCACTTTTCTAGCTTTACCCAAGCCATGAAGAGTGAGTAGTTTCTCATTCACTCTTTAGTAAGAGGAGAAAGTCATGTATAAGTTATCCGGGAATCATATTTGTGCATTATTTTTATGCTTAATGTTTATTTCTTCTTGTTATTGGATGATTGATTGCATCTAGCAAAGCTAAGGTACTTTGTATAACTGTGGGTTCTTTCTATGACACGGATGACTCTTGCATAGAAAGACTCATCAGTTCAAGGCAAGTACCCCGACTAGATCCTCATGACTACCCTTCAATCCTCCCCCTTATTGTACTTCATTTAAAGAATGGAATATTAATATCATGATTGGATGTCTTGTAGAAACACTTGCTTGTTTGTAGACGGGTTAAGTCTCGGCACAAGCAATTCTTGTAAACTTCTAGAAAGACATCGGAATCATGTTCTTAATTCTCAGAATCCATCTTTATCTTCCGATTAACTTGTTGTTGACACGGGAGTTAATTGAGTTATCAAGCACAATTATGACAAACCAGATAACTAACTACATGTCCAGATCCTTGCACTAAAGAGTGACTCTTTTTAATTAGCACTTATCTCCTGTTTTGTTAAGAAAATCCTCTTGGAAAGAATCTTATATTCTGTCCAGGAAAACTCATATCTCTCAGCAAATCTCAAGGGTTACAATCAATAGGTCTCTACCACTGCTTACCTCAGAAATATCAACAAAAGTTCCCCGTGGATTCGACTCCGGACTCAAACCGGATTATTACTACAGCTTGACCGCCTGCACTTGGGTGTATACATTTCGGATCAAGATCATCATCTATGTTACACATCAATTGACATTTGCAAAACTAGGGTCTTTCTTGGGGTGGGCATTCATGGACTTACACCAACGGCACCCAGCCGACACGGAATTTCAGGACTTCAACCCACGGTTTCGCGTATACCGACACACTTTATGGCCTTTTACACCAACGGAGTGCGAATCCTATCAACGAGTCTTTCACCCGAGGGATATTATAGCCCTTCTTACTAACCCCGACCCAATTTATCATGAAACCAAGCGGCTTAGCTAGGCCTTCGACCCAACTTTCCCAAGCCTTCCGTCAATCACCAAATGTGGTATTGATGACAACCATGCACACACCCATGTGATGAGATGTTCCGTGCAAATGCAATGTAATGAACCATTGCACAACAACATAATGTTCCACATGCTATGAATGACATACGAACAATTCCAACACATCCATAGTAAATTATATCCTAAGCATATAAATACCATATTTGTCACAATGTCAATATATATCAAAACATGCATATATCAACAAGTACATTTCAATCATAAATCATATCATAAGCATGTGATTCCACATTACCACATAGCTCAAGAAATCATACTAAATGATTTCTACAAACCATTTCAAGTAACCACATAGTACAAGAAACAAAACCACCTCAAGATAGAATATATATTCCATCCATTTCTCATCTCCATTTAACCATAATACATCTTAGGTAATAAATAAATCCAAGTAGGAGAAACCCTACCTTTTGAAGCGTGAGATGAAGACTAGAGCTTCAAAGCTTCAAGAACACCTCAAGAACACCAACAAAGACCACAAAATCCTTGATTTCTCCAAAGACTCCACTTGAATCTTCGGTGAAATCCCTCGTTCTTGGTACGTACGCGTAGCCCTTGACGAGTAGAAGAACTTTAAGTCTTGGTCCGACGAATTTCGACCGACGGAACTTCCAGAATCGGAGCGGGAAAGTTGAAGAAATTTTTTTTCTTTCTCTTTGGGCTTGGCCGGCTGCTTACAGCCAAGGAGGAGATATTTTTTTTTCTCCAAAAAAACTGATTTAAGAGGATATTTATAGGCATAAATGAGCGGTTCACATCGCACCGCATATTTTCGACTTCCGGGTCCGTTTTTCGTCCCGAAATGAGTCATTATATCTCGGATTTAGTCCAAATAAATTTTATTGGAACTTTAACTTAATTTTAAGGAAATTTTCAAAAATACATTTTTTGGGGACTTTTAAAAAGTCATTCGCCACGCAGTCGCCTCAAACGACGTGCAAAAATCTGACTATCTCGGAATTCGACGAAATTTAACAGGGTGACTAGATTTCGCGATACGAATCCAACGGTGAACTCCGTTTCCTCATCCGAGGTCTAGAGTATGAGTATTTCAAATAAGCATTAGGATGACAAATGACCATTTTTGCCCTTATTCACAAAAATTCAAATTTACCCGGGTTTCACATTTTGCATGATTAACATATGTATATCTTTTGAAAAATGACGTAATATTATTAAACATAACCAAAATAATTTCTCATCCATTTCTTTGACTTTTAAGAAAGAAAAGAAAAAAAATTGACTCACAAATTTGTAACACCCCAAAACACACCCTGGACGTCATTACATTCCAAAACCATTTACATAATGAGAGCACTAAGATAATCCATCAATAAAAAAAAATTTTCATTCATCATCCATAGAATTTACAATATCATCCCAAAAGAATAAGCCAAGTTATGGCAATTACATTCCAGAAGAATTATAGTTAAACTTAGCAGCGGAATCAACAGAATACTAGACGATACATGATCTCAACATAAATTCTCTAGTCTAGTGCAAAAGAAGCTGTATCTCTATATGTCCACCTCGGGATCTAGATTTCCCTCGAATGGGACCTCCCAATACCCCTGCTCGTCAACTCCGAGGTTCTCCTCTAGCACCGTATCTGAAAAATGTAATTTGTAGGGGGTGAGCACTAAGCTCCGTAGCAACATTCCTCCCAAACTCGAACAAGGTTTATAAAAACATATAAAATGGCCGGTCTCATTTTACAAATAGCATACATAATCTTTGAAGTAAAACATGGACATTTTAAAATGGATCTCAAGTTTAAGTAGGAACAGTAATTTACATAAACAGTAAAAGAAACCAAGATCCAATACATATCCATTTTCCAAAATATAAACCATTTTCCAACAAGACCTTGTGGAATCCCATACTCCCACAAGTCCTTCTAGGAAACCATTTTCCACAATAATACAACAATCCATCAATATGTATATGTATCTCAAACATGATGTAAGGCACACCCCATGAATCGACACATTGAGTAATATCTAACCCACACACACCCACACAAATCTTATCAAAGATATCCATCCTTTAGGAAGGGCGTATGCCACACCAATGGCAGTGACGTATCCAACCCAGGCATTAGTATACTAACCCTCTTACACGGCACCCGTGAGCAATAGCGGTTTAGTCTTACCAAAGCACTAACCCCACTACGAGTGGTAGGAGAAATGCCAACCCCCACGGAGCAAGCAACACGTCTACCCACTCTACGATATCTCGTCAAAGGCCACCCATGGTCATCCCACACTCATAAGAGATACAATACCAAACCCAAATTCACAATTTATAAGTGTATCTTATAAATCCCCAATTTAAGCATGTGACATTTTCAATAACCAACAAAGAAAATGCAAGAGATCACAACAATATCATTTTATTACTCAACACAAAACACTATGATTTTGAAATCAAGAATAAAGGAAGAGTTCAAGAGGAAAACCCATCACTCTTGAAAACTCGGGTTTTTCAAACAAAAGAGGGATTTCATGGGTATACAACCCTAGCTTGGTGTAAAACATGTTAACAATTGAAAAGGAACCAAGAAACAAGGGAGCCATAGCAAATACATATCATTAAGAATCAAAACATACATATTTATTAACCCTAACATCAATGTAAGAGAAAGAGAAGAAATCCCCTACCTTATGCTCTTGAAGAAACCTAGGGTTTGAGTCTTGAATCACTTGTGAACCCTTTGTCTTTCCTTTTTATCTTGAGTTTTATCTTTCTCTCTTTCTCTCTAAGGGTTTCTAGGAGGGTTAGGGTAAGAGGAAGATGAAGAAATGGGGCAAATGAGGCTAAAAATGGTGTTTTAAAACACCAAAATCCCGATTTTTACTGTTCGGCGGGCGTCAGATAAATGGTACCGGTACACGGTACCGGTACGGTTGAGCTACTGGAGTAGTGGTACCGGTACGCGGTACCGGTACGGTATGGTATTGGTACGCGGTACCGGTACGGTTTGACTGACTGATTCTTGTTCTGACCTCCATTGCCGTCCAATCCATTCCTAAACCAACCAAATCCATTCCAAACCTCTCCAACACATATTTCTACACCAAACCTATTTAATACAAGTTATGGGACCTAAAATTTCATATTTTCACTTATTAAAACTAAATTTCAACTATTATTTCCACTAACATTTTAAATCTTTACTTTTCCAATCTACCAAATTCAAACACACATCACTACACATATCCACATTTTTATAACAAATATTTATTATATATCTATATACATATATAAAAGAAAATGCGGGGTGTTACAAAATTATTGAAAGTTGACTCACTATCCGGTTCTTTAACGTCTGCCAGTCACAAAGACGAACAAAATTTTTATGCTAAAAAGTAATTTCACACCCATAACTCCCCAGTTTAAATTAAATTCTAATTGTAATGTTAAAACAGCAATAAATAGCATTGAGAAAAACCAGTAATTTGTTGTCGTTCAGCGATTAGGATATCTGGCTTTCACTCAGGAGATTTAATCTGTCAAATAAATTACAAATAATTAGTTATATTATTTAAATAACAATTAACACACATAGACTGGATAAAAAAGTTGCACAGAAGTTACATCTTGAGTGAATCCATTATAATAAGGTTTAAGCCTTTGCTTGTTTACTTTGAAAACATTTCCAATTAATGGATTTTCAATTTCAATTGCCCCATAGTCAAAAACTTGCTTAACTATATAAGGTCATGTCCATCTAGATCTTAATCTTTCAGGGAATAAATGAAGTTTAGCATTGTACATTAGAACTTTTTGAGATGGTTCAAAAGATTTTCTCATGATATTTTTATCATGAAAAATTTTTGTTCTTGATTTAGCAATCTTTGAGTTTTCATAGGCTTCATTTCTTAATTCTTCTAATTCATTTATTTTCAATTTACGTGCTATTCCAGTTTCATCTATATCAAGATTCATCATTTTGATTGCCCAATATGCTTTATGCTCTAATTCTACAGGCAAATGATATGGTTTACCATAAACTAACCGATAAGGAGACATTCCTAGAATAGTTTTATATGCAGTACGGTAAGCCCACAGTGCATCCGTTAATCTTAAAGACCAATCTTTACGATCAGGATTTACTGTTTTTTCTAAAATGTATTTTATCTCCCTATTAGCTAATTCAGCTTGTCCACTTGTCTGCGGATGATATGGAGTGGATATTTTATGAGAAATCAAGTATTTTTTCATCAGGTTTTCAAAAACTTTATTACAGAAATGTAATCCACCATCACTGATGATTGTTCGAGGAATCCCAAATCTGGATAAAATATTTTCTTTTAAAAATTTGATCACTGTTCTGTGATCATTATTTCTACATGGAATTGCATCTACCCATTTAGAAACATAGTCAACTGTAACCAAAATATATAGATATCCAAAGGATGGGGGAAATGGTCCCATAAAATCAATGTCCCAGCAATCAAAAATTTCAATAACTAAAATAGGGTTTAAAGGCATCATATTTATTTTTGAAATATTCCCCATTCTTTGACATCTGTCACAATTTAAACAAAAGATATAAACATCTTTAAAAAGAGTTGGCCAATAAAATCCACACTGCAAAATTTTAGCAGCAGTTTTCTTTGAAGCAAAATGACCTCCGCAAGCTTCAGAGTGACAAAACTGAATAACCTGACTGATTTCATGATTAGGCACACAACGTCTTATTATTTGATCTTTACAGTATTTAAACACATAAGGATCTTCCCAAAAAAAATTACGTACCTCACTTAGGAACTTATTTTTATCAGTCCAGGTATAATTAGAAGGAATAGTACCAGTAGCTAAATAATTGGCTATATCAGCATACCATGGTACTTCGGTTATTGCAAATAGTTGTTCATCTGGAAAGGTTTCTCTAATTGGAGTTGGTTCTTCCTTTATATCATAATCTAACCTTGACAAGTGATCTGCTACCACATTTTCTACTCCCTTCTTATCTTTAATTATAAGATCAAATTCTTGAAGTAAAAAAATCCAACGCAGGAGACGTGGCTTCGTATCTTTTTTAGTAAGTAAATATTTTAAAGCTGCATGATCTGTAAATACAACAATTGACTATCCAACCAAATATGATCGAAATTTATCTAATGCAAACACAACAGCAAGTAATTCTTTTTTTGTGGTTGAATAGTTCATTTGTGCATCATTTAGAGTTTTGCTTGCATAGTAAATAACATATGGTTTTTTATCTTTTCTTTGACCTAATACAGCTCCTACTGCATAATCACTAGCATCACACATTAACTCGAAAGGTAAGGACCAGTCAGGAGGTTGCATGATAGGTGCAGAAATAAGCATATTTTTTAATTTATCAAATGCTAATTGACATGCATTATTCCATTCAAATATTATATCTTGGCATAGAAGATTACAGATTGGTCTTGATATTGAACTAAAGTTTTTGATAAATCTTCGATAAAATCCAGCGTGACCTAAAAAAGATCGAACATCTTTTACAGTTTTAGGTGAAGGAAGATTAGCTATTAAGTCAATTTTGGATTTATTGACTTCCATTCCTTTTTTAGAAACTATGTGACCTAAAACAATACCTTGTGTAACCATGAAATGACATTTTTCCCAATTTAAGACAAGATTTGTTTCTTCACATCTAATTAGTACTCTTTCCAGATTTTCTAAACATAAATGAAATGAATCACCATATACTGAAAAGTCGTCCATAAAAACTTCTAGGTGTCGTTCTACCATATCACTGAATATACTTAGCATACAACGTTGAAAAGTAGCTGGGGCATTACATAACCCAAAAAACATTCTTTTATAAGCAAAAGTTTCAAACGGACATGTAAATGTAGTTTTTTCTTGATCATCTATTGTAATTTCAATCTGATTATAACCAGAATATCCATCTAGAAAACAATAATATGCATGACCAGCTATTCTTTCAAGTACTAGAAATGGTAACGGAAAGTGATCCTTTCTGGTGAGAGAATTTAGCTTTCGATAGTCAATACATACACGCCAACCTGTGACTGTACGCATTGGAACTAATTCATTTTCTTGATTTTTTATTACAGTAACACCAGACTTCTTTGGAACTACTTGTGTAGGACTGACCCATTTACTATCAGATATAGGATAAATAATATTAGCATCAAGTAGTTTAAGTACTTCTTTGCGAACTACCTCTTTCAAATGGGGATTTAATCTTCTTTGCATTTGACGATATGGTTTAGCATTTTCTTCTAAGTAAATACAATGAGTACATAGAAGTGAACTTATACCTTTTATATCTGCTATTGTCCATCCAATAACAGTTTGGTGATTTTTCAAGACTTTTATCAGTTCTTCTTCCTGAGTTTCAGATAATTTTGATGATATTATAACTGGATTGATTTCATTTTCTCCTAGAAAAATATATTTAAGATTGGTTGGAAGAGGTTTTAATTCCGGCTTAAAAACTTTGACAGTAGATTCTACAAGTTTTGGTAACAATTCTTCATATTGAAGATTCTTTGTGGATATTTTTTCAGATTCGACTTCAGGTATTGATTCTAATGCAAATAGTTTCTTTTCTAAAAAGTTCTTTTTAAAGAAACTTTGAGTTAAAGTTTCCACATGATTTACTTCTTGTATTTCTTCTTCTCTAGGCCGTTTTGCACTTTTAAAAACATTTAATTCCAAAGTCATATTTCCAAATGATAGTTTCATGACTCCATTCCTACAATTTATCAATGCATTTGATGTAGCTAGGAATGGGCGACCCAAAATCAGAGGTATGTATTCAGATACATATGTCTGACAACATGTCTCTGTGTCTATAACAATAAAGTCTGCTGGAAAATAGAATTGATCAACTTGAACAATAATATCTTCCACAATTCCTTGTGGAGTTTTTACTAATCGGTCTGCTAATTTTAATTTAATACTAGAAGGTTTTAGTTCACTTAATCCTAATTGTGTATATACTGAATATGACATTAAATTACAACTGGATCCAAGATCTAGTAGGGCTTGTTTTATTTGAAAATTTCCAATGAAACATGTGACTGTAGGACTACCCGGATCTTTGTACTTAAGAAGCATATCATGTTGTATTATAGTATTAACTTGTTCAGTTAAAAATGCTTTCTTTGGTACATTAGTTCTTCTTTTTATGGTGCAAAGATCTTTTAAAAATTTAGCATAAACAGAAACTCGTTTTATTGCATCCAATAAATGAATATTAATTTTTACCTGTTTAAATAATTCAAGAATATCAAACTGATCTTTTTCACTTGAGAGCTTCTTGACCCTTTGAGGAAAAGGTAAAGGAATAGGACATGGAGGATCTTTTTCACTTTGTACTTCTTCTTGCTTTTTAACTAAAGGTTCAAGTTCAAGTGGTTCGTTTACAGGAATTGACTTACGGATTTTTTTCGAAATCTTGGGTTTAATAGTTTTATCAATTACCTTACCACTTCTTAATGTTGTAATTGCTTGTACTTGACTTGGCGAGGCTTCAGATGATACATAATTAGCTTGACTCTGACTTTGTGGAGGTTTAGGTTGAGATGGAAATTTTCCTTTTTCTGTAGTACTTAAGGACTGAGTCAACTTAGCAAGATGACTCTTGATATCTTCAATACTCTGCGAAGTTTGAGCTTTAAAATCATTGAATGCTTGATTTGTTAGAGTATTAAAATTCATTTGACTTTGAATAAATTGATTCATAGTATCTTCCAAAGTTCTTTTCTGAGGAGGTAAATACGGTTGGTACTGTTGTTGATTTTGTAGTTGCGGTGGACCTTGTGTTTGATTTGTAGGTTGTGTATTTCTCCAACTAAAATTTGGATGATTTCTCCATCCTAGATTGTAGGTTTCAGAATATGGATTTGAATATGGTTTAGTATAAGTTGGAACAACATTAGATTGTTCAATTAAAACTTCTTTAAATGCAGGTATAGTTGGACATTCCCCAGCAGGATGTCCTGACAACGCACAAATTTCACACACTTGATCAGTAGAAGAAACAACAGATACTTGTTTAACTTTTTCATTTCTAGGGCTTCTAATTTTCGAGATAGACTAGCCATTTTAGCTCTTAAATCATCATCGTCTTTCAAAATATATTTTCCTCTTTCAGATGTAGATGGCTTATTTTCCACAATATTTGAAGAAGTTGAGTCCCACATCTGGGAACTCTCTGAAATAGTATCAAAAAATTGAAATGCTTCTTCAGGGTTTTTATTCATAAATTCTCCTTGAGCCATCATTTCGACAAATTTTCGCATTGCGGATGGAAGAGCATCAATAAAGAAACCAACTAAGGTCCAGTTTTCAAAAGCATGATGTGGACAAGCTTGGAGAAGATCCTTAAATCTTTCCCAACATTGATAAAAAGTTTCACCTTCTTTCACAGAAAAATTCATTATTTTACGTCTTAATGCATTAGTACGATGCACAGGAAAAAACTTTTTAAAGAACTCAGTTTGTAAAGCTTGCCAATTTGTGATAGAATTTGCTCTTAAAGAGTTAAGCCATAGTTTAGCTTTATCTTCTAATGAAAATGGAAAAAGTCTTACTTTGACCATTTCAGAACTATCTTGCAAAGTTCCACAGACTTCTTCAAATTCTTTCATATGAACATAAGGATTTTCATCTTCTAAACCATGGAACTGTGGTAGTAACTGTATTATGCCTGGTTTAATATTAATATTTGGAGCGTCTGTTGGAAAAGCAAAACATGACGGGACATTAGTTCTTGTAGGATGTAGATATTCTCTTAATGGTCTGACATTTTGAACTACTTCTTGTTCTCTAGCTTATTCCTCCCTAGGTACGTTTTGAGCCATGCTTAAGTCAAATGATTCTTTTGTAGATGCAGATGAAGAAGATGATGAAGACGAAGGAGTTGACTGATTTACAGATCCTACTGATGAATGAACAGACATAGACTATTAAAAACAAACAAACAAACTATAAACATATAAAACAAAAAAACAAATATTTTTTTTTCTTTTTATATTTTTTTTTCAAATTACCGTAACTCCCCGGCAACGGCGCCAAAAACTTGATTCACCACTTTTTGTGATCTGAATTATATTAATTATACACCCAAGTATAAGTGGTCAAATTGTAGTTTTCTCGGTTTTAAGTCCAAGTATCGATCCCACGAAGAGTTTTAGTAATTTAGATTTTAAAATAAAAAAACAAAATAAAAACAGTAAGGTTGTTGTTTGAAGTAATATGATGTTTGATAGCTTGTGATGTGAGCTTAGATTGATAACTAGTTTAATTTAAATACACTGTGGAAATAAAGTGCGGAAATAATAAAATAAGTAAAGCAAATAAATGATAACAATATAAAAGATATCCTTCAGTTTAGGGATCCATATGCTTTATATTGGTTGATTACTGGAAATGATACCTCACAACAATTAACTTCCATTTTACTGGAAAGTCAATCGGCAGGTCTGATGTATATAAACTATAACACAGCCGCTTCTTAGGCTAACTGGTAGTAATAAATTATAACTCAGCAACTTCTTAGGAAAGCTGGTTATATTTACGTCAATTGATTAACCCAAGCAAACCAGAAGGACAAGCCATTCATGAGGAATACTTGAGTTATTCAATTGATCCCTTGATAGCAAGTACATAAAGATTAAACCATAACACAGCCACTTCTTAGGTTAACTAGTGGTAATATAACATAACACATCAACTTCTTAGGAAAGTTGGTTATAGACCTACCAATTAACTAATTCAAGTGAACCAGAAGGACAAGCCATTCATGAGGAATACTTGAATTACCCAATAGGTCATCTGTGATCTATATATATGCATGCCAGTTAAACATCCTCAGTATTCCATCGGAGGACAAGCCATACCAGTAAGAACACCGTGGTTGTTAGACTGTCAGTTTAGTTAGATATATATATATATATATATGCCAGTTAAACATCCTCAGTATTCCATCGGAGGACAAGCCATAACAGTAGGAACACCGTGGTTGTTAGACTGTCGATATAGTTAGATATATAGTAAGTAAAGAAACCCTAATAACCCAGAAGGACAAGCCATTCATGAGGATCATTTAGGTTTTGTACCACACATCAGTAGAAAATCCTCAACGTTCCAATGGAGGACAAGACATACCGGTAGGAACATCATGGATCTTTAACTGGATGGTCTTATGATACACTGATGACATAATTCCAGGCACAGCACCAGAATTACGTACATCACTATATCATGCATTAAGCATCTAATACATATATAAATAAACATATAAATAAAACAGTAGCATTTCCATAATAGAACCAATATTATACATATGTTTACCCTAGTTTGAAGGGTATAAACGACTACTCGCGCTCCATTGCTACAGACAAACAATGAGTGTGACTATTCGTCATTACAACTAAAATTAAACGGTAAATTGTACAACTTCTTTCACCAGGAACAATTGAAACACAACCACCTTTATTATCATTTAAGACACAAAAGTGGCGGTAGTTCAACTATCCGAATAGAAAGATACAATAGAAATGTAGAAATACAGAGTAACAATAAAAGTGTATCACGGACCGGCTAAGACTTTCTCTTTCTTTCTCTCTTTGGTTTTGGTGTGGCCGGCCAAGTGCAAGGTGAATTAGTCTTGGAGAGGTGTTTGGAAGGCTTGGAAGGAATTGCTTGAAAGCTAAACAAGGCACTCCTATTTATAGAGGGGGAGGAGTATTCGGCCAAGGAGGGTGGTCCCAACCATTTTCCCAACCTTCCAAAAGTTTATGCCTTGCAGTAGGGGTCCTAGGTGTCGTTCTTCTGGAGCTGCCACTTGTCAGGGTCCCAACCACTAGCCCAACCTTCCGGAAGGTTGGTGACTTGCAGTGGTGCTAGGTGTCGTCTTCTTGGGCTGCCACTTGTCAGCTTCTTATTGGTCCAAGTTTGTTTATTGCACCTTGGTCCTTTGTGACTTCAAGCTTTGCACATTTGTCTTGTATTCTTCAGTATTTCTGCATTTGACCCTGAACTTTAAACATAAAGTATTAAAAACTTTAATTTAAGCACAAACTATAATTCGTAATATTTAATTGTCTTATCTTACAAAATTGATTACTTAATCATTCTAATTTATACACTAATTAAGGTTAATCACATGCATCTTTGAAATAATGCAGGAGCATTACATAATCTAAATGATATCATCTTATATGCAAAAGTACCAAATGGGCATATGAATGTTGTTTTCTCTTGGACATCAAGTGTTATCTCGATTTAATTGTACCCAGAGAACCCATCTAGGAAGCAATAAAATGCATAACCTGTAATCCTCTCTAAGACTTGATTAAGAAAGGGAAGAGGAAAGTGGTCTTTACTAGTTATAGAAATGAGTTTTTGGTAGTCTATGCACATATGTCATCCTGTAACAACTCGGGTCGGTTCCTACTAATTGGCATCATTTTTAACTACTGTGACCCCAGACTTCTTGGGCACAACTTGGATTAGGCTGACCCATTTACTGTCGGAGATGGGAAAGATGATTCCTGCATCTAACAATTTGAGCACCTTAGTCCGTACACGTGTGGGTTTAACCATTGCTGCATTTGATGAGAGGGTTTTGCATCCTCCTCGAGGTATATAGCACGATTAGAAATTAATGGCCTTATACCTTTCAAATCAGCAATGGTCCACCCAATGGTACTCTTATGACGTCTAAGGACTTCTACCAGCTTAGACTCTTGTGAATTTGCAAGCTTGGATGAAATGACCACTGGATAAGACTCATCCTCCCTCGAAAATGCATATTTTATGTCGGATGGGAGGGGTTTCAATTCAGGCTTTGTTGGTTTGACACTGGACGAAAGTGGCTTCGTACCACACGGGGCCAATTCTTCAAACTTGGGTACCCATGTCCTAGCAACATGAGCTGGGTAAACTTCTAGTTCCTTTGCTAGACTCAAACAGTCACCTTCCAACTCATAAGGGATAGACTCCAACAAACAAGACTCCAATGAGTTATCAGAAAAATGTTATCTTCAAATGCTCATGTGCCAAAGACTCGATGAAATTCACTCCTCTCACTTCTTTTTCCTTACTTGGGTGCTTATCAACGTTAAAAATGTTAAGCTCAAGAGTCATATTCCCAAAATTCAGCTTCGTGACTCCATTCTTGCAATTGATTAACACATTCGAAGTTGATAGGAAGGATCGACCAAGGATGATGGAAATTTGATCCCCCGAATGCATTACTGGTTGAGTATCCAAGATAATGAAGTTGATAGGAAAAAAAAAGTTGTCTACTAGAACAAGGACATCCTCAACAATACCCCTAAGAACTTTGATAAACCAATCTGCTAACTGAAGTGTGATTGATGAGCATAGAATATTGCACATCATTTATCTCTTTGCACCCATTTTATACTTGCTTTTGTGGATAAAATGGGAGAAATTGCGTTTAATCTAACAATTAATGAAGTTTTTGAGTGATTTTAGATAAAGAGTAGGCAATGGCATGTGTTAAGCTTCCATTAAGTGCTTAAAGGCAATGGAGAAGAAAGGGAGGCTTAACGGGTGGCTCGGGATATCAAGAAATCAAGAAAAAGCCAAAACCAGTGAAAACCTACCGGTAGATCTTCATCAAAACCTACCGGTAGGTTTAGTGCACTGGAATTCTTCTACCGCCGCCCTTGCCAAAACCTACCAGTAGGTCTTGTCTACTGGAAAAAACCTACCGGTAGGTTTTATCATCGTTCTACTAGTAGGTTTTGCCCAAAAACGCCAGAAAGTTGTAATCTCTTCTCCAACTGCTTCGTGGGCCCACCTTTGCTTCTCCCACACATACCCTGATATATTCTACATACAAGTATGCTCTCTTACACTTAAGGTCTGACTTTGGAAGAAAAATCATGGAAGAGGAAGAGAGAGAAAGAGAGTGGTTGGGGAAGCATGGAAAAGGCAAGGCATGGCCTGTGTTGCTTGTGGCAGTCCCCAAAGACCCTACACTCATAGCAATTCAGTCACACAGACCTTAGGGGGGTTATGGATGAAATTGGAGAGCTCTCTACACCATTATTCAGCTACACAAATAGTTTTAGAGAGAGAAGCTCAAGGAAGAAGATGAAATTTTAGAGAGAGAAAGTTAGGTTTTTGCATTTCATTTTCCATTTTAGTTGTAGTAAGCTTTAAATCACTTGTAATCTTCACTTCTTGCACTTTAATCTCCTTTATTCCAAATGTATTCAAGATTAGCAACATGGTCTTGTATTTTCCATGTCTACATTTGGGTTTCTCCTTCCAAGCTTTACATTTGGGTATGAAATAAACTTGTCTTTGTAGTTTAACTTCTCTTTGCATTAATACAATTTTTAATCTTTATTTCTTCACCATGTCCCTTTACATTGTGTATATTCTTACATCTATTATGAGTAGCTAAGCTTTTAGTTGGCTAATCCAAGGGGAATTTCCTCTTGGGTATGCTAAATCAACTCTCCTCCATTTTTCCTCGTAGTGTAAAGTGTTTGGTTTGACTAGGTTGAGTGCGGACGTGGTTGTGAGCTCTTGATACACCTTAGAATTGTCACAGGGTATGCTTGAGCTTACATCTCCACATTAGTCCCTCACTTCCTATGAATCAATCAAGCACTGAGACACCATTGGTAGAATGAATTGAGTTGATTTGGCATTCCCATTGGAATGACCTCTTCGGATTAGCCAACCTTGTTTTCTTGCATTTTATCGAAAACTCCACTCACCAAAACACAAAATTCACAACAGTTTTACACTATTCATTTCTTTACAAAACCACATTCACCACAATTTGACCTTCCTTACCTGAGGAGACGACCTTGGAGTACTCAATTCCAAATAAAACACGACATTACAAGTCTCTCTACGCTTGGGAAACACTTTTGCACACACACATGCATTTTCATTCACACACACATTTTCTCCATTTCTAGCATCGAACCCGAGGGAGAGTGACACTCACCTACTTCTATATGCCATACACACATAGTCCGGATTGATGTTTGGAGATTAGGGTGAAACGATATCAAGCAGTGATGCATGTAGGTTTGATTTCGCCCAAACCTAGTTGTTGGTAGACTAAGGGAATAGGTTGACACTGGCTCCATGATCAAGCAATATTTGTTCAATCCTAAAATTCCCAATGACATATGACACAGTGGGACACCCCGGGTCCTTGTATTTTGGAGGGGTTTTGTGTTGGAGTATGACACTGGCTTGTTCAGTTAAGAAGTCCCTTTTTTGAATATTTTGACTTATTTTGATTGTGCATAAATCCTTTAGAAACTTGGCATAAGAAGAAACTTTCTTAATGACATCCAGAAGTGGTATATTGATTTTTACTTGCTTAAAAATCTCATAAATCTCTCCATGGTTGTTTGATCTGACCTGAATAGTGTCATACACCCAAGTATAAGTTGTCAAATTATAATATAATTCTCGGTTTAAGTCCGAGGTCGAACCCATAGGGAGCTAAATATTGGAATTCAAAATAGAAATGGTAAAGTTGCTACAGATACAAAATATAATGGAATAGCTTATGGTGTGAGCTTAGAACAACTAAAATAAACACTTAATTAAACTGTGGAAAGACAATAATTAAAAGGTACCTTTCAGTTTGGGGATTCCACATGCAATATATTGTTTCATTAATTGGAAATGCCACCTTACAACAATTAACCCCCGTTTTACTAGAAAGTCAATCGGTAGGTTTGATGTTTATTGAACCATATCCAGCCACTGATTAGGTTAGACGGTAGGCATTTGTTCCATGCAACAATCAAATAACCTGAGTAAGCCAGAAGGAAAGCCATTCATGAGGTTTACTCAAATTATTCAATTGGCATTTTTGTACCATGCATCAGTTAAACAACCCTAGTAAACCAGAAGGCAAGCCATTCAGGAAGAATACTACAGTTATTCAACCGGAAGGTTGATGATTCAGTGATGATGAGATTCCGGTTTATACATTGAATCAAAAGCATTGGCTATGCCGAGACTTAACTCGTATATAACCATCTATCGATTGTTACATAAAGCCCAACCACGTACATCACTATATTATGCATGAAGTACATAATTAGTAGAGATAGTATGGTATATAGCATTAGGTACCAGTCGGTGTTCATAGCCATGAGCATATTTTAAATGTAACCATCCATCAATAAGGGAGGTCTATATAACATTAAAGCATAGTTAAAACATCGAAATTTCCATAACTTAAACAATATCGTACATGTGTTCACCCTTCACTGAAGGGTATATGCAGACTACTCATGCCCCATTGCTATAAACGAACAAGAGGTGCGATATAGTTCCATTACAAACAAAGTAAAATACAAGACAATCCTTCCCCGAGGAATAGCTGAAACACCACCACTCTTATTACCGGTTAGGGCACAAAAGTGGGAGAGGTTCAACCCTCCAAGTAAAAAGGAATAGCAGAAATGTAGAAGAAAAGAAAAGCTAGCTGGAAGTGGTTTGGCAGGGCTTCGTTATACTATTTCTCTCTCTCTCTCTCTCTCACTCTTTGACTGTCTCTGACTCTTTCTAACTGACCCCGACTTTCCCTCTACTCTCTGGTGAACAACAATAAAAATGAAGCTGAGCTGACTATTTATAGAAGCTGGAAGGGGCACTTGAGGCGACAGAAGCTGGAACTAGTCAATCAGGTGAGTTGCTGCATTTTTGGACCAATGGGAGGAAAGGAGGAAGTTGAGGCGGTTTAGTCACTGTCCAGACGCCATCACCACCGTCCGGACGGTGCTATTTCTCGGGATTTGCTTCCTGGCATGCTTGACGTATTGTTGTGAGATTTGCGCTTGCCTCCCCTGCATAAATGAGCTTGTATAGTTCCATCCTCCTAACTTTGCATAATTTCGCACAAAACCCTGCAAAATATCACGTGTAACGCATTAACCATAATTTACGCACTAACCCTAATTTCAATTAACTCATTTGTTTTAACTAATTTCACTAACACATTTAACCTAATAACCTAATTCAATATCGCATTACTTAGGGTTAATCGCACCCCCAACCTAAACATTACTAGTCCACAATAATAAAAATAAATAACAATACAAAATCACTTTCGTAGATTTCACGATTGCATTTTAGCATATGCAAAAATTCGTTGAACCCCTAGGTGATCCCTAGTGGACGAGTTTTGTCTCATGAAAGTTTCCAGTGAAGCTACCTACAAACTTCAAAGGTTAGAGTACAATAATTCATATTTTTCACAGGTAAAATTAAATCACCATTCCTCTGTGTTGCTAGGATACTTCATTTCACTGATCACTATAAGAGTAACACACATTAGTTGTAACACTATCCATATAATTTCAGAAAAACTCATGTGTGTGCAATGGTTTCGATATTTCAAAAATCACTTAAGAAATATCACCACCCTTCACTTTGTTGTACAAGAATTAGCCTCAATGTCAATCCTTTCCTGGAAATCACTCAACAAATAACACACTCTCTTTATAGTGACTGATTAACCTTAATAAGTATGTAAATTAAAAAATTAAAAAACTCGAATTAGCATAACTAACGCACTAAAAATTAGTACTTAGAGTAAATTAGGGTTTGTGCGGGAATGATACTAGTTTTAACATTTTATCTAAAAGTTGCAGGACAAATGCCGAATTAACGCAAGACCAAGGGAGCAATGTCAGGAGAATGCAAAGAAGGAAGGACAAAGTGTAATAAAAGCATGTAAAGAGTCAGCATGCATGCAAGCGGGATTTTCCAGCAAAGCACCACCGTCCGGACGGTGATGATGGCGTCCGGACGGTCACCTTTGTCAGAGTTCAAGTTGCCCACTTGCCCACTTGCCTTCCCACGCCTATAAATACCCATGCTCCTCTTCAGCTTTCAGAAGGCCGGAACTGAGAGAGAAACCAAGAGAGAAACTGAGAAAGATACGAGAGAAGTTCTGAAGCTTTTCCGAAGAGAGAAACTGAGAAAGATACGAGAGAAGTTCTGAAGCTTTTCCGAAGAGAGAAAAAGAGAGAAAAGAAAAGAGAAAGCACGCTCCGGTCCGTGTTATACTTCAGTCCTACGTCCTGTACTTTTATATTTTCGTTATATCTTTCCATTCGGGTAGTTGAACTGCTGCCACTTTTTCATCTTAATTGATCATAAGAGTGGTTGTGCTTCAATCGTTCCCTGCGAAAGACATTTAAATTCCGCACTTTACTTTCTGTTGTAATGACAACTGCTAGCACTCCTTGCTTGTATATAGCAATGGAGTGTGAGTAGTTCCGTATATCCTCCGGTTCGAGGGGAACACATGTATAATATTGATCTGTTTATGGAATTGCTGATGTTTTATTTATACGTTTATTATATATATGAGACGGGCCAGCTAGAATGACCCCGGCATTCCTACCGGTATGGTTAACCCTCCACCGGAATGCTGAGGAAGTTCCACTGACGCCTGGTATTACTATATATAATAATATTGCCTGCTAGAATAACCCCGGTGATCCCATCGGTATGGCTAGTCCTCCACCGGAACGCTGAGGAAGTTCTACTGTCAATATATATATTACAAGATAACCTATTGAATAATTCAAGTATGCCGTTTGAATGACTTCACTTAATGGGTGACATATCTAAATACAGTTAGCCTAAGAAGCGGCTGTATTATGATTAACTACCACCGGTTGACCTGACAAGTCACCGGAAGATAGTCTATACCACCTGCGGATTCTGCTTGAATTAATCAATTGGACATCTATAACCAGTGTGGCCTAAGGAGCAGCTGAGTTATAATATATTACTACCACAATGAGCCTAAGAAGCTATTGTGTTCTTATTTGTATACATCAGACCTACCGATTGACTTACCAGTAAAATGGAAGTTAATTGAAGTGAGGTAGCAATTCCATAATACGACCAATATAACGCATGTGGGATCCTTGAACTGAAGGATATCTTTTATATTTCTGTCATTAATCTACCTTACTTGCGCATTTCATTATTGTTGCAATTTAATTCCGTCTTTTAATTAAGTTAAGTTATTCGAACAGACTAAGCTCACACCACAAGCTCTCAAACATCAAACTACTCCAAACAACCTCTTTATGGCTTTATTTTTATTTTATTGTTTTTATTTTATCTTTAACCTCTAATTACTAAAACTCTCTGTGGGATCGATACTTGGACTTAAAACCGAGAAAACTACAATTTGACCACTTATACTTGGGTGTAATATAATAATATAATTCAGACACACTAAAAAGTGCGAATCAAGTTTTTGGCGCCGTTGCCGGGGAGTTACGGTAATTAAAATAAAAAATAAAAAATGAAAGTAGTTGTTTGTTTATAATTTGTTTCTGTTTGTTTGCTTTTAAATAGTTTATGTCTGTACGGTCATCAGTAGGTTCAGTAAACCAGTCAGCTCAACCCTCATCTTCATCTTCTGCATCCACACAAGAATCATTTGAATTAAGTATGGCTCGAAACGTACCTAGGGAAGAACCTCCTAGAGAACAAGAAGTCATCCAAAACATCCGACCTTTAAGAGAATATCTACATCCTACGCGAACAAATGTCCCATCCTGTTTCGCTTTTCCAGCAGACGCTCCAAACATTAATATTAAATCAGGAACTATCCAGTTACTACCCCAATTCCATGGTCTAGAAACTGAAAATCCCTACATTCATATGAAAGAATTTGAAGAAGTCTGTGGAACGTTGCAAGATAACTCTGAAATGGTCAAACTAAAATTATTCCCATTTTCTTTAAAAGATAAAGCAAAACAATGGCTTAACACCTTAAGAGCCAACTCCATCACAAATTGGCAAACTTTACAGACTGAGTTCTTTAAAAAATTATTTCCTATACATCGTACTAACACGTTAAGACGTCAAATCATGAACTTTTCTGTAAAAGAAAATGAAACTTTTTATCAATGCTGGGAAAGATTCAAAGATCTTCTCCAAGCCTGTCCACATCATGCATTCGAAGATTGGACCTTAGTCGGATTTTTTTATGATGCACTCCCATCTGCAATGCGACAGTTTGTTGAAATGATGGCACAGGGGGAGTTCATGAATAAAAGACCCGAAGAAGCATTCCAATTCTTCGATACTATTTCGGAAAGCTCCCAAATGTGGGACTCGACTTCGTCTAACATAGTAGAAAATAAGACATCTACATCTGAAAGAGGAAAATATGTATTAAAAGAAGATGATGATCTAAGAGCTAAAATGGCTAGTTTATCTCGAAAACTAGAAGCCCTAGAAATGAAAAAACTAAAACAAGTGTCTGTTATAACAATTACTGAACAAATATGTGAAATTTGTGCGTTGTCAGGACATCCTGCAGCAGAATGTCCAACTATACCTGCATTCAAAGAAGTTCTGATAGAACAATCTAATGCAATTCCAACTTATAACAACAATAATAAGCCCTATATGAATCCCTATTCTGAAACTTACAATCCAGGATGGAGGAATCATCCAAATTTTAGTTGGAGAAACACGCAACCCACAAATCAAACACAAGGACCACCATAGGTACAAAATCAACAACAACAATACCAACCATATCAACCCCCAAATAAAAGAACTCTGGAAGACACGATGAACCAATTTATTCAAAATCAGATGAGTTTTAATAACCAAACAACTCAAGTTTTTAACGAATTTAAAACTCAAACTTCCCAGAGTATTGAGGATATCAAGGGTCATTTAGCTAAACTGACTCAATCCCTCAGTATACCAGAAAAAGGAAAATTTCCCTCCCAACCAAAACCCCCACAAAATCAAAATCAAATTAATTATGTAACTTCTGATCCTTCCCCAAGCCAAGTACAATCTATTACAACGCTAAGAAGTGGGAAAATCATAAATAAAACTAGAAAACCTAAAATTGCAAAGAACATATGTAAATCGATTCCGGTAAACGAACCACTTGAACCAGAACCTTCAAAACAATTAGAACCAGAAAAGGAAAAAGATCAACCATATCCGATCCCTTTACCTTTCCCCCAAAGAATTCAGAAACTCGCATCCGAAAAAGATCAAACTGAGATCTTGGAAATATTTAAACAAGTCAAACTTAACATTCCATTACTAGATGCAATTAAACGAGTTCCAGCATATGCTAAATTTCTAAAAGATCTTTGTACAAGAAAGAGAAGAACTAATGTACCAAAAAAGGCATTTCTAACTGAACAAGTTAACACTATCGTACATCATGAAACTCTTCTTAAATACAAAGACCCTGGTAATCCAACAGTTCCATGTATCATTGGAAATTTCCGAATCAATCGAGCCTTATTAGATCTCGGATCTACTTGTAATCTAATGCCATATTCCGTCTATACCCAGCTAGGCTTAAGTGAACTAAAACCTTGCAAGGTCATATTACAACTAGCAGACCGATCAATAAAAATTCCAAGAGGAATTGTGGAAGATATTATTATTCAAGTGGATCAATTCTATTTTCCAGCAGATTTTATTGTCATAGACACAGAACCAACTTACGAAACATCTAGATCCATACCTCTAATTTTGGGCCGCCCGTTCCTAGCCACATCAAATGCCGTAATAAACTGTAGGAACGGAATAATGAAATTATCATTTGGAAACATGACCCTAGAATTAAATGTGTTTAACAGCTTAAAACGACCTAGAGAAGAAGAAAGTGATGAAGAAGAACCCTTTGAAACAAATTGTGTTAATACACTGACTCAAAGTTTCTTTGAAAACACTTTTCTAAAAAAAGAAGAAGATATATTTGAGTTACAATCAATATCTGATACCAAATCTGAAGATAAATCTGTGGAAAATCCACCAAGTAAAAAATTATCAATATCTGAACCCGTAGCACCAAACATAAAAATTGCTAAGACAGACTTAAAACCACTCCCAACCAATCTAAAATACGTTTTTCTAGAAAAAAATAAAATTCATCCAGTAATCATATCAGCAAACTTATCTGAAAAACAAGAAAAAGAATTAACAGAAGTACTGAAAAATCATCAAAATGTCCTTGGATGGACAATAGCAGATATCAAAGGTATAAGTCCACTCCTATGCACTCACTGTATATACCTGGAAGAAAATGCTAAACCATCTCGTCAAATGCAAAGAAGACTAAACCCACATCTAAAAGAAGTCGTTCGCAATGAGATACTCCAACTATTAGATGCAAAAATTGTGACACCCCAATTTCCGGGGGTCCTTTATTAACCGTTGACCATCCGTCAACCCGCGGAAATACTCGTGATAGTCGTATAACCCGACACCACGTCATTCACATGCTTTTAATCGGATTTACCATCCACAAGGTCAATTATACCTCCATTTATGTCCATTTATGTCATAGGAACCAAAGAAAACAAAGCCCAAAAGCATGGCTAAGCATTTTGAAAATTTCAAAATTTTGGAAAAACCTTCCGGAAGGTCGACATACACCTACCGGAAGGTCGTTGAAGGAACTGTTACATGAAAAAGATCAATTTCAAGAACTTCCGGAAGGTCGACATCAGTAGCAAAAACCTTCCGGAAGGTCCATTCCAGTAGCCAAAACCTTCCGGAAGGTTCATTCCAGAAAACAAAACCTTCCGGAAGAATTCGGCAGTCAAAAAGAAACCCAAGGCAAAACCTTCCGGAAGGTCCACTCCAGTAGACAAGTCCTTCCGGTAGGTTTTACTCCAGTAGCTAAAATCTTCCGGAAGGTTCATTCCAGTGGGCAAAACCTTCCGGAAGGTATTAGCTGTGAACAAGGTAAGCTGGGGTTTTTAGCAAAACCTTCCGGAAGGCCGACACACACCTTCCGGTAGGTTTTCAGACTGTGAGCATAAAAATTGATTTCTTTCCCCTCCAAACCAACCTTAAAGCTACCCCATACACTCCAAACTCATTCAATACATGTTTAATGAGATTTTCCATATAATACCCAACTCATACAATCTCTATTACAATTCATTCCATAATATATATACATCAAAATGGAATTTTGTTAAAGGTTTTACAAAACTTAAACTAAGGCCACAAGCCGGCCCCCTTCATGCTTGATGCTCTCCAAATGAACCATCCGCCGGAGCAAAACCCACACCTGAAATGTTTTTCCCATAAAGGGTGAGCCACGCTCAATAGGGTATCTCCTAAAGAGGCTACTCCCCAACCTAAATGCATATGAAATGTCACATGCTATCAATCAACAATCCACAACAAGAATATATTCCATGTTGAAACATGTAATGCCATGCTATGAAATGAGGTGAGACTCACTCATGCACATCAACCGAGCCCTTCCCGGCTCCTCTACACATGCAAGTGCCAATGTGTACCAATCCGTCATTTATGTTCCACATCAAATGACGTTTCATTCTAGGGTCTTTGTAAGGGGGGATGTTCATGGACTCACACCAAAGGTCACCCAACCTACACGGAATTCATGGATTTCCACCAACGGTTCCGCGTACACCGACACACTTTATGGGCTCTTATACCAACGGAGTGCGTATCCAATCACCGGGTCTCTCACCCGAGGGATTTTCTAGCCCTTCTTGCTACCCCAACCCTATCAACATATAAACCATTCGACTCGTCTAGGTCATCGACCCATATTACCCGAGCTCACTCGTCATCCACCATGTGTGGTGAAGACAAATAACCATGCACACACACCTCCTAAAATGCGATGTTCCCGTGCATATGAAATGTGGTGCTCCATTGCAACACCAATACAATGTTCGATATGATATGAGTGACATATGAACATTCTCAACACATTTCTCATATTCCATGGCAAAATCATATCAAAAGCATATAATTCCCATAATACAAATTCCAAGCATGTTATCAACATACTAAAATTTCATGGCATATATATAAACACATAACACGCCCACAATTTCATATAACACATGAATTTACATTGGGTTCATTTCACATATCCAATTCATAGAAATCACAATTAGTAACTTCTAAATATTCATCCAAGTTAGGATTTCCTTTACCCATTTCAATACCCAATTCACCCAATTTCACAACAATAGGCAAGAGACACATAGGCTATCATCCTACCCATTCCATAAAAACATTATAGGCTTGGAATAAACCTTAGTAGGAAGAAACCCTACCTCTTGAAGCGTGAGGAACGACCAAGGGAAGTTCCAAGACCCGATTCAAGCCAAAAACCCTCACTTCTCAAAAATCCCGTACCTTAATCTTTGGTAAAACTTGCGCTTTTTGGTATAGCCGCGTAGCCCTCGATGAGTAGAGCGACTTTAATTCTTGGCTTGCGTGGATTCGAGGTCCGTAGCGCCGTAGATCGTAGAGAGAAGGTGAGTTTTTCTCTCTTTTCTCCCTCTTTCTCTCTATCGGCTGAAACCGGCTGAACAATGGGGAAAAATCTAATTTTTCCCCCTATTTATATTTTAGAATACTTGGCCCACAATTCGCCACACGTCCTATTTAATTCCGGGTCCGTTTTAATCCCGAAACGATTAAATTTCGCTCCGGTTCAAGTTCGAATTATTTTTGTTTTAACTTGTGTTTAATATTTCCCCAAACCTGGAAAATTTATAAAAATTTCGTGTACAGGGTCACCCGGGGCCCGTTCGTCTCGTAAAACGCGAAAAATCCGACTATCTCGGAATTCCACGAAATTTGACGTGGTAACTAGATTTCGCGAGACGAATCCAACGGTGAGGTCCGTTTCGTCATCCGAGTTCTAGAAAAATTCAGGTTTACAACCTGTACTGTAGTGGCAATTTACCGTTTTGCCCTTTTTCACAAAGGTTGAAATTTTCTCGGGTTTTACATTCTTCCCCCCTTAAAAGAATTTCGTCCCTGAAATTCACACACTCATGCACACACAATTACACGCATATGCAACAGTCATATAATACTAAATGACTATAAGAATGTACCTCCATCCTTAAATAAGAAAGGATAGTTGGCACGTATGGTGTCCTCACGCTCCCATGTTGCCTCCTCCACTCCTCGGTGCTGCCACAACACCTTCACTAGCCTCACGGTCTTGCCTCGCAAAACCTGCTCTCGGCTATCCATGACACGCACTGGTCCCTCCTCGAAGGTCCCATCCGCATCAACTATGAGCTCGCCCCAATCCACAACATGCGTCGGATCTGGAGTATACTTCCGGAGCATGGAGACATGGAATACGGCGTGAACACCCGATAAAGTTGGCGGTAACGCCAATCTGTAAGCCACAGTGCCAACTCTCTCAAGCACCTTAAAGGGCCCAATATACCTCGGCGACAGCTTTCCCCGCTTGCCGAATCTGATCACCCCTCTCTTAGGCATCACCTTCAAGAAGACGTGGTCTCCCACCTCAAATTCCAGAGGCCGCCGCCGCCTATCGGCGTAACTCTTCTGCCGGCTCTGAGCCGTGAGAAGACGCTTCCTTATCAGGTTCACCTTCTCCGAGGTGTCTCTAATCAAGTCTGGACCCGTAGAGGGTCTTTCCCCAACTTCAGTCCAACAAACCGGAGAACGACAAGGCCTCCCATAAAGCGCCTCATAGGGTGCCATCCGTATGCTCGCCTGATAACTGTTATTGTAGGCGAATTCCACTAAGGGCAAATGCTCTTCCCAGCTACCCTTGAGATCTAGGACGCATGCCCGTAGCATGTCCTCTAATGTCTGGATGGTCCTCTCCGACTGACCGTCCGTTTGGGGATGGTAGGCTGTGCTCATCCTCAACTGAGTCCCCATGGCTCGCTGGAAACTCTCCCAAAAGTGAGCCGTAAACCTGGGATCCCGATCCGATACTATAGATACGGGTACCCCATGCAACCGGACTATCTCCCTTATGTACAACCTGCAGAATTCCTCCAGAGTGAAGGTCATCCGCACCGCCAAAAAGTGTGCCGACTTCGTAAGCCGGTCCACTATCACCCACACCGCGTCATGCCCCCGCGATGTCCGTGGCAAGTGGGTCACAAAGTCCATTGTGACGTGCTCCCACTTCCACTCAGCCACTTCCAAGGGCTGGAGCAACCCTGCTGGCCTCTGGTGCTCGGCTTTAATCTGCTGACATGTGAGGCATCTACTGACAAAGTCGCCAATTTGCCTCTTCATTCCGCTCCAGTAATACTGGCGACGAAGATCATGATACATCTTCGTGCCGCCTGGGTGCACCGCAAAACGAGAGTAATGGAACTCCCTGAGGATCTCCTCTCTCAGCTCCGCCGACTGGGGAACCACTACCCTTCCCCTAAACCGAAGACTGTCATCCGAGTGAATGGCCCAGCCCTCGTCACCAGTACCCGCCTGCACTCGGTCCCTGATGGATGATAACTCTGAGTCCTGTCTCTGTGACTCGATCACTCTGCTCAGTAAGGAAGGCGTAGCCACCAAACTCCCTAAAACACCCTGAGTCCGACCCTGATAATGCAGCCCAAATTGGCCCACGGCCTCAAGCATCCGCCACTCCCGGGAAGCCACACTAGCTAAGACACCCCGTGACTTCCGACTAAGTGCGTCAGCCACCACATTTGCCTTACCAGGGTGGTAATGCAAAGTGAAGTCATAGTCTTCTAGGTACTCCATCCACCTACACTGCCTCATGTTGAGGTCCCGTTGAGTGAAGATGTACTTCAGACTTTTGTGGTCCGAAAACACTTCAAATCGTTCACCATACAAATAGTGGCGCCAAGCCTTTAAGGCAAAGACAACGGCCGCCAACTCCATATCATGCGTAGGGTAATTCTGCTCGTGATTCTTCAACTGTCGAGAACCATAAGCCACCACTCTCCCGGACTGCATCAAGACACAACCCATTCCGTCCTTGGAGGCATCGCAATACACCGTGTAGTTTTGCCCCCTCTCTGGAACAATCAATATAGGAGCTGAAGTGAGCCTCCTCTTCAGTTCTTGGAATGCCTTCTCACACGAATCATTCCACTCGAACTTGACCTTCTTCCGGGTCAATCTAGTCATAGGTGCGGCTAGTCGGGAGAAGTCCTCGATGAACCTCCGGTAATACCCTGCCAATCCCAAGAAACTACGTATCTCGAAGACTGACCTTGGCCTCTCCCAACTCATAACTGCCTCGACTTTCTCCGGATCAACTGATACCCCCAAAGCCGACACCACGTGTCCCAAAAATTTCACCTCCGTAAGCCAAAATTCACACTTGCTGAACTTGGCGTACAACTGGTGGTCCCTCAAGGTCTGGAGAACAATCCTTAAGTGACCCTCATGCTCCTCCTCTGTCTTGGAGTAGATCAGGATGTCATCAACAAACACTACGACAAACTGATCTAAATAGGGCTGGAACACCCTATGCATGAGATCCATAAATGCCGCGGGGGCATTCGTCAACCCAAATGGCATCACCGTGAACTCGAAATGCCCGTACCGCGTTCTGAACGCCGTCTTAGGGATATCTGACTCCCTAATCCTCAACTGATGGTAGCCCGTGCGGAGATCTATTTTTGAATAGACCCGCGCTCCCCTCAGCTGATCAAACAGATCGTCGATCCTCGGCAAAGGGTACCTATTCTTGATGGTGACCCGGTTCAACTGCCGATAGTCTATACACAATCGAAGGGTCTTATCCTTCTTCTTGGCAAACAGCACCGGAGCGCCCCAAGGTGAGGTACTCGGTCTAATAAAGCCCTTGTCCAATAATTCTTGCAATTGGACCTTGAGTTCTTGCAACTCAGCTGGCGCCATCCTATGTGGAGTCATAGAAATGGGCGAAGTTCCCGGATGCAACTCAATGCTAAAGTCCACATTCCTATGGGGAGGTAATCCCGGTAACTCGTCCGGAAAAACGTCCTCATATTCACACACCACCCGAGGTAGACCCAATTCTTGTCTCGCCTCGTCCTCCAGAGTAAGGCTCGCAAGCCAACCCATCAACTGCCCATGCCATCGTGAATCATACACGACTTGAGGTAGAGCATCATGTTTTTCCCCCTGAAACTTGAAACAAACACCGTCCGGTGTATAGGCGGTGACCCTCTTCCTATCACAATCAATAACGACCCGATACGCCGCCAACCAGTCCATCCCAAGGATGACATTGAATTCCGACATGTTCATAACCCTAAGGTCCACGGTGAGTAGAATCCCCGAGATCTCTAGCTCACAACCCCGACATATCTGATTCACACACACCCTAGCTCCTAGGGGTGAATTCACATATAACGGCTCCTCCAAGGTATCAACCTCTAAGCCCAAATCCCTCACACATGATGCAGAAATGAATGAATGTGATGCACCAGAATCAAATAACACTTTAGTCCATAGGCGAGAAAGTAGAAATGTACCCTGAATGACTGACTGGTCCACTGGCTCAGCCTGAGGTGTAATGGCGTAGACACGCCCCTGGGTCCCCGAAGTCCCGGTCTGCATGCCCTGTCCTCGGCCTCGACCCATGCCTTGGCCCATCTGGCCCGACTGCGGAGTCCCCGCTCGAAAGGTGGTAGGGGCCTGAGTAGCGCCCTGGAACTGATACTGGTTTCCCTGGCCCGTGGTGGGGTAGGGAGGAACAAGGCGTGTCTGCGACTGTCCCACTGATGACTGGGACTGAGGTGTCCCATAGCTCTGGGATCCTTGCCTCTGCGGACAATCCCGCTTCATATGCCCCGGTTGGTGGCAATGGAAACATGTCTTCTGGCCCGCCTGGTAGGTAGTCCTGAAGTTTCTCCCGCCTTGGGAAAGCTGACATTGGCCTTGGCCTTGATAGCCGCGGCCCTGTCCTTGAGGAGCAGAGGTCCTCTGTTTCTTCCCCGAACTAGAAGAAGAGGTTTGGCCCTCCTTCTTCTTATCCTTAGCACCCGCCTCACGGATGCTTCGAGCATCGTCCACCTCCCTCTCAATGGCCATAGCTGTCTCGACCATAGAGTCCAAGTTTTGCAGGCGGAGGCCCACAATCTTTCCCCGGATGGATAGCTTCAACCCATCCTCAAACCTTCTTACCTTGGCCATATCCGTGGCCACGTAATCATCAGCAAATCGGGCTAATTCGGTGAACTTAGCCACATACTCCATTACTGTCATTGACCCTTGCTTCAAATCTAGAAACTCGCGGGCCTTTGCATGTCGAATGGCCGTTGGGAAATATTTACCCATGAAGAGCTCCTTGAACTCTCCCCATGTCATGGCCTCTAAGTTCTTCGAGGCCGTCACCCAATCCCACCACAATTGGGCTTCTCCTTCTAGCTGGAATGCAGCTAGCCTTATCTTAGTAGCGTCTGAGGTGACCTCCATCGCCCCTAAGATCTTGTTGACTTGCCGGAACCAATGGTCGGCCACCATCGGGTCCGCCCCTCCCATGAAGACTGGAGGTTTGTGTGCTTTAAACTGTTGGAGGTTACTCGCGCCTCCATGTCCGGCATTTGCAGTAGCTTGTGCAACAGTAGCCGCCATCAGGCCCATGGTTTCCGTAAACGCTCGTTGATCGAAGACCGGTGGTGGTTGGTTATTGTTCCGCCCACCGCCTCGACGTCCTCTTCTTCCACTTGCCATCTACACCCAAGTCAAATGGCAATGGCACAACAACTTAGTATCCCTAGATAGGGATCAAAGTTAAAACGCTCAAATCTTTCTCATTGTCTCACTAGTAGAGCGTATGCCTCCAATAGTGGACCCTTACGCTTTGAACCTTCCCGTTCATTTGCTTTCCCACTCCCAAGGTTAAGTTCTCTAACCCTAGTGTGTCCATTTTCATACAAATTTTACCATGCATATAATACACATACCACATATCACATAACATGTAGCAATTTAAGCACATAACATGTAATGTACAACGAATGCAATGGTCTAAACCCATGCCCCATCAAGCCCTAGGTAAATCGCATACCTATGCTCTGATACCAAGCTGTGACACCCCAATTTCCGGGGGTCCTTTATTAACCGTTGACCATCCGTCAACCCGCGGAAATACTCGTGATAGTCGTATAACCCGACACCACGTCATTCACATGCTTTTAATCGGATTTACCATCCACAAGGTCAATTATACCTCCATTTATGTCCATTTATGTCATAGGAACCAAAGAAAACAAAGCCCAAAAGCATGGCTAAGCATTTTGAAAATTTCAAAATTTTGGAAAAACCTTCCGGAAGGTCGACATACACCTACCGGAAGGTCGCTGAAGGAACTGTTACATGAAAAAGATCAATTTCAAGAACTTCCGGAAGGTCGACATCAGTAGCAAAAACCTTCCGGAAGGTCCATTCCAGTAGCCAAAACCTTCCGGAAGGTTCATTCCAGAAAACAAAACCTTCCGGAAGAATTCGGCAGTCAAAAAGAAACCCAAGGCAAAACCTTCCGGAAGGTCCACTCCAGTAGACAAGTCCTTCCGGTAGGTTTTACTCCAGTAGCTAAAATCTTCCGGAAGGTTCATTCCAGTGGGCAAAACCTTCCGGAAGGTATTAGCTGTGAACAAGGTAAGCTGGGGTTTTTAGCAAAACCTTCCGGAAGGCCGACACACACCTTCCGGTAGGTTTTCAGACTGTGAGCATAAAAATGGATTTCTTTCCCCTCCAAACCAACCTTAAAGCTACCCCATACACTCCAAACTCATTCAATACATGTTTAATGAGATTTTCCATATAATACCCAACTCATACAATCTCTATTACAATTCATTCCATAATATATATACATCAAAATGGAATTTTGTTAAAGGTTTTACAAAACTTAAACTAAGGCCACAAGCCGGCCCCCTTCATGCTTGATGCTCTCCAAATGAACCATCCGCCGGAGCAAAACCCACACCTGAAATGTTTTTCCCATAAAGGGTGAGCCACGCTCAATAGGGTATCTCCTAAAGAGGCTACTCCCCAACCTAAATGCATATGAAATGTCACATGCTATCAATCAACAATCCACAACAAGAATATATTCCATGTTGAAACATGTAATGCCATGCTATGAAATGAGGTGAGACTCACTCATGCACATCAACCGAGCCCTTCCCGGCTCCTCTACACATGCAAGTGCCAATGTGTACCAATCCGTCATTTATGTTCCACATCAAATGACGTTTCATTCTAGGGTCTTTGTAAGGGGGGATGTTCATGGACTCACACCAAAGGTCACCCAACCTACACGGAATTCATGGATTTCCACCAACGGTTCCGCGTACACCGACACACTTTATGGGCTCTTATACCAACGGAGTGCGTATCCAATCACCGGGTCTCTCACCCGAGGGATTTTCTAGCCCTTCTTGCTACCCCAACCCTATCAACATATAAACCATTCGACTCGTCTAGGTCATCGACCCATATTACCCGAGCTCACTCGTCATCCACCATGTGTGGTGAAGACAAATAACCATGCACACACACCTCCTAAAATGCGATGTTCCCGTGCATATGAAATGTGGTGCTCCATTGCAACACCAATACAATGTTCGATATGATATGAGTGACATATGAACATTCTCAACACATTTCTCATATTCCATGGCAAAATCATATCAAAAGCATATAATTCCCATAATACAAATTCCAAGCATGTTATCAACATACTAAAATTTCATGGCATATATATAAACACATAACACGCCCACAATTTCATATAACACATGAATTTACATTGGGTTCATTTCACATATCCAATTCATAGAAATCACAATTAGTAACTTCTAAATATTCATCCAAGTTAGGATTTCCTTTACCCATTTCAATACCCAATTCACCCAATTTCACAACAATAGGCAAGAGACACATAGGCTATCATCCTACCCATTCCATAAAAACATTATAGGCTTGGAATAAACCTTAGTAGGAAGAAACCCTACCTCTTGAAGCGTGAGGAACGACCAAGGGAAGTTCCAAGACCCGATTCAAGCCAAAAACCCTCACTTCTCGAAAATCCCGTACCTTAATCTTCGGTAAAACTTGCGCTTTTTGGTATAGCCGCGTAGCCCTCGATGAGTAGAGCGACTTTAATTCTTGGCTTGCGTGGATTCGAGGTCCGTAGCGCCGTAGATCGTAGAGAGAAGGTGAGTTTTTCTCTCTTTTCTCCCTCTTTCTCTCTATCGGCTGAAACCGGCTGAACAATGGGGAAAAATCTAATTTTTCCCTCTATTTATATTTTAGAATACTTGGCCCACAATTCGCCACACGTCTTATTTAATTCCGGGTCCGTTTTAATCCCGAAACGATTAAATTTCGCTCCGGTTCAAGTTCGAATTATTTTTGTTTTAACTTGTGTTTAATATTTCCCCAAACCTGGAAACTTTATAAAAATTTCGTGTACAGGGTCACCCGGGGCCCGTTCGTCTCGTAAAACGCGAAAAATCCGACTATCTCGGAATTCCACGAAATTTGACGTGGTAACTAGATTTCGCGAGACGAATCCAACGGTGAGGTCCGTTTCGTCATCCGAGTTCTAGAAAAATTCAGGTTTACAACCTGTACTGTAGTGGTAATTTACCGTTTTGCCCTTTTTCACAAAGGTTGAAATTTTCTCGGGTTTTACAAAAATCATCTATCCTATATCTGACAGCAAATGGGTTAGTCCTACACAAGTCGTTCCAAAGAAATCCGGAATCACTGTAATACAAAATAAAGAAAATGAATTAGTCCCAATGCGTACAGTCACAGGCTGGCGAGTATGCATTGATTACAGAAAATTAAACTCTCTTACTAGGAAAGATCATTTTCCATTACCATTCTTAGATCAAGTCTTAGAAAGAATAGCTGGGCATGCATACTATTGCTTTTTGGATGGATATTCAGGCTACAACCAAATTGAAATTGCAATAGATGATCAAGAAAAAACCACTTTTACATGTCCCTTTGGTACCTTTGCATACAAACGAATGCCATTCGGACTTTGTAATGCGCCAGCTACCTTCCAACGTTGCATGTTGAGTATATTCAGTGATATGGTAGAAAGATATTTAGAAGTCTTCATGGACGATTTTTCAGTATATGGAGATTCATTCCAACTCTGTCTAGAAAATCTAGAAAAAGTTCTTATTCGATGTGAGGAAACAAACCTTGTCCTGAACTAGGAAAAATGTCATTTTATGGTAACACAAGGTATTGTTTTAGGCCACATAGTCTCCAAAAAAGGAATCGAAGTAGATAAGTCAAAAATCGATCTGATAGCAAACCTGCCTCCACCAAAAACAGTAAAAGACATTCGCTCATTTTTAGGCCATGCAGGATTCTACAGAAGATTTATAAAAAATTTTAGTTCAATATCTAAGCCTATATGCAATCTATTATGTCAAGATACATCATTCGAATGGAGTGAGACATGTCAATTCGCATTTAACAAATTAAAAGACATGCTTATTTCTGCACCTATTATGCAATCTCCTGATTGGTCCTTACCCTTTGAAATAATGTGTGACGCAAGTGACTATGCAGTAGGAGTTGTATTAGGGCAAAGAAAAGAAAAAAAACCATACGTAATCTATTATGCAAGCAAAACCTTAAATGATACCCAAATAAACTATTCAACCACAGAAAAAGAACTACTTGCAGTTGTATTTGCTTTAGATAAATTTCGTTCATACTTGGTTGGGTCGTCCATTGTGGTATTTACAGATCATGCAGCCCTAAAATATCTACTCACAAAGAAAGACACTAAACCACGTCTCCGGCGATGGATACTATTACTCCAAGAATTCGATCTTATAATCAAAGATAAAAAGGGAATAGAAAACGTAGTAGCAGATCACTTGTCAAGATTAAACTACGAAATAAAGGAAGAACCAATTCCAATCAAAGAAACATTTCCAGACGAACAACTTTTCGCAATAGCAGAACTACCATGGTATGCAGATATAGCTAATTATCTAGCCACTGGAGCTATACCTCCTAATTACACTAAATCTGATACAAACAAGTTCCTAAGGGAAGTACGTAATTTTTTCTGGGATGACCCTTATTTGTTTAAATATTGTAAAGATCAAATAATAAGGCGTTGTATACCTAACCATGAAATAAATCAAGTAATTCAGTTCTGCCACTCTGAAGCATGCGGAGGCCATTTCGCTTCAAGAAAAACCGCTGCAAAAATCATGCAGTGTGGATTTTATTGGCCAACACTTTTTAAAGATACACATACCGTTTGTTTGAACTGTGACAGATGTCAAAGAATGGGAGATATTTCAAAAAGAAATATGATGCATCTAAACCGTATTTTAATTATTGAAATTTTTGACTGCTGGGGCATCGATTTTATGGGTCCGTTCCCCCCATCATTTGGCTATCTATATATTCTGGTCGCAGTTAACTATGTCTCTAAATGGGTCGAGGCAATTCCTTGTCGAAATAATGATCATAAAACAGTGATCAAATTTTTAAAAGAAAATATTCTGTCTAGATTTGGAATTCCTTGCACCATTATAAGCGACGGTGGATTACATTTTTGCAATAAAGTTTTTGAAAACCTCATGAAAAAACATTCCATTTCACACAAAATATCCACCCCATACCATCCGCAGACCAGTGGCCAAGCTTAATTAGCCAATAGAGAAATAAAATACATCCTAGAAAAAACAGTAAACCCAGATCGTAAAGATTGGTCTTTACGATTAACTGATGCGCTTTGGGCATACCGTACTGCATATAAAACTATTTTAGAAATGTCTCCTTATAGACTAGTGTACGGAAAACCATGTCATCTCCCTGTAGAATTGGAACATCGAGCATATTGGGCAATTAAAATAATGAATTTTGATTTAGACAAGGCTGGAATAGCTCGAAAATTGCAAATCAATGAATTAGAAGAATTAAGAAACGAAGCATATGAAAATCCTAAAATCACAAAATCAAGAACAAAAATTTTCCATGATAAAAATATCATGCGGAAATCTTTCGAACCATCTCAAAAAGTTTTATTATACAATGCAAAACTTCGTTTATTTCCAGGTAAATTAAGATCAAGATGGACAGGTCCCTACATCGTCAAACAAGTATTTGACTACGGAGCAGTTGAAATCAAAAATCCAGTAACCGGAACTATCTTTAAAGTAAACGGTCAAATGCTTAAACCGTATTATGAAACTTTTACTCAAAACATCACTGCTGTGCACCTTTCTGATCCTGTCTATTTACTTTAAAAATTAGCACTTAATCCTACTAATTCATTGTAATTTCTTTACAGAGAAAACCGCCTGAGTAACAGCCAGAATCCTACTTGGTGAAGCAAGGTTCTACCATCAATGTTGATGATTACTGTGCTTTCGTCACAACTAGTAATTAGTTTAAATTTGGGAGGTATGAATGTGAATTTAATTTTTACTTTTAAAATAACTCTTCTAATTTAAACAAATAACTTATATATATATATATATATATATATATATATATATATATATATATCTTGTCTTTGTAACTGGCAGACGTTAAAGAACCGGATAGAGAGTCTTTTATCTTATATTAAACCAGAATATACAGTATGGATGTAAAACTATTTTGGTTAAGTTTAATTATATTGCGTCATCTTCCAAAAGACGTTCACGCCCTGATCATGCAAAAAGCCAAAAGAGTCAGAAATCTTGAAATATTTGAAAGCCAACCAAAACCACTATGTGGAAAAAGTCCGTATGCTAAACATAGACGAGCAAATCGTCTCGGTGGTTGTGTCAGATGCGGTCGAACAGAACATTTAAGACAATACAATCCATGTGCGGAACCGATTTCAGGTCGAGCGTCTGATCGATTACGATGGATTAGGTATGGGCAGAGTAAGGACTACCCTAAGGCGCCATCCTACTCCACCCCGATGTTAACCAAGTACATTCGAAATGAAGTTGGTCGAGTCACTGGTATTAATGATCCAGATAGTTCTGACTCCGACTCAATATAATCAACAGATTTTTGGAAGAAGTATATATGTATATACATAACTATAATATATCTAGTTATAAAAATAAACCATGTATATATTTGTATAAACGTACATGTTTTTTTTTCTAAATATACATAAGTATAAGAGTAAGTAGTTAAAAATATACATAAATGTAAATAACTATAATTTAAGTAGGCAATTCCGTAAATAAGCAATAACAAATAAAAAAATTAAAAACCCTTTTTTTTTGACAACAAAAAAAGAGTGGTGAGCAAAAGTTTTTAGTAGAATGAATATATATGAAAATTTTGTGTATTGCAGGACATTGAAGAAAGAACATTGCAGAAGAAATACAAGCAAAACACAAAGGAAAAAAGACATCAAACCCGAGAGTTGGTACCGTCCGGACGGCAGTCCCACCGTCTGGACGGTGGCCCCTACTATATATATTCCTCCATGCAGCCGATCATCTTCAAACCCATTTCTGCACCTCCAAAGTTTCGGCCAAACCCGAAAATCCTAAACAAACACCCTCAAATCCACTACATTTGCTCAAAATCTATCACATTTGCTCCGATTATTCTCCTACCCATAACATTTAGAAGATATTTACCGATTGAAATCATTCAAAACCGAGAATCCGCGGAGAAATCAAGAAATTATGGATTTGAGGCAAAGACCAAGGAGATCATCAAGAAGGGCTCAAGCAAATCAACCCGAGCAACAACAAGCACCTCCACCACCACCAGGACCGGACGACATCTTCGACGAGGTGATGTTCGAGAATTCCCAACAACAAGCCTGGTATGATAAACATTTTAGAACTAAAACAATAATTGTGGAGAGACCCATTATCTTTGAAGACTTTGAAGCTATAGGCATTAGAGAAATCTTGCATGCTAGAGGTTGGGTTGATTATGCTAGATTATCTGCACCTGTGTATGATTGCTTAGTCCGTGAGTTTTACAGTAATGCTGTAATAGTGGAAAAAAGACATTTACGTGCATTTGTGAGATGTGCCATATTTCATGTTACATCAAACACCATAGCTGATTTCGTCCAACCTATACGGAGAGAACCAGACCCACAATACCCATATGCTGAGAATGAATTACCGGATGTAAGTGCCATAGGAAGACAAGTCACGAATAATCCAGACTTTGGATGGGGTAGACCGAACAAATACATCAAGCAAGGAGATTTGACTGATACATATAGAATTCTGAATTTGTTCACAGTCAACAACTTACTACCCAGGGCACAGAAAAACCAAGTCTACACCGAACAAGCTTACCTGCTATATGCACTCGGGATAGGACACAATATCGATCTACCGAACCTAATCATAGACCAAATGATCTTAACGGTAGCCAACAAAAAGCCCTCACTCCCGTATGGCATGTTAGTATCTCAATTGTGCAGGAATAATGGTGTAATCATTGACCCCGTATGGAAGGAAGTTGAGCACTATGGAGCATTAGACAAAACCTCATTGAAGAAAAGTCACAGAGGACAACAAGAAGATGTGCCTGAAGTACAACCAGCAGAGCCACAACAGCAGCAGCAAGAAGAGCCATTCCACCCACCTGAGGAGTTCATTCCACAAGAGCAGCAGCAACCACAAGAGGATCAACCCTACATCCCTGTAGACGACCGAACCGACAGACAGATTTTGCTGGGATTGGAAGCCACCCTCACTCAAATGGATGCCAACATCAATCAACTTGGCCAGCGTATGACAGAATATGAACAGAGTCAGACATAAATATTAAGGCTATTCAGACAACATTTTGGAGGAGGTCCTTCAACTTCTTGAAGACCAGGGGATTCTACTTAAAACATTGCTTTCTTTCACTCACCCTTTTATTTTATGCACTTTCAATTTCTGCACTTAAAACTTGAAGTTGTGTTTTATGTTTTATGCTTGTGTGATTTGAACTTAGTTAAGTCTTGCTTATATATGTTTGAACTAGTATGTTTGAAATTTAAGTATGTTTAAATTGTCTTTGTCAAAATGAGAACATAAATTGCTAAAATAGGAAACATATTTCATACAATTCACAGTTAGATTAGGATTATATTCTAATGCCTTGCAAAAATACTCTCAATCTGATCTCATGAGACTTTCATATTTTAGCTGTACGTTATCTCAATATTTTTATTCAAACTTAACCTTAGAAGCACAAATAGATGTCTTTATTTTTGAAAACCATGCAAAATATTACACTCTTTCTATATATAGTGGAGATGTACAAACCAAATGCAAAATTAAAGCCACTCTTTCTTGGAGAGAAATGCTACATCTACTCAACTACGAATCTTCGATTCAGCGGTAACTTTTCTTTGAATAATCTCATTTATTTGCTTTGATTAGCATGTATTGAAATATATTATGTACATTGCCCTTAATTGTTTATCTAGAAAGAATACAAATATAGGATTTCTGGAAAATGATCTTAGGCCATGTTTCATTAATCTTGAGCCTAAACCATTTCTTTTACAAAGTTATCCCTAGTCAGCCGTGATTGAGCCTGAAAGAAAATAAAGTATTTTCTTAAACCCTAAGAAACACCCGAGCCACATAAAAATATATAATACACCTACCCTTGCTATCTAATTTTCTTGCACCCTCGATTTAAACAGCAGGATACAGAAAAGCAGAAAAAAGCAAAGAAAAGGGAGAAAAGAAAATCCCGACTCGAAAGAAAAGTCTAAAAAAGAGAACAAAAAAAAAGAAAATAGCCAAGAAAGTGTTTATGGAAAAATAAAAAGATAATAATAAAAAAATAAAAATAAAAAAATAAAAATAACCTGCAAAGTCATAAGAAAACTAAACTGAGGTGTGCCACAATGTTAAACGATAGCATTTGAATCCCGCCGACGTCAGTTCTTACACCCCGACCCCTGACCACCTTACAACCCTAATAAAGTCCTTTTTGATTGCAGAAATCATATATTTGCATCCATTCTAGCAATCTAAAAAGGAAAATGTTAATAATATATTTAATACAGTGTTAATATTCTTTCATGAGATTATGTCAATTCCCAGTCCATTTAAAATAACCGCTCCTTTCTATTACATGTGAAATAATTTGTTTTGTTATCAATATTCTAATCACATGTAAAATTGTGAGAACAGTCACTATAACATACGTGCTATTCTTACTGAGTGTATTCCAGGGAAGGATTGACATCAAGACTACCATGAAAGAGGGTAATATTTTTCAAGTGATTTTTGAAAATAAAAACATCACTACACACACACACAAGTTTTTATAAAAATATATAGATAATACTACACCCAACATATGATACTCTCAAGGTGATCAGAAAAGGAAACATTCCAGCAAGACAGAAGAAATATCATTCTCATCATGCATGTGAAAAATATGAAATATGCATTCCTAATCACTGAAGTTTGTAGGTAGCTTCACTGGAAACCTTCACGAGACACAACTCGTCCACTTGGAATCACTTAGAGGTTTAACGGCTTATTGCATATGCTAAATGCAATCGTTAAAAAATCTACGAAAATGATTTTACCCCTACTTGTATTATATTTTCTTTTTATTTTACTAGGGACTAGTAAAGTCTAAGTTGGGGGGTGTGATTAACCTTAATAAGTATGTAAATTAAAAAATTAAAAAACTCGAATTAGCATAACTAACGCACTAAAAATTAGTACTTAGAGTAAATTAGGGTTTGTGCGGGAATGATACTAGTTTTAACATTTTATCTAAAAGTTGCAGGACAAATGCCGAATTAACGCAAGACCAAGGGAGCAAGGTCAGGAGAATGCAAAGAAGGAAGGACAAAGTGTAATAAAAGCATGTAAAGAGTCAGCATGCATGCAAGCGGGATTTTCCAGCAAAGCACCACCGTCCGGACGGTGGTGATGGCCTCCGGACGGTCACCTTTGTCAGAGTTCAAGTTGCCCACTTGCCCACTTGCCTTCCCACGCCTATAAATACCCATGCTCCTCTTCAGCTTTCAGAAGGCCAGAACTGAGAGAGAAACCAAGAGAGAAACTGAGAAAGATACGAGAGAAGTTCTGAAGCTTTTCCGAAGAGAGAAACTGAGAAAGATACGAGAGAAGTTCTGAAGCTTTTCCGAAGAGAGAAAAAGAGAGAAAAGAAAAGAGAAAGTACGCTCCGGTCCGTGTTATACTTCAGTCCTACGTCCTATACTTTTATATTTTCGTTATATCTTTCCATTCGGGTAGTTGAACTGCTGCCACTTTTTCATCTTAATCGATCATAAGAGTGGTTGTGCTTCAATCGTTCCCTGCGAAAGACATTTAAATTCCGCACTTTACTTTCTGTTGTAATGACAACTGCTAGCACTCCTTGCTTGTATATAGCAATGGAGTGTGAGTAGTTCCGTATATCCTCCGGTTCGAGGGGAACACATGTATAATATTGATCTGTTTATGGAATTGCTGATGTTTTATTTATACGTTTATTATATATATGAGACGGGCCAGCTAGAATGACCCCGGCGTTCCTACCGGTATGGTTAACCCTCCACCGGAATGCTGAGGAAGTTCCACTGACGCCTGGTATTACTATATATATAATAATATTGCCTGCTAGAATAACCCCGGTGATCCCATCGGTATGGCTAGTCCTCCACCGGAACGCTGAGGAAGTTCTACTGTCAATATATATATTACAAGATAACCTATTGAATAATTCAAGTATGCCGTTTGAATGACTTCACTTAATGGGTGACATATCTAAATACAGTTAGCCTAAGAAGCGGCTGTATTATGATTAACTACCACCGGTTGACCTGACAAGTCACCGGAAGATAGTCTATACCACCTGCGGATTCTGCTTGAATTAATCAATTGGACATCTATAACCAGTGTGGCCTAAGGAGCAGCTGAGTTATAATATATTACTACCACAATGAGCCTAAGAAGCTATTGTGTTCTTATTTGTATACATCAGACCTACCGATTGACTTACCAGTAAAATGGAAGTTAATTGAAGTGAGGTAGCAATTCCATAATACGAACAATATAACGCATGTGGGATCCTTGAACTGAAGGATATCTTTTATATTTCTGTCATTAATCTACCTTACTTGCGCATTTCATTATTATTGCAATTTAATTCCGTCTTTTAATTAAGTTAAGTTATTCGAACAGACTAAGCTCACACCACAAGCTCTCAAACATCAAACTACTCCAAACAACCTCTTTATGGCTTTATTTTTATTTTATTGTTTTTATTTTATCTTTAACCTCTAATTACTAAAACTCTCTGTGGGATCGATACTTGGACTTAAAACCGAGAAAACTACAATTTGACCACTTATACTTGGGTGTAATATAATAATATAATTCAGACACACTAAAAAGTGCGAATCTGTGACTATCACTAAAAAATTACATGTTATAGGATTATTGTTAACAAAGCAAAGTAATATCACATGTAGTGTATCAAAAGAAAGGTTATTTGAATAAAACTGGAATTTGACATAATCTCCTGAATATTAACACTAAATCAAACACATTATCAACACTCTCCCTTTTCATGAATAGGCGGAAACAATACACATGGATGACTTCTGGAATAAAAAAGGACTTTATTAGGGTTATAACGTGGCCATGGGTTTAGGGTTTAAGAAACATCGTCAAAGGTATTTAAAGGCTATCCTTTCTTGATTAATGTCGCACACCTCTTCCTTATTTTTCCAAAATTTTTTAATTCATGGTATTCTCCATTCTTTCATTTTCTTTCTCATTTTAACTTTCTTGGCTATTTTCTTTCTTTGCCTTGTTGTTTTTTTTTCTCTTTGCTTTCTTCCACAAAATTTTTCTTTCTTTCTTTCTTTCTTTCTTTCGTTGAACTGTAGTCACCTCTTTCTTCTCTTTCCTTCCTTTTCTCCTTTTTCGTATCACACTTACTTTAGAAGAGGGAACAAGAAAATTATATAGCATGGGTATGTCAAATATATTTTTTTGTGGCTCGATTAACTTATGGGTTTTATGAAAAAGAAATTATACTTTTAGGCTCAATCACGGCTAACTAGGGATATAATTTTGTAAAAGAAATGGCTAAGGCTCAAAATTAAATCAAAAATGGCCTAAGATCATTTTCTAGAAATCATGCACCTGCATAATCCCGAATTAAAAGTTTTAGGAAAATGCTAACCATGTTATTCAATGAGTGCAAATCAAAACAAAATTAATGAGATTATTCAAAGAAATTTTACGCTGAATCGAAAATTATTACTTGAGTAAATGTGACATATCTCTCCAAGGAGGATTGACTCAAAATCTGCAATAGGTTTTACATCTCCACTATATATGTAACCTTAATAAAGGAGTGTAATATTTTAGAAAGTTTTCAAAATAAAGAATTTTACGTGCTCAAAAGAATGAGTTTCTATGAAAATATTAAGATAGTGCACAACTAATGTATGAAAATCCCATGCTATCGGGTTAAGGGTCCTTGCAAAGCATAAGAATAATAACCTAATTGTTAACGTGAATCACATGAAATACGCATCTTAACTTAACAAAATTTAACGAAAACGATCAACTAGATTAACTAAAAAAATCAAATTCAAAACAATATTCAAAACATTAAACTGAAATGAAATGCATAATTTAAAAAGTTCAGGAAAATTAGTAGTAATGTGAATTCTCCAGTGTCTCTAATCATGAAGTCGATGGGCCTCCACCGTACTGTCCTCTGAGTAGCCTCATAATTTTATTCTGGTTCAGCTCGTAGTTAGCCATGCGTTGATCGAGCTGGGTGATGTTGGTCCCTAGCTGAGTAATACTGGTCTCCAACCCTAGCAATATCTGGCGGTTGCACCTATCATCAACCGGAATATATGGCTGCTCCTCCTATGGCTGAGGCTCCAATGGTGGATGGAAATATGCACCTCCCTGAAATGGTTCTGCATGTGGCGCGGGTGGTACATCAGGCTGCTCCTCGGGTTGCCCTCCATGACTCTTTCTTAACGAAGTCTTGTCCAAATGTGCAAAATGCTCCACTGTTGGCCATGAGGGATCCGTGATCACTCATTTACTCCTGCACAACTCAATACTAACATGGCAAACGAAAGTGAGGTCTTCTTAACTTTCACAATTAACATCATTTGGTCCATGATCAAGTTGGGCAAGTCAATGGTATGTCCCATTCCAAAAGCATAGAGAAAATATGCTCTCTCGGTGTATATCTAATTTTTCTGGGACTAGGGCAACAAACTGTTCACAGTTATCAAGTTCAAAATTTGATACTTGTCAGTTAAATCCCCTTGCTTGATATATTTATTTGGCCTACCCCATACATAATCTGGATTCCCCGTCAATTCTATCCCAATGTTAGTCATATTAGGCACATAAGAGTAAGGATATTGCGGGTTTGGATATCTTGGGTTGGGATTGAAAAAATTCGCAATAGTGGCCGGTGTAACTTGAAAGGCCACTCCCCTAACATAAACTCGAAACTCCCTAGGCTCGGTTTCCTTCTCATTGCTATAAAATTCACGGACTAGGCATTTATACGCAGGAGTAGTAATCTTAACATAATTTAACCAACCACAGGCAGCAAGATTCTGTCTTACCCTGATATTCTCAAAATCTTCATATACAATAGGCCTTTCACAAATAATAGTTTTAGAGAAAAAGTAATTTTCATACTAGACCTGTTGATCGATGTTCTCAAACATCACAGCATTGTAAATATTCTGACCTTGGGGTTGCTGTGGGGGCACTTCGGACAACGAAGATGATCCTCTCCTAGCCCGACTCGAAGAAGCTCTCGTTCTTGCTATAGGATTCAATTTTATTTGATTTCTTGGTTGATTTCGGATTTCAACGAATTATGATCAGTAGGAACCTATAAAACAGTATGGGTAAGTGTTTAATCGGAAGGAAATTGAAGAAAAACTGCTGGGTGAAGCGAATCTAAGGAGAGAAGGTGCAAGAGAGCTGCTGTTTTTCGTATTCTGCTGCGAGGGAAAACATTGAATTGATCAGTTTCACGCCTCTGCACTTTTATATAGGCAGTACCGTCCGGACGCCACCACCACTGTCCAGACGATGGGATCCTTCTGTTTTTTGCTTGCTGCCTGCAGGCTGCTGACTACTAGTCTTCTATTGCTTTCCTGCTTCAGTTATTTTCCTACAGTTTCAATATCAGTTTAATTCCACAATTACACATTAAACTATTTTTTTTATACATACATTAAACTATTAACATAACACATTAAACTACTAACATTCTAATTTATTATTCAGGTTAATTGCACTGGAGGTCCTCAAAGTATGAGATTTGTCTTATTTTGGTCCTCAATATTTCAATTGTATCATTTTGGTCCCTGAAGTATCGAATATATTTCTATATGATCCCTCAAGTAGATAACGTCCAGATTACTAACGATTTTTTATCATAAACTTGTCACGTAATACCTAAAATATGGATAAAAAATAATTTTGATAGCTCTTAAAAAAATTTGGGTAGCTCTTGACAAAAAATGTGTAATATGTGTAACTTTTGATCAAAATTTGAATAGCTCATAATCAAAACTGTGTAATTTGGGTAGTTATTTAACAAAAAATTGAGTCGAAATTTGGTCAAGAATTATCCAAATTATTGTTTTGTTCATATTTAAATATCACGCGACAAGTTTATGATAAAAAATTGTTAGCAATCTGGACGCTGCCTGCTTGAGGGACCATATAGAAACATATTCAATACTTCAGGGACTAAAATGATGCAATTGAAATATTGGGGACTAAAATGAGACAAACCTCAAATTTTGAGGACCTCTAGTGCAATTAACCCTTATTATTCTAATGATCTATTTACATTTCTAAATTTAAATTCATTCATCCCTTGATCATAATCAATTTAATCAGAATATTCTAATTCGACGCTATTAGTGAATCGATTAATCTCCCGTCTCACGTATCTTGAAAATGTGGGACTGGAATAAGATGACGTCTTAGGGTAATCCTTACTCTGCCCATACTTAATCCAGTCAAGACGATCTAATGCTCGACCTGAAATTGGTTCCGCACACTGATTGTATTCTCTCAAATGCATTAAACGACCACATTTTACACAACCACTGAGGTGATTCGCTCGTCGGTGTTTGGCAAATGAAGTTTTTCGGCACAAGGGTTTTGATTGATTGTTGTAAAACCCGAGAAAATTTAAACCTTTGTGAAAAAGGGCAAAACGGTAAATTGCCACTACGGTACAGGTTGTAAACCTGAATTTTTCTAGAACTCGGATGACGAAACGGACCTCACCGTTGGATTCGTCTCGCGAAATCTAGTTACCACGTCAAATTTCGTTGAATTTCGAGATAGTTGGATTTTCCGCGTTTTACGAGACGAACGGGCCCCGGGTGACCCTGTACACGAAATTTTTATAAATTTTCCAAGTTTGGGGAAATATTAGACACAAGTTAAAATAAAAATAATTCGAACTTGAACCGGAGCGAAATTTAATCGTTTCGGGATTAAAACGGACCCGAAATTAAATAGGACGTGTGGCAAATTGTGGGCCAAGTATTCTAAAATATAAATAGGGGAAAAAATTAGATTTTTCCCCATTGTTCAGCCGGTTTCAGCCGATAGAGAGAAAGAGGGAGAAAAGAGAGAAAACTCACCTTCTCTCTACGATCTACGGTGCTACGGACCTCGAATCCACGCAAGCCAAGAATTAAAGTCGCTCTACTCATCGAGGGCTACGCGGCTATACCAAAAAGCGCAAGTTTTACCGAAGATCAAGGTACGAGATTTTCGAGAAGTGAGGATTTTTGCTTGAATCGGGTCTTGGAACTTCCCTCGGTCGTTCCTCACGCTTCAAGAGGTAGGGTTTCTTCCTACTAAGGTTTATTCCAAGCCTATAATGTTTTTATGGAATGGGTAGGATGATAGCCTATGTATCTCTTGCCTATTGTTGTGAAATTGGGTGAATTGGGTATTGAAATGGGTAAAGGAAATCCTAGCTTGGATGGAGATTTAGAAGTTACTAAATGTGATTTCTATGATTGGATATGTGAAATGAACCCAATGTGAATTCATGTGTTATATGAAATTGTGGGCATGTTATGTGTTTATATGTATGCCTTGAAATTTTAGTATGTTGATAACATGCTTGAAATTTGTATTATGGGAAATATATGCTTTTGATATGATTTTACCATGGAATATGAGGAATGTGTTGAGAATGTTCATATGTCACTCATACCATATCGAACATTGTATTAGTGTTGCAATGGAGCACCACATTGCATATACACGGGAACATCGCATTTTAGGAGGTGTGTGTGCATGGTTGTTTGTCTTCACCACGCATGGTGGATGACGAGTGAGCTCGGGTAATATGGGTCGATGACCTAGTCGAGTCGCATGGTTTATATGTTGATAGGGTTGGGGTAGCAAGAAGGGCTAGAAAATCCCTCGGGTGAGAGACCCGGTGATTGGATACGCACTCCGTTGGTATAAGAGCCCATAAAGTGTGTCGGTGTACGCGGAACCGTTGGTGGAAGTCCATGAATTCCGTGTAGGTTGGGTGACCTTTGGTGTGAGTCCATGAACATCCACCCCTACAAAGACCCTAGAATGAAATTTCATTTGATGTGGAACATAAATGACGGATTGGTACACATTGGCACTTGCATGTGTAGAGGAGCCGGGAAGGGCTCGGTTGATGTGCATGAGTGAGTCTCACCTCATTTCATAGCATGGCATTACATGTTTCAACATGGAATATATTCTTGTTGTGGATTGTTGATTGATAGCATGTGACATTTCATATGCATTTAGGTTGGGGAGTAGCCTCTTTAGGAGATACCCTATTGAGCGTGGCTCACCCTTTATGGGAAAAACATTTCAGGTGTGGGTTTTGCACCGGCGGATGGCTCATTTGGAGAGCATCAAGCATGAAGGGGGCCGGCTTGTGGCCTTAGTTTGAGTTTTGTAAAACCTTTAACAAAATTCCATTTTGATGTATATATATATTATGGAATGAATTGTGATAGAGCTTGTATGGGTTGTGTATTATATGGAAAATCTCATTAAACATGTATTGGATGAGTTTGGAGTGTATGGGGTAGCTTTAAGGATGGTTTGGAGGGGAAAGAAATCCATTTTTTTGCTCACAGTCTGAAAACCTACCGGAAGGTGTATGTCGGCCTTCCGGAAGGTTTTGCTAAAAACCCCAGCTTGCCTTGTTCACAGCTAATACCTTCCGGAAGGTTTTGCCCACTGGAATGAACCTTCCGGAAGATTTTAGCTACTGGAGTAAAACCTACCGGAAGGACTTGTCTACTGGAATGAACCTTCCGGAAGGTTTTGCCTTGGGTTTCTTTTTGACTGCCAAAATCTTCCGGAAGGTTTTGTTTTCTGGAATGAACCTTCCGGAAGGTTTTGGCTACTGGAATGAACCTTCCGGAAGGTTTTTGCTACTGATGTCGACCTTCCGGAAGTTCTTGCAATTGATTCTTTTCATTTAAACTGTTCTTTCAGCGACCTTCCGGTAGGTGTATGTCGACCTTCCGGAAGGTTTTTCCAAAAATTTGAAATTTTCAAAATGCTTAGCCATGCTTTTGGGCTTTGTTTTTCTTTGGTTCCTATGACATAAATGGGCATAAATAGAGGTATAATTGACCTTGTGGATGGTAAATCCGATTAAAAGCATGTGAATGACGTGGTGTCGGGTTATACGACTATCACGAGTATTTCCGCGGGTTGACGGATGGTCAACGGTTAATAAAGGACCCCCGGAAATTTGGGGTGTCACAATTGTCGACAATTTCTAACTTTCTAATGACCCTTGTTTTTGCTATGATCAAAGAATGTATATGTTTTGGAAAAGTGCGTAGCATGCTCAGACTAAATCAAAACAATTGTGCATCCATCTTTGAAAATTTTGAAAATTGTGAAATTGGCTTGAAATTTGACTCGAAAATTGACTTGATATCCGATTCTTTAACGTCTGCCAATCACAAAGACGAATATGGATTGTTCCCTCCCCCCAACCTAAATTTGACATTGTCCTCAATGTATAGAATAATGAAATAGAATTATAGACAATTGCTAATAAGATCTGGAGGTGAGACTGATCCATAGTGCAAAACCTAATTTGTAAAACAAACAACAAACGATTAGTACTACTATTTACAATCAAACACTTGCAAAAAATTTTCAAAGCACATACACTAGTTCCATTAACTGAATGGAAACCACATCTTGAACAAATCCATCGTGATACGGCTTAAGCCTTTGACCATTCACTTTGAAGACATTTCCAGATAATGGGTTCTCAATTTCAATTGCCCCATGATCAAAAACTTACTTAACAATGTAGGGGCCTGTCCATCTTGATCTCTACTTATTAGGAAATAGATGGAATCTTGAATTATATAACAGGACTTTTTGAGACGGTTCAAAAGACTTCCGCACAATATTCTTATCATGAAAATTTTTCATTCTGGATTTGGCAATCTTTGCATTCTCATATGCTTCATTTCTCAATTCTTCCAATTCATTAATCTGAAGTTTATGGGATGCACTTGCTTTGTCAATATCAAAGTTCATCATTTTGATTGCCCAGTATGCTCGATGTTCCAATTCCACAGGCAAGTGATATGGTTTACCGTAAACTAACTGATAATGAGACGTTCCCAAAATAGTTTTGTATGCAGTACGGTAAGCCCAAAGTACATCAGTAAGTCTCAAAGACCAATCCTTGCGGTCCAAACTTACTGTTTTTTCTAAAATATATTTTATTTCCCTATTGGCCAATTCAGCTTGTCCACTCGTCTGGGGATGATAAGGGGCGGAAATCTTGTGAGAAATCAAATATTTTTTCATGAGGTTTTTAAAAACTTTATTGCAAAAATGTGTTCCCCCGTCACTGATAATGGCTCAAGGAATCCCAAATCTAGACAAAATATTTTATTTTAAAAACTTGATTAGTGTGCGGTGCTCATTATTTCGACATGGGATTGCCTCTACCCATTTGGAAACACAATCAACAACAACCAAAATGTACAGATAAATAAAGAATGGGGGAAATGGTCCCATAAAATCGATGTCCCAACAATAAAAAATTTCAATGGCCAAAATAGGGTTTAAAGACATCATGTTTCTTTTTGAAATATTCTCCATTCTTTGACAACTGTCATAATTTAGGCAAAAAATATGTACGTCCTTCAAAAGAGTGGGCCAATACTGCAGAATTTTAGCAACGATTTTCTTTGAATAAAAATGCCCTCCGCAAGCTTTAGAATGGCAAAATGAGATGACCTGACCAATTTTATGATTGGGTACACAACGCCTGATTATTTGATCTTTAAAATACTTAAACACATAGGGATCTTCTCCAAAAAAATTGTGTACCTCTCCCAAAAATTTGTGACGCCCCATTTTTCGGGGGTCCTGTATTAACCGTTGACAACCCATCAACCCGCAGAAATACCCGTGGATGTCGCTTAACCCGACACCACATCAATAACATCCTTAAACCGAGGTTATAATCCACAATGAAAATTTGGTTCAACATTCATTCGATCCAACCCCAGTCCAACTCCCCATGATTCATACCCCATTAGGGTCCAATTTGATCATTGGAGGGAAGAAAAAACATAGCCCAAAGGCTTGGCAAGGAAAACAAAAATAAAAAAAAATTATGAGTTTTGGAGGGCGTACCGGTACGCGTACCGGTACGCTCTGCCTTCTGTCTGTCTACGTACCGGTACGCGTACCGGTACGATTTTGCCAGTTTTGCCTTTTTCCTTTGTTTTTCACTTCCAATCCATTCTAATACATTCTTAACTCATCCAACACATGTATAATACGATTTTTTCATAAAATACACAACTTATACAAGTTCCATTACATTTAATTCCATAATTTACACATCAAAATGGAATTTATACAAAAGTTTTACAAAAACTCGAACTAAGGCCACATGCCGGCCCCCTTCATTCTTGATGCTCTCCAAGTGAGCCATCTGCCGGTGTAAACCCCATACCTGAAATGTTTCCCGTATAGGGTGAGCCAACGCCCAGTAAAGTAAACCCTACCAGGGCTACTCTCCCCCTAGATGCTCATGCTCATGCAACATTCATTTGCAAACAATCATTTATCAAAAGGACATGCATTCTAAGTTGGAATGCAACATACCATGCCATGAAATGAGATGTCACTCACTCATGCATTTTAACCCGAGTTCTCACCGACTCATACAACACGATGCAATGCCAAAGTGTTTCATTTCATCATTTATGTTTACATCAAATGATATTTTGAAAACTAGGGTCTTTCTTGGGATCGGACTTCTTTATGGACTTAACCAATGGTCTTCCACACCCGTACACTTTATGGGCTCTTATACCAACGAAGTGCACCCCCCAAACACCGGGTCTTTCACCCGAGAGGTCGTCATGCCTCTTCTTGCTCATCCCGACCCAATTTATCATGCAATCAAGCGGCTTAGCTAGGTCTTCGACCCAACTTTTCCCAAGTCATACTGTCAATCCCCAAGTGTGGTATTGACATCAACCATGCACACACACCCATGTAATGAGATGCATATGCAATGTCATGTTCCATTGCATACAACATAATGCTCAATATATATATCCATGGCAAATCATATCAAAGCATATAAATACCATATTCCCATGAAGCTAACACATTAGCAACATATTCAATCAACACAAGACTTAAGCATGCTATACATAGTCATGTGTCACACACTTTAACATACAAAAGGTATTTAACAACACCTTCAAGGCAACCATCATGTTATCACATAATCATTTCATTCCTATGACAAGGCTCAATGTACGCAACTAGCACCTCATCATATAAACACATAGCATATTACTATATGCCAAACTTCCAAGAATGACCATCATATAAATACATAGCATATCACTATATGCCAAACTTCCAAGAATGACACAAGGAACCTCTATATATCGAGTTCAAACTAGAACTTGAATTCAACCATTTTTACCTCCCTTTCCATAACCATAGGTAAGTAAACCCTATAGTTCTATACACACCTACCCACCCATATGACACCATAGGTGAAAAATAGTCCCAAGTAGGAGAAACCCTACCTCTTGAAGCGTAATTCACCCAAAGGAAGCTTCAAGAACACTTTCCAAGCCCAAGTCTAGATTTCCCCCAAATCTCCTCTCTTGGATCTTCGGTGAAATCCCTTACTCTTGGTGTGGTTGCGTAGCCCTCGTTGATGTGATCGACTTTAGCTCTTGGTTCGACGGAATCCGAGCGACGGAACTCCGGGAATCGACGGAGAAAGCTTGAAGATCAAAGTTTTCTCTCTTTTCTCTCTTCTCTCTCTCTTGGCCGGCCAAACAAGACTCAAGTGGCTTAGAAAATCTGAGTTTTCAGATATTTTAGCCCTATTTATAGTTTTAAATGTGTGGTCTACATCGCACCGCTCGTTTATTACTTTCGGGTCCGTTTTTCGTCCTGAAACGACTCATTAAGTCCCGGATTAAGTCCAAATAAATTTTATTGGCACACTAATCCAATTATAAGGAATTTTAATATTTCTCGTTTTTGGGGACCTTTAAAAGGTCAATCGCCACGCAGTCGTCTCGATCTACGTGCAAAAATCCGACTATCTCGGAATTCGACGAAATTTGACAAGGTGACTCGTTTTCGCGATATGAATTCAACAGAGAACTCCGTTTCCTCATCCGAGGTCTAAAACATGAGTATTTTAAATACGCATTATAGTGGCAAATTACTATTTTGCCCTTTTTGGAAAAAGTCCAAATTTCCCGGGTTTTACAAAATTTCTTTTTGTCGGTCCAGGTATAATGAAAAGGAATAGTACCTATGGCTAAATAATTGGCTATATCAACATACCATGGTACTTCCGTTACTGCAAATAACTGTTCATCTAGAAAGGTTTCTTTAATTGGCATGGATTCATCCTTTGTATCATAAGTCAGCCTCGATAAATGATCAGCTACCACATTTTCAACTCATTTCTTGTCTTTGATGATCATATCAAATTTTTGAAGTAATAGCATCCAACGTAAGAGACGTGGTTTAACATCCTTCTTGTTGAACAAATATTTCAAGGCTGCATGATCAGTAAAAACAACGATTGAGAATCCAACCCAAATATGAACGAAACTTATCTAAAGCAAACACAATAGCAAACAATTCTTTTTCTATGGTAGAATAATTCATTTGTGCATCCTTCAAAGTCTTGCTTGTATAGTAAATCACATATGGTTTCTTCTCTTTTCTCTGGCCTAAAATAGCTCCTACTACATAGTCACTGACATCACACATTAATTCAAAAGGTAAAGACCAGTCAGGAGGTTGTATAATTGGTACAGAAATAAGCATGCTTTTCAATCTATCAAAAGCTAATTGACATGCATCATTCCAATCAAATGGTACATCCTGACATAGAAGATTACACATAGGCCTAGATATTGAACTGAAATCTTTAATGAATCTTCTATAGAATCCTGTATGATCTAGAAAGGATCAGACATCTTTTACAGTCATGGGTGGAGGGAGATTGGCTATCTAATCAATTTTAGACATATTGACTTCAATTCCCTCTGCAAAAATTACATGACCTAAAATAATACCCTATGTGACCATGAAATGACATTTTTCCCAATTCAAAACAAGATTTGTCTCTTCACATCGGGTAAGAACTTTTTCAAGATTTTCTAAACACAATTCAAATGAATTACCATACACTGAATAATCATCCATGAAGACTTCCAAAAATTGCTCCACCATATCACTGAAAATACTTAACATACAACGCTGAAAAGTAGCTGGAGCGTTACACAATCCAAAAGACATTCTTTTATAAGAAAAAGTGTCAAAAGGACATGTAAAAGTGGTTTTCTCTTGATCATCAATTGCAATTTCAATCTGGTTATAACCGGAATATCCATCTAAGAAACAATAATATGCATGACCGGCTATTCTTTCTAAGACTTGATCTAAGAAAGGTAGGGGAAAATGATCTTTTCTAGTGAGTGAATTCAACTTCCGATAGTCAATACACATACGCCAACCAGTGACTGTATGTATTAGGACTAATTCATTGTTTTGATTTTGTATAACAGTAACACTAGATTTTTTAGGCAGTACCTGTATGAGGCTGATGCTTGGTCAAAAACCTTGTTGTTCCTAACCTCTTAATATCATCCATCAATGTGTATGTATGATGTGTGTATGAAGGGAGTGTCACTCTCCCTTGGGATGATGTCAAAAGAAAGGGCAACGGAATGATGGATGGAATGAAATGTATGAAATGGAATGTGTGAAATGAACAAAAGTGCTCCCCAAGCGCAAGGAGTCTTTTGAGTGTCGTGTTTTACTTAGAAAAGTATTACAAGGTCGTCTCCTCAGGGAAGGAAGGGAATTGTGTGACAGTGATTTTGTGAAAAATGAAAAGTGTAAAATCTTGTAGTTGGTTTGAGTTTTTGTGATTTTGAGTTGTGATGAAATTGGAATAAAACAAGTGTTGGCTAATCCGAAGGGTTCATTCCAATGGGAATCCCAAACCAACTCGAAGCCTTCCTCGAATAGAGCTTAGATGAACGATTGATTCGTGGGAAGCTAGTGACGAAATGGAGGTGAGGATCCAAGCATAACCCGTGACCAGGCCTACGGGATATCAAAGACTCACAACCGCATCCACTCTCAACCTAGTCAAACTGAACCATCGTCCTCTGAGAGGAGGAAAGAAAATGAGTTGAAATGACACACTCAAGAGGAGGTCTCCCTTGGATTAGCCAACTTAAAAATCTAGCTACTCATGAAAGCAAGAAAGAAATGCATAATGTAAAGAGACATGGTATTGAAATAGAGATTAAAACTTAACTTAAAGCAAGAAATCTTAAACTAAGAAGAAAAATATTCAATACCCATTTTAAACTTGAAATGAAGAAAACTTAAATGCATTAATGGTAGATTCAAGAACATGGAACTAAACTTGAAATACACTTGAAATAAATAAGATTAACGTACAAGAATTAAAGATTACAAGATATTTAAAGCTAACTACAACTGAAATGAAGAGGAAAATGCAAAAATACAAACTTCTATATGTAACTATTCATCATCTTCCTTAGGAGCTTTCTAAGCTTAGGTAGCCACACTCTTCCAAATCTTGTGTGAATGCTGAATATATGGTGAAGAAGCCTTGCATTTTCGTCCATAGGGTCCTCTAGCATGTGTGTGCAGGCCTCCCATCAATGGGAGGTGAGTTGATGGCCCTTGACAGGCTAGCCTGCAACCCACCATGGCAGCCCCCTTCTCTCCCATCCCCATTAATGCCAATGTCTCCAAAGTCCAAGCATGGGTGATGGGAGGCATGTAAATGTGTAAGGGAAGTTAGGGGACAAGTGAGAGAAGTGTAGGTGGGACCCCCAAGTAAGTGGGAGAAGACTTGCAGGCATTCTGGACATTTTGGGCTATTTCAGAAGAGCGTACCGGTACGTCGAACTCCAGTAGGTAAATCGTACCGGTATGGCATATCGGTACTCTTCTACTCCGGAACAGTTTCGTGGAATTGTCATAACTTTTGATCCAACCGTCCGATTGAGCTGAAATTTTGATAAAATACAGAAGACATCCATATCTACAACTTTCATGTTTTGAATTTTTTCAGATTCGAAGTGGATCATGGTCAAAAAGGAGGAAAACCAAGGTACTGCAACCAAATGGTGTGGGTGTTGGTGCCTTTGTTACCAAACACCAATACCTCCTTGATTTCTTTCACTTTTAAGCCTCCAAATCCTCAAGTAATGTGTTCATGCCTTCACCACACATCCACACTTAGTTGCAAGGTTCTAAAATCCATCATTTAAGCTATAATTACCTGCAACCACAAGATTTCAATATTATTCACAACTTTGGCTAACTCTAAGTAATTAATTACAAAGTTGAGTTAAAATGCATGTAATGAGGCCATCAAATATACAATATTTTGTGCTCATCAGCTGACCCATTTGCTATCAGATATAGGATATATAATATCAGCATCTAACAGTTTAAGTACTTCAGCCCTGACTATTTCTTTCAAATGCGGGTTCAATCTTCTTTGTGGCTGTCGGGATGGTTTAAAATCTTCTTCTAAGTATATGCAATGTGTACATAGAAGATGACTTATTTCCTTTATATCTGCTACTGACCAACTGATAGCACTTTTGTGATTCTTTATGAATTCTGATAATTTTGAAGATATAATTATTGGATGAGTTTCATCCTCTCCCAAGAAGACATATTTCAAGTCAGTCGGGAGAGGTTTCAATTCTGGCTTAATAACTTTAACACTGGGCTTTACAGACTTGGGTTCAGCAGGCAGTAATTTTTCAAATTTAGGACTCCATGCTTCAATGACTAACATATCAACTGACTCATCATTTTGTACAGACTCCAATGCATGTGACTCCTTCTTTGTACAAAATTTTTCAAACAGACTTTGAGTTAAAAACTCAACACAATTCACTTCACTCATCACTTCATCTTCTCTGGGCTATTTTGCAATGTTAAACACGTTCAATTCCAAAGTCATGTTTCCAAATGAAAGCTTCATGATTCCACTCTTATAATTAATCAACGCATTTGATGTAGCAAGAAATGGTCGACCTAGAATGACAGGAATGTATGTAGAAGCATGCAGGACTGGTTGAGTATCTAACACAATGAAATCCATTGGGAAATAGAATTTATTGACTTGAACAAGTACATCCTCCATAACTCCTCATGGGGTTTTCGCATATCGGTCTGCAAATTGTAATGTGACATTAGTGGGTTTCAACTCACCCAACCCTAACTATTTATAAACTAAGTATGGAAGCAAATTAACACTGGCTCCCAGATCAAGCAGGGCTTGCTCAATCCAAATTTTTTTGATTATGCATGACACTGTAGGACTTCCAGGATCTTTGTACTTAAGAGGGGCCTTGTGCTGGATGATAGCACTAACCTGCTCCGTTAAGAATGCTCTTTTTTGTACATTAATCTTTCATTTGACTGTGCAAAGGTCCTTCAAAATTTTGGCATAGGATGGGACTTGCTTGATTGCATCCAATAGGGGGATGTTAATCTTTACTTGCTTGAACAACTTAAAGATTTCAGAATGATTGGTTGGAGATTTATGTTTCTTGACTCTTTGAGGAAAAGGTAATGGAATAGGACATGAAGGTTCTTTTTTTTTGGGGGGTTCTGGTTCCTTTCCAGTCACAGGTTCAGGCTCAATTGGTTCATATACTGAGATTGACTTGGCTTTTGGCTCAGGAATTAACATATCTTTAATGGTTTTTTCCATCACCTTACCACGTCTCAATGTGGTAATTGCTTGTACCGAAGTCGGAGATGGTTCAAAAGACACAATATTAGCCTGGTTTTGACTCTGTGGGGGTTTTGGTTGAGATGATAATTTTTCCTTCTTTGATGTGCTCAAGGACTAGGTCAATTTGGCTAAATGACTCTTGATATCTTCAATACTCTTTGAAGTTTGATCTTTGAAATCATTAAATGCATGGGTGTGCTGAGTATTGAAACTCATTTGACTCTGAATGAATTGGTTCATGGTGTCCTCTAGACTTCTTTTGTGTGGGGGTTGATATGGCTAATATGACTGCTGAGTCTGTGGCTGTCCTGAAGGTGGACCTGGTGGCTGAATCACAGGTTGTTTATTTTTCCAATTGAAATTCGGGTGATTCCGCCATCCTGGGTTATAGGTTTCAGAATAAGGATTGAAATATGGTTTGTTAAAGTTTGAAATGACATTAGATTGTTCCACCAAGATCTCTTTGAATGCTGGAATGGTGGGACATTCCCCCGTGGGATGTCTTGACAATGCACAGATTTCACATGACTACTTAGTTGTAGACACTACAAACACTTCCTTCATTTTTTTCATTTCTAAAGCGTTAAAATTTTTGGACAAGGTAGCCATTATGGCTCTTAGGTCATCATCCTCTTTTAACACATACTTCCCTCATTAGGATGTAGAAGGCTTGGTATCAACAATATTTGGAGAGGCCGAGTCCCACATTTGGGAACTCTCAGAAATATTATCAAAAAACTCGAATGCCTCCTTGGGACTCTTACTCATAAACTCTCCCTAGGCCATCATTTCAACAAACTGATGTAATGCAGATGGAAGGGCATCATAGAAAAAATCTACGAGAGTCCAACTCTCAAATGCATGATGCGGGCAAGCTTGGAGAAGATCCTTAAATCTCTCCCAACATTGATAAAAAGTTTCCCCTTCTTTTACAGAAAAATTCATGATTTGATGTCTCAATGCATTAGTGAGATGCGCAGGAATTTTTTTTTTGAGAAATTCAATTTGCAAAACTTGCCAACTTGGAATAGATTGGGCTTTTAACGAATTTAGCCACTGTTTAGCTTTATCCTTCAAAGATAGAGGAAAAAGTTTCAACCGGGCCATTTCAGAATTATCTTGCAAAGCACCACAAACTTCTTCAAATTCTTTAACATGCAAGTACGGGTTTTCAGACTCCAGACCATGAAATTGTGGTAACAACTGTATTCTCCCTGCCTTAATGTTAAAATTTGGAGCAGTTGTCGGAAAAGCAAAACATGACGGGACATTAGTGTGTGCGGGATGCAAATATTCTCTTAATGGTCAGACATTCTGAACTACCTCTTGTTCGCGTTGATTATTGTGAGCCATGCTTAACACAAATGATGCTTGTGACAAAGATAAAGATGATGGAGATGAAGGATTAGACTGATTTATAGACCCTACTGATGACTTAACAGACATAAACAATGAAAATGCAACAAACACTGAATATTCATATAATACAAACTAGACAACTTCCCTATTCGTTTTGCAATCACCGTAACTCCCCGGCAACGGCGCCAAAAAGCTTGATCTGAACTGAATAGTGTCGTACACCCAAGTATAAGTGGTCAAATTGCAATATAATTCTTGGTTTAAGTCCGAGGTCGAACCCACATAGAGCTAAATATTGGAATTCAAAATAGAAACGGTAAAGTTATTACAGATACAAAATATAATGGAATAGCTTGTGGTGTGAGCTTAGAACAACTAAAATAAATACTGAATTAAACTGTGGAAAGACAATAATTAAAAGGTACCTTCAGTTCGGGGATTCCACATGCAAGATATTGTTTTAGTTATTGGAAATGCCACTTTACAACAATTAACTCCCATTTTACTGGAAAGTCAATCGGTAGGTCTGATGTATATTGAACCATATCTAGGAACTGATTAGGTTAGCCGGTAGGTATTTGTTCCATGCAACAATCAAATAACCTGAGTAAACCAAAAGGCAAGCCATTCATGAGGTTTACTCAAATTATTCAATCGGCATTTTTGTATCATGCATCAGTTAAACAACCCTATTAAACCAGAAGGAAAGCCATTCAGGAGGAATACTACAATTATTCAACCGACAGGTTGATGATTCAATGATGACGAGATTCTAGTTTATGCATTGAATCAAAAGCATTAGTTATGCCTAGACTTAACCCGTCTATAACCAATCTACCGACTATTACATAAAGCCCAATCACATACATCATTGTATAATGCATGAAGTACATAATTAGTAGAGATAGTATGGTATTGATTAGCACAAAATATTGCATATCATGTATCTCTTTGCACCTTTTTATACTTGCTTTTTGTGCTAAAAATGGGAGAAAATGCATTTAATCTAACAATTAATGGAGTTTTGTGTGATTGTAGGTAATGAGTGGGTAATGGTGTGTGTTAAGCTTCCATCATAGTGCTTAAAGACAATGGAAAAGAAGGGGATGCTTAACGGGCAGCTTAGAAGGTCAAGAAACCAAGAAAATGGCAAATCAAGTGAAAATCTACCGGTAGGTTTGGTCATAGTTCTACCGGTAGGTTTTTTACACTGAAAATATTCTACTGCAGCCTCTGCCATAACCTACTGCTAGGTTTTGCCTACTGGAAAAAATCTACTGGTAGATTTTGTCATCGTTCTACCGGTAGGTTTTGCCAAAAATGGCAAAAGCCTGCAATTCATACTCTACCTACTTGGGGGGCCCACATCTGCTTCTCCCACACATACCCTAACATATTCTACATACAAGCATGCCTCCCTACACCTAGACTCTGAATTTGGAAGAAAGAGCATGGAAGAGGAAGAGACAGAAAGAGGGGCCACGGTGGGGTTGCAGGCATGGCCTGTCCTTGATTGTGTAAGTGTCCAACCCCTTCCCCATGCTTGGAAGTTAGCTCACATAGACCCTAAGGGGAACCATGGACGAAAATGGAAAAGGATTCTACACCATTATTCAGATTTTACACAGTTTTAGAGAGGGAAGCTCCAAGTAAGAAAACATAGTTTTAGAGAGAGAAAGTTTGATTTTTGCATTTTCTCACCCATTTCACTTGTAGCAAGTTGTATTTCTCTTGTAATCTTTATTTCTTGCACTTTAATCTCATGTATTTTAAGTGTAATCAAGTTTAGTTTCATGTTCTTGAATTTCTATGTTTACATTTGGGTTTTCTTTGAAAATCTTTGTTGTTGGGTATGAATTGAATTCTCTTGTGTAGTTTAACTTTTTATTGCATTAATACAAGTTCAAAGCTTTACTTCATATCTATTTCATCTCTAGTTCATCTCCATATTTCTTTACAATATGTATGCTTTTGCTTTGAATATGGGTAGCTAAGCTTTTTGTTGGCTAATCCAAGGGGAACTTCCTCTTGTGTATGCTAAATCAACTCTCCCCCATTCTTCCTTGTAGTGTAAAGTGTTTGGTTTGACTAGGTTGAGTGCGGGCATGGTTGTGAGCTCTTGATACACCGTAGACTTGTCACGGGGTATGATTGAACCTACATCTCACATTAGTTCCTCACTTCCTATGAATCAATCAAACACCTAGGCACCATTGGTCGAATGAATTGAGTTAATTTGGCATTCCCATTGGAATAAACTCTTCGGATTAGCCAACCTTGTTCTCTTGCATTTTATCAAAATCCTCACTCACCAAAACACAAATTCACAAGATTTTACACTTTCCTATTTTTACAAATCACATTCACTACAATTCAACCTTCCTTCCCTGAGGAGACGACATTGGAATACCCATTCCAAGTAAAACACGACAATTGCAAGTCTCTCTATTCGATTGGGGAGCACTTTTGCACACACACATTTTCATCCACATACATGTTTTTCCCATTTCTAGCATCGAACATGAGGGAGACTGACACTTCCCTATCCATATAAGCCATATACATATCAAGGGTTCGTGTTTGGAGATTAGGGTGAATGCAAGTTAATCATTTTTGACGATGTTGCCGGGGAAGGCCAGCATTGAATTAGAAGGTTATTTCATATAATGGAGGTAAGTCCCATGATTCTCATCATGGGCCGAGGTACGTTGCTCCTTGTATATATTTGTGTTTACTTTTTCTTTTCAATTGTAGTTAGTGTTTTTGTATGTGGGGACGGGACGACCAAAATAGACTTGTGAGACTTGCCATAGACCCAAACATGAATCTTGACCAAGACCCACCCGAGGATGCCGATGACAACTTCAGGGACAATGATGCTAATGTTCCAAGGGGTGGGGGAAAGCAAAACCCTAGAATTCCAAACCCTCGAACGCATTTTCCCCCTCCTAGGAATGAGGGAAACAATATCCCGATTGATCCTCCGGCGAGGTCAATGAGGGATTATCTTCAACCAACCCGAAGTACCACCCCCTCTTGCATACTTCTACCTGTCCAAGATCATGCCTTCCTTGTCAAACTGAGAATGTTACAACTTCTTCCTCAATTCCATGGAATTGAAAGAGAGAATCCTTATTTACACATTAAGGAATTTGAGGAAATTGTTACAACATTTCTAACAAATCATGTCATAGAAGACATAGCTCACATGAAATTATTCCCCTTCTCCCTTAAAGACAAAGCCAAAATTAGTTGAACTCATTGAAACCTCGATCGATAAGTTCTTGGGCACAAATGCTTTCCGAATTTTTAAACAAATTTTTTCCGGTGCCCAAGACCACTGCTCTTAAGAAAAAAATTTAAAATTTTCTGGAGAAATCCAATGAGCAGTTTTATCAATGTTGGAATCGATACAAAGAGTTGTTACAATCCATTCCACATCATGGATTCGAACCGTGGCAATGGGTTAGTTTCTTCTATGAAGGAATTACATCGGCCCACCGACAATTCATAGACATGATGTGTAACGGAGAGTTTCTTAACAAAGATCCGGATAAGGCCCTAGAGTACTTCAATACATTGGCACAAAATGCTCAATCTTGGGATGTCACATATCCAAATGATGTGCCAAGGTCCTCTCCGGGGAGTCAATCAAGTGGGGGAGGGATGTATGATTTCCGGGATCGAGAAGACTTGCTTGCCAAAATCACAAAATTGTCTGGGAAAGTGGAGAGTCTAGAGGTGAATAGGAGACATGAGGTGTCTAACATTACCAAGACCAAGGAATTTTGCTCTATTTGTGAGAGTGTTGAGCATTCCATCTCTGAGTGCCCCAACATTCCAGCACTTAAAGAGGTTTACCATGAGCAAGTCAATGCCTTCAACCAAAGTAGACAATCATTCTCCCCATAATCCAATACATATAATTCAGGTTGGAGTAATCACCCAAACTTTAGTTGGAAGAATGAGAATCCCATTCCTCACAAGTCTAGTTCATTTTCACCACCCAAGCAAAATCAATACCATGGTCAAGGTCCATCGTCTAGCTCCCAATACCCCCGGTCTAATCCACAAGGGTTTTCACAAAACCCGCCTCCACAAGGGTTTGGTCAACAAGGACCATTCAACCCGCCCACCTACTAACCTTCTCATAAGAGAAACTTGGAGGATGTTGTGCACCAATTCATCCAAAGCCAAACCACCATCAACAATCAAACCGCCGCCGCTTTCAATGATATTCTGACTCAAATCACAAAATTGACCAATGTCGTAGGGTCATCCCAACAAGAGAAGGGGAAATTCCCCGCTCAACCCCAAGAAAACCCGTGGGGTCAACACGTGATTGAGTCATCCAAGCCCACCAAGGAGAGTTGTGAGCAACTCAAGGCGGTCACCACCCTTAGGAGTGGCAAACAAATTGAAAAGACCATTTTGCCAAAAGTCCCACCAAAGGCTACATTGGCAAAAGAAAAAGAGATAGAGGACAACTTCGAGGGGGTGAGACAATTGAAAAAGAGAAAATTGTTGATTTGAATGTGCATGCATGTTCTATTCCGGCCCTTTTTCCCCAACGTTTGAAGTCACCCGCCAAGGTGACTAATGATTAGCACAAAATATTGGACATCATGTATACAATTATACCCCTTTTATACTCGCGTTTGCGGTGAAAATGGGAGAAAATGCGATAAATCAAGCAATTAATGAGTTTTTGTGTGATTGCAAGTAAAGTGTTGGAAATGGTAGAAGTTAAACCCCCATTGTTGTGCTCAAAGTCAATGGAGATGAATGGGAGGCTTAACGGGTAGCTTGGAAGGTGAAAAGATCAAGAAATGAGCAAACTAAGTAAAAACCTATCGGTAGGTTTCCTCATAAAACAACCGGTAGGTTTTGCACATTGGAATTCAACCTACTGCAAACCTTCTAGAAGGTTTTGCTGAAAACGCTAGATTCTGCAACTCATCATCCACTTGCTTGGGGGGCCCACCATTGCTTCTCTCACACATCCCCTGATATTGTCTATATACAACCATGCCTACAAGACTCTAACTTCTGACTTTTGAGGTTTTATGATGGGAAAAGAAGAGAGAGAAAGATGTAGGCATGGTGGGTGCAGGCTATGTTAATCCTAGCATGTCCAAGCCATCACCTTAGCCCCCCAATAATGGGAGGCCTGCACACACAGGCTAGGAGAGCCTCATGGATGAAAATGCAGAGGAGTTACACCATTCTAGACCATTACACAAGCTTTTAGAGAGAGAAGGTCCCAAGGAAGAAGATGAAGTTCTAGAGAGAGAAAGTTAGGTTTTTACATTTTCTTCTCCATTTTAGTTGTAGTAAGCTTTAAATCACTTGTAATCGTTACTTCATGCACTTTAATCTCCTTTATTTCAAGTGTATTCAAGTTTAACTACATCTTCTAGCATTTCAAGTTTTACATTTGGGTATTTGCCTTCAATATTTGTATTTTGACTATGAATGTCATTTCTCTTGTAGCTTCACTCTTTTCTTGCATTAATACAAGTCCCATGTTTCATTTCTTCCCCATGTCTTTTTACATTGTGTGTGTCTTTGAATCCATTATGAGTAGATAAGTTTTTAGTTGGCTAATCCAAGAGAGATTTCCTCTTGGGTATGCTATATCAACTCTCTTTTATTCCTCCTCGTAGTGTAAGGTGTTTGGTTTGACTAGGTTGAGTGTGGATGTGGTTGTGAGCTCTTGATACACCGTAGACTTGTCACGAGGTATGCTGGAGCCTACACCTCCACATTAGTCCCTCACTTCCTACGAATCAATCAAGCACCGAAACACCATTGGTAGAATGTTTTGAGTTGATTTGGCATTTCCATTGGAATGACCTCTTCGGATTAGCCAACCTTATTTTCATTGCATTTTTATCAAAAACTCCACTCACCAAAACACACAACTACAAGATTTTACACTTTTTCATTTCTTTTCAAATCACCCTTCGAAAACACTTGAACTTTCCTTCCCTGAGGAGACGACCTTGGAATACCAATTCCAAGTAAAACACGACATTTGTAAGTCTCTCTTCGCTTGGTGAGCACTTTTGCACATACACACATTTTCATTCACACACACGTTTTCCCCATTTCTAGCATCGAGTAAGAGTGACACTCACCTACTCATATAAGCCATATACATATTCGAGGGTTCGTGTTCGAAGATTAGGGTGAACGCAATTAAGCATTTTTGGCGGTGTTGCCGGGGAAGACAAAGCGTTGAATTAGAAGGTGATTTTGGACAATGGAGGTAAGTTCGTGATTCTCATCACGGGCCGAGGTACGTTGCTCCTTGTATATACTTTAGTTTACTTGTCATTTCATTTGTAGATATCATTTTTACATGTGGGGACGAGACGAACAAAATAGATTGGTTAGACGACCCCTAGAACCTAATATGAATCTTGACCAAGACCCACCTGAAGATGCCAGTGACAACTTTGAGAATGAGGAGGCTAATGTTGCAAGGGGTGGGGGAATGCCAAACCCCCGAATGCATTTTCGCCCTCCTAGGAATGAGGGAAACAATATCCCAATTGATCCTCAGGCGAGGTCAATGCGGGATTATCTCCAACCCACTCGTAGCACCACTCCCTCATGTATTCTTTTACTGGTCCAAGCTCATGCCTTCCTAGTTAAACCGGAAGTGTTACAACTACTTCCTCAATTCCATGGAATTGAAAGAGAAAATCCTTATTTGCACATTAAGGAATTTGAGAAAATAGTTTCAACCTTCCTCACTAATCATGCCATGGAAGACATAGCTCGCATGAAATTGTTCCCTTTTTCCCTTAAAGACAAACCCAAAATGTGGTTGAATTCCTTGAAGCCTCGATCAGTAAGCTCTTGGAAACAAATGCTTTCCGAGTTTTTGAACAATTTTCTTCTGGTGTCCAAGACCACCGCTCTGAAAAAGCAAATCCAAAATTTTTCGAAAAAGCCCAATGAGCAATTTTATCAATGTAGGGATCGCTACAAAGAATTGCTACAATCCATTCCACATCATGGTTTTGAACCATGGCAATTGGTGAGTTTCTTCTACGAAGGGATTACACCGGGCCATCGACAGTTCATAAACATGATGTGCAATGGGGAGTTTTTAAACAAGGATCCCGATGAGGCCCTAGAGTACTTCAATACATTGGCACAAAATGCACAATCTTGGGATATCACGGATCCCGCCGATGTACCGAGGTCTTCTCCGGGTAATAATCAACCAAGCGGGGGAGGGATGTACGATTTAAGGGATCAGGAAGACTTGCTTTCCAAAATCACCAAATTGTCTCGGAAAGTGGAGAGTCTTGAGGTCAATAGGAGACATGAGGTATCCAACATTTCCAAGACCGAGGAGTTTTGCTCTATATGTGAGAGTGTTGAGCATTCCATATCGGAGTACCCTAACATTCCGGCACTTAAAGAAGTGTACCATGAGCAAGTCAATGCTTGATTAGCACAGAATATTGCATATTATGTATGTCTTTTATTCCCTTTTATACTTGCTTTTGTTGTGAAATTGGGAAGAAATGCGACGCATTAAACAATTAATGATGTTAATGTGTGATTGTAGGTAATGAGTTGAATATGGCTTAAGTTAAGCCCCCATCATAGTGCTTAAAGTCAATGGAGATGAGGGGGTGACTTAACGGGAGGCTTGGAAGGTGAAGAAATCAAGAAAAAGCAAGTTGGAAGAAAACCTTCCGGAAGGTTTGCATCAACCTTCCGGAAGGTTTAGCCCTCTGGAGTTGGTTCTGCCTCAAGACCTTCCGGAAGGTTTTGCCTACTAGAATAAACCTTCCAGAAGGTTTGCATCGACCTTCCGGAAGGTTTGAGACACTAGACTGCTGTTTTCCCTATTCCTGCATAAACCTTCCAGAAGGTTTTGCCTAGAAATGCCAGACAACCTGCAACTCAAGCTCTGCCACTTAGGGGTCCCACCTATGATTCTCTCACTTGTCCCCTGACATCTCTTACACACATACATGCCTCCCTACACTTAAGGTTGGAATTTGGAGGCCCAAGCATTTATGAGGAAGAGATAGAAGAAGGAAGCCTGGGGAGTGCAGGCCAGGCTTGTCCTAGCCTGTCCAACAATCAACTCAGCCCCAATGATGGGAAGCCTCTCACACAGGCTATAGCACCTCCATGGACAAAAATGAAAGAAACTCTTGACATTTTTACAGCATTATTCAACAATATAGAGAGAGAAGCTACAGGAGGAAGACATAGTTTCAGAGAGAGAAGTTGTAATTTTTGCATTTCTTCCACCCATTTCACTTGTTGTAAGCTAGAATACTCTTGTAATATTCATTCAATGCACTTTAATCTCATTTATTGCAAGTGTATTTCAAGTTTAGTTACACATTCTAGATTCTGCCATGTTTATATTTCAGTTTTTCATCTCAAGCTTTTCAAATGGGTATTAAATGCACTTCTTTGTAGTTTAACTTTTCTAGCATTAATACAAGTTTCAACCTTCATCTATTCACAATGTCTCTTCATATTAAGTATGTCTTTGCATTAAAAATGAGTAGCTAAGCTTTAAGTTGGCTAATCTAAGGGAGAATTCCTTTTGGGTATGCAAAATCAACTCTTTTTCATTATTCCTTGTAGTGTAAAGTGGTTTGGTTTGACTAGGTTGAGTGCGGACGTGGTTGTGAGCTCTTGATACACCATAGACTTGTCATAGAGTAAGCTTGAGCCTACACCACATTAGTTCCTCACTTCCTACGAATCAATCAAACACCTAGGCACCATTGGATGAATGTTGTGAGTTGATTTGACATTCCCATTGGAATGACCTCTTCGGATTAGTCAACCCTCTTTCCATTACATTTTCTATCACAAAACTTCACTCACCAAAACACAAACCCAAAAGATTTTTACACTTTTCAATTTTCAGAAAATCACCTTCACACGATTCAACCTTCCTTCCCTGAGGAGAGGACCTTGGAATACCCCTTCCAAGTAAAACACGACACTCGAAAGTCTCCTCTTGGAGAGCACTTTTGCACACACACACACACGTTTTCCCCATTTCTTGAATGATATCCGAGGGAGAGTGACACTCACCTAACCGTATAAGTCACATACACATTACCGGAATCATGGTTGGAAATTAGGGTTGACAGAATAAATCAAGCAATGACTTCAATCAAAGTAGGCAATCATTCCGCCCACACTCTAATACATACAATCCGGGTTGGAGTAATCACCCAAACTTCAGTTGGAAGAATGAGAATTCCAATCCTCACGGGTCAAGTTCATATTCACCTTCCATGCCTCCCAAGCAAAATCAATACCATGGTCAAGGTCCTTCGTCTAGCTCCCAATACCCCTGGTCCAATTCACAAGGGTTTTCACAAAACCCTCCTCCACAAATTTTTGGTCAACTAGGACCAACTAAACCACCCACCTACCAACCACCTCATAAAAGAAATTTGGAGGGTGTAGTGCACCAATTCATCCAAAGCCAAACCACCATCAACAATCAAACCGCCGCCGCTTTTAATCTCATTCGGACTCAAATCACAAAACTGAGCAATGCCATAGGGTCGTCACAACAAGAGAAAGGGAAATTTCTCACTCAACCTCAAGAAAACCCTAGGGGCCAACATGTGATTGAGTCATCCAAACCCAGTAAAGAGAGTTGTGAGCAACTCAAGGCGGTCACCACCCTTCGGAGTGGCAAACAAATTGACAAAACTATTTTGCCAAAAGTCCCACCAAAATCCACATTGGAAAAGGAAAAAGAGATTAAGGGCAATTCTGAGATTATTGCATATTTAACGGCCTCATTACATGCATTTTAACTTAACTTTGCATTTAATTACTTAGATTTAGCCGAATTTATGAATAATGTTGAAATTTTGATGTTACAGGTAATTATAGCGTAAATCATGTATTTTGGAACCTTGCAACTAATGGATGAGTGGTGAAGACATGGACACATTAAATGAAGATTTGGAGGCTTAAAAGTGAAAGAAATCAAGGAGGTATCGGTGTTTGGTAACTTTTGAGATTTGCTGTGAGTTATGAGTTTTCCTGGACAGAATATAAGATTCTTTCCAAGAGGATTTTCTTAACAAAATAGGGGATAGATGCTAATTAAAAAGAGTCACTCTTTAGTGCAAGGATCTGGACATGTAGTCAGTTGTCTGGTTTGTCATAATTGTGCTTGATAACTCAATTAACTCTCGTGTCAACAGCAAGTCAATCGGAAGGTAAAGATGGATTATGAGAATTAAGAACATGATTCCGATGTCTTTCTAGAAGTTTACAAGAATTGCCTGTGCCGAGACTTAACCCGTCTACAAACAAGCAAGTGTTTCTACAAGACATCCAATCATGCTATTAATATTCCATTCTTTCAATGAAGTACAATAAGGGGGAAGATTAAAGGGTAGTCATGAGGATCTAGCCGGGGTACTTGCCTTGAACTGATGAGTCTTTCTATGCAGGAGTCATGCATGTCATAGAAAGAGCTCACAGTTATACAAAGTACCTTAGCTTTGCTAGATGCAATCAATCATCCGATAACAAGAAGAAATAAACGTTAAGCATCAAAACATTGCACAAATATGATTCCCGGATAACTTATACATGCCCTTCTCCTCTTACTAAAGAGTGAATGAGAAACTACTCACTCTTCATGGCTTGGGTAAAGCTAGAAAAGTGAGTGATGCTCATCCCTCCAAGTGGAGAACTTTAAAAGATAAAGTAACAACAAACGCGGAGCCAATCTTTAACAAAGAATGGGTGAATCACGTTCCACCCTTCACGGCTTTAATAAAGCTCTAGAAAAGTGGAAGAGTTTCACTCTTCTAAGAAAGAAAGAAGCTCAAGCAATGGAAGTGAAATGCATGAACAATAAAAGTAGAAGAAAGCTAGTCACATTTGGAGGGTGGCTTCCTCAACCAAGAATTGGAGGGTTGCTTCCTCAACCAAAATGTGAGCTATCTCTCTTCTATGCATGAGAAATGAAAGCATAAACATAAGCATAAGCACAAAACTACTGTTATAACAAGCAAGAGATGTTGGACTAAAGCCAAACTAATCTCTAAAATAAAGACTTCATACAAGGAAAAATGAGTTAAATCTACAATGAGAGTGGGAGTCTAAGCCTCCATCAACTTTCCTACCTCCTACTATGGCTCCTCTAGCTCTCCAACAAGGGGAGTATTTATAGGCAAGAGGAGGAGACAGGGGGGGTGAAAGAATAGTGTTTGCCGCCCAAGTCCAAGTGAACAGTCAACAACTCTGCTGCTAGTCTGTGGATAACGTTCGAACGCGAGTTGGCGTTCAAACGTTATTTCTGTTTTTGCACTGAGGGCGTTCGAACGTTTCTTCTGTTTTTGAACTGAGGGCGTTCGAACGCCAGATCTGCTCTGACCCCTTTCACTCGAGTGATCTGTTGGTCTTCTGTGAAGTTCAGTTCCAACTCTCTGCAGTGGTCTGGTCTTCCATCAACTCAAATGCACGTTCGAACGTGAGTTGGCGTTCGAACATGACACTCAAGTACTTCAGAGCTCCAGTCTTCTTTCCTAACTGCAACACGCCTTCTCTTCAGCAGTTGAGTCTGCTATAGTGCAATATGGACGTTCGAACGTGAGTTGGCGTTCGAACGTTCTGGCTGTGCTCCAAGCTTCTCCAATTTTGGGCTCTAATGTACTGGTGCTGCATCCAAGTGTGGTACTTGTTGTTCTTGGGTCCTTGTTCAGTTTATGGCCTGAAATGACATCACTTAAACTCCATTAAAGTACAACTAGTCTTAAAATGTCATAATAATATGTCAACTTTAAGTACTAATCACCACACTTCTCCCACTTGTTCCTTGACATCCCTTACACATATACATGCCTCCCAACACCCATGCTTGGACTTTGGAGGCAATGGCATTAATGAGGATGGGAGAGAAGGGGGCATCCATGGTGGGTGCAGGCTAAGCTCTTCCTAGCCTGTCCAATTCATCAAATCACCTCATATGGATGGGAGGTTTTCTCTCACAGCTAGAGGAGAGCCCTATGGACGAAATTAGAAGAGCTCTTCACCATATATTCAACATTCACAAGCTTTGAAAGAAGAGGCTACCTAAGCTTAGAAAGCTCCAAGGAAGAAGATGAATAGTGCTAGAGAAAGAAGTTGATTTTTTTGCATTTTCTTCCATACATTGTCTTGCAATTTCTTGTAAGACTGGTTTAAGCTCCATTTAATGTCTTTAATGTCATTTATTACAAGCACACTTCAAGTTTAGTTGAGTATCTTAGCTTCTACCATTAATACATTAAAGTTTTTCATCTCAAAGTTCTTCAAATGGGTATTAAATTCATTTTTCTGTAGTTTATGTTTCCTTGCACTAATTTCAAGTCCAATCTTCATTTCTTTACAATGTCTCTTCATGCCATTTATGTTCTTGCTTTAAACATAAGTAACTAAGCTCATAGTTGGCTAATCCAAGGGAAAATTCCTCTTGGGTATGCTACTTCAACTCATCTTCTTTCCTCCTCGTAGTGTACGATGACTCGGTTTGACTAGGTTGAGTGTGGACATGGTTGTGAGTTCTTGATACACCGTAAGCATTGTCATGGGGTATGCTTGAATCCTCACCTCCATTTTGGTCTCGCGCTTCCTACGAATCAATCGAACATTTAAGAACCATTGGAGGAAGGTCTTGAGTTTATTTGGCATTCCCATTGGAATGACCCCTTCGGATTAGCCAACACTTGTTTGCATTTTAATTTCATCAAAGATACAATCACAAACCAAACTCAAACTTCAAAGATTTTTACACTTTTCTTTTGTTCAGCAAAATCACCTTCAACACGATTCAACTCCTTCCCTGAGGAGACGACCTTGAAATACTTTTCCAAGTAAAACATGACAATCAAAAGTCTCCCTGCGCTTGGGAAGCACTTTTGTTCACACACACACACACACATTTTCATTCATTCAACATCATTCTGTTACCCCATCTCTTGCATCATTCCGAGGGAGAGTGACACTCCCCTATCCCTATAACACATACACACATTGAGGGATGATGTTGGGAGATTAGGGACAACAACGGAAACCATCAAGCACAAAACCATTTTGTCAAAAGTCCAACCAAAAGCCACATTGGAAAAGGAAAAATAGATTAAGGCCAATTCCGAGGGGGTGAAGTGAGTGAGAAAGAAAAAATTATTGATATTAATGTGCATGCATGTCCCATTTCGACCCCCTTTTCCTCAACTTTTGAAGCCACCCATGAAGGTGGCTAACTATTCTGACATTATTGAAATGTTCAAGCAGGTTAAAATCAACATCCCACTCCTCGATGTCACAAAGCAAATCCCTTCATGTGCCAAGATTTTAAAAGATTTGTGTACCATGAAGAGGAAATTAAATGTACACAAGAAGGCATTCCTCACCGAGTAAATTCTTGAGGACCAACACACCACCAAAGTTCAAAGACCCCGGTTGCCCAACCATTGCTATCACAATAGGAAATTGTCGGGTGGAGCAAACACTTTTTGACTTGGGGGCAGGTGTCAATCTCCTACACTATTCGGTGTACCAACAACTCCAACTTGAAGAGTTGAAGTCAACTCTAATCACTCTTCAATTGGCGGATCGAAGTGTTAGAACACCGAGGGGAGTAGTTGAGCATGTCTTAGTTCAAGTTGATAATTTCTATTTCCCAGTTGATTTTATTGTACTTGATACTCATCCGGTTGTTAACCCTAGCTCACAAATTCCTGTCATACTAGGTAGGTCGTTCCTTGCTACTTCTAATGCCATGATTAATTGCAGGAATGGACTTATGAAGATTGCATTAGAAAATATGACAATGGACCTCAACGTGTTCAACTTTTGTAAGCAACCGGGTGATGACGAAGAAGTACATGAGATCAACCGGATTGACACCTTGTTGGATGATCACTTGGAGCTATTGAGCACTTTGAAGTTGGGAGAGGAGGAGATTGTTGATCAAGAGGAGCTAGAAAGTTTACAAGAGGTAGAAAAATGGACCCCTATGATGAGCACGTAATATTGCATATTTAACGGCCTCATTACATGCATTTTAACTTAACTTTGCATTTAATTACTTAGAGTTAGTCAAAGTTATGAATAATGTGAAAATTTTGATGTTGCAAGTAATCATAGGGTAAATGATGGGTTTCGGAACCCTGCAACTAAGTGTGGATGAGTGGTAAAGAGATGAACACATTACATGAGGATCGGGAGGCTTGGAAGGTGAATAAATCAAGGAAACGCATTTTGGAAGAAAACCTTCCGGAAGGTTTGCATTGACCTTCCGGAAGGTTTAGTCCACTGGCATTGGTATCAGTACCTCAGTATTCCCCATTTTTGACCATGATCCACTTCGAATCTAAAAAAGTGCGAAACATGAAAGTTGTATATCTGGATATCCTCTGTATTGTGGCAACATTTCAGCTCAATAGGACAATTGGATCAAAAGTTATGACAATTTTACGAAAATTGGTCCTGAGCTGGCACCTTCCGAAAGACCTTCCGTAAGGTTTAGCCTACTGGAAACAACATTCTAGAAGGTTTGTTTCGACCTTCCGGAAGGTTTTTCCCAGAAACGCCAGAAAGCTTGCAACTCATGCTCCACTTGTTTGGGGGTCCCACCTATGATTCTCCCACTTGTCCCCTGACATATTCTACATACATACATGCCTCCTACACCCCAAAGTCAGCCTTGGAAGATAGAGGATGGGAAAGGGGGAGAGAGAAGGATGGAGGCATGGTGGGTGCAGGCTAGGCTTGTCCTAGCCTGTCCAAAGCCAATCAACTCACCTCCCATTGATGGGAGGCCTGCACACAGGCTATGGGGAGCCTCATGGACGAAAATACAAAAGCTATACACCATATATTTAGCATTCACACAAGCTTTCAAGGAAAAAGGCTACCTAAGCTTAGGAGTAGTTTAAACTTGTACATGATATTGAATAAGATTTGTTACGATGATGCTCAAAATGAATTGAGTCCAAATTAGGGAGAGGTAAACAACTTCTACACTACAACAACATGAAAATAAAAATATAACAATAAAAGAATCTAACTACTATGTACATGAAAACAAAACAAAAAGGACTCATGTCAATCCGGCTTCAATTCGGATATGAGCTTGCGCCCATTGATTTTTTTGATTTTAAAATTTTTTTGTTGTATAAATGCCCTTCCTAACCAATCTATCCAACAATACAAAGGATAATGATTCAACAATCTCAACCAAACAGAGGTGTATGCAAGTTTATGCAATTCCAACAATTGAGTGTATAATTTCTCTTTAAAAGTTTCTACACTTAACTCCATTTCAATGCCCTCCCCAAGTTGAAAATTGTGAACCTCAACACCAGTCTTTGATGAAAAATTGACATTGGGCTTATTAGCCTCATGTGAGATAATAATTTCATTAAATTTTTCACAATCTAGAGTGGTGGGAGATTCAACATCAATATGCATTCCATTCGGATGATCATCCTCAATACATTGACTATGCTCAAGATGTTGTTCTTCAAGCATAGTACTTACAGCATTAGTCAATGCATTAAGGTCATGGGTTACTTGGGCATTGAATTCCATTTAGTATAGCATAAACTCGCAAAGAGTATTTTCCAATTCTTGTTCGGTTGAGTCCTAATATGTTGGATAATGGCAAAATTCATTTGGTGGTGTGAGATTGGATGAAAAATTATAAGGTTCATTCTCCCAACCATAACTCGGATAACTCGTTGCAACATAATGGTTGGGGTAAAAGTTTTCGGAGGCCAATATTGAATTTGAACCTTCGCATGCAATGTCTTGAATGGTATAATTTAATGGGCACTCACTAGTGATGTGCCCATACTCATCACAAATCTCACACACATTTTTAAAATTTGGGGCATTTAACACATTATCATAAAAATTAGGAAACATAACACAAAACACAAACTAAAACCAACTATTTACAAATGAGACAACATACCTTGGCCCATGATGAAAATCACGAGACTTACCTATGCCATCCAAAATCACCTTCGAACTCGATGCTTAACCTTCCCCGGCAACGGCGCCAAAAATGCTTGACTTAATCCGTCGTTCCTAAATTCCGAACATGAACCCTCAATGTGTATATGGCTTATGTGTGTGGGTGAGTGTCACTCTCACTTGGGTTCGATGCAAGAAATGGGAAAACGGGTGTGTGAATGAAATGTGTGTGTGTGTGTGTGTGTGTGTGAACAAAAGTGCTCCCCAAGCGCAGAGAGACTTTCGAGTGTCGTATTTTACTTGAAATTCGTATTCCAAGGTCGTCTCCTCAGAGAAGGAGGTGAATTGTTTTGAAGGTGATTTTGGTGAAAAAGGAAAAGTGTAAAAATCTTTGATGTTTGAGTGTTGGTGAATTGTGTTCTTGATGAAAATAAAATGGAAACAAGTGTTGTCTAATCCAAAGAGGTCATTCCAATGTGAATGCCAAATCGAATCAAGACGTTCTTCCAATGGTGCCTAGACGTTCGATTGATTCGTAGGAAGCGCGGGACTAAAATGGAGGTGAGAATTCAAGCATACCCCGTGACAAGTTTACAGGGTATCAAGAACTGACAACCATGTCCACACTCAACCTAGTCAAACCAAACCATCGTACACTACGAGGAGAAATGAAATAGAGTTAATTTAGCATACCCAAGAGGAATTCTCCCTTGGATTAGCCAACTTAAAGCTTAGCTACTCATATTTAAAAGCAAGAACAAACAAAATGTAAAGAGATATATAGATGAAATGGACTGAAAATAGAGATGAAATGAAACTTAGAACTTGTATTAATGCTAGGAGATGGTAAAATAGAAAGAAAAATTCATTTCATACCCAAACATAAAAGTTGCAGAGAAAACCCAGTAGAAATTATGGAAGTGCAAGAACATAAGATTAAACTTGATTACACTTGAAATAAAAGAGATTACAATGCAAGAAATGAAGATTACAAATGAAATATAACTTACTACAACTGAAATGGGTGAAGAAAATGCAAAAATCTCAGCTTTATCTCTCTAAACTTCATCTTCTTCCATGGAACTTATCTCTCTAAAAACTACTCCTAAGCTTAGGTAGCCTCCTTCACTTTTCGAAGCTTGTGTGAATGCTGAATATATGGTGTAGAGCTCTTGCATTTTCGTCCATGAGGCTCCCCATAGCCTGTGTGCAGGCTTCTCATCAATGAGAGGTGAGTTGATTGGCCTTGGATAGGCTAGGACAAGCCTAGCCTGCACCCACCATGCCTCCCTCGTCCTCTCTCCTCCTTTCCCATCCTCCATCTTTCAAGGCTGACTTTGGGGTGTAGGAGGCATGTATGTATGTAGAATATGTCAGGGGACAAGTGGGAGAATCATAGATAGGACCCCCAAGTGAAAGAACTTGAGTTGTACGGTGTTCTGGTGGTTTTGGGCCAAACCTTCCGGAAGGTCAAAGTAAACATTCCGGAAGGTTGTTTCCAGTAGGCAAAACCTTTCGGAAGGTCTTCCGGAAGGTGCCAGCTCAGGACCATTTTTCATAAAATTGTCATAACTTTTTATCCAACAGTCCGATTGTGCTGAAATTTTGACACAATATAGAGAACATCCATATCTACAACTTTCATTTTTTGCCCTTGTTCCGATTAGAAGTGGATCATGGTCAAAAATGGGGAAAACAGAGGTGCTAACTAATTCCAGTGGGCTAAACCTTCCGGAAGGTTTTCTTCCAAAATGCATTTTTCTTGATTTCTTCACCTTCCAAGCCTCCCAATCCTCATCTAATGTGTCCATCTCTTCACCACTCATCCACATATAGTTGCAGGATTCCAAAAGCCATCATTTACGATATGATTACCTGCAACATCAACATATCCACATTATTCACAACTTTGACTAACTCTAAGTAATTAAATGCAAAGTTAAGTTAAAATGTATGTAATGAGGCCAATAAATATGCAATATTACGCGCTCATCACCCTACATTTGAGAAGCTTCCACAACAAGAGAAGAAAATTTGCCCATCAACTATACAAACTTCGAACTTGGAGTTAAAGCCTTTGCCATCAAACCTCAAATATTCATTCTTGGGGGAGCACAATACTTTTTCGGTGGTCATAAGTTCTTCATTGGATTCGAAGCAAGAAGATGATCTCTTGAGAGTGTTAAGGAGGCACAAGGGAACAATTGGTTGGACAATTGCTGATATCAAGGGGATAAGCCCCCTCATTTGCACACACCGCATCTACCTAGAAGAAGACTCCAAGCAGTCCCGACAACCACAAAGAAGGCTAAATCAGATCATGAAGGATATGGTGAGGGACGAGGCACTCAAACTACTTGATGTGGGCATCATCTTTTCGATTGTCTATAAAACCCGGGAAAATTTGAACTTTTTATGAAAAAGGGCAAAACGGTAATTTACTACTACAGTGCGAGTTGAAAACCCGTATTTCTCAAGAGCTCGGATGATGAAACGGACCTCACCATTGGATTCGTCTCGCGAAATCTAGTTATCTAGACAATTTTTGTCGAATTCCGAGATAGTTGAATTTTTTACGTTTTTTGAGGCGACGAGTGTCGGGTGACCTCAAAAAACATCCCAAAAATAAAATTTCTAAAATTTTATTATAATTTAAAGAAATTTCATATAAAAATATATTGAACTTAAAACGGGACGAAATTTAATCGTTTCAGGGTGAAAACGGACCCGGGAATAGAGAACGTGTGGCGCGACGTGGACCAAGCGTTAAAAGATATAAATAGGAACAAAAAATCTGATTTTTACACACAATTCTCTGCTGATTCTAGTGGGTTCATGTTGGAAGAGAGGAAGAGGGGGAAAGGAAGAAAAAAAGAGAGATTCAAGACTTCTCTCTACGATCTACGGAGTTCCGTCGGTCGGAATTCTTCGGGCCAAGTATTAAAGTCGATCTACGCGACGAGGGTTACGCAACCATACCAAAAAGGAAGAATTTCACCAAAGTTTCTGAGACAGAATTTTTGAGAAATCAAGGTTTGAGCTTGGGGTTGTATTATTGGAGCTTACCAACGTTCTTTTATGCTTCAAGAGGTAGGGTTTTCATCCTACTTAGGTTTATTTCCAACCTAGGATGATTGTATGAAATGGGTAGGTTGTTAGATTTGATTTAAAAAATACCTATTGTATTTGAAATGTGAAATGAATATTGGAAATGGGTAGAATAAATTCTATCTTGACTTGAATACATAGGAATTGCTAGAATTGTGATTTCTTGAAATTTTGATAAATGGGTATGTGGAAATCACTAAATGTGACTTTTTGATTTATGTGATGATTATGAGCATTTTTATGTGATAACATGATTTGGTGCCTTGAAGGTGTTTGACTAAATGCCTATGTGAAAATTAAGTGTATTATTGCATAGATTATGCATGACATGCTTGGAGAAAATTGTTGTTAAATGTGAATGTGGTATATGCTTATGATATATTCACATTGTGATGACTTTATGGAATTTATATGCTTTGAATATAATTTGCCATGAAAATGTTGAATGTGGTTAAATTAGCCCATATGGCATTTATTACATATAGGGCGTGATATTGATATTGCAATAGTTCATTACATTGCATATACACAGAGACTTCGCATTTGGTGGGTGTGTGTGCATGGTTTGATCAAACACCATTCTTGGTGGATGATACTTGGGCTCGGGGAAAGTTGGATCGAAGATTTAACTAAGTCGCATAGTTTGCATGAAAAACTTATGTCAGGTATAGCAAGCAGGGTTAGATTCTCCCTCGGGTGCAAGACCCGATTACTTGGTTCATACACTCCCCTATAATGAAATTCTGGAAAAGTGTATTGGTGTGCGGAACCGGCAGTGCGACACCAAAACTCCGCTACCCAACAAAGACACATGATTTTGTTTTATAAAATAGTCATTCGATGTGTAACGTCCAACAAAGACACATGATTTTGTTTTATAACAAAGACACATGATTTTGTTTTATAACAAAGACACATGGTTTATTTTAAAAATATCATTTGATGTATATCATCAATGGCGGATTTATACACATTGGCATTGCATTTTGTTGTGGGAGCTGGAGAGGGCTTAGGTTGAAGTGCATGAGTGAGTCTCATCTCATTTCATGGCATAGCATGGTGATTTCCAACATTGAATTGCATATTCTTGATTGGAATGGTTGCTGCTTGTTGAATGTTGCGTGTGGACATTTCATATGCACTTAGGTTGGGGAGTGGCCTCTTTAGGTGATACCCTATTGAGCGTGGCTCACCCTTTATGGGAAAACATTTCAAGTGCAGGCTATACACTGGTGGACGGCTCACATTCGGGGCCTCAAAGATGAAGAAAAGCTGACTTGTGGCTTTTAATCCATTTTTGTAAAATATTTGCAAAGTTAGTTTTTGGGCATGTAATGTATGTAAAAGAATTGTAATTTGAACTTGTATTAACTATGTTTGATGTATATTGGACCTCAGATGAGTCATGTGATTAAATGTTGTTATATGAGTATGGATAAATGGACCCGGTGTGGTCAATGTTGTAGATTGGACCTTGGATGGGTCATGTGATTGTATGATTGCACATGTTGTGTTTTGGGTAGAGCTCCCGTACAAAGGAGACTGCCCGAATTTTGTTAAATTATGGATCCTAGTAAATGGGTCATAATGGCGTGATATCGAGTTACATGGTATCCACGGGTATTCCGCGGGTTGATGGGTGATCAACGGGTTGACAAAGGACCCCCGGTTTTTGGGGTGTCACATTGTCGACAGTAAATGGGTTAGTCCCACTCAAGTGGTACCAAAGAAATCGGGGGTCACCGTGGTTGCAAATGAGGAGAACGAGTTGATTTAAACAAAAGTAGTCACCGGATGGAGAGTTTGTGTCGACTATCAGAAACTCAAATCTTGCACAAGAAAGAATCATTTCTCTTTACCATTCCTCGACCAAATATTGGAAAGAGTAGCCGGACACTTGTTTTATTATTTGCTGGATAGCTACTCCGGCTACAATCAAATTGAGATCGCTTTGAAAGACCAAGATAAGACTACATTCACGTGTCCTTTCGACACCTTCGCATATCGCCGAATGCCATTCGGGTTATGCAATGCCCCGGGGACGTTTCAGGGATGTGTGATGGGAATTTTCAGTGACATGGTGGAGAAAATTGTGGAAGTCTTCATGGATAAATTTTCTGTATTTGGGGATTCATTTGAAGGTTGCTTGGAGAACTTAGAGAAAGTAATTGAGAGATGTGAGGAGAAGAATTTGGTTCTCAACTGGGAGAAGTGCCACTTCATGGTGACACAAGGGATAGTGCTCGGGCACAACGTTTCGGCAAAGGGGATTGAAGTCGACAAATCTAAGGTTGATGCAATTTCCAACCTCCCCACACCGAAAGTCGTCAAAGACATCAGGTTGTTTCTTGGCCATGCCGGTTTTTACCGTCGTTTCATAAAAGATTTTAGTGCATTGGCACGACCCTTGACCAATTTGCTTTCCAAAGATGTCCCATTTGTGTGGTCGGATAATTGTGAGGCATCATTTAAAAAACTCAAAAGCATGCTTACTACACCTCCAATTATACGACTACCCAAGTGAGATTTACCATTTAAGCTCATGTGCGACGCGAGTGATTAAGCGGTCGGCGCTGTGCTTGGTCAACGGGAAGACAAGAGACCATATGTAATATACTACGCTAGTAAGACTCTAAATGAGGCACAAATGGATTACACTACCACCGAAAAAGAGTTGCTAGCCGTAGTATTTGCATTGGATAAATTTCAGTCTTACATCATTGGTTCACCTATTGTAGTCTACACTAATCACTCTACTTTGAAGTATCTTTTGTCTAAGGAGGACGCAAAACCGAGACTCATCAGGTGGATCATCCTCCTACAAGAATTCAACTTGACAATCAAAGACAAAAAGGGAGTTGAGAACGTGGTGGCGGACCATTTATCCCAACTTGTGGTTCAAGATGCCGATGAGCATATTCCTATCCCAAACTCTTTTCCTGACGAATATTTATTTTCCATTCATTATGTTTGTCCTTGGTATGTTAACATTTGCAATTACCTTGCTACAGGACAAATTCCACCACACTGGAGCCTGGAGGATAGACCGAGATTTATGGCGGATGTGAAGTACTTTTACTTCGACAACCCGTACTTGTTGAAATAACCCTGATCAACTCATGAGGAGATGTGTACCTGAGAATGAACAATGGGACGTCCTTGTATTCTGCCATTCCGAAGCGTGCGGTGGACACTTCTCTTCCAAAAAGACTTCGGCGAAGGTTTTACAATCCAATTTTTATTGGCCTTCTTTAATTAAGGATTGTGTTTTATTTTGTAAGGAATGCGATAGGTGCCCAAGATTGGGTAGTGTAACCCGTAGGAATATGATGCCCTTGTCCCCCGTGTTAGTAATTGAGATATTCGATTGTTGGGGCATTGACTTCATGGGTCCATTCCCCATGTCATTTAGCTACCTTTATATTTTGCTAGCAGTGGACTGTGTGTCCAAATGGGTAGAGGCCATTCCAACCAAGACTAATGACCACCGGGTCGTGGTCAAGTTCTTAAAAGAGAACATCTTTTTGAGGTTCGGGATGCCTTGAGCAATGATAAGTGACGGTGGTTATCATTTTTGTAATAGGCCATTTGCATCTTTAATGCATAAGTATGGCGTCACGCACAAGGTGTCCACCGCTTATCACCCACAAACCAATGGCCAAGCCGAGTTGGCCAATAGGGAGATCAAGAACATCCTAGAGAAAACGGTGAACCCTAATAGGAAGGATTGGTCACTTAGGCTTACCGCACTGCTTACAAAACAATTCTAGGTATGTCACCCTATAGGCTCGTCTATGGCTAGGCTTGCCATTTGCCAGTTGAAATGGAGCACAAGGCCTATTGGGCCATCAAGACTTTAAACTTCAACTTGAGAATAGCTGGAGAGAATAGGAAATTGGAGTTAAATGAGTTGGAGGATACCGTAGAGATGCATATGAGAGCTCAAGAATTTCCAAAGAAAGAAAGGGCTAAGATTTTTCATGATAAATCCATTTTAAGGAAAACATTTGAGCCCGAACAAAAGGTGCTCTTGTATAATTCTCGACTCTCCATTTTCCAAGGAAAACTCCTATCCCGTTGGGATTGCCCCTATCTTGTCAAGGTGGCCTACCCCAATGGAGTCGTGGAAATCACAAACCCCGAGGATGGTAAAACATTCAAGGTCAATGGCTAAAGACTTAAGTCATTCTTCGAGGGTTTTGAGGGTCAAAGGGTGGAGGAAGAGTTGGTGGATCCGGTTTACCCGAACCTTTTGGAGGATTAACTGTTCATGTAGATTTTAGTGTACAATTTTTTTCTTTTACCATTTACTTTTCAAGTTTTTTTGTTTACTTAATGTCATCCTTTTGTAGTTTTCGTTCTTTTAATGTGCAGATACGGTGTTTTTGTCAAAGCTCAATACGAGGTGTTCTCTAATCCTACTTATCTTTTAAAAAGTCCTTCATTGCATACCATATCTTTTTGTTGCATTGAGGACAATGCATGAATCAAGTTGGGGGGTGAGGTGCACCATTTGTATATCAATTGTATGATACACCAATTTTTGTGAAAATTTTTATTTTTGATGATACCAATTTTTGTGGTGAAATTCACCTTTCACATGTTCTACAGATTTTTGTTTAAGAGTAGTTGAGATATATGTGAAAATTTTGAAAATTTTTGTGAAAAATATCTGAATGTTGACCTATATTCCCCCATTCAAAGTGTTGTGGAATTATTAATATGATCTTTGCTTTGAATTGTGAATACATGAGCACATTATAGAAGTTTATCCTATCCTAAGTGTATCACATACTTGTTTGCTTTTGAACTCAGCCATAAGTGCACCTTGAATGTGTAATTTCGACAATTTATGGATTGAGTTCACATTTTAGAGCTTCACATGAATAGTGGAGATGAGTAGGTCACCATGAGAGCTTTAGTGTCAATCCTTGTTGGAGGGAACTTACATTTACTCAAAGAATAATTTTTCAAATTCAAATCTGTTCAATAATCTCAATCTGCTTGTTTTAGGTTAGAGTGTGTTGGGTAGTTGATTGACTTTGTTCTGAAATGCAAAATGTTCTCCCATGCTTATCTGGAAATGATCTTAGGCCATCTTTGATTTACTTTGAACCTTAACCCTTGTTCTTGTGAAAATATTATCCCTAGTGCCGTGATTGAGCCTTGTTGAAAATTCGTTCTCATGCCACACAATTGACCAAGCCAATGCAAAATGATAAAAATTTACCACATCTTGGTTGTTCCGAGAGTTGACTATGATTGAACATGAAAGAGAAGGAATGGTGATGTGGAAACCCAACAAAGGGATGAATAATGTGGAATTCAAATGTTGAATGAAAAAGAATGAAGAATCCAAGAAAAGGGAGAGTAAAGGGGTGAAAGAAGAAGGAATGATCAAAGGAAAAAGGAAAATGTTAAGGAAAAGAAGAAAAAGAAATAAAGAGTGAAGTGATGGTGTTAGACTGCAAATCCCATGAAAGGGAGATGTTTTTGAAATAAAGGTCATTCACCCGGAACAACCCTTTTTGTTATTCTCTATCCTTCGTTTCATTTGCTTCAATATCACCCCAAGGCCCCATTATAACCTTTGAAGTCCAAAATTATCTAGAGACAGAATGGGATAGCATACTTTTAAAGAACAAGAAGGGTTGATTTTGCTACCTAATGCCCTAGCATTCCTTTCATGAGATTATGCCAAGGTTGTTTCATTTTTATGCATGTACTTCATTTTTGGATTATATGTGAGTATACTTCATTTTGTGCACAAGATTATATATCACATATACACATGGAGAGCAAGCCAGGATAACCAAATTGTGATTCATTGTTAAGAGAAACCCTTGGTGAGTTTCTCACCGAATCTGAATTTGGATAGCCAAGTGAATGTGAATTCCGTTGTGAAAATTCTTAAATTACATGTCCATTTCACACACACACGAGTTTGAATATGAATGTGTAGGTGGATACTCTAGAATAGTATTTAAAGCCATGGTGATGCTCATGTGGGCTTAGTTCAGGTATTTGAACAATTGTTATGCAGCCCTATACTTGTGAGATGGGAAAATATTGCTCAACTTTCGATATTTGATAAAATTAGGAATGCCCTTGTCATTTCAATCTATGTTTTACATTGTGGGTATTCATTTTGGTAGTTGAATTTAGAAATCCATGACTGTTGTTTTGAAAGCATCAAAATTTTAAATCATATCGCAATTTCGGAAATAACTTGGGGCATGATAACTCAATTGTGGTTCACAAGAGTACTTCATGTTTTTGGTAGAGTAGAGGTCATGAATAGGGTTTTAGAATGTATAGGGGTTGATGTAGATTGGAGTGGAATTGAGAATGGGAGCACGTAAGTTTTTTGCAAACAAGGGTCCAAAACCTACCGGTAGTTTTTTGTCCAGTGCACAAAACCTACCGGTAGGTTTTGCCTAGAAGGTTAAAAATGAGGGTTTTAAGTTCAGTTTTTTTCGGGAAACCCTTCACATTTCTCTCAAATCTTAATCTCCCAAACTCTCTCCTCTCTCTCTAATCTCTTCTAAGTTTCAAAGAACAATCACCCAACCCTCAAATCCTCCATTCCTCTTGACTAGGGTTGTTTATTACTCAAATTTGATTGAAAATTTGTTAGATTTCGCTTTAAACCCTTGTTTACCCATTCCTCCCCCAAATTCCATTTCTACTTCGATTTCTCCAAAACCTTGAACTCCATTGCAATGGCTCGCATGGGTAGGATCTCCCTTGATGCTTTTTAGCCCATTGAGCAACTCTTGATGTGGTTTTTGTCAATCTTGGGTGTGGGGGCACTGTTGATATTCATGGCCTGCACAAAACACACGGGTTCGGTTCCAACACCACCTGCGGGCACTAATACCCGCAAGAGGAGTGAGGAGGGGCCTAGTGGAGATAGGAGTGAGAGGAGGAAGAAAGCAAGAAACGATGCTCGCTCCTAAAGCATCGAAGAGAAGAATGTCACATGTGAGCACTATGTGGATAGGCTCACTCTTGGGTATAATAACGAAGTGGTAAGGATCATTGAGGGCCACGAGATTGGGATATGGTTTGAACCAATCGGTGGGTTCAACTTGGCATTGTGTAGGGAATTTTATCAAAAATTGAAGGTGGTGGACGATGATGGTTGTATTTTGAGGACGAATGTGAGGGGGAAGACCTTTGATGTGACCCCAGATTTGATTGCTAGCCTGATGAAGTATCAGAGGCCTCCCCCCAATGTCCTGGTGTACCCACACAACATCCTTGGGGTAAAGACAATCCCGGAGTATGTGGAGCTGATGTACGAGGACCTGACCCAATTCAAAGGGACAATTCAAGTCGGGGGCCTCAAACACTCCTACGGGATGATGAATAAGGTCCTCCACTACAATTTGATCCCCAGGGGTGCTGAGAAGAACCCAAACGTGGAAAAGCTCGCCCTCTTGCACGCTGTTATGACTGGGAAGGCTATGGATGTAGCCTTTTTAATCTGAGAGTTTATGAAAGAATTCGCTCAGGCTAGAAAGTCGAAGGTGAATCTCCCTTATTGCAATCTTGTCACTAGGATGTGCGACTATTGCAAGGTCAAGGGATACATCTTTGATGTTCTGACACCCCCTGAGACAGGAGCTATTGGGAAGTCCAGCTGCATTAAGAGGGCTGGTATGAGCAGGGGTGAGAGAGCCAGAGCCGTAAGACCTGAGCCATCCGCTGCAGGGCCTTCTACTTCTGAACCGTCTACGTCCGGACCTCCCACATCTGCCCCAGTCTTTACAATGTCACAGCGCTTGGACTCTTTGGAGGGGACGGTGCACGGGATTTCGGTGATGATGACTAGGCTTTTCCAGCATACCTTCCCTGGCGAGCCTATCCCCGGTGGACCTCCGTCTCCGGCTGCTGGACCTTCCACCTCTGTCTCCACAGCTTCCACTGTTGTTGAGGTGGGGGATTCTGATGAGGATGACGATGATGACGGGGAGGAGGAGAACGAGTATGGGAGTGATGATGATGAGGCTGGAGAGGAGGAGGATGCTGGAGATGAGGACGACGAGTAGGGTGTCATCGTGTTACTTGTTTTGTTTCTTTTGGTTTTAGGTTGTACACAGTTAGGGTTAGTTTTGTCAGCCTAGTAGAAGTGCCTCTAGGATGATTGGGCCGTTTTGTTTGTGAACTCTAACTCATTGTACTGAACTTTTGAAAATGATTAATGAAAAGTACCACAGTTTTTTCATTTTATCTTGCCCAAGTTTATTTCTCTAATTGCATTGTGATTTTTTCATTTTGAATGTTTGATGATTTACTTGTATGAATGGGTTGTTGTAAGTTTTATACCTTGTGTTTTAAAATAAGGTTTGCTAGGGATTAGCAAAACTCAAGTTGGGGGGTTTGATTAGCACAAAATATTGCACATCATGTATACAATTATACCCCTTTTATACTCGCATTTGCGGTGAAAATGGGAGAAAATGCGATAAATCAAGCAATTAATGAGTTTTTGTGTGATTGCAGGTAAAGTGTTGGAAATGGCAGAAGTTAAACCCCCATTGTTGTACTGAGAGTCAATGGAGATGAAGGAGAGGCTTAACGGGTAGCTTCAAAGGTGAAAAGATCAAGAAAGGAGCAAACTAAGTAAAAACCTACTGGTAGGTTTGCTCATAAAACTACCGGTAGGTTTTGCACATTGGAATTCAACCTACTGCAAACCTTCCGGAAGGTTTTGCTCACTGGAGTAAAACCTACCGATAGGTTTGACCATCGACCTACCGGTAGGTTTTGCTGAAAATGCCAGATTCTACAACTCATCCTCCACTTGCTTGGGGGGTCAACCATTGCTTCTCTCACACATCCCCTAACATTGTCTACATATAACCATACCTACAAGACCCTAACTTCTAACTTTTGAGGTTTTAGGATGGGAAATGAAGAGAGAGAAAGATGGAGGCATGGTGGGTGCAGGCTATGCTAATCCTAGCCTGTCCAAGCCATCACCTTAGCCCCCCAATTATGGGAGGCCTGCACACACAGGCTAGGAGAGCCTCATGGAAGAAAATGCAGAGGAGTTACACCATTCTAGAACATTACACAAGCTTTTAGAGAAATAAGGTCCCAATGAAGAAGATGAAGTTCTAGAGAGAGGAAGTTAGGTTTTTACAGTTTCTTCTCCATTTCAGTTGTAGTAAGCTTTAAATCACTTGTAATCTTTACTTCATGCACTTTAATCTCCTTTATTTCAAGTGTATTCAAGTTTAACTACATCTTCTAGCATTTCAAGTTTTACATTTGGGTATTTGCCTTCAATATTTGAATTTTGACTATGAATGCCATTTCTTGCATTAATACAAGTTCCATGTTTCATTTTTTCACCATGTCTTTTTACATTGTGTATGTCTTTGAATCCATTATGAGTAGATAAGTTTTTAGTTGGCTAATCCAAGGGAGATTTCCTCTTGGGTATGCTATATCAACTCTCTTTCATTCCTCCTCGTAGTGTAAGGTGTTTGGTTTGACTATGTTGAGTGTGGATGTGGTTGTGAGCTCTTGATACATCGTAAACTTGTCACGGGGTATGCTTGAGCCTACACCTCCACTTTAGTCCCTCACTTCATACAAATCAATCAAGCACCGAGACACCATTGGTAGAATGTTTTGAGTTGATTTGGCATTCCCATTGGAATGACCTCTTCGGATTAGCCAACCTTATTTTCATTGCATTTTTATCAAAAACTCCACTCACCAAAACACAACTACAAGATTTTACACTTTTTCATTTCTTTTCAAATCACCCTTCGAAAACACTTTATCTTTCCTTCCCTGAGGAGACGACCTTGGAATACCCATTCCAAGTAAAACACGACATTTGCAATTCTCTCTTCGCTTGGGGAGCACTTTTGCACACACACACATTTTCATTCACACACGTTTTCCCATTTCTAGCATTGAACCCGAGTGAGAGTGACACTCACCTACTCATATAAGCCATATACACATTCGAGGGTTCGTGTTCAGAGATTAGGGTGAACGCTATCAAGCAACTAATTACTCTGACATCATTGAAATGTTTAAGCAGGTGAAGATAAACATTCCACTCCTCGATGCCATCAAGCAAATTTCATCATGTGCAAAGATTTTGAAGGACTTGTGCACAATGAAGAGGAAATTGAATGTGCATAAGAAGGCATTCCTCACAGAGAAAGTGAGCTCCATTTTGAGGACCAACACACCTCCGAAATTCAAGGACCTCGACTGTCCTACCATTGCCATCACCATAGGAAATTGTTGGGTGGAGCAAGCACTTCTAGACTTGGGAGCGAGTGTCAACCTCCTACCCTACACGGTGTACCAACAATTGCAACTTAAAGAGTTGAAGCCAACTCCAATTACTCTTCAGTTGGCGAACCGAAGCATTAGAACACCAAGGGGAGTAGTTGAGGATGTCTTGGTTCAAGTAGATAATTTCTATTTTTTCTGTTGATTTTATTGTACTTGATACTCATCTGGTTGTTATTCCTAGTTCTCAAATTCCTGTCATTCTAGGTAGGTCTTTCCTTGCTACATCTAATGTTGTGATCCATTGCAGGAAAGGTCTAATGAAGCTTGCTTTCGGGAATATGACAATGGACCTTAATGTATTCAACTTGTGCAAAAAACTGGGGATGATGAAAAAGTGCATGAATTCAATCAGATTGACACTTTGGTGGGAAACCATATGGAGCTAATGTGCAATTCAAACTTGGAGGAGGAAGCATGTGTTGATGATAAGGAGCCGAAAACTGTACAAGGGGTAGTAAATTGGGCCCCGACATTTGAGAAGCTTCAACAACAAGAGAAATTTTTTTTCCCATCAATCGTATAAACACACAAACTTGGAGTTGAAGCCACTCCTTTCTACACTCAAGTATGCATTTCTCGGGGAACACAAGACCTTCCCGGTGGTGATAAGTTCCTCTTTGGAGCCAAAGCAAGAAGATGATCTATTGAAAGTGTTGAGGAGGCACAAGAGAGCAATTGGTTGGACAATTGTTGATATCAAGGGGATAAGCCCCCTCATTTGCACACACCGAATCTATTTAGAGGAAGACTCCAAGCCGTCCTGACAACCACAAAGAAGGCTAAATCCTATCATGAAGGATGTGGTGAAGGATGAGGTGAATAAACTACTTGATGTGGGAATCATCTTTCTAATTGCCGACATTAAATGGTTTAGTCCCACTCAAGTAGTGCCAAAGAAGTCGAGGGTCACAGTGATAGCAAATGAAGAGAATGAGTTGATTCTAACGAGAGTAGTCACCGGATGGAGAGTTTGTATTTACTATTGGAAACTCAACTCTTGCACAAGAAAGGACCATTTCTCTTTGCCATTCCTCGACCAAGTATTGGAGAGAGTAGCCGGACACCTTTTTTATTGTTTCTTGGATGGATACTCCAGCTATAATCAAATTGAGATCGTTTTGGAGGACCAAAAGAAGACAACATTTACGTGCCCTTTCGGCACCTTTGCTTATTTCCGAATGTCTTTCGGGTTGTGAAATGCCCCGGGAACTTTTCAGAGATGCATGATGGGGATTTTTAGCGACATGGTGGAGAAAATTGTGGAAGTCTTCATGGATGAATTTTCTGTATTTGGGTGCTTATTTGCGGGGTGTTTAGAGAATTTGGAGAAAGTACTTGAAAGATGTGAGGAGAAGAATTTGGTACTTAACTGGGAGAAGTGCCACTTTATGGTGACGCAAGGGATAGTGCTTGGGCACATTGTATTGACAAAGGGGATCCAAGTCAACAAATCCAAGGTTGAAGTAATTTCCAACCTCCCCACACCGAAAGTCGTCAAAGACATCAAGTCGTTTCTTGGCCATGCTAGTTTTTATCGTAGATTTATAAAAGACTTTAGTGTATTGGCAAGACCCTTGACTAATTTGCTTTCCAAAGATGTCCCATTTGTATGGTCGGATGATTGTGAGGCATCATTTAAAAATCTTAAAAGCATGCTCACTTCACCTCCAATCATGCGACCACCCAAGTGGGATTTACAATTTGAGCTCATGTGCAACGCGAGTGATTACGCGGTCAGCGCTGTGCTTGGTCAAAGGGAAGACAAGAGGCCATATGTAATATACTACGCTAGTAAGACTCTAAATGAAGCACAAATGAATTACACCACCACTAAAAAAGAGTTGCTAGCCGTAGTATTTGCATTGGACAAATTTAAGTCTTACATCATTGGTTCTCCTATAGTAGTCTACACTGATCACTCTGCTTTGAAGTATCTTTTGTCTAAGCAAGACGCAAAACTGAGACTCATTAGGTGGATCGTCCTCCTGCAAGAATTCAAATTGACCATTAAAGACAAGAAAGGACTGGAGAATGTGGTGGTGGACCATTTGTCCCGACTTGTAGTTCAAGATGCCGAAGAGCATATTCCTATCCCCGACTCTTTCCCTGATGAGCATTTATTTTCTATTCATTATGTGTGTCCTTGGTACGCTAACATTTGTAATTATCTTGCCACATGACAAATACCATCGCATTGGAGCCTAGAGGACAAAAGGAGATTTACAGCGGATGTGAAGTACTTCTACTTCGACAACCCGTATTTGTTCAAGTATTTCCCAGACCAAGTGATGAGGAGATGCGTACCTAAAAATGAACAATGGGAAGTCCTTTCGTTTTGCCATTCCGAGGCATGCAGTGGCCTCTTCTCTTCAAAGAAAACGTCGGCTAAGGTTTTGCAATCTGGTTTTTACTGGCCTTCTTTAATTAAGAATTGTGTTTCATTTTGCAAGGAATGCAATAGGTGCCAAAGATTGAGTAGTGTGACCCATAGGAATATGATGCCTTTGTCCCCCGTGTTAGTAATTGAGATATTCGATTATTGGGGCATTGACTTCATGGGTCCATTCCCTATATCTTTTGGATACCTCTATATTTTATTGGTAGTGGACTACGTGTCTAAGTGGGTAAAGGCTATCCCAAACAAGACCAATGACTACCGGGTTGTGGTCAAGTTCCTAAAAGAAAACATTTTTTTGAGGTTTGGGATGCCTCACGCAATGATAAGTGACGGTGGTTCTCATTTTTGCAATAGACCATTTGTATCCTTAATGCATAAATATGGCGTCACACACAAGGTGTCCACCGCTTATCACCCACAGATTAATGGCCAAGTCGAGTTGGCCAATAGGGAAATAAAGAACATCTTAGAGAAAACGGTGAACCCTAATAGGAAGGATTGGTCACTTAAGTTGACTGATGCCTTGTGAGCTTACCACACTACTTATAATACCATTCTAGGTATGTCACCCTGCAGGCTAGTCTATGGCATGGCTTGTCATTTGCCAGTAGAAATGGAGCACAAAGCGTATTGGGCCATCAAGACCTTGAACTTTAACTTGAGAATAGGCGGAGAGAATAGGAAGTTGGAGTTGAATGAATTAGAAGAGATCTGTAGATATGCATATGAGAGCTCAAAAATTTCCAAAGAAAGGGCTAAGATTTTTCATGATAAATCCATTGTAAGAAAGACATTCAAGCCCGGACAAAAAGTGCTCTTGTATAATTCTCGACTCTTTATCTTTCAAGGGAAACTCCGATCTCGTTGGGAAGACCCCTATCTTGTGAAGGTGGTCTACCCCAATGGAGCCGTGGAAATTACGAACCCTGAAGATGGCAAAACATTCAAGGTCAATGGCCAAAGACTTAAGCCATTTTTTGAGGGTTTTAAGATCCAAATGGTGGAGGAAGAGTTGGTGGATCCGGTTTACCCGGACCTTGTGGAGGAATAACTGTTCATGTATATTTTAGTGTACAGTCGCTTTCTTTTATCATTTACTTTTCAAGTAATTTTGTTTACTTACTTTCATCTTTGTGTAGTTTTCTTTCTTTAAATATGCAGATTACGATGTTTTTGTCAAGCTCAGTGCGAGGTGTTCTCTAACCCTATTTTTTTTTAAGTCCATCATTGCATACCATATCTTTTTTGTTGCATTGAGGACAATGCATGGATTAAGTTGGGGGGTGAGGTGCAACATTTGTATGATACACCAATTTTTTGTGAAATTTTTTTGTTGATAGTACCATTTTTTGGTGAAATTCACCATTCACATGTTCTACAGATTTTTGTTTACAATAGTTGAGAAATATGTGAAAATTTTGAAATTTTTTTGTGAAAAATATCTGAATATTGAACCATATTCCCATATTTAGAGTGTTGTGGGTTTATTGATATGTTGATCTTTGCTTTGAACTTTGAATACATGAGAGCATCATAGAAGTTTATCCTATTGCTAAGAGTATCACATACGTGTTTGCTTTTGAACTCACCCATAAGTGCACCTTGAATGTGTAATTTCGACAATTTATGGATTGAGTTCACATTTTAGAGCTTGACATGAATAGTGGAGATGAATAAGTACCCATGAGAGCTTTAGTGTCAATCCTTGTTGGAGGGAACTTACATTTACTCAAGGAACAATTTTCAAATCCCAAATTTGTTCAATAATCTCATTATGCTTGTTTTGGTTAGAGTGCATTTGGGTGGTTGATTGACTTTGTCTTGAAATGCAATATGCTCTCCCATGCTTATTTAGAAATGATCTTGGGCCATCTTTGACTTACTTTGAGCCTTAGCCTTTTTTCTTGTGAAGATATTATCCCTAGTGCCGTGATTGAGCCTCGTTGAAAATTCGTTTCCATGCCACACAATTGATCAAGCCATTGCAAAATGATAAAAATTTACCACACCTTGGTTGCTCCGAGACCGACCATAAGAGATCATAAGGAGAAGGAGTAGTGGTGCAGAAACCCAACAAAAGGGATAAAGGACGCAAATTTCAAAATGTTGAATGGAAAAGAATGAAAAATCCAAGAAAAGGGAGAGAAACAGGGGTGAAAGAAGAAAAAAAAAATAGAAAAGAAAAAGGAAAAGGAAAAGGAAAATGTTAAGGAAAAGAAAGAAAGAGTGAAGTAAAAGTGTTAACTGAAAATTCCACAAAAAAGGGAAGTTTTTGACAATAAAGGTCATCCCCTCAGAATAGCTCTCTTTGTTATCCTCTATCCTTCGTTCCAGTTGCCTCAATATCATCCCAAGGCCTCATTATAACCCTTGAAAGTCCTAACTGATCTAGAGAAAGCATGGGGATAGCATACCTTTAAAGAAAAGAGAAGTTGATTTTGCTATCTAGTGCCCTAACATTCCTTTCATGGGATTATGCCAAGGTTGTTTCATTTTTGTGCATGTACTTCATTTTTGGATTATATGTGAGCATACTTCAGTTTGTGAATAAGATTCTATCTCACATATACACATGGAGAGCATGCCAAGATAATTATAGTGTTATTCATTTTTTAGAGAAACCCTTGGTGAGTTTGCTTCAAAGCTGAATTTGGATAGCTAAGTGAATGTGAATTCCATCGGGTAAATGTTTAAATTACATGTTCATTCCACACACACACAAGTTTGAAAATGAATGTCTAGGTGCATACTCTAGAATAGCATTTAAAGTCATGGTGATGCTCATGTGTGCGTAGTTCGGGTATTTGAACAATGTCGTCATGTATCCCTATGCTTGTGGGATGGGGGAATATTGCTCAAACTTTCGATATTGGAAAGAATTAGGAATGCCTTTACCATTTGAATATATGATTTACACTTTGGGAATTCATTTTGGTAGTTAGATTTAGAAATCCATGTCTCATGTTTATGAAAGCATCAAAATTTTAAATCATATTGCAATTTCGTAAATGACTTTGGGCATGATCACTCAATTGTGGTTCACAATCATAAGTTAGGTTTTTGGTGGATTAGAGGTCATAAATAGGTTGTTAGAATGTGTAGAGGTTGAAATAATTTGGACTGGAAATGAAAATGGGAGCACAGGGAATTTTTGGAATCTAGTTAAAACCTACCGGTAGGTTTTGAACTTTCTACCGGTAGGTTTTGCCCAGAAAGCTAAAAATCGAGGGTTTAAGTTCATTTTTATGGGGAAACTATTCATGGCCTCCACAGCTCTCAACCTCCCAAGCATTCCTCTATCTCTCTAATCTCCTCCAAACTTCAAAGACCCCTCACCCATCATTCACATCTTCCATATTTCATCACTAGGAGCGATTATTGCTTGGATTTTACTGCAATTCATTGAATCTATCACAAAACCCTAGTTTTCCTATCTTTTCCCCCAAATTCCATTTCACTTTTGTCTTCTCCAAAAGCTTGAAATCCGCTGAAATGGCTCGCATAGGTAAGCTCTTTTTTGACTCTTTTGATCCCATTGAGCGACTTTGGATGTGGGTTTTGGCCTTCGTGGGATTTGCGGCACTGTTGATTCTCATGGCCTGTACGAAACGAACGGGGATGAGTTTCTTGCAAGAGGGCAGAGGAGGGCCCTAGTGGAGAGAGTGGGGAGAGGAGGAAAAAACAACGTAATGATGCTCGCACGAAGAGCATAGACGAGAAGAATGTGACATGCGAGCGTCACGTGGACAGGCCCACTCTCGGGCCGAATGACGAGGTTGTAAAAGTGATAAAGGGGCATGGGATTGAGATTTGCTTTGAGCTGGTTAGTGGGTATAACCTGGCAATGTGTAGGGAGTTTTGTAAGAGGTTGAATGTGGTTGACGAGGACCTGTGCATACTCAAGACCAATGTGAGGGAGATGGTCTTTGGGATTACCCCGGACTTGATTGCAACTTTGATGAAGTACCAGAGGCCCCCTCCCAATACCCCAGTGTATCCACACAATTTCCAAGGTAGAAAATCACTCCCTGAGTATGTGCAGCTGACATATGTGGACCCAACCCAATTCAAAGGGACAATTCAAGTTGGGGGCTTCAAGCACTCATACGGGGTCATGAAAAAGATCTTGCACTTCAATTTGATCCTCCGGGGTGCGGAGAAGAACCCGAATGTGGAGAAGCTCGCCCTCCTTCACACATTTATGACTAGAAAGAGAATGGATGTGGCTTTATTGATCTTGGAGTTTGATGAGCACAAAATATTGTATATTTGAAGGCCTCATTACATTCATTTTAACTCAACTTTTGCATATAAGTACTTAGTGTTAGCCAATTTTATGAATAATGTTGAATTTTCAATGTTGCAAGTTTTTATAGCTTAAATGATTGATTTTAGGACCTTGCAACTATGATGGATGTGTGGTGAGGGCATGGACACATTACATGAAGATTTGGAGGCTTAAAAGTGAAGAAGTCAAGGAGGTATTGGTGTTTGGGAACAAAAGCACCAGCAGCCACACCATCTGGAAACAGATCCTCGATATTCCTCCATTTTTACCATGATCCACTTCGAATATGAAAAAGTTTAAAACATGAAAGTTTTAGATCTGGATGTCTTCTGTATTGTGTCAAAATTTCAGCTCAATCGGACGGTTAGATCAAAAGTTATGCCAATTCTACGAAGACTGATCCGGAGCAGAAAAACTATACCGGTATTCAGTACCGGTACTGTACCGTACCTGTTCTCAGTACCGGTACGCCGAAGCTACAGTACCGGTACTCAGTACCGGTACGCCGTGCCGAACAGCCCAAAAACGCCTGCAACTCATCTCCACTTGCTTGGGGGTCCCACCTACACTTCTCCCACTTGCCCCCCAACATTTCCTTACACATTTTCATGCCTCCCTTACACAATGAAAAGACTTTGGAGGCCACTGCATTAATGAGAATGGGAGAGAAGGGGTAGCCTGGGGGAGGCTTGTCCTAGCCTGCAACACCCATCCATTCAGCCCCCTATTGATGGAGGTCTTTCACACAGCTAGGGAGGACCACCATGCACGAAATTTGAAGGCTCACTCTCCATATACTCAGCATTTTACACATTGTATTAGGTGTGGCTACCTAAGCTTAGTTTTAGTTCCATGTAGAAGATGATAAATAGTGTAATGTAAGTTTATGTTTTTGCATTTTCCTTTCCATTTCAATTGTTGTAAGCTTTAAACTTCTTGTAATCTTCATTCCTTGCACTTTAATCTTAGTTGTTTCAAGTTTATTCCAAGTTTACTTGCATGTTCTTCATTTAACCATTGTTGCTTCAAGTTTTCTTCATTTCATCTTTTAAAATGGGTATTGAATATTTTCCTTCATAGCTTTAGATTTCTTGCTTCAAGTTAAGTTTCATGCTTTAAATTTCCATTTCAATACCATGTCTATGTACATTATGCATGTCTTTCCTTTTAGTATGAGTAGCTAGATTTTTAGTTGGTTAATTCAAGGGAGACCTCCTCTTGGGTTTTCCAATTCAACTCATTTTCTTTCCTCTCTCGGTGTACGATGGTTCGGTTTGACTGGGTTGAGAGTGGATAAGTTGGTGAGTCTTTGATATCCCGTAGGCCTAGTCACGGTTTATGCTTAGATAGTGACCCATCTTATCCCTAGCTTCCCACGAATCAATCGTTCATCTATAAACCCTCAGAGGAAGATTTCGAGTTGATTGGGCATTCCCATTGGAGTGAACCTTTTGGATTAGTCAACATTTGTTTTTATTGTATTTTCATTGAAAAACTTCAAACACCAAAACTCAAACAAAAGATTTTTTCACTTTCTTTACCTTTTGCAAAATCACCTTCACACAACTTGAATTTTCCTTCCCTGAGGAGACGACCTTGGAATACTTTTCCAAGTAAAACACCGACACACAAAAGACTCTTTGCGATTGGGGAGCACTTTTGTTCACACACCCGCATTTCATTTCACATTTTGTTCGTTCCGTTTTCCACCAATACGTTGTTGCCTAATCTCTTGCATCACCCCGAGGGAGAGTGACACTCCCTTTCACACATAAGTCATATACACATGTCAAATGGTGATGTTTAGGGGTTGGAAACAACAACGTTCTTGCTCAATCAGAGTTCATGAAGGAGTTCGCTCAGGCTAGAAAGCCGAAGGCGATTCTCCCATTCGCCAATCTAGTCACGAGGATGTGCTATCATAGTAAGGTCAAGGCCTATGTCTCTGATGTGCTACTACCTCCTGAATTTGGAGCTATCGGGAAATCAAGCAGGAGTAAGAGGACACCGATGAGTAGGAGTGAGAGAGCTAGAGCCCCTACACCAGAGTCGTCTACTGCTGGGCCTTCCACCTCTCCCCCTCCCTGCACAGTTGCGCAGCGCTTAGATGCCTTGGAGGGGACTATTCATGGGCTTTCATTGATGATGACCAGGATTTTTCAGCACACCTTCCCGGGAGAGCCGATCCCCGATGGACCTCCGCCTCCTTCTGCTGGACCCTCTACCTCTGCCCCTATGGCTTCCACTATTGTTGAGGTGGAGGGTTCCAACGATGACGACTATGGTGATGAGGAGGAGAATGAGTATGAGAGTGACGAGGACGAGGATGAGGATGAGGATGATGAGTAGGATGTTTTGTCTTTGTTTCTTTTTGGTTTTAGTTGTTACACAGATAGGATTAGAATTGTCGGCCTAGTAGAAGAGTCTATAGGATTTTTGGGCCATTTTGTTTTGAATTCTAAATCCTTGTACTGAACTTTTGGAAGTAATGAATGAAAAGAACCACATTTGTTTTGTTCCATCTTACCCAAAGTCATTAATTTAATTGCATTGTATTTTTGCATTTTGATTGTTTGGTGAATTACCTTGCATGAGTGGATTGTTTAGTTTTATGCTTTGTGGTTTGAAAATAAAATTTACTAGGGACTAGCAAAACTCAAGTTGGGGGGTATGATTAGCACAAAATATTGCATATCATGTATCTCTTTGCACCCTTTTATACTTGCTTTTGTGGTAAAAATGGGAGAAGATGCATTTAATCTAACAATTAATGGAGTTTTGTGTGATTGTAGGTAATGAGTGGGTAATGGCGTGTGTTAAGCTTCCATCATAGTGCTTAAAGACAATGGAAAAGAAAGGGAGGCTTAACGGGCAGCTCAGAAGGTCAAGAAACCAAGAAAATGGCAAATCAAGTGAAAACCTACCGGTAGGTTTTGTACACTGGAAATCTTCTACTGTAGCCCCTGCCAAAACCTATCGGTAGGTTTTGCCTACTGGAAAACACCTATCGGTAAGTTTTGTCATCGTTCTACCGGTAGGTTTTGCCCAGAAACGCCAGAAGCCTGCAATTCAGACTCTACCTACTTGAGGGGCCCATCTCTGCTTCTCCCACACATACCCTGGCATATTCTACATACAAGTATGCCTCCTTACACCTAGACTCTGACTTTGGAAGAAAGAGCATAGAAGAGGAAGAGAGAGAAAGAGGGGGCATGGTGGGGTTGTAGGCATGGTCTGTCCTTGATTGTGTAAGTGTCCAACCCCTTCCCCATGCTTGGAAGTCAGTTCACACAGACCCTAAGGGGGACCATGGACGAAAATGGAAAAGGATTCTACACCATTATTCAGCTTTTACATAGTTTTAGAGAGAGAAGCTCCAAGGAAGAACACATAGTTTTAGAGATAGAAAGTTTGATTTTTGTATTTTCTCACACATTTCACTTGTAGTAAGTTGTATGTCACTTGTAATCTTTATTTCTTGCACTTTAATCTCATGTATTTCAAGTGTAATCAAGTTTAGTTTCATGTTCTTGAATTTCTATGTTTACATTTGGGTTTTCTTTCCAAATATTTGTTGTTGGGTATGAAATGAATTCTCTTGTGTAGTTTAACTTTTTATTACATCAATAAAAGTTCAAGGCTTTACTTCATATCTATTTCATCTCTAGTTCATCTCCATGTTTCTTTACAATATGTATGCTTTTGCTTTGAATATGGGTAGCTAAGCTTTTTGTTGGCTAATCCAAGGGGAACTTCCTCTTGGGTATGCTAAATCAACTCTCTCCCATTTTTCCTTGTAGTGTAAAGTGTTTGGTTTGACTAAGTTGAGTGCGGACATAGTTGTGAGCTCTTGATACACCGTAGACTTGTCACGGGGTATGCTTGAGCCTACATCTCACATTAGTCCCTCACTTCCTATGAATCAATCAAACACCTAGGCATCATTGGTTGAATGAATTGAGTTGATTTGGCATTCCCATTGGAATGACCTCTTTGGATTAGCCAACCTTGTTCTCTTGCATTTTATCAAAAATCCTCACTTACCAAAATACAAACTCACAAGATTTTACACTTTTCTATTTTTACTAAATTACCTTCACTACAATTCAACCTTCCTTCCCTGAGGAGACGACCTTGGAATACACATTCCAAGTAAAACACAACAATTGCAAGTCTCTCTTCGCTTGTGGAGCACTTTTGCACACACACACATTTCATTCGCACACACGTTTTCCCCATTTCTAGCATCGAACCCGAGGGAGAGTGACACTTCCCTATCCATATAAGCCATATACATATCAAGGGTTCGTGTTTGGAGATTAGGGTGAACGCAAGTCAAGCAGGTATATAGCATTAAGTACCGCTCGGTCTTCATAACCATGAACATATTATGAATGTAACCATCCATCAATAAGGGAGGTATATATAACATTAAGGCATAGATAGAACATCGGCATTTCCATAACTTAAACAATATTGTACATGTGTTCACCCTTCACTGAAGGGTATAAGCAGACTACTCACGCCCCATTGCTATAGACGAGCAAGAGGTGCGATATAGTTCCATTACAAACAAAATAAAATACAAGACAATCCTTCCCCGAGGAATAGCTGAAACACAACCACTCTTACTACCGGTTAGGGCACAAAAGTGGGAGAGGATCAACCCTCCAAGTAAAAAGGAATAACATAAATGTAAAAGAAAAGAAAAGCTGGCTGGAAGTGGTTCGGTAAGGCTTCGTTGTACTGTTTCTCTCTCTCTCTCTCTCTCTCACTCTCTCTGACTCTTTTTCTCTCCACTCTTTGGCGAACAACAATGAAAATAAAGTTGGGCTTGGTATTTATAGAAGCTGGAAGGAGCACTTGAGGCAGCAAAAGCTGGAACTGGCCAATCAGGTGAGTTGCTGCATTTTTGGACCAATGGGAGGACAGGAGGAAGTTGAGGCAGTTTAGCCACCGTCCGGATGCCATCACCACTGTCTGGACGGTACTATTTCTCTAGATTTGCTTCCTTGCATGCTTGATGTATTGTTGTCATATTTTCACTTGCCCCCCCTGCCTAATTGAGTTTGTATAGTTCCATCCTCCTAACTTTGCGTAATTCCGCACAAAACCCCGCAAAATGTCAATTTTAACGCATTAACCCTAATTTACGCACTAACCTTAATTTCACTTAACTCAGTTGTTTTAACTCATTTCACTAACACATTTAACCTAATAACCTAATTCAATAGTGCATTATTTGGGGTTAATCATTGTTCGAATTTTGTGTTTTCTTGAGTCTTTAGGGGAAAAGGAGCATGAATGTGACATAATGGTTGTGGCTCCTTATCTTCCCTAGACTCAGTCTCATCCAGAGAGAGTTGTGCAGGTTGCACCACTAGTGTAGTGTCAGTGAATGGTGATGGTTTGATGGATTTGTCAATGACTTTACCACTTCTAAGAGTAGTGATGGCTTGAACATGCTCTTGTGGAGATTCCATGGCCAAAAATTTACCCACCTAGTATTGACCCTGTGATTGTTTCAGTTGGGCAGGAAACTTGCCATTTTTTTGTGTGGTCGTTGACTGGGTCAACTTCTGCATATGACTTTAAAAGCCTAAGTGGAATGATTATTGTATTTCATTCGGTTTTGACTGGTTTAGTGTGTCCTCATGACTTCTTTTGTGTGGCGGTTGGTATCGTTGATAAGTAGGGGATCCTTGAGTTGGTGGTGGTGGTTATGACCCTTGTTGTGGATTTACAGGAGGTTGCTGTGTGTTCCTCCAACTAAAATTCGGGTGATTCTACCACCCTGGATTGTAGGTCTTAGAATAAGGGTTGGAATAGGGCTTGTTAAAATTGAAGATCGCATTGGTTTGTTCCAGCAAAACTTCCTTAAATGCAGGAATGGTAGGGCACTCCCCAGTAGCGCGTCCTAACAAAGCACAGATCCCACACACTTGTTATGTGATTGGTCCAACAACTTGGTTTACCTTCGTCATCTCTACAGCTATAAGCTTTCGAGATAAGGTAGTCATTTTGGCCCTAAGGACATCATCTTCTTTTAAAACATATTTTCCCCCTTGGGAAGTGGGTGGTTTGGCTTCAACAGTGGTAGGAGAGGCTGAGTCCCACATTTGGGAGCTTTGGGATGTGGTATCAAAAAATTCAAATGCCTCCTCTAGATTTTTTCCCATGAACTCCACTTGAGTCATCATCTCAACAAATTGACGTAGTTAAGTGGGGGGAGAATCATAGAAAAACCATACCAAATTCCACCTCTCAAATGCATGGTGTGGGCAAGCTTGGAGAAGATCCTTGAATCTCTTCTAACATTGGTAAAATGTCTCTCCCTCTTTAACATTGGTAAGAGATGTCAGGGGATGATTCGCACTTTTTAGTGTGTCTGAATTATATTATTATATTACACCCAAGTATAAGTGGTCAAATTGTAGTTTTCTCGGTTTTAAGTCCAAGTATCGATCCCACAGAGAGTTTTAGTAATTAGAGGTTAAAGATAAAATAAAAATAAAGCCATAAAGAGGTTGTTTGGAGTAGTTTGATGTTTGAGAGCTTGTGGTGTGAGCTTAGTCTGTTCGAATAACTTAACTTAATTAAAAGACGGTATTAAATTGCAACAATAATGAAATGCGCAAGTAAGGTAGATTAATGACAGAAATATAAAAGATATCCTTCAGTTCAAGGATCCCACATGCGTTATATTGGTCGTATTATGGAATTGCTACCTCACATCAATTAACTTCCATTTTACTAGAAAGCTAACCGGCAGGTCTGATGTATATAAACCATAACACAGCTGCTTCTCAAGCTACACTGGTGGTAATATATAGCACAGCTGCTTCTTAGGCTACACTGGGCATAGATGTTCCAATTGACTGATCCAAGTAAAATCCGCAGGTGGTACAGACTATCTTCCGGTGACTTGTCAGGTCAACTGGTGGTAGTTAATCATAATACAGCTGCTTCTTAGGCTAACTGTATTTAGATATGTCACCCAGAAAGTGAAGTCACTCAAACGGCATACTTGAATTATTCAATAGGTTATCTTGTAATATATATATTGACAGTAGAACTTCCTCAGCGTTCCGGTGGAGGACTAGCCATACCGATAGGATCACCAGGGTTATTCTAGCAGGCAATATTATTATATATAGTAATACCAGGCGTCAGTGAACTTCCTCAGCATTCCGGTGGAGGATTAACCATACCGGTAGGAACGCCGGGGTCATTCTAGCTGGCCCGTCTTATATATAATAAACGTATAAATAAAACATCAGCAATTCCATAAACAGATCAATATTATACATGTGTTCCCCTCGAACCGGAGGATATACGGAACTACTCACGCTCCATTGCTATAGATAAGCAAGGAGTGCTAGCAGTTGTCATTACAACAGAAAGTAAAGTGCGGAATTTAAATGTCTTTCGCAGGGAACGATTGAAACACAACCACTCTTATGATCGATTAAGATGAAAAAGTGGCAGCAGTTCAACTATCCGACTGGAAAGATACAACGAAAATATAAAAGTACAGGACGTAGGACTGAAGTATAACACGGACCGGAGCGTGCTTTCTCTTTTCTTTTCTCTCTTTTCTTTCTCTCTTTCTCTCTTCTGAGTTGCTTTAGAACTTCTGATTCCTCTGTATCTCTCAGTTTCTCTCTTGGTTTCTCCCTCAGGTCCGGCCTTGTGAAATGCAGAAGAGGTGCAGCCTATTTATAGGCGTGGGAAGGCAAGTGGGCAAGGAGATAACTTGAGTCTGACAAGGGTGACCGTCCGGACGCCATCACCACCGTCCGGACGGTGGTGCTTTGCTGGAGAATCCCACTTGCATGCATGCTGACTCTTCACGTTGGGTAATTTACACTTTGTCCTTCATTCTTTGTATTCTCCTGACATTGCTCCCTTGGTCTTGCGTTAATTCGGCATTTGTCCTGCAACTTTTAGATAAAATGTTACAACTAGTATCATTCCCGCACAAACCCTAATTCACTCTAAGTACTAATTTTTAGTGCGTTTATTATATTAATTCGAGTTTTTTGATTTTTTTAATTTACATACTAATTAGGTTAATCACACCCCCTAACTTAGACTTTACTAGTCCCTAGTAAAAGAAAAAATAATACAAATAGGGTTAAAATCATTTTCGTAGATTCTTTCACGATTGCATTTAGCATATGCAACAAGCCGTTAAACCCCTAGGTGATCCCTAGTGGACGAGTTGTGTCTCGTGAAGGTTTCCAGTGAAGCTACCTACAAACTTCAGTAATTAGGAATGCATATTTCATATTTTTCACATGCATGATTAGAATGATATTTCTTCTGTCTTGCTGGGATGCTTCCTTTTCTGATCACCTTGAGAGAATCATATGTTGGGTGTAGTATTATCTATATATTTTTATGAGAACTTGTGTGTGTGTGTAATGATGTTTTTATTTTCAAAAATCACTTGAAAAATATTACCCTCTTTCATGGTAGTCTTGATGTCAATCCTTCCCTGGAATACACTCAGTAAGAATAGCACATATGTTGTAGTGACTGTTCTCATAATTTTACATGTGATTAGAATATTGATAACAAAACAAATTATTTCACATGTAATAGAAAGGAGCGGTTATTTTAAATGGACTGGAAATTGACATAATCTCATGAAAGAATATTAACACTGTATTAAATATATTATTAACATTTTCCTTTTTAGATTGCTAGAATGGATGCAAATATATGATTTCTGGAATCAAAAAGGACTTTATTAGGGTTGTAACGTGGTCAGGGGTCGGGGTGTAAGAACTGACGTCGGTGGGATTCAAGTGCTATCGTTTAACATTGTGGCACACCTCAGTTTAGTTTTCTTATGACTTTGCAAGTTATTTTTATTTTTTTCCATTTTTCACTTTCTTGGCTATTTTCTTTCTTTTGTTTTCTTTTCTAGACTTTTCTTTCGAGCCGGGATTTTCTTGTCTCCCTTTTCTTTGCTTTTTTCTGCTTTTCTGTATCCTGCTGTTTAAACCGAGGGTGCAAGAAAATTAGATAGCAAGGGTAGGTGTATTATATTTTTATGTGGCTCAGGTGTTTCTTAGGGTTTAAGAAAAGACTTTATTTTCTTTTAGGCTCAATCACGGCTGACTAGGGATAACTTTGTAAAAGAAATGGTTTAGGCTCAAGATTAATGAAACATGGCCTAAGATCATTTTCCAGAAATCCTATATTTGTATTCTTTCTAGATAAACGATTAAGGGCAATGTACATAATATATTTCAATACGTGCTAATCAAAGCAAATAACTGAGATTATTCAAAGAAAAGTTACCGCTGAATCGAAGATTCGTAGTTGAGTAGATGTAGCATTTCTCTCCAAGAAAGAATGGCTCTAATTCTGCATTTGGTTTTTACATCTCCACTATATATAGAAAGAGTATAATATTTTGCATGGTTTTCAAAAATAAAGACATCTATTTGTACTTCTAAGGTTAAGTTCGGATAAAAATATTGAGATAACGTACAACTAAAATATGAAAGTCTCATGAGATCAGATCGAGAGTATTTTTGCAAGGCATTAGAATATAATCCTAATCTAACTGTGAATTGTATGAAATATGTTTCCTACTTTAGCAATGTATGCTCTCATTTTGACAAAAACAATTTAAACATACTTAAATTTAAAACATACTAGTTCAAACATATATAAGTAAAACTTAACTAAGTTCAAATCACACAAGCATAAAACATAAAACATAACTTCAAGTTTTAAGTGCAGAAATTGAAAGTGCATAAAATAAAAGGGTGAGTGAAAGAAAGCAATGTTTCAAGTAGAATCCCCAGTCTAGGTGGATGGTCCTCCTCCAAAATGCTGTCTGAATAGCCTTAATATTTCTGTCTGACTCTGTTCATATTCTGTCATACGCTGGCCAAGTTGATTGATGTTGGCATCCATTTGAGTGAGGGTGGCTTCCAATCCCAGCAAAATCTGTCTGTCGGTTCGGTCGTCTACAGGGATGTAGGGTTGATCCTCTTGTGGCTGCTGCTGCTCTTGTGGAATGAACTCCTCAGGTGGGTGGAATGGTTCTTCTTGCTGTTGCTGTTGTGGCTCTGCTGGTTGTACTTCAGGCACATCTTCTTGTTGTCCTCCGTGACTTTTCTTCAATGAGGTTTTGTCTAATGCTCCATAGTGCTCAACTTCCTTCCATACGGGGTCAATGATTACACCATTATTCCTGCACAATTGAGATACTAACCTGCCATACGGGAGTGAGGGCTTTTTGTTGGCTACCGTTAAGATCATTTGGTCTATGATTAGGTTCGGTAGATCGATACTATGTCCTATCCCGAGTGAATATAGCAGGTAAGCTTGTTCGGTGTAGACTTGGTTTTTCTGTGCCCTGGGTAGTAAGTTGTTGACTGTGAACAAATTCAGAATTCTATATGTATCAATCAAATCTCCTTGCTTGATGTATTTGTTCGGTCTACCCCATCCAAAGTCTGGATTATTCGTGACTTGTCTTCCTATGGCACTTACATCAGGTAATTCATTCTCAGCATATGGGTATTGTGGGTCTGGTTCTCTCCGTATAGGTTGGAAGAAATCAGCTATGGTGTTTGGTGTAACATGAAATATGGCACCTCTCACAAATGCACGTAAATGTCTTTTTTCCACTATTACAGCATTACTGTAAAACTCACGGACTAAGCAATCATACACAGGTGCAGATAATCTAGCATAATCAACCGAACCTCTAGCATGCAAGATTTCTCTAATGCCTATAGCTTCAAAGTCTTCAAAGATAATGGGCCTCTCCACAATTATTGTTTTAGTTCTAAAATGTTTATCATACCAGGCTTGTTGTTGGGAATTCTCGAACATCACCTCGTCGAAGATGTCGTCCGGTCCTGGTGGTGGTGGAGGTGCTTGTTGTTGCTCGGGTTGATTTGCTTGAGCCCTTCTTGATGATCTTCTTGGTATTTGCCTCAAATCCATAATTTCTTGATTTCTCCGCGGATTCTCGGTTTTGAATGATTTCAATCGGTAAATATCTTCTAAATGTTATGGGTAGGAGAATAATCGGAGCAAATGTGATAGATTTTGAGCAAATGTAGTGGATTTGAGGGTGTTTGTTTAGGATTTTCGGGTTTGGCCGAAGCTTTGGAGGTGCAGAAATGGAGAACTGATTGGCTGCATGGAGGAGTGTATATATAATAGGGGCCACCGTCCAGACGGTGGGACTGCCGTCCGGACGGTGCCAACTCTCGGGTTTGGATGTTTTTCCTTTGTATTTTGCTTGAATTTTTCCTGCAATGTTACTTCTTCAATTCCCTGCAATACACAAAATTTTCATATATATTCATTCTACTAAAAACTTTTGCTCACCACTCTTTTTTTTGTTGTCAAAAAAAGGGTTTTTAATTTTTTTATTTGTTATTGCTTATTTACGGAATTGCCTACTTAAATTATAGTTATTTACATTTATGTATATTTTTAACTACTTACTCTTATACTTATGTATATTTAGAAAAAAAACATGTACGTTTATACAAATATATACATTGTTTATAGATGTATACATATATATTTCTCCCAAAATTCTGTTGATTATATTGAGTCGGAGTCAGAACTGCCTGGATTATTAATACCAGTGACTCGACCAACTTCATTTCGAACGTACTTGGTTAACATTGGGGTGGAGTAGGATGGCGCCTCAGGGTAGTCCTTACTCTGCCCATACCTAATCCATCGTAATCGATCGGACACTCGACCTGAAATCGGTTCCGCACATGGATTGTATTGTCTTAAATGTTCTGTTCGACCGCATCTGACACAACCACCGAGACGATTTGCTCGTCTATGTTTAGCATACGGACTTTTTCCGCATAGTGGTTTTGGTTGGCTTTCAAATATTTCAAGATTTCTGACTCTTCTGGCTTTCTGCATGATCAGTGCGTGAACGTCTTTTGGAAGATGACGCAATATAATTAAACTTAACAAAAATAGTTTTACATCCATACTGTATATTCTAATTTAATATAAGATAAAAGACTCTTTATCCGGTTCTTTAACGTCTGCCAGTTACAAAGACAAGATATATATTTAAATAAAAAAAAAACAAAAAATAACTTCACACCCATACCTCCCCAACTTAATTTAAATATTATCCTCACTATATAAGATGAAAATAGAAAATTGCTACTTAGGTCTTGCAGCGAGAGATATTTATAGTATAAGATTCTAATATAAAAGACAAATAAAGAAACTATACAAAAGACATAAAAACATAAAACAAAGAAAGTTCTAACTACTATATACAAGAAGTGCATAGAGGATAGATCAATCGGGCTTAAGTTCCCAAGTAGAGTTTCTTACATTCCCTGATACTTTCGGCGAAAAATTTAACAAATCAGCATAAAATTGTACCTCAGGATTTCCATTATCAACAATATAATTAATTAAACAGACTTGTAGAGGGTTAGAATAAGAAGAGGTGTTAACTTTCTCCTCTACAATCTTATCAATTTCATCTTCTCCAAAAAAAACATATTTTAAATTGGTTGGAAGAGGTTTTAATTTTGGCTTAAAAATTTTTATGTTTGGTGCTACGGGTTCAGATATTGATAATTTTTTACTTGGTGGATTTTCCACAGATTTATCTTCAGATTTGGTATCAGATATTGATTGTAACTCAAATATATCTTCTTCTTTTTTTAGAAAAGTGTTTTCAAAGAAACTTTGAGTCAGTGTATTAACACAATTTGTTTCAAAGGGTTCTTCTTCATCACTTTCTTCTTCTCTAGGTCGTTTTAAGCTGTTAAACACATTTAATTCTAGGGTCATGTTTCCAAATGATAATTTCATTATTCCGTTCCTACAATTTATTACGGCATTTGATGTAGCTAGGAACGGGCGGCCCAAAATTAGAGGTATGGATCTAGATGTTTCGTAAGTTGGTTCTGTGTCTATGACAATAAAATCTGCTGGAAAATAGAATTGATCCACTTGAATAATAATATCTTCCACAATTCCTCTTGAAATTTTTATTGATCGGTCTGCTAGTTGTAATATGACCTTGCAAGGTTTTAGTTCACTTAAGCCTAGCTGGGTATAGACGGAATATGGCATTAGATTACAACTAGATCCGAGATCTAATAAGGCTCGATTGATTCGGAAATTTCCAATGATACATGGAACTGTTGGATTACCAGGGTCTTTGTATTTAAGAAGAGTTTCATGATGTACGATAGTGTTAACTTGTTCAGTTAGAAATGCCTTTTTTGGTACATTAGTTCTTCTCTTTCTTGTACAAAGATCTTTTAGAAATTTAGCATATGCTGGAACTCGTTTAATTGCATCTAGTAATGGAATGTTAAGTTTGACTTGTTTAAATATTTCCAAGATCTCAGTTTGATCTTTTTCGGATGTGAGTTTTTGAATTCTTTGGGGGAAAGGTAAAGGGATCGGATATGGTTGATCTTTTTCCTTTTCTGGTTCTAATTGTTTTGAAGGTTCTGGTTCAAGTGGTTCGTTTACAGGAATCGATTTACGTATGTTCTTTGCAATTTTAGGTTTGATAGTTTTATTTATGATTTTCCCACTTCTTAGCGTTGTAATAGATTGTACTTGGCTTGGGGAAGGATCAGAAGTCACAGAATTAATTTGATTTTGATTTTGTGGAGGTTTTGGTTGGGAGGGAAATTTTCCTTTTTCTAGTATACTGAGGGATTGAGTCAATTTAGCTAAATGACCCTTGATATCCTCAATACTCTGGGAAGTTTGAGTTTTAAATTCGTTAAAAACTTGAGTTGTTTGGTTATTAAAACTCATCTGATTTTGAATAAATTGGTTCATCGTGTCTTCCAGAGTTCTTTTATGTGGGGGTTGATATGGTTGGTATTGTTGTTGTTGATTTTGTGCCTGTGGTGGTCCTTGTGTTTGATTTGTGGGTTGCGTGTTTCTCCAACTAAAATTTGGATGATTCCTCCATCCTGGATTGTAGGTTTCAGAATAGGGATTCATATAGGGCTTATTATTGTTGTTATAAGTTGGAATTACATTAGATTGTTCTATCAGAACTTCTTTGAATGCAGGTATAGTTGGACATTCTGCTGCAGGATGTCCTGACAACGCACAAATTTCACATATTTGTTCAGTAGTTGTTATAACAGATACTTGTTTTAGTTTTTTCATTTCTAGGGCTTCTAGTTTTCGAGATAAACTAGCCATTTTAGCTCTTAGATCATCATCTTCTTTTAATACATATTTTCCTCTTTCAGATGTAGATGGCTTATTTTCTACTATGTTAGACAAAGTCGAGTCCCACATTTGGGAGCTTTCCGAAATAGTATCGAAGAATTGGAATGCTTCTTCGGGTCTTTTATTCATGAACTCCCCCTGTGCCATCATTTCAACAAACTGTCGCATTGCAGATGGGAGTGCATCATAAAAAAATCCGACTAAGGTCCAATCTTCGAATGCATGATGTGGACAGGCTTGGAGAAGATCTTTGAATCTTTCCCAGCATTGATAAAAAGTTTCATTTTCTTTTACAGAAAAGTTCATGATTTGACGTCTTAACGTGTTAGTACGATGTATAGGAAAGAATTTTTTAAAGAACTCAGTCTGTAAAGTTTGCCAATTTGTGATGGAGTTGGCTCTTAAGGTGTTAAGCCATTGTTTTGCTTTATCTTTTAAAGAAAATGGGAATAATTTTAGTTTGACCATTTCAGAGTTATCTTGCAACGTTCCACAGATTTCTTCAAATTCTTTCATATGAATGTAGGGATTTTCAGTTTCTAGACCATGGAATTGGGGTAGTAACTGGATAGTTCCTGATTTAATATTAATGTTTGGAGCGTCTGCTGGAAAAACGAAACAGGATGAGACATTTGTTCGTGTAGGATGTAGATATTCTCTTAAAGGTCGGATGTTTTGGATGACTTTTTGTTCTCTAGGAGGTTCTTCCCTAGGTACGTTTCGAGCCATACTTAATTCAAATGATTCTTATGTGGATGCAGAAGATGAAGATGAGGGTTGAGCTGACTGGTTTACTGAACCTACTGATGACCGTACAGACATAAACTATTTAAAAGCAAACAAACAGAAACAAATTATAAACAAACAACTACTTTCATTTTTTTTTTATTTTTTTTTTTATTTTAATTACCGTAACTCCCCGGCAACGGCGCCAAAAACTTGATTCGCACTTTTTAGTGTGTCTGAATTATATTATTATATTATACCCAAGTATAAGTGGTCAAATTGTAGTTTTCTCGGTTTTAAGTCCAAGTATCGATCCCACAGAGAGTTTTAGTAATTAGAGGTTAAAGATAAAATAAAAACAATAAAATAAAAATAAAGCCATAAAGAGGTTGTTTGGAGTAGTTTGATGTTTGAGAGCTTGTGGTGTGAGCTTAGTCTGTTCGAATAACTTAACTTAATTAAAAGACGGTATTAAATTGCAACAATAATGAAATGCGCAAGTAAGGTAGATTAATGACAGAAATATAAAAGATATCCTTCAGTTCAAGGATCCCACATGCGTTATATTGGTCGTATTATGGAATTGCTACCTCACATCAATTAACTTCCATTTTACTAGAAAGCTAACCGGCAGGTCTGATGTATATAAACCATAACACAGCTGCTTCTCAAGCTACACTGGTGGTAATATATAGCACAGCTGCTTCTTAGGCTACACTAGGCATAGATGTTCCAATTGACTGATCCAAGTAAAATCCGCAGGTGGTACAGACTATCTTCCGGTGACTTGTCAGGTCAACCGGTGGTAGTTAATCATAATACAGCTGCTTCTTAGGCTAACTGTATTTAGATATGTCACCCAGAAAGTGAAGTCACTCAAACGGCATACTTGAATTATTCAATAGGTTATCTTGTAATATATATATTGACAGTAGAACTTCCTCAGCGTTCCGGTGGAGGACTAGCCATACCGATAGGATCACCGGGGTTATTCTAGCAGGCAATATTATTATATATAGTAATACCAGGCGTCAGTGGAACTTCCTCAGCATTCCGGTGGAGGATTAACCATACCGGTAGGAACGCCAGGGTCATTCTAGCTGGCCCGTCTTATATATAATAAACGTATAAATAAAATATCAGCAATTCCATAAACAGATCAATATTATACATGTGTTCCCCTCGAACCGGAGGATATACGGAACTACTCACGCTCCATTGCTATAGACAAGCAAGGAGTGCTAGCAGTTGTCATTACAACAGAAAGTAAAGTGCGGAATTTAAATGTCTTTCGCAGGGAACGATTGAAACACAACCACTCTTATGATCGATTAAGATGAAAAAGTGGCAGCAGTTCAACTATCCGACTGGAAAGATACAACGAAAATATAAAAGTACAGGACGTAGGACTGAAGTATAACACGGACCGGAGCGTGCTTTCTCTTTTCTTTTCTCTCTTTTCTTTCTCTCTTTTTCTCTCTTCTGAGTTGCTTTAGAACTTCTGATTCCTCTGTATCTCTCAGTTTCTCTCTTGGTTTCTCCCTCAGGTCCGGCCTTGTGAAATGCAGAAGAGGTGCAGCCTATTTATAGGCGTGGGAAGGCAAGTGGGCAAGGAGATAACTTGAGTCTGACAAGGGTGACCGTCCGGACGCCATCACCACCGTCCGGACGGTGGTGTTTTGCTGGAGAATCCCACTTGCATGCATGCTGACTCTTCACGTTGGGTAATTTACATTTTGTCCTTCATTCTTTGTATTCTCCTGACATTGCTCCCTTGGTCTTGCGTTAATTCGGCATTTGTCCTGCAACTTTTAGATAAAATGTTACAACTAGTATCATTCCCGCACAAACCCTAATTCACTCTAAGTACTAATTTTTAGTGCGTTTATTATATTAATTCGAGTTTTTTGATTTTTTTAATTTACATACTAATTAGGTTAATCAGGGGAAAAGTGGGAGAAGTGTAGGTGGGGCCCGCAAATGGCAAAGCTTGAGTTGCAGACTGTCTGGGCATTCTGGGTAAAACCTTCCGGAAGGTCGATGCAAACCTTCCTGAAGGTTTGTGCAGGAACAGGTGAAACAGCAGTCCAGTGAGCAAAACCTTCTGGAAGGTCGATGCAAAACTTCCAGAAGGTTCATTCCAGTAGACAAATTATTTGAATAGATGTTTGAATTGTTCAATTGTATATGACATTTCATATGCATCTGGGTTAGGGAGTTGCCTCCTTACGAAATACCCTATTGAGCGTGACTCACCCTTTATAAAAACATATTTCAAGTGTTTGACAAGCGCCGGTGGACGGCCCTCATTTGGGTCCTTGTTGATGAAGGAGCCAGAATGCAGCTTTTGAAATGCATTTTTGTAAATCAAACATGTAAATTCGTTTTGAACTTGTATATTAGTAATAGAGCATGTAATGAACCCCTTTAGGACCATGATTTTGATGTAAATGAATGGTGTATGAGTTTGGATGAACATGGAATGAGATTGGATGGTTAAAGGTTGAGAATTGAAGAAAATTGGGAAAAATCTGGGCTCAGGTACCGGTGCCTAGGCTCATAGGTACCGGTACCACGCTGTCAGATGACCCAAGTACCGGTACCTCTACTTATAGGTACTAGTACCTGGATTCTAGTGGGCTCAGATACCGGCACCCCGATGGAAAGTGAGCTCAAGTATCGATACCAAATTACATAGGTACCAGTACCTTGCAACCAGAAGTTCCAGGTACTGGTACAACATACTACAGGTGTCGGTACCTCCTCCCAAAATTTGAAATTTTAGAATATAACACTGAGAGGCATTCACTTTTTGAACGACCTCTATTGATGATGTAAATGGATAATAATAAGTCCGAATTACTAAGGTTTAGACCTTGGAATGGTCATGTGGTTGGTATGTGTACAGGTTATATGTTGGGTAGTGCTCCTGTACAAGGGAGACTCTGCCCAAACTCTGTTTTGGTTATAATCCCGGTAAAGGGGATGTAATGATGTAATTTCGGGTTACACGACACTCACGGGTACTTCTGTGGGTTGATGGGTGATCAACGGATTGAGAAAGGACCTCCCGATTTTGGGGCGTCACATATCCCTTCTACTATATGGATTCATTGAACACAATTGTGAATATCGTACTCTTAATGTATCCTTATAATCAATATTAGCATGAGTTCTATGAGCTTTAAAATGAGAAATTTTCATTCAAGCACAAGTACTGTCACAATTCAAGTGCAATTAATTTTAGTCATTTATTTATGCCTCTCCTTTTTAGATTTGGTCACATTGGGCTCTTTTCTCACAATTGGCATGTGGCATCTTTTAAGGAATTCGGGTTTAAATAATGTTTAGTCTTTTGTTCACCTATCACCAACACCTAGAATCCATTAAGATCATTAATACTTCAAACTTTTTAAGGGATTGGGGTTTAACTAATTTTTAGCCATGTGTTCACCTATCACCAGCACTTAGAGTCTATTAAGATCATTAATACTTCAAACTAATCAAACTCCTAAGTGTGAAGGTGAATGGCATGTGTGTACTTGGTTTATTAATTTTTCAAAGGTAAACACTATACAAGCATGCTAAGGTGAAAGATACTTTGACTAATGAATCATACAATAAGATTCATGCCACTAAGTTATCTATCCCCTAATATGACTCACAACAATGCATATTTCAAGTTTAATTTAAGGATGGAATCATTATAATGCAAACCAAAATGTGAACTACCATGATCATGAACAAAGAAAAACTAACAAAAGAAAAAAAAAATTGGCTTTTACTTTTCCAATGTTTTTTGAATTTTTCAAAATAAACATATACATGAAAAAAAATATGCATTAAGATGCATTAAACAAGGAAAAGAAAATAAAGCAATCATCATAAATCCTAAAAATAAATGTCATCTCTTGTTTTTGTATTTTTATTTTTCTAATGTTTTTGTATTTTCATATAGAAAATAAATAAGGAAAAATATGTACGAAGTATGTCCCTAGGATGTTCGATGAAATGCATTAAAGATCAACTAGGTTCATACACTCACCTCTCCTATTTCTTAGGAGCCATGACCTTGCTAGAAGCACTCGGGGCTTCCAACTTGGTTGAGATGGTCAGTTTCTCAATCCTCCCTAGTCACCCATACTTGTTTTCCCTTCCTAAAGCTCGAGTTAGGTTGAAAAATGGGTGGAGAATTAACTCTCTTCTCCCCAAATGTATGTAGATCAATTTTGATCTTGGGGGTAGAAGGAGCTTTGGGCACTCTAGCATGTGGTCCATGTGAAGAAGATCCATGATTATGCTTGGACTCACTTGACCATTCCAAAATCTAAGAGAAATTTAAGACTTCAAAATTTAAGGTTTTGGATTGGTTAGCTAGATGCACAAACTTCTTATTTAAGACATCCCTATTTTTTATGCAATGTCTACTATGATGACCATGCTCTCCACAAGTATGACAAAAATCATGATTGGTTTGGGTATCATAAATCACATTCTTCTTTGAGTTCCTACCCTTACCAATTCTAGTCATTTTAGAACTTGTGATTTCTTGTGGGGGTGATGGGTTTGTGTAACCCTTCACAAACACGGTCTTGGAAGAAGTGTTAGTGTATTTACTTGTATAGGATAAACCATGCTTATCACCCACACTCTTTCCCATAGATAACACCATAACAAACTTTTCATTGCATTGAGGGAGTCTTTTTGAGAGTTCACTTGATTCATGATGATTTTTATCGAGTTTGGCACATTTTGACTCAATATTCTTCTTGGACTTAACAAGCTCGTGACACTCTCTCTCAAGAAAGCTCACTCGATTGAAAATAGACTTTTTCTCTTCCTCTACCCCACATATTTGAGGTTTGGACTTAACCAAGTCCACATGAAGTGCTTTTCTATCTTTTTTGCTTTAGTTCACTTTCCCACTCAATGCAACCACCATCTCTTGTTGTTTGAGGAATTCTACATACAATTGATCATATATATATCTTGAATATCCTCAAAACACTCTTCATCCTCCACACCAGTGGGGATTTCTTCTTCCAAGTCCTCTACCGCGGTGGTAGGGCTTGTCAAAGTTTTTCTAGGGGGAAAGAAGAGTGAACCTACAAAGGCTGTAAAATTCTCTTGATCGTTTGAAGAGAAGTCATCACTCGAGTTTGACTTACTTTCACTATCACTCTATATGACCTTCATAGATTTGCTCTTTTCCTTGGGCATGTCTTTCTTGGTTTGATTAGGACATTCCAAAGCAATATGTCCAAATCCTTCACATTCAAAGCATTGGAAGCCTTGATCCTTTCTCTCAACTAGTTTTTGAGATTCTCTTCCCCCTTTCTCTATTCCTTCCTTAGCAGTAGGTCTACTACATTTTCATTTAGACCTTAAGGACTAAACATTGCAAGTCATGACGTACTTTTTGAACTTCCATGCAATTAAAGCTAGGTCCTCCTCTCCTAATTAGGGTGACTTGGATTTACCTTCCTCTTGTTTCATTAAGTTCAATGCGATTCCCTTTTCTTTCTTTAGGAATATAGGTTCATCTCAAAAGTCAATATCGACCCAACTAGGTCTTCCACTGAGACCAACTTCATGTTGACACTTATTTCCAAGGATGTGACCTTAACATGAAACCTTCGGTAGAGATCTCAAGATTTTCCACTTAATGGCCACATCGTAAACCTGGGTACCTAATGCAAATGATGAATTTATAATATCGCACAATTTAGCATAAAATTCACTAAATATTTTATCATCTTACATCCTCAAAGTCTCGAACTGAGAGGTGTACCTTTGGAGTCTAGACATCTTTACCAGGGAAGTCCCTTCCTGGGAAACAACCAAGATGACCCATGCTTCTTTGGAAGTCTCACAATTAGCAATCCTTTGGAACTTGTTTGTTATCACGACATTAAATATCGTATTCAAGCCTTACGAGTTCCACCCCACCGATTCAATCTCAATTCTTGACCAAGTCGTTGGGGATTTCACTTCAACCACCGCTTTACCACCTTTGACTTGTGTGGTGATGGTGGGAGGGCTCCAGCCCTCTCGCATTGTTAATTATACTCTCTCATCAATCGATTTAAGAATTTCTCTCGTACAAGATTTCCAAAAAGAAAAGTTAGAATCATCAAAGAGAGGTGATCGTGCAATTGATCCTCGTTCCTTTTGAGACTTCATTCAAAACTAACTAATAGTAATGATATCTCTCAAGAAGGAAAACCATGTTTGTAAGAAAATTACAAAATAAATGTCTACTAGTGTCTATAGCCTCAGGGCAACCATGCTCTGCTACTAATTATTGTTCTGGGAAGAGAAACCCGATTTAGAGTTTTCCTCACGATTATACACATGGAGCAATAGACACTTTACCTAGAAGGGGGTGAATAGGTTTTTTAATTTTAGCCCAATTGATTACTAATAAACATCTAAACCACTACAATTACCTCTTCTCATAAAGATATAGCAATTAGTGTGAAACCCTTTTGCTCACCATAACCCAAACTAACCATGACGATTGATTTTAATTAATCTGAAATTAATTCACTCACAATCAATATCACGGCAATCCCTAATCCCAAACCCAATGCACAACTATGGATGGATAGATAATCAATCAATCATTCCAACAAATACATAGTGCACATGTGTGCTAACAATCATAAGAGTGTACATTAAATAATAAAAAACACAAGTGATTTGCTGATGCGGAAATCCCCTCAGAAAAAACCATGAAGAACATTATTGGTTCACCAAAGCCTAATCCACTACTCGTTATATCAACATACAAGTACTCGAGTCTTATACCTCGACTAATACCATGGTTAGATGCTCCTTTTCTTGTTGTCTCTCTGCCGAAGGCCCTCCTTCAACGTCTAGTGTAGCTTCACTTGGACCTCCCCGCCGCACGGTTCGTCTAGGCCTCGAGCAATCATTGGCATGACGACAGTCTCCAGTATGCACACACCAATGAGTTTGGTTTACACTATCAAGATCTTCAACACCAAGTTGTAAAGTTTGGTAGAACCTCTAGTGGTAACCTTTGGATTTAGGAATCTAGGTTAGTGGTGGAAGCTCTCAAGGTAGAAGGAGTATTTTCTTTCTTAGAAATCTCACAAGAGGTTAATCTAGATGTGGGAAAGGCTCTCCCTATTTATATATCCGAAATAAGGGTAGTCTTAACAAATAAGAAAACTCAGATTCGCAAAAAACCACTCGATTGGTGGGAGGGCAGTCATAGGGCATTTGGCATTGGAAAGAAAAACACGTTTCCATCCTATCTAGGAGCAACACCACTCAAGCGACCATGCGCAATGCTTGAGGGATGTTGAAGGACTGCTTGATCGAGCTCTGTGTTGTTCCCCGTTGGCCTTTTCCGTTCTAATTCCCTATGTCATCAAGAGACCAATCTAGCCAAGGCTAGTGAGCATGGCTCGGTCCCTACTAGTTTTTGAAGAAAAAAACCAAGTAAAAACTAGTCCTCTTGAACATTAAAGAGTGTTGCTCAAGAGGAGTCCGATAATGACTCAATCTATGTTTTCAAAATGCAAAATTATTTAGAATATCTTTTCTTTTGAAATCACCTAGGAGTCTTACATGGATTGCTTCCATCTTCATTTTCATCCTAATCTATGACACCCCAAAATTCAGGGGTCCTTTCTCAACCTGTTGATCACCCATCAACCCGTCGTGCATGCCGTATCACCCGACACCACGTCATCACACGACCATTCCAAGGTCCAATATCCATCAATTTGTCATCAATATTACTCAAATTACATCCTTTAAACAAGAAGGCTCAATGCCCAAAGACCTAGCAAAGTTATTTTAAATTTTTGAAAACTTTGAAAGAGGTACCGGTACCTCGTGTACTTGGTACAGGTACCTGAGCATTCTGCTTGCCAAGTACTGATACTAGTAAACGTGATACTGGTACCTAGGCCCTCGACAGCAAGGTACCGGTACCTGAGCCCACTGTCAGCGAGGTACCGGTACCTCAAGCCTTAGTACCGGTGCCTAATCAACTTGGTACCGGTACTAAGGCCTAGTTTTCCCCCAAATCTTTCCTTTTTCATTTTCAACTCACCCAATCTCATACCGAGTTCATCCAAACTCACATAACATTTAAGTATGCACAAAATACCATCAATAAAAGTTCATTACATGTTCTCTTACCACCATTTAAAATTCAAAATAAATTACACAAGTGCTTCAAAAAAATGTAATTTAAAGCCACATTCTGGCCTCTTCTCAACAAGGACCATGTGAGGGTCTTCCACCGGCGTCTATCACACACCTGAAATGTTGTTCCCATAAATGGTGAGTCACGCTCAATAGGATATCTCCTAAAGAGGCTACTCCCCGACTCAAATGCATATGAAATGTTCACATGCAATTTAACAATTAAACAAGCATCCATCCAAAAGTATACAATTCAATAATGAATGTCACAATGTCATGCCATCTTATCAGGTGAGACTCACACATGCAACGCAACCTGAGCCCTCCACCAACTCTCATAACACATGCAATTTCATGCGTGTAAATCCAGGTATTCCAAGCCCTTACCATTGATGTTACGCATCCAATGACAATTTATCAAAATGAACCATGTGTCTTTCTTGGGTAGGTGATTTCCTAAACTTGCACCAAAGGTCCACCATGATGAGCATAAAATCTTGCATATCATGTATCTCTTTTGCACCCATTTATGCTTGTTTTGTGGTGAAAATTGGGGGAAATGCTTTTAAACTCACATTTAATAGAGATTCATGTTATTGTAGGTAAAGAGCAAGTAAGGGCATGTATTAAGCTTCCCATCAAGTGCTAAAAGGCAATGGAGAAGAAAGGAAGGCTTAACGGATGGCTCGGGGCATCAAGAGACCAAGAAAATTCCAAAACAAGAAAAAACGTACCGGTATAAGTAGCCAAAACCTACCAGTAGAAGTCAGCAAAAAACTACCGATAGAAGTTCCAAAACCTGCTGATAGAAAAAGTGCACTATAATTCTTCTACCGCAGCCCCTGCCACAAACCTACCAGTAGGTTTTGATGTTCTACAGGTAGGTTTTGCCCAAAAATACCATAAACCTGCTCACACGACTCCACCTACTTCGGGGGCCCACCTCTTGTCATCCCAACCATACCCTGACATCTTTGACACACCATGATAGTCTCTTACACACTAAAGTCAGATTTTGGAAGAGAAAAACATAGGAGAGGCAAGAGAGAGAAAAGGGGTGGTTGGTGAAGCATGGGAGGTGCTTGTCCTTGCTTGCTGAAGTGTCCAATCTCTTCCCACTCAATGCAACTCAGTTCTCACAGACCAAAGAGGGGGTATGGACGAATTTTGACCAAGTCTTCCACCATTATTGAGTTACACAAAAGCTTTTAGAGAGAGAAGTTTCAAGAAAGAAGATGAAGTTATAGAGAGAGAAAGTTAGGTTTTTGCATTTCCTTCACCATTTTCATTGTAGTAAGCTTTAAATTACTTGTAATCCTTCCCTCTTTCACTTTAAACTCTTTCATTCAAGTTGTAATCAAGCTTAGTTTAATGTTCTTATGTTTACATTTCTACTATTGGGTATTTTCCTTTTCAAGCTTTGTATTTGGGTATGAATGATTTTGTTCTTGTAGTGTAAACCTTTTTCTTGCATCAATACAAGTTCCATATTCTACCATGTCTTTTTACAGTATGCTTGTTCTTGCTTTTACTATGAGTAGCTAGACTTTTAGTTGGTTAATCCAAAGGGAATTTCCTCTTGGGTATGTGAAATTGACTCTTGTTCATTCTTCCTCGTAGTGTAAAGTGGTTTGATTTGACTAGGTTGAGTGCGGACGTGGTTGTGGGCTCTTGATACACCGTAGACTTTTCACGGGGTATGTCTGTGACTAACAAATCCACATTAATCCCTCACTTCATACAAATCAATCAAACACCGAGACACCATTGGTTGAATGAATTGAGTCGATTTTGCATTCCCATTGGAATGACCTCTATGGATTAGCCAACCTTGCTTTCTTGCATTTTTATAAAAACACAACTCACCAAACCAAAATTCACAAGATTTTACACTTTTCATTTCTTTTCAAATCATCCTTCAAAAAATTTGACCTTCCTTCCCTGAGGAGACGACCTTGGAATACCCATTCCAAGTAAAACACGACATTTCAAGTCTCTCTTCGCTTGGGGAGCACTTTTGCACACACACGCGTTTTTTATTCACACACACGATTTTTCCCATTTATTGCATCGAACCCGAGGGAGAGTAACACTCACCTACTCGCATAAGCCATATACACAGAATTCGGATTTGTGTTTGGAGATTAGTGTGAAGCGCATCAAGCATTTTTGGTGTCGTTGCCAGGGAAGGCTAAGCGTCGAAGGTGATTTCGGAACAACGGAGGTAAGTCCCATGATTCTCATCACGGGCCGAGGTACGTTGTTCTTTTGTACATATTTGTGTATACTTTTTTTTTCAATTATAGATAATTTTTTTGTATGTGGGGACGGGACGATAAAAATAGACTAGTGAGACTTGCCCTAGGACCAAACATGAATTCAGATCAAGACCCACCCGAGGATGCCGGAGACAATTTCGGGGATGATGGTGCCAATATTCCAAGGGGTGGGGGAATGCAAAACCCTAGAGCTCCAAACCCCCTAATGCAATTCCCCCTCCGAGAAATGAAGGGAATAATCTCCCAATTGATCCTCTGACAAGGTCAATGAGGGATTATCTCCGACCAACTCGGAGCACCACTCCCTCATGCATACTTTTGCCCCTGCAAGCCCATGGCTTCCTTGTTAAACCAGGAATGTTGCAACCACTTCCCCAATTCCATGGAATTGAAAGATAAAATCCTTATTTACACATTAAGGAATTTGAGAAAATTGTTGGAACATTCATCACAAACCATGTCATGGAAGACATGGCACGCATGAAATCATTTCCCTTCTCCCTCAAAGACAAAGCCAAAACTTGGTTGAACTAATTGAAACCCCGATCGATAAGTTCTTGGGCACAAATGCTTTCCAAATTTTTAAACATTTTTTTTCTGGTGCCCAAGACCACTGATCTTAAGAAACAAATTCAAATTTTTTTGGAAAAAACCAATGAGAAGTTTTATCAATGTTGGGATCGACACAAGGACTTGCTACACTCCATTCCACATCATGGATTCGAACCATGGCAATTGGTGAGTTTCTTCTATGAAGGAATTACACCGGGCCATCAACAATTTATCGACATGATGCGCAACGGAGAGTTTCAAAGCAAGGATCCCGATGAGGCCCTTGAGTACTTTAACACATTGGCGAAAAATGCCCAATCTTGGGATATCACGGATCCCACTGATGTGCCAAGGTCCTCTCCGGGTAGTCAACCAAATTGGGGAGGGATGTACAATTTGCGTGACCAAGAAGATTTGCTTGCCAAAATCATAAAATTGTCCCGCAAGGTGGAGAGTCTAGAGGTGAATAGGAGGCATGAGGTGTCTAACATCACTAAGGCCGAGGAGTGTTGCTCTATATGTGAAAGTGTTGAGCATTCTATCTCGGAGTGCCCAAACATTCCGACACTCAAAGAGGTTTATCATGAGCAAGTGAATGTTTTCAACCAAAGTGGGAAATCATTCTCTCCACATTCCAAGACATATAATCCGAGTTGGAGCAATCACCTGAACTTTAGTTGGAAGAATGACAACCCTACTCCTCATGGGTCTAGCTCATTGTCGCCTCCCATTCCACCAAAGCAAAACCAATCCTACTATGGTTATGGTACCTCGTCTAGCTCCCAATACCCATGGTCCAATCAACAAGGGTTTTTGCAAAACCCACCTCAACAAGGTTTTGGTCAACAAGGACCATCTAACCCACCCACCTACCAACCTCCTCACAAGAGAAATTTGGAGGATGTCGTGCACCAATTCATTCAAAGCCAAACCACAATCAACAATCAAATGTGATTAACCCTAATTAGTATGTAAATTAAAATAATTAAATAAGTGAATTATGTAAGATGAAACAGTTAAAAACTGTAAATTAGGGTTTGTGCGTAAGGTAGGGTTTTATGTGTGTTACTGTTTGAAATTTCAGGGTTTTGTGTGGAATTACCGGAAATTATGAGGAACAATCTATCAAAGCTTAAACTAACAAGGGAGGCAAGTGTCATATAATCAAGAAACCACCAGAATAACAAGAAGATCAGCACCACTTTTACAGCAAGCCAGCACCGTCCGGATGGTGGTGGTGGCATCCGGACGGTGGCCCTTGGCAATTCAACTCTATCCTCCACCTCCTGCTTCCATCCTTGCCTATATATATATATATATATATATATATATATATATATATATATATATATATATATATATATATATATATATATATATGCTGCCTCTGCCTCATATTCAATCGGCTGGTGTGGAGAGCTTGGGAGAAACAAAGAAGAGTTCAAGAAGAAGAAAAAAGAGAAAAAGAGAGAAAGCCATAGAAAAATTCAAAGATCCGGTCCGACCTACTCTCCAACCAAAACTCAATTATTTCTACATTTTTGTTATGTCTTTCTACTTGGAGAGTTGAACTGCCGCCACCTTTGTGTCTTAATCGATATTAAGGGTGGTTTTATTTCAACTATTCCTTACGAAAAAAGTGTCCATGTCTGTATTTTATTTACTATTGTAATGAGAATTACTCGCACTTCTTGCTTGTTTATAGTAATGGGGTGTGAGTAGTTTACTTATACCCTTCAGTGAGGGGTAAACATATGCATATTAATGGTTAAGTTATGGAAATGCCGATGTTTAATTATGTTATACTAATATATGTATATACCTCCCTTAATTGATGGATGGTTATAGTTATTATATGCTCTTGGTTATGAACACCGAGCTATACTTAATATTCTATATCATACTATCTATTATTATGAACTTCATGCATGATACAGTGATGTACGTAATTGGGTGTTACGTAAAAGTCGATTAATTGGTTATAGACGGGTTAAGTCTCGGCATATCCAATGCTTTCAGTGCAATACGTAGCCCAGAATTATGTCATCAGTGAATCATCAACCTACCGGTGGAATATCTAAAGTGTTCCAATTGAATGGCTTGACCTTCGGGTGCATTGAGGATATTTTACTGTTGCATGGTACAAAGTTGTCAGATGAATAACCTAAGTGATCCACTTGAATGGCTTGAACTTCTGGTTCACTAGGGTTGTTTAACTGGTACATAGAACTGTCAGATGAATAACCTAAGTGATCCTCCTGAATGGTTTGACCTTCTAGTTCACTAGGGTTATTTAACTGATATATAAAATTACAAATTGAGTAATTCAAGTATTCCTCCTGAATGGCTTGTCCTTTTGGTTTACTTGAGTCAGTCAATTGTTGCATATACCTACCAGCTAACCTAAGAAGTTGTTGTGTTATGGTTTAATATACATCAGACCTACCAGTTAACTTTCCAAGTGACAGGGAAGTTAATTGTTGTAAGATGGCATTTCCAGTACTTAACCAATATAAAGCATATGGGATCCTTAAATTGAAGGGTACCTTTCATATTATCGTCTTTTATCAGTTTACTTACGCATCTTATTTAATTAAGACTAGTTATCAATCTAAGCTCACATCACAAGCTATCTTATGTTATGCTGCTTTAACAACAACTTTACTGTTTTTATTTTAAATTCCAATTATTAAAACTCTTCGTGGGATCGATCTTAGACTTAAACCGAGAAAACTATAATTTGACCACTTATACTTGGGTGTATGATATAAAACAAGTCGAATCAAGTTTTTGACACCATTGCCGGGGAGTTACGATAATTTGAAATTAAATATAATAGGGAAGTTGTTTATTTGTATTATATGTTTATAGATTGTTTGTTTACTTTTAATAGTTTATGTCTGTTCATTCATCAGTAGGTTCTGTAAATCAGTCATCTCCTTCGTCTTCATCATCTTCATCTACACAAGCATCATTTGAATTAAGTATGGCTCAAAACGTACCTAGGGAGCAAGAGCAAGAAGTAGTTCAAAATGTCTGACCATTAAGAGAATATTTGCATCCCACACGTACCAATGTTCTGTCATGTTTTGTTTTTCCAACAGACGCTCCAAATCGTAATATTAAAGCAGGGATAATACAGTTATTACCACAGTTTCATGGTTTGGAATCTGAAAATCCTTATGTGCATAAAAAAGAATTTGAAGAAGTCTGTGGAACTTTGCCAGATAATTCTGAAATGGCTCGATTAAAACTTTTTCCTTATTCTTTGAAAGATAAGGCTAAACTATGGCTTAATTCTTTAAGAGCTAATTCTATCACAAGCTGGCAAGCTTTGCAAACTGAGTCTTTCAAAAAGTTTTGTCCTGTGTATCGTACTAATGCATTAAGACATCAAATAATGAATTTTTTTGTAAAAGAGGGGAAATTTTTTTATCAATGTTGGAAAAGATTTAAGGATCTTCTCCAAGCTTGTCCACATCATGCATTTGAAAACTGGACTTTAGTTGGTTTCTTTTATGATGCTCTTCCATCTGCAATGCGACAATTTGTTGAAATGATGGCCCAAGGGGAATTTATGAGTAAAAACCCTGTGGAGGCATTCCAATTTTTTGATACTATTTCTGAGAGTTCCCAGATGTGGGACTCGACTTCTTCAAATATTGTGGAAACTAAGTCATCTACATCCGAAAGAGGAAATATGTATTAAAAGAAGATGATGATTTAAGAGCTATAATGACTAATTTATCTCAAAAATTAGAAGCCTTAGAAATGAAAAAAATTAAGCAAGTGTCTGTTATTTCTTCTACTGACCAAATATGTGAAATTTGTGCGTTGTCAGGACATCCTGCCGGAGAATGTCCAACTATACCTACATTTAAAGAAGTTTTAATTGAACAATCTAATGTTATTCCAACTTATACTAAGCCTTATCAAAATCCATATTCTGATACTTATAACCCAGGATAGAGAAATCATCCAAATTTTAGTTGAAAAAATACATAACCTACAAATCAAACACAAGGTCCACCACAGCCACAAACTCAACAACAATATCAACCTTATCAACCTCCTCATAGAAGGACTCTAGAAGATACTATGAATCAATTTATACAGAGTCAAATGAGTTTTAATACTCAAACAACTCAAGCATTCAATGAGTTTAAAGCTCAAACTTCACAAAGTATTGAAGACATCAAGAGTCATGTAGCTAAGTTGACCCAATCCTGAGTACGTCAGAGAAGGGAAAATTCTCATCTCAATCTAAACCTCCACAAAGTCAAAGTCAAGCTAATACCTTGTCCTCTGAACCCTCCCCAAGTCAAGTACAAGCAATCACAACATTGAGAAGTGGTAAGGTGATTAACAAGACCATTAAACCTAAGATTTCTAAAAAAATACGTAAGTCAATTCCTGTAAATGAACCACTTGAACCTGAACCTTCAGCCAAAAAGCAACCAAAAATACAAAATAAAGAAGATCATATGTGTCTTATTCCGTTACCTTTTCCTCAAAGGGTCAAGAAGTCCTCATCTGTAAAAGATCAATCTGAAATTTTTGAACTGTTTAAATAGGTAAAGATTAACATTCCTTTGTTGGATGCCATCAAACGAGTTCCAGCTTACGCCAAGTTTTTAAAAGATCATTGCACGGTAAAAAGAAAAAACAATGTACCAAAGAAAGCATTTCTAACTGAACAAGTTAGTACTATAATACAGCGTAACACTCTTCTTAAATACAAAGATTCAGGTAGTCCTACAGTCTTATGCATCATTGGAAATTTCTGAATTGAACAAGCTCTGCTAGATCTTGGAGTCAGTTGTAATTTAATGACATATTCGGTGTATACACAATTAGGATTAAGTGAGTTGAAACCTACCAATGTTACACTATAATTAGCAGACCGAGTTGATCAATTTTATTGCCCAGCAGATTTTATCGTTTTAGATACATAACCAAATTTTCATGTATCTGCATACATACCTGTTATTTTGGGTTGACCATTCCTAACTACATCAAATGCATTGATTAATTGTAGGAATTGAGTCAAGAATCTTTCATTTGGAAACATGACTTTAGAATTAAATGCTTTTAACATTGCAAAACAACCTAGAGAAGAAGAAGAAGTGCATGAAGTAAATTATGTTGATTTGTTAACTCAAAGTTTATTTGAAAATGTTTTTTATGAAAAAAGAGTTATATACATTGGAATCTATACCTGATACTGAATCTGAAGATAAATCGGCAAGGAATCCACAATGTGAAAAATTGTTACCTAAGTCTGAAGAATCTAACATCAAAGTTTTTAAATCAAAATTAAAACCTCTTCCATCTAACCTAAAATATGTCTTTTTGGAGGAAGATGAAATCTATCCAGTGATAATATCATCAAAATTATCTAGAATTTAAGAAAAATAATTGACAAAAATTTTGAAAGATCACCAAAGTGTTATTGGATGGACAATAGCAGATATAAAAGGTATAAGTCCACTGTTATGTACTCATTGTATATATTTAGAAGAAAATGCTAAACCATCTCGTCAATTATAAAGAAGATTGAATCCACACTTGAAAGAAGTAGTCCGCGTTGAAGTACTTAAACTATTAGATACTAATATCATCTACCCTATATCTGATAGTAAATGGGTTAGTCTTACACAGGTAGTTCCTAAAAAATCTGGTGTTACTGTAATAAAAAATCAAGAGAATGAATTAGTCCCTATGCGTAAAGTCACAGGTTGGTGTGTGTATTGACTATCAAAAGCTAAATTCTCTCATCAGAAAAGATCATTTTTCATTGCCTTTTCTAGATCAAGTTTTGGAAAGAATAGCTGGTCATGCATATTATTATTTTTTAGATGGATATTCTAATTATAATCAAATTGAAATTGCAATAGATGATTAAGAAAAAACTACATTTACATGTCATTTTGTTACTTTTGCTTATAAAAGGATGTCTTTTGGATTATGTAATGCTCCAGCTACCTTTCAGCGTTGTATGCTAAGTATATTTAGTGATATGGTAAAACGATATCTAGAAGTTTTTATGGACGATTTTTCTATATATGGTGATTCATTTCATTTATGTTTAGAAAATCTTGAAAAAATGCTTATTCGATGTGAAGAAACAAACCTTGTTTTAAATTGGGAAAATTTTCATTTCATGGTTACACAAGGTATTGTTTTAGGTCATATAGTTTCTGAGAAAGGAATTGAAGTTGATAAATCCAAAATTGACTTGATAGCTAATCTTATGTCACCGAAAACTGTAAAAGATGTTCGATCTTTTCTAGGTCATGCAGGATTCTATAGAAGATTTATTAAAAAATTTAGTTCAATATCTAAACCTATCTGTAATCTTTTATGTTAGGATATATTATTTGAATGGAATGATGCATATCAATTAGCATTTGATAAGTTGAAAAACATGCTTATTTCTACACCTATTATGCAACCTCCTGATTGGTCTTTACCTTTTGAATTAATGTGTGATGCAAGTGATTATGCAGTAGGGGTTGTATTAGGTCAAAGAAAAGATAAGAAACCTTATGTTATTTACTATGCAAGCAAAATTCTAAATGATGCACAAATGCATTATTCGACTACAGAAAAAGAATTACTTGTTGTTGTGTTTGCATTAGATAAATTTCGTTCATATCTGGTTGAATCATCAATTGTTGTATTTACAGATCATGCAGCTTTAAAATATTTACTTACTAAAAAAGATGCTAAGCCTCGTCTCCTACGTTGGATTTTGTTACTTCAAGAATTTGATCTTATCATTAAGGATAAGAAAGGAATTGAAAATGTGGTAGCAGATCACTTGTCAAGGTTAAATTATGATCTAAAGGAAGAACCAATTCCAATTAGAGAAACTTTTCCAGATGAAAAACTATTTGCAATAACATAGGTACCATGGTATGCGGATATAGTCAATTATTTAGCTACTGGTACTATTCCTTCTAATTATACCTGGACTTATAGAAACAAGTTTCTAAGTGAGGTACGTAATTTTTTCTGGGAAGATCCTGTAACACCCCGCATTTTCTTTTATATATGTATATAGATTTATAGTAAATAATTGTTGTAAAAATATGGATATGTGTAGTGACGGTAGGAATAAAAGCAAAAACTAGAGATACAAATTGATTGGGAAGTTAAGTTTCGAAAGTGTGTAAAGTTGAGAAGAGGGATTATGAAAGTTTCTAAATATTTTTAGGTCAAAATAAGTTCTCCATTGAATCCGGAAGGTCGAAAAACATTGAGAGAGGTAATGTGGAGTGTATTGGAAGCTAGGAAGTATTTCGGAGTGAAAACACACTTAGAGAAAATTTGGGTAAAAAAGAGTTGGGACACCTTCTAGTATTTTGGTCATAACTTTTTATCCTTATATCCAATTGATATGAAATTTGGACAGTAGATAGTAGACATCTAGGGCTACAAAAGTGTATCTCATGAAAATTTTCCAATTCGACCTCTAAATGGGTCAAACCTGCCCTAAAAGTTGGAGAAAAAATCTGTCAAACCGTACCGGTACGCCCGACTCCAGTAGCTTTGGAGTACCGGAACTGAGTACCGGTACGGTACCGTACCGGTACAATTTTCTCTGACACTCACCGAACAGTTAAAAAGTCGAGATTTTTGGGTTTAAAACACCACCTCAAGCCCTCATTTGCCCCATTCTTCATTCCACTCTCACCCTAAACACTTTAGAACCCTAGGAGAGAAAGAAAGGAAGAGAGAAACTCAAGATCAAAAGGGAAAAACACAAGATTTAAGGGTAATTCAAGATTCAAGCCCTAGATTTCAAAAACACCAAGGTAGGGGATTTCTTCTCTTTCTCTTACATTGAGGTTAAGGCTTATGTATATATGTATGTTTTGCTCTAAATATTATATATATGATATGAAATCATCCTCTCTTAGTATTTTGGGCAAAGATTACATGTTTTTAACAAAGTTAGAGTTGAATACCCATGAAATCTTTTTTTGTGTTTCAAAACCCTAGTTTTTGGAGGGGATGGATTTTCTTCTTAAATTCTTCCTTTATTATTGATTTTGAAACCATAGTGCTTTGTGTTGAGTACTAAAATGATGTTGTGGTGATCTCTTGTATTTTTGTAATTGTTTATTGAAATTGTCATGTGATAAATTTGGGGGTTTTTAAGATATACTTGTAAATTGTGAAATTGGGTTTGGTATTGTATCTCTTATGAGTGTGGGATGACCATGGGTGGCCTTTGACGAGATATCGTAGAGTGGGTAGACGTGTTGCTTGCTCCGTGTGGGTTGGCATTTTTCCTACCACTCGTAGTGGGGTTAGTGCTTTGGTAAGACTAAACCGCTATTGCTCACGGGTGCCGTGTCAGAGGGTTAGTATACTAATACCTGGGTTGGATACGTCACTGCCATTGGTATGGCATACGCCCTTCCTAAAGGATGGATATCTTTGAGAAGATTTGTGTGCGTGTGTGTGGGCTAGATATTACTCAATGTGTCGATTCATGGGGTTTGCCTTACATCATGGTGGAGATACATGTTTATAATGTTGATACGAATGAAATGGTTAGTATTTGTTCATTCTACTAGATACGGTTTCTACAAGAGTTTTGGGAAGTATGGGATTCTGCAAGAACTTGTGAGAAACGGTTTATGGTGGAATGTATTATTAATTGTGTAATTAGTTTCATTTATTCATTAAATTACTGTTGTTACCTAAACTTGAGATCTATTGAAATGTCTTTGCTTTCTTTCAAAATTGATATATGATATTTGCGAAATGAGACCGGCCATTTTATATGCTTTTATAAACCTTGTTCGAGATTGGGAGGAATGTTGCTACAGAGCTTAGTGCTCACCCCCTACAGTTAAACATTTTCAGATTTGGTGCTAGAGGAGAACCTCGGAGTTGACGAGCAGGGGTATTGGGAGGCCCCATCCGAGGGAAATCGAGATTCCGAGGTGGACATATAGAGATATAGCTTCTTTTGCACTAGACTAGGGAATTTAATTTGAGATCATGTATAGTCTGGTATTTTGTTTGTTCCGCTGCTAAGTTTGAGTGCAATTCTTTTGGAATGTAATTGTCATAGTTTGGCCTATTCTTTTGGGATGATATTGTGGATATTATTTATGGTGAATAGAATCTTATTTTGTGATGTGAAAATGGACTCGGTGTGGTCAATATGTAGTCATACTTGGACCCGGTGTGGTCAATATAGTATAATTGTATAGGTTGTATTTTGGGTAGAGCTCCCCAAACAAAGGAGACTCTGCCCGAATTTTGTTAAATTAAGGACCTCCGGTTATTTATGGATTTTCTTAGTGCTCTCATGGTATAAATGGTTGTTAGTATGTAATGTCGTCCAAGGGGGTATTTGGGGCGTTACAGATCCTCATTTGTTTAATGTAACACCCCGTATTTTATTTTATATATGTATATAGATATATAGTAAACCATTGTAGTAAAATGGGATATGTGTATTAATAGTAGGAATAAATATTAGGGAGACAAATGGATGGAGAAGTTTGAGTTTCGAATGTGTGTAAACTTGAGAAGAGGGTTTATGGAAGTTTCTAAATATTTTTAGGTCAAAATAAGTTCTCCATTGAATCCGGAAGGTCGAAAAACCTTGGGAGAGGTGATATGGGGTGTATTAGAAGTTAGGAAGGAATTTGGAGTTAAAACACATTTTGGAGAAAATTTGGGTATAAAGGATTTTGGACACTGTCTACTATTTTGATCATAACTTTTTATCCTTAAGTCCAATTGATCTGAAATTTTTACAGTAGATAGTAGACATCTAGGGCTACAAAAGTTTATCTCATGAAAATTCTCCAATTCGAGCTCTAAATAGGTGAAAACTGCTCTGAAAGTTGGGACAGAAAGCTGGGACAGAGAGTTGCCAGCGTCCGGACGCCCAAGGCACCGTCCGGACGGTACCATTTATATATACCTAGATCAGTTCGCGATTTTCCCCAATTCTTGCCTTCTAAATACACCAAACCCGCCTCCTTCACCCATTTTCCCCATTTCTAACCCTAGAGAGCTTTGGGGGAGGAAGAAGGAAGGGGATTCTCACCTCAAAGTAGATCAAGTCCTCAAGGTCTTCACACCAAACTAAGGAAGAGGTAGGGGTTTTCTCTCACTCTCTCACATTGAGGCTAGGGCTATATATATATATATATGTATGTATATACATATGTCTCTTTCTCTAAATCTTGGATATGTGTTAGGGAAATCTTTGATTCTTTATATTTTTGCAATCAATGCCATGTTTTGAACTATGTGATGGTTTGGTAACCATTTTATCTTTCTTTTTCATCTTCAATCATTGATTGGTAAGGAAAATGGACTTTTCTCTTGGTAATTCCTTGGTTTTCACTTTCAACACTTAGAGTTTTATATTGTGCAACAAATGATGTTTATAATGATCTCTTGCATTTTTCTTGGTTGGTTATTGACAATGTCACATGCTTAAATTTGGGGATTTTGGATAAATGATTGGAAATGGAGATAAATATTGGGATTGTATTCTTGGTTGGGTTGCTTGTGATACACATTTGTGAGAGGTTCCTTGTAAGGATGCTCACCCCTTCCCAAGAGGTTCCTTGTAAGGATGCTTGGGAAGCCATGAAGTGATTTGTGAGAGGTTCCTTGTAAGGATGCTCACCCCTTCCCAAGAGGTTCCTTGTAAGGATGCTTGGGAAGCCATGAAGTGATTTGTGAGAGGTTCCTTGTAAGGATGCTCACCCCTTCCCAAGAGGTTCCTTGTAAGGATGCTTGGGAAGCCATGAAGTGATTTGTGAGAGGTTCCTTGTAAGGATGCTCACCCCTTCCCAAGAGGTTCCTTGTAAGGATGCTTGGGAAGCCATGAAATGATTTGTGAGAGGTTCCTTGTAAGGATGCTCACCCATTCTCAAGAGGTTCCTTGTAAGGATGCTTGATAATCAAAGAGGAGCTAAACGGGGGGTGGAGGTTACCCTAAAGTATGCCACCTACCCAAAGAATTGTTGGAAATTGTGAATGGAGGATTGGATTATATTTGGAAATGGTTTGCTAAATGTATAGTGGTTTCTTTTACTCATTCAATTACCGTTGTTTCCGTAAACTTGAGATCTATTAAATGGCACTGCTTTACTTCAAAAGTTATGTATGATATTTGTGAAATGAGACCGACCGTTTTAAATGCTTTTCTAAACCTTGTATGGGTTTGAGAGAATTGTTCTACAAAGCTTTGTGCTCACCCCCTACCGCTAACATTTTTCAGATTACCTACAAGAGGAGGACATAGGGGTCGAGGAGCCCGCTACTTGGGAGACTCCCCTGGACGGGAGTGTGAATCCCGAGGTGGACGCCTAGAGCGACACTTTCTTTTGTTCTAGACTAGGATATTCATTTTGAACCTTGTAAAGTCTAGTATTTTGTTATTCCGCTGCAAGTGTACTTTAATTCTCTTGGAATGTAAATGCCATTGCTTGGCCTATTTTCTTTTGGGATAATGTTAAGGATAGTATAGATGGTAAATAGAAATGTTATTGCTATTGGAGGGTTAAATGGACCCGGTGTGGTCAAGTTAATAGAATTGCATAGGTTGTGATTTTTGGGTGGAGCTTCCTGTACAAAGGAGACTCTGCCCAAATTTTGTTAATATTAAGAATGTTTCTTATTTGATGGATATATATTTAGTTGCTCTCATGACATGAATGGTTTCATAGTGTAATGCCGTCCAGGGTGGTATTTGGGGCGTTACAAAGTTGGTATCAGAGCTTAGGAATTAGGTCTTACATGGGAGCTGTAGGTTGTGGACTATCACTTGAGTATTAGTTTAGGATGGATATTTTAGTTTCATATCATGTCGTTTTGAACTATTCGAGGAGACAGATGGTAATTTGGCTTTTGGTTGTAAATCTTGCTAGGCATGGATCTTTATGCAAGTCATATTATCTATATTGGAAATAGGTATGAGATAGGATTTGTGACAAAAGACACCCAAACTTGAGTTAGACAAGTATAAAGGAACCAAACAGTCCGGCAGACCACCTCGCACCAATTTGTTCATAACTCTTCATTGGAAAGTCCAAATTGTGCACCGTTATTTTTGTTAGAACCCTAAATTGTATATCTTTCCAACCATATAGGTCACGCATGCTCAAAATATCCGAGTCAAATCAGTTTATTCTTCGAAGTTAGTCAAAAATCTGCACTGTGGTGTTCTTTGGATAGTAAAGTGTTATGATTTCTTCCTAGACTCTGAAGGACCTATCCTTAAGTGAAATTTTACATTATTTAGGCTTTGATTGAGAGACACCCCCATATTGATGGAAGTGCTTTTGATGGATAACAAGGGATGATTATGATTTGGTGCTTGTCAACTTCAAGTATTCTCTTCCACTAATATTATTGCTCATATTTTAAAAAGTCAAAGGATATGATAACCCAATTGGGATGTGTGGAGATAAGGTTAACTTAGAGGTTCTCTAAGATGAATTAAGTTTCTAATGATAAGGGTATGAAAGGTTATGTGTGTTACTAAAAATATATATATATATATATATATAGAAATTGAGGAATGAATGTAGTTTTGGTTTACGATATGAATCATGGGAGTATTATGTTTTCCTCTAAGGTGATTACGATAATATGAGATAGTATAATTCTCAAATACGAGCAATTGAAGTAATAGGGTGAAGTAACCTCGGATGGGAGCCTATTTTTGGAGTAATGATTGGAATTGTGGTTATAGATCTTAAATCTATAGGAGATTGTTTCATAACCACTTACTTGAGGTTCCCAATATTTGTTTGAAATATTATGGAGGGTTGATTAAATTTATTTTGAAAGTTTAGAAGGATCACGCATAGGATACTCATTGAGAGCGTTATACTTAGTTATCTTATTTCCTTGAGGGCTTAGTTGACTACTCTTAGACTTTCTAAGGTATTAACAATCGAGATTCTTTTGGTTAAGTATAGAGTTAATAGTTGACTTGTATTGCAAATCCTTATTGAGAATTGAGGCCAATTTAGGAAAGCGAATTTATAGACATAAAAGAGGATGATATCCCAAATTTGAGGTGAACTTCTATTGTTCTAGGAAATCTTTTAATGTCATTGGATTTGTGTTGGGGGAATGTGATGTTCTTCTTGTTGTCTCTTGTAGTACCTTGTTAAGATCGGAATGATTAGTTATATTTGAGGAATGTTAGTACGAGTATAGAAGATTCGAACTTATGGTTGATGGTGATAATGGTAAAGAAGTAAATTGAAGAATTAAGGATGATACCTATGAAGATTGCCTTGACATGGGATGAATCATCGAGAGTCTTATGTTATTTTAGACTATTTTAGTTTTGGGAACCTTGACAGTCTATCCTCACATTTTTATATGTTGCAAGAGGTATATTTTAATGAATAGTATCAGACGGATTAGAAGGTATAGATATCATTAAAAGAGTTGTAATGTGAATGAAAGCCACTAAGAATTGATTAGATGGTTATTAGTTTTAGCTCAAGATTGTGGATCGAGAGCAAATATCTTGGAGATATACTTTGATCCTTAGCTTAAGTATTATAGCTAGTTAATTACCCAGAATTTCCTTTGAAGGGATTTGATGGATCGTTAGTGTACACATTTTGGAAGCTATAATGGGAAAACGAGTGCGGTTAGGTTCTACTTATACACTTTGGTGGAATCTAAGATACTCTCTCAGAACTTTCAAATCCACGCGGAGTTCTTATCTTATAGCATATTTTAACTTGTGAATCGGTGGATTATAATTTCTATCAGAGTGCGCAGCGAACTATTTGAGTAATGACTACCCTAGTGAAGATAAGGAGTTTCATGAAGAATTACAAATGGATGTGCAACCTAAGAGTGGATCCTAGAATATTGACTTGTGTGGGAGTGTGTAGTTGTGAATTGAAATTATTGGAGATTTCAAAGATTATGAATTCCATTGGCTAGTGAGAGACAAAGACCTTAAGAATGTTGTAACTATTTATAGGAAAGATGAATAACCCTATTTGTGGAATTACATTTGGGTGATTTTGGTATGCTTATGAAGAAGATACATGTAGGAAGCAAATATGAGGTTGATTGAATTGATTGGTGAAATTCAAAAGAGAAGTGATATTTGATGAGTACACAATTAAGTATTATGATCTAGTAGTTAGGCATGAAAAGAAATTAGTTGGAACAATCGTATACAACTATTAAGAAGAGGGGTGATAAATGAATTCTAGTGAAGGAATGTATTTTGATTCTAGTCTCTCAAATAGATTTGAGAGACTAACTCGACGATTAAGTTTCGAGGACGAAACTTTCTTTAAGGAGGGTGGATTGTAACACCCCGTATTTTATTTTATATATGTATATAGATATATAGTAAACCATTGTAGTAAAATGGGATATGTGTATTAATAGTAGGAATAAATATTAGGGAGACAAATGGATGGAGAAGTTTGAGTTTCGAATGTGTGTAAACTTGAGAAGAGGGTTTATGGAAGTTTCTAAATATTTTTAGGTCAAAATAAGTTCTCCATTGAATCCGGAAGGTCGAAAAACCTTGGGAGAGGTGATATGGGGTGTATTAGAAGTTAGGAAGGAATTTGGAGTTAAAACACATTTTGGAGAAAATTTGGGTATAAAGGATTTTGGACACTGTCTACTATTTTGATCATAACTTTTTATCCTTAAGTCCAATTGATCTGAAATTTTTACAGTAGATAGTAGACATCTAGGGCTACAAAAGTTTATCTCATGAAAATTCTCCAATTCGAGCTCTAAATAGGTGAAAACTGCTCTGAAAGTTGGGACAGAAAGCTGGGACAGAGAGTTGCCAGCGTCCGGACGCCCAAGGCACCGTCCGGACGGTACCATTTATATATACCTAGATCAGTTCGCGATTTTCCCCAATTCTTGCCTTCTAAATACACCAAACCCGCCTCCTTCACCCATTTTCCCCATTTCTAACCCTAGAGAGCTTTGGGGGAGGAAGAAGGAAGGGGATTCTCACCTTAAAGTAGATCAAGTCCTCAAGGTCTTCACACCAAACTAAGGAAGAGGTAGGGGTTTTCTCTCACTCTCTCACATTGAGGCTAGGGCTATATATATATATATATATGTATGTATATACATATGTCTCTTTCTCTAAATCTTGGATATGTGTTAGGGAAATCTTTGATTCTTTATATTTTTGCAATCAATGCCATGTTTTGAACTATGTGATGGTTTGGTAACCATTTTATCTTTCTTTTTCATCTTCAATCATTGATTGGTAAGGAAAATGGACTTTTCTCTTGGTAATTCCTTGGTTTTCACTTTCAACACTTAGAGTTTTATATTGTGCAACAAATGATGTTTATAATGATCTCTTGCATTTTTCTTGGTTGGTTATTGACAATGTCACATGCTTAAATTTGGGGATTTTGGATAAATGATTGGAAATGGAGATAAATATTGGGATTGTATTCTTGGTTGGGTTGCTTGTGATACACATTTGTGAGAGGTTCCTTGTAAGGATGCTCACCCCTTCCCAAGAGGTTCCTTGTAAGGATGCTTGGGAAGCCATGAAGTGATTTGTGAGAGATTCCTTGTAAGGATGCTCACCCCTTCCCAAGAGGTTCCTTGTAAGGATGCTTGGGAAGCCATGAAGTGATTTGTGAGAGGTTCCTTGTAAGGATGCTCACCCCTTCCCAAGAGGTTCCTTGTAAGGATGCTTGGGAAGCCATGAAGTGATTTGTGAGAGGTTCCTTGTAAGGATGCTCACCCCTTCCCAAGAGGTTCCTTGTAAGGATGCTTGGGAAGCCATGAAATGATTTGTGAGAGGTTCCTTGTAAGGATGCTCACCCATTCTCAAGAGGTTCCTTGTAAGGATGCTTGATAATCAAAGAGGAGCTAAACGGGGGGTGGAGGTTACCCTAAAGTATGCCACCTACCCAAAGAATTGTTGGAAATTGTGAATGGAGGATTGGATTATATTTGGAAATGGTTTGCTAAATGTATAGTGGTTTCTTTTACTCATTCAATTACCGTTGTTTCCGTAAACTTGAGATCTATTAAATGGCACTGCTTTACTTCAAAAGTTATGTATGATATTTGTGAAATGAGACCGACCGTTTTAAATGCTTTTCTAAACCTTGTATGGGTTTGAGAGAATTGTTCTACAAAGCTTTGTGCTCACCCCCTACCGCTAACATTTTTCAGATTACCTACAAGAGGAGGACATAGGGGTCGAGGAGCCCGCTACTTGGGAGACTCCCCTGGACGGGAGTGTGAATCCCGAGGTGGACGCCTAGAGCGACACTTTCTTTTGTTCTAGACTAGGATATTCATTTTGAACCTTGTAAAGTCTAGTATTTTGTTATTCCGCTGCAAGTGTACTTTAATTCTCTTGGAATGTAAATGCCATTGCTTGGCCTATTTTCTTTTGGGATAATGTTAAGGATAGTATAGATGGTAAATAGAAATGTTATTGCTATTGGAGGGTTAAATGGACCCGGTGTGGTCAAGTTAATAGAATTGCACAGGTTGTGATTTTTGGGTGGAGCTTCCTGTACAAAGGAGACTCTGCCCAAATTTTGTTAATATTAAGAATGTTTCTTATTTGATGGATATATATTTAGTTGCTCTCATGACATGAATGGTTTCATAGTGTAATGCCGTCCAGGGTGGTATTTGGGGCGTTACATTTAAATATTGTAAAGATCAGATAATAAGACGATGTATACCTAATCATGAAATTGGTCAGGTAATTCAGTTTTGTCACTCTAAAGCTTGAAGAGGCCATTTTGCTTCAAAGAAAATCGCTGCTAAAATTTTGCAGTGTGGATTTTATTGGCCAACTCTTTTTAAAGATGTTCATATCTTTTGTTTCAATTGTGAAAGATGTCAAAGAATGGGGAATATTTCAAAAAGAAATATGATGCCATTAAACCTTATTTTAATTGTTGAAATTTTCGATTGTTGGAGCATCGATTTTTTGGGACCATTTCCCCCATCCTTTGGATATCTGTACATTTTGGTTGCAGTTGATTATGTCTCTAAATGGGTAGAGACAATTCCATGTAGAAATAATGATCACATAACAGTGGTCAAGTTTTTAAAAGAAAATATTTTGTCCAGATTTGGAATTCCTCGAACCATTATCAGTGATGGTGGATCACATTTTTGTAATAAAGTTTTTGAAAATCTTATGAAAAAATACTCAATTTCTCATAAAATATCCACTCCATATCATCCACAGACAAGTGGACAAGCTGAATTAGCTAATAAGGAGATAAAATACATTTTAGAAAAAACAGTAAATCCAGATCATAAGGATTGGTCTTTAAGATTGATTGATGTGTTTTGGGCTTACCGTACTGCATATAAAACTATTTTAGGAATGTCTCCTTATCAGTTAGTTTTTTGTAAACCATGTACTTGCCTATAGAATTAGAACATCGAGCATATTGGGCAATCAAAATAATGAATTTTGATATGGATAAAGCTGGAGTAGCTCGTAAACTTCAAATTAATGAATTAGAAGAATTAAGAAATGAAGCTTATGAAAATGCGCGAACAAAAATTTTTCATGATAAAAATATCATGCGAAAATCTTTTGAACATTCTCAGAAAGTTCTGTTATTGTAACGCCCCATAACACACCCTGGACGGCATTACTATCCAAGACCATTCACAGCATGAGAGCGACTAAATAAATTTCATAAATAAAGAAATTTCATTCATCATATATCATGTCCATAACATTATCCCAAAAGAATAAGCCAAATCATGGCAATTACATCCCAAAAGAGTTAAACGTAACTTAGCAGCGGAATAATAAAAGATTACATTTTACATGATCCCAAAATAACCCTTCAATCTAATACAAAGAAGGACCGTCGAGATATCCCCCTCCGGATTCCCCTACTCGTCTTCTAACCGATCCTCTGTTATAGCATCACCTGAAAAATGTGTTGATGTGTAGGGGGTGAGCACTAAGCTCTGTAGGAAAATCCTCCCAAACTCAAACAAGGTTTAGAAAACATGTAAAACAAGTCGGTCTCATTTCACAAATATCATATATAACTTTTGAAGTAAAACCAGGACATTTGAATAGATCTCAAGTTTAAGGAACAACAGTAATTGAATGAATAAGTGAAACCAATATACAGTTAACAAACCATATCCAAATATAATCCAATCCACCATACACTGTTTCCACAAGTTCTCGCAGAATCCCATACTTCCCAAGACTCTTGTAGAAACCTTCTATGGTAAAGTGAACAATAACCAATATACAATAGATAATCCATTCTACCATAAACCGTTTCCAACAAGTTCTCGCGGAATCCCATACTTCCGGAAACTCTTGTCGAAACCATTTCTGGTACAATGCACGATAACCCACACTGTATGTCCGACACAACTCACGTTACTAATCCGTGATCATTAGTGATAGGAAAAGTTCGTACCCACACGGCGTACAAAGACGTCTACCCACTCCATGTGGTAGGAAAAGTTCATACCCGTGTGGCATACAAAGACTTCTACCCACTACATGATACCCGGTCAATAGTAATCCATGTTCGTATCGTACAACCACGTAAGAAATAAAATACCCCCGCTTTTCAAAAATATTCAACCATTTCATCACCATTTTCTCCAATTTTACCTTTTCGGAATGAGCATCCTTACAAGGAACCTCTCACCCTCAAGGTTTCATTCCACAATTAACCAACAATTCCATAATCCCCAATTTTTCCATCCCACTTCACATGTAACATTTCAATAAAACAATTTAAGAAAAACACATGAGATCATTGAAATATCATTTTATTACTCAACACAAAACACTAAATTTCTTTTTAAAACAAGACAAAAGAATATCCAAGGAGAATCCACACTTCATGAAGAAATAGAGTTTTGAAGTGAGGACATGTGAATGTTGGGTCAGGATACCAAGGGCCAATGGATATAAAGCTTGAAATCAAGAACAATTAAACACAAGGTCTTGAAATTAAGAATAAAGGAATAACAAAGTGGGTCACCAATGACAAAAGAACAATCAAGCCTTGACATCCATAGCAACAAATATCAAGCTTGGGAATCCAAAAGTGAAGGAACAATCAAGTTGTGTCATTTATAACAACAAACATTAAGATTAGACCTCATGAACAAGGGGGAAATGTAACACCCCAAAACACACCCTGGACGGCATTACATTCTAAAACATTCATATCATGATAGCACTAAAATAATCCATCAATAAATAAGACTTCATAAAGTCATCCATAAAATTTACAGCATTATCCCAAAAGAATAGACCCGTTTTGGCCTTTACATCCCAAAAATCCAATAATGTAGCGCAGCGGAATTACAAAAGAAAACTAGACTTTACAAGGTTCAAAATGAATATCCTAGTCTAGTACAAAAAGGAAAGAGGTCACTCTATGTGTCCACCTCGGGGTCCACCGTCCCGTCAAGTGGAGTCTCCCAAGTAGCGGGCTCCTCGACCCTTAAGTCCTCCTCAAACGGGAAATCTGAAAAATGTTAGCGGTAGGGGGTGAGCACGAAGCTCTGTAGAAAAATTCTCTCAAGCCTATACAAGGTTTCGAAAAGCATTTAAAATGGCCGGTCTCATTTTTAACATAACATAGATACATAATTTGAAATAAAGCAGTGACATTTAAAAAGGATCTCAAGTTTATGTAAAACATTACTTAAATGAATAAACGAGTACCATATGCAAATAATCACCATTAATTGCCATAAACAATTTTCAACAATTCTTTCGGTAGGTGGCATACTTTAGGGTAACCTCCACCTCCCTTTTGATCATCTTTGTTTCTCAAGCATCCTTACAAGGAACCTCTTGAGAATGGGTGAGCATCCTTACAAGGAACCTCTCACAATTCATTTGCATGGCTTCCCAAGCATCCTTACAAGGAACCTCTTGGGAAGGGGTGAGCATCCTTACAAGGAACCTCTCACAATTCATTTGCATGGATTCCCAAGCATCCTTACAAGGAACCTCTTGGGAAGGGGTGAGCATCCTTACAAGGAACCTCTCACAATTCATTTGCATGGCTTCCCAAGCATCCTTACAAGGAACCTCTTGGGAAGGGGTGAGCATCCTTACAAGGAACCTCTCACTCATGTGCATCACAATTAACCCAACCAAGCATACAATTTCCAATATTGATTTCAATTTATAATCATCTATCCACAATCCCCCAAAATAGATCATGTAATAATTTCACAACAAACAAAGAAAATACATGAGATCACAATAACATCCTTGTTCTACCCAACACAAAGCACTAAGGGTTCCAAAATATATAATAAAGAAAGCATTTAAGGAAGAAATGCATCACTCTCCAAAAATGAGGGTTTTAAAACTAGAGAAGAGATTTCATGGGTATTAAACCCTAACTTTGTTCAAAACATGTAATCTTTGTCAAAAGCCTAAGAGAAGATGATTTCATAACATATATATACCATTGATAGCCAAAACATACATATATAAATACCCTAGTCTCAATGTAAGTGAGTGAGAGAAAACCCCTACCTTGAATCCAAGAGTTGTAAGCTAACCCAAGCTCCAAAGATCTCCTTCCTCCCTTCTCCTTCTCCTTCTTGTCTTCTCTTAGGGTTCTAAGAGATGTGGGTAAGGGTGTAGTGAAAGTGTATAGGAAGAGAGGAGAAGAATGGTGTTCTTGAGGAATTTCGGTTTTGATTTCTATGAGGTGTGAATCTATCTTGATCTTGGTGTTTTTCCCTTTCTTTATCTCCTCCTAGGGCTCTAAGATGTTTGTGGTGAGGATGAGATGAAGAATGGGGCAAATAGGGCTTGGAATGGGGTTTTAAAACCCAAAATCCCGACTTTTTTACTATTCGGGAAGGCTCCAGTCAAAGGGTACCGGTACCAATTAGCTACTGGTTCGGGGGTACCGGTACTGTTTGGCTGCTTCGAATTCCAGGGAAGTTTTGACCCCTTTAGAGGTCGAATTGGAAAATTTCCAAGAGATACACTTTTGTAGCCCTAGATGTCTAATATCTACTGTAAAAATTTCAGATCAATTGTATGTAAGGATAAAAAATTATGGCTAAAATACTAGAAGGTGTCCAAGATACTTTTTACCCAATTCCACTCTAAAGTGGGTTTTAACTCCAAAATACTTCCTAGCTTCCAATACACCTCATATTACCTCTCCCAAGGTTGTTCGACCTTCCGGATTCAATGGAAGCATTATTTTGACCTAAAAACCTTTAGAAACTTTTCTATTCACCCTTTCCAAGTTTAAACATCTTCGACACGTAAACTTCCCAATCAAATTATCTCCATAGTATTTATTCCTACGGTTTATTCTTATGTCACTACATATGTCTACAGTTTTAAAACAATTATTTACTATATATCTATATACATATATAAAAGAAAAATGCGGGGTGTTACAATCCACCCCCCTTAAAGAAAGTTTCGTCCTCGAAACTTAGTCGTCGAGTTAGTCTCTCAACTTCTCAATAATTTGAGAGACTAGAATCAAAATACATTCCTTCACTAAAATTCATTTATCACCTCTATCCTTAATACTTGTATACAATTGTTCCAACTAATTTCTTTTCATGCCTAACTACTAGATCATAATACTTAATTGTGTACTCATCAAATATCACTTCTCTTTTGAATTTCACCAATCAATTCAATCAACCTCATATTTGCGTCTTACATGTATCTTCTTCATAAGCATATCGAATAACTCAAATGCAATTCCACCATTAGGATTAGTCATCCTTCATATACTAACATCATGGTGTAACACAAAATTTGTTAATGGCATCACGGTAAAATTCATCTCAATTCCTGAAAATAAATACAACGTTCTTCAAGATTTCGTCTCTCACAACCCAAGAGGGATTCACAATCTTGAAATCTATCATAATTTCAATTCATAACTACACACTCCACACAAGTCCATGTTCTAAGATCAACTCTTAGATTTCACATCAATTTGTACATTCTCATAATACTCCTTACCGTCACCATTATAGTCATTAATCCAATAGCTCGCTGCGCACCCTGATATAAATTATAATCCACCGATTCACAAGTCAAAATATGTTACAAGATAAGAACTTCGCATAGATTTGAAAGTTCTGAGGGAGTATCTTAGATTCCACCAAAGTGTACAAGTGAAACCTAACCACACTTGTTTTCCAATTATAGCTTCCAAAATGTGTACACTAACGATCCATCAAATCCCTTCAAAGGAAATTTTGGGTAATTAACTAGCTATAATACTTAAACTAAGGATCAAAGTATATCTCCAAGATATTTGCTCTCGATCTAAAATCTTGAGCTAGAACTAATACCCATCAAATCAATTCTTAGTGGCTTTCAGTCACATCACAACTCTTTTAATGATATCTATACCTTCTAATCCTTCTGATACGATTCATTATAATATACCTCTTGCAACATATCAAAATTGGAGGATAGATTGTCAAGGATCCAAAAACTAAAATAATATAAACTAACATAAAACTCTCGATGATTCATCCCATGTCAAAGCAATCTTCATAGGTATCATCCTTGATTCTTCAATTTACTTCTTTACCATTATCACCATCAACCATAAGTTCGAATCTTCTATACTCATACTAACGTTCCTCAAACATAACTAATCATTCCGATCTTAACTAGGTACTAAAAGAGGCAAGAAGAAGAACGTCATATTCCTCCAACACAAATTCAATGACATTAAAAGGTTTCCTAGAACAATAAAGGTTCGCCTCAATTTTGGGATATCATCCTCTTTTCATAATTGTCTACTATATACAACATCAAGCTTTTAACATCTATAATCTTTAATCCTACAATATCAATGGTCAAAGGTAATCACTACCACTTAGTCATGCTTCTTAGATTTCCCTTTTTTTTTTTTCATGTCTATAAATTCGTTTCCATAACTTGACCTCAATTTCAAATCCATATTTATAAATACAAGTCAACTATTAACTACATACTCACCCAATAGATTCTTGATTGTTAACATTTTAGAGAGTCTAACTATAGTGAACTAAGTCCACAACCAAATAGGATTACCTAAGTATAACGTCCTCAAGGAGTATCATATGTATGACCCTTCGAAACCGTCAATACTTCCAAAGTAAATTTAATCAACTCTCCGTAATATTTTCAAACTAATATTGAGAACCTCAAGTAAGGGGTTATGAAACAACCTCCTATAGATTTAAGATCTATAACCACAATTCCAATCATTATTCCAAAAATAAGCTCCCATTCGAGGTTACTTCACCATATTCCTACAATTTCTCGTATTTGAGAATTATACTATCTCATATTATCGTAATCACCCTAGAGAAAAAAAAAAATATAACACTCCCATAGTTCATATCGTAAACCAAAACTACATTCATTTCTTAATTTCTATGCCTTTTAAGTAACACACATAACCTTCCATACCCTTATCATTAGGAACTTAATTCATCTTAGAGACCCTCTAAGTTAACCTTATCTCCACACATCCCAATTGGGTTATCATATCCCTGGACTTCTAAAATATGAGCAATACTATTAGTGGAAGAGAATACTTAAAGTTGACAAGCCCCAAATCATAATCATCTTTTATATTGTTATCCATCAAAAGCACTCCAATCAATATGGGGGTGTCTCTCAATCAAAGCCTAAATAATGTGGAAGTTCACTTAAGGATAGGTCCTTCAGAATCTAAGAAGAAAGTACAACACTTTACTGACCAAAGAACATCACATTGCAGATTTTTGACCAACTTCGAAGAATAAACTGATTTGACTCGAGTATTTTGAGCATGCGTGACCTATATGGTTGGAAAGATATACGAGTTAGGGTTCTAACAAAAATAACGGTGCACAATTTGGACTTTCCAATGAAGAGTTATGAACAAATTGGTGCGAGGTGGTCTGCCGAACTATTTGGTTCCTTTATACTTGTCTAACTCAAGTTTGAGTGTCTTTGTCACACATCCTATCTCATACCCATCTCCAATATACATAATATGACTCGCAATCAAGATCCATGACTAATCTCATTTACAAACCAAAAACCAAATTATCATCCGTTTCCTAGACTAGTCTAAACCACATGATACAAACTAGCGTATCCATTCATGTCTAATGCAACTATGTCAATAATTCATTCCTACTCACCACTTCTAAGCACACACACCTCTACTCATCCTTTTTGTAAACCCCCGCATGTTTATAATTATATAGTAAAGTATTGGTTTAGTGATTCATATATATAGATAATGATGTAAGAATAAATCATATGGATGGTAATAGTAGGAAAAGAATACTAGAGATGCATGTTGAATTTCTAAGTTAAGTTCGAAGACGTTTAAACTTGGAAAGGGTGATTAGACAAAATTCCAAATACTTTGAGGCCAAAATAAGGTCTCCATTGAATCCGGGAGGTCGAAAAACATTGGGAGAGGTGATATGACTTGTATAAGAGGTTAGAAAGGATTCCGGAGTTAAAATACGCTTTAGAGTGAAGTTGGGTAAAAAGTATCTTGGACACCTTCTAGTATTTTGGCCATAAATTTTTATTCTTATGTCCAATTGATCTGAAATTTTTACAGTAGATAGTAGACATCTAGGGCTACAAAAGTGTCTCTAATGAAAATTTTCCAATTCGAACTCTAAATGGGTCAAAAATGCGCTAGAAGTTTCAGCAGGCAAGTACCTTCCGGAAGGTCGATAAAAAACCTTCCGGAAGGTTAGTGTAAACAGTAACGTAAGTAGTAATTTTTTTTTCCAGAAGGTAAAACCTTCCGGAAGGTCGATGAAAAAAACCTTCCAGTGAGCAAAACCTTCCGGAAGAACGACACAAACCTTCCGGAAGGTTAGTGTAAAAATCCAAAAATTTCTGTTTCGCGAATGCCGGCTCTTCCTACATTATAAATACATAATGTCTTCCCTTAGCCTTCATTACACACCTTAAAACCCTAGAAAACATTAGAGAGAAAGAGGGGAAGAGAAAAACACAAGATCAAAGGTGAAAAACAAAGAATTCAAGGGTGATTCAAGATCCAATCTTCATCTTCTTCACACTAAACCTAGGTTTTCAAGAACATTGAGGTAGGGGTTTTCTCTCATTCACTTACATTGATGTTAGGGTTATGATATATATATGTTTTGGCTATCAATGGTATATATATATGCTATGAAATTATCCTCTCTTAGGCTTTTACATGTTTTGAACAAAGTGAGGGTTTAAAACCCATGAAATCTCCTTTTTATTTTGAAAAACCTTAATCTTTAGAGAGTGATGTATTTCCTTCCTTAATGCTTCCTTTATTATGGATTTCAAAACCTTAGTGCTTTGCGTTGGGTAGAAAGATGATGTTATTGTTGATCTCATGCATTTTCTTAGTTGGTTGTGAAATTGTTACATGATGTCTATTTTTGGGATTTTGGATAGATGCTTGTAAATTGAGATGAATGTTGAAATTGTATGTTTGGATTGGATTGTTTGTGATGCACATGAGTGAGAGGTTCCTTGTAAGGATGCTCACCCCTTCCCAAGAGGTTCCTTGTAAGGATGCTTGGGAAGCCATGAAGTGATTTGTGAGAGGTTCCTTGTAAGGATGCTCACCCCCTTCCCAAGAGGTTCCTTGTAAGGATGCTTGGGAAGCCATGTAATGATTTGTGAGAGGTTCCTTGTAAGGATGCTCACCCATTCTCAAGAGGTTCCTTGTAAGGATGCTTGAGAATCAAAGATGACCTAAACGGGGGGTGGAGGTTACCCTAAAGTATGCCACCCACCGAAAGAATTGTTGGAAATTGTGAATGGAGGACTGGATTATATTTGGAAATGGTTTGATAAATGTATAGTGGTTTCTTTTACTCATTCAATTACCGTTGTTCCTTAAACTTGAGATCTACTTGAAAATGTCCTGTTTTCTTTCAAATGTTATATATATGCTATTTGTGAAAAGTGAGACCGACCTTTTTAAATGCTTTTCAAAACCTTGTTTGAGTTTGGGAGGAATGTTGCTACGGAGCCTAGTGCTCACCCCCCTACAAACAATATTTTTCAGATTATGTGCTAGGAGAGGAGTTCAGAGCTGACGAGCCAGAGCATTGGGAGGCTTCGATGGATGGGAACATAGATCCTGAGACGGTTGTGTAGGATTATATTTCCTTACGTTTTAGACTAGAGAATGTATTTTGAGACTATGTATGGTTTATGCTTTTGTTATTCCGCTGCGAAGTTACATATAATTCTTTTGGGATGTAAATGGCCATGGTTTGGCTTATTCTTTTGGGATAATGTTAAGGATAGTATATATGGTGAATCAAATGTTTTGGATTTGATGGTTAGATAGACCCGGTGTGGTCAATGCATTATAAACGTACAGGTTGTGATTTTTGGGTGGAGCTTCCTGTACAAAGGAGACTCTGCCCAAATTTTGTTAAATCTAGGATGTTTCTTATTTGATGGTTATATAGTAGTTGCTCTCATGCTATGAATGGTTTTAGAATGTAATGCCGTCCAGGGTGGTACTTGGGGCGTTACAAAGTTGGTATCAGAGCCTAGGCTTTAGGTCTTACATGGGAGCTGTAGGTTATGGATTACCACTAGAAATGTAGGACTAAGTTAAAGGAACTGTAGGTTTGCATTTGTTTGAAGTTATGTGGTTATCAAGTAGGTTAGATTCATGGTATATTTAGGTTAAGGGTTAATTATTTGTTCGAATTCGATGAGTTGTCTCGCTACGCAATCAAGTTTGTGGTCACTGAGGCAAGGAGGGCTAAACGATTTGAACAAGATTTGAGGCCTTCCATCCGCGAGAAGCTGGTTACACTCTGAATTCGAGAATACAAGATCTCGTGAACGTGGACGTGGACGTGTACGTGTACGTGGACGTGGACATGTACGTGTACGTGGACGTGGACGTGTACGGGGACGTGGACGCGATTGAACAAATGCTTCAAATAGTGGAGAAGTTGAAGTGACTCAGACTAGAACAAGCACTGACCCGCGCCAATGCTTTGCATGCGGAGAGTATGGGCACTTCAAACATAGATGCCCCTCGTTTCTCCCAAGGACCAAGCAAGCAACCGAGCAAGTACCAACAAACAAGCCACCACTACAAAGGCTAACACAGCAGAGACCTCAAATAGCTCAAGGAGCGGGAAGTGTACCAGAGAGAGTAGGCACGGATACACGCCGATGCTTTGCCTATGGAGGTGTTGGGCACGTCAAAGATAATTGTCCATTGCTTTCCACCAAGACCAACCAAGCAACGGGGCGAGTGAATGCAAACAGGCCACCGCTACGACAGTCATTACCACCACAGAGACCGTTACAAGCTTATGCCCCGGCGGTGCCAATCAAGGAAGGGTTTTTGCTATGACTCAACCGGAGGAAAATGCCTCCAACGCCATCGTGGAAGGTATCGTTCTTTTCTACGATTCTTGGGCCCGAATGTTATTGGATTCCTATGCGACTCATTCTTTTGTACGTACTGCATATGCTGTGAAATTTGGATTGGGTTTCGAGGAAATAGAACTTACGGTATATGTTAATTTGCCTACGGGAGAACAAGGGGATACCAGTAGGGTTATTATATATATGTAATCTTTGACTTTAAATTATATCTACTTGCTAGGAAATCATCATGTCTTGTCATTCTTGTTAATATTACCTTGTTCCAAAATATATTATGGTTGAGTAAACCCGAAATCTTTTCTTATGCCTTCAAACCCTAGTTTACAAAGGAGATGTGTTTTTCTCTTGATTTCTCCTTTGCTCTTGATTCCCGAACTTAAATATTATTTGTTCTAAGCTATGTTATGGGTGGGTGACCACCAAATCCTTTTGGTATGCCCTTGAAATCCTAGTTTTCAAGGGATAGGTGTCTTATCTTTATCTTGCCTGTGTCACTGATTTCAAACCTTGATAGTCATTTGTTATCGATTCTAATATATGATTGTTACTTTATCCTTGATTCCAAGCTTGAGATCCGTTGTTATTTGTTTCGAAACTTGATTGTTTCCTTGTCCTTAATTTCCTAAGCTTAATGATTCATTTGTTCTTGATATCTAAATTTGATATGCACTTGGTAGTGACTATAACCCTTGTGAGTCATTTATTCTTGATATTCAATACTTGATATTCATTGGTTCTTGATTTCAAGACTTGACATTCAATTGCTCTTGATTTCAATACTTGATTTCTCCTTGTCCTTGAGTTCAAAACTTGACACTCTTTAGTTCTTGGTTACGAAGCTTGATATACATCGGTTATTGACTCCAAGACTCGATTGTTACTTTGTTCTTGATTTCAAGCTTTGATTGTTTCTTATTTTGATTCCAAAGCTTGATATGGGTTTGTTATGGAATTCGAGACTTGATTGTTCCTTTATTTTTGGATTCCAAAAACTTGAGATTCGTTTGTTATTCATTTCAAACCTTGCTTGTTCTTTTGTTCTTGATTTCCAAAGCTTGATTATTTATTTGCTCATGAATTCAAAACTCTAGTGATTGGTAGTGACCACTAAAATGGTATTTTCGATGATATTATGTTAATTTTTCTTAAATTATTTCGTTGAAATAAAATAAAAATGTATATGGGTTTGGAAGCTAAGATGGGAAGACAAGTCTTGTTAGGTTTCAACTGTAACCTTTGGTGGATTTTAATTTATATCAGAGTGCGCAGCGAACTAACGGAGTCAGGACTACAATGGGGAAACTACGGAGAAGATTCAACTCATCCGGGAGAGGCTACGCATGGCGCAAGGTAAACAGAAGAGCTATGCGGACCACAGACGAAGATCCTTGGAATTCAAAGTGGGAGATTACATGTTTCCCAAGGTGTCACACCAGAAAGGAGTATTTAGATTCGGCAAGAAGGGAAAGTTAGCGCCAAGATATACCGGGCCGTTTGAAGTGATCAAAGTTGTGGGCAAAGCGGCATATCAACTTCAGTTACCGGCTCAGTTGTCCGGGGTGCACGACGTGTTCCACGTGTCGATGCTGAGGAAGTGTCAATCGGAAACAACGCCGGTCGTAGACTTGGAAGATATAGAAATTCAAGATGGAGCGACATATGAAGAACAACCGGTGAAGATTCTCGATGCCAAGGAAAAGGTGCTTCGCAATAAAGTCATCAAATTGGTGAAAGTGTTATGGCAACATCATGGAGTGGAAGAAGCTACTTGGGAACCGGAACTGGAGATGCGAGAGAAGTATCCGTATTTATTCGCTACTTGAGGTAAGTTTCGAGGACGAAACTTTCTTTAAGGGGGGTGGATTGTAAACCCCCGCATGTTTATAATTATATAGTAAAGTATTGGTTTAGTGATTCATATATATAGATAATGATGTAAGAATAAATCATATGGATGGTAATAGTAGGAAAAGAATACTAGAGATGCATGTTGAATTTGTATGTTTGGATTGGATTGTTTGTGATGCACATGAGTGAGAGGTTCCTTGTAAGGATGCTCACCCCTTCCCAAGAGGTTCCTTGTAAGGATGCTTGGGAAGCCATGAAGTGATTTGTGAGAGGTTCCTTGTAAGGATGCTCACCCCCTTCCCAAGAGGTTCCTTGTAAGGATGCTTGGGAAGCCATGTAATGATTTGTGAGAGGTTCCTTGTAAGGATGCTCACCCATTCTCAAGAGGTTCCTTGTAAGGATGCTTGAGAATCAAAGATGACCTAAACGGGGGGTGGAGGTTACCCTAAAGTATGTCACCCACCGAAAGAATTGTTGGAAATTGTGAATGGAGGACTGGATTATATTTGGAAATGGTTTGATAAATGTATAGTGGTTTCTTTTACTCATTCAATTACCGTTGTTCCTTAAACTTGAGATCTACTTGAAAATGTCCTGTTTTCTTTCAAATGTTATATATATGCTATTTGTGAAAAGTGAGACCGACCTTTTTAAATGCTTTTCAAAACCTTGTTTGAGTTTGGGAGGAATGTTGCTACGGAGCCTAGTGCTCACCCCCCTACAAACAATATTTTTCAGATTATGTGCTAGGAGAGGAGTTCAGAGCTGACGAGCCAGAGCATTGGGAGGCTTCGATGGATGGGAACATAGATCCTGAGACGGTTGTGTAGGATTATATTTCCTTACGTTTTAGACTAGAGAATGTATTTTGAGACTATGTATGGTTTATGCTTTTGTTATTCCGCTGCGAAGTTACATATAATTCTTTTGGGATGTAAATGGCCATGGTTTGGCTTATTCTTTTGGGATAATGTTAAGGATAGTATATATGGTGAATCAAATGTTTTGGATTTGATGGTTAGATAGACCCGGTGTGGTCAATGCATTATAAACGTACAGGTTGTGATTTTTGGGTGGAGCTTCCTGTACAAAGGAGACTCTGCCCAAATTTTGTTAAATCTAGGATGTTTCTTATTTGATGGTTATATAGTAGTTGCTCTCATGCTATGAATGGTTTTAGAATGTAATGCCGTCCAGGGTGGTACTTGGGGCGTTACACTTTTAGTATCCAACCGTTCTCCCGTGGGCATGTCTATACTCAATAAATGTTCTAGATTCTCAAATTAATTATCTATATGGTACGTGGGAAAGAATGAATAGCGCTAAGGTCAAATAAAATACGTGTCCAAGAATTAGAAGGGAGAACGATACATTCCACAACTATATTTTAAACGTCTTCCTTGATGTACAAGACGTAGTTAGGATGTCTCGATCTAAACGAGAGGTTTGTATAAAATTTAAATCAACACTTATTCTCTACACCTATAACTTCAAATGAATTCAAGTCTAGAGTTCCTTCAACCCAACCTAATATTCCAGTGATAATCCATAACCTACAGCTCCCATGTAAGACCTAATTTCTAAGCTCTGATACCAACTTTGTAACACCCCAAAACACACCCTGGACGGCATTACATTCTAAAACATTCATATCATGAGAGCACTAAAATAATCCATCAATAAATAAGAATTCATAAAGTCATCCATAAAATTTACAGCATTATCCCAAAAGAATAGACCCGTTTTGGCCTTTACATCCCAAAAATCCAATAATGTAGCGCAGCGGAATTACAAAAGAAAACTAGACTTTACAAGGTTCAAATGAATATCCTAGTCTAGTACAAAAAGGAAAGAGGTCACTCTATGTGTCCACCTCGGGGTCCACTGTAACGCCCCAAATACCACCCTGGATGGCATTACATTCTAAAACATTCACATCATGAGAGCACTAAATATCATCCATAAATAAATTAAACTTCATTCATCATCCATAAAATATTTACATCATTATCCAAAAGCATATGCCCAACCATGGCATTTACATCTCAAAAATCCAATAATGTAGTGCAGCGGAATTTCAAAAGAAAACTAGACTTTACAAGGTTCCAAATGAATAACCTAGTCTAGTACAAAAGAAGCTATATCTCTAGTTGTCCCATTCGGGATCTAAGTACCCCTCCAAGGAAGCTTCCCCAAGGCCCGGCTCATTCCCACCGAGCTCTTCCTCTAAAGCCAAATCTGAAAAATGTAATTTGTAGGGGATGAGCACGAAGCTCTGTAGCAAAATCTTCCCAAACTCAAACAAGGTTTATGAAAACATATAAAATGGCCGGTCTCATTTTGCAAATAGCATACATAATCTTTGAAGTAAAACAGGGACATTTTAAAATGGATCTCAAGTTTAAGTAGCAACAGTAATTTACATAAACAGTAAAAGAAACCAAGATCCAATCAATATCCATTTTCCAAAATATATAAACCATTTTCCCACAAGACCTTGTGGAATCCCATACTTCCACAAGTCCTTGTAGGAAACCATTTCCCACAATAATACACAATCCATCAATATGTATATGTATCTCAAACATGATGTAAGGCAAACCCCATGAATCGACACATTGAGTAATATCTAACCCACACACACCCACACAAATCTTATCAAAGATATCCATCCTTTAGGAAGGGCGTATGCCACACCAATGGCAGTGACGTATCCAACCCAGGCCTTAGTATACTAACCCTCTTACACGGCACCCCGTGAGCAATAGCGGTTTAGTCTTACCAAAGCACTAACCCCACTACGAGTGGTAGGAGAAATGTCAACCCACACGGAGCAAGCAACACGTCTACCCACTCTACGATATCTCGTCAAAGGCCACCCATGGTCATCCCACACTCATAAAAGATACAATACCAAATCCATTTCCACAATTTACAATTATATCTTCAAAATCCCCAAATTGAGCATTTGACATTTTCAATAACCAACCAAGAAAAATGCAAGAGATCACAACAATATCATTTTATTACTCAACACAAAACACTATGGTTTTGAAATCAAGAATCAAGGAAGAGTTCAAGAGGAAAACCCATCACTCTTGAAAACTAAGGTTTTTCAAACCAAAAGAGGGATTTGTGTAAAACATGTTAACAATTGGACAAGAATCAAGAAACAATGGAGCCATAGCAAATACATATCATTAAGAATCAAAACATACATATTTATTAACCCTAACATCAATGTAAGAGAAAGAGAAGAAATCCCCTACCTTATGCTCTTGAAGAAACCTAGGATTTGAGTCTTGGATCACTTGTGAGCCCTTTGTCTTTCCTTTTTATCTTGAGTTTTCTCTCTCTCTCTTTCTCTCTAAGGGTTTCTAGGAAGGTTAGGGTAAGAGGGAGATGAAGAAATGGGGAAAATGGGATGTGGGATGGGTTTTATAACACAAAAATCCCGACTTTTAACTGTTTAGCGGGCGTCAGGCAAATGGTACCGGTACCCAGTACCGGTACCATTTAGTACCGGTACCAGAAACCTTCTGGAATCGGGGTACCGGTACTCAGTACCGGTACCATTCAGTACCGGTACCCAGTACCGGTACCAATTACCCAGTTTTGCCTATTTCTTTTGTTTTCCATTTCCAATCCATTCCAAAACTAACCAAATCCATCACAAACCTCTCCAACACATATTTCTACCTCAAACCTATTTAGTACAAGTTCTAGGACATAAAATTTCATATTTTCACATACTAAACTAAATGTCAAATATTATTTCTTCAAGTTATACTATATCAACATTTTTACAACTATTATTTAGTATATATCTATATACATATATAAACGAAAATGCGGGGTGTTACAATCCACCCCCCTTAAAGAAAGTTTCGTCCTCGAAACTTACCTCAAGTAGCGAACAAATATGGATACTTCTCCGTAGTTTCCCCATTGTAGTCCTTACTCCGTTAGTTCGCTGCGCTCTCTGATATAAATTACAATCCACCAAAGGTTACAGTTGCAACCTAACCAGACTTGTCCTCCCATCCTAGCTTCCAAATCCATATACATTTTTCCAACGAAATAATTTAAGAAAAATTAACATACTATCATCGAAAATACCATTTTATTGGTCAATACCAATCTTTAGAATTTTGAATTAAGGAACAAATAAATAATCAAGCTTGGGAATCAAGAACGAATGGCTATTAAGTTTGGAAATCAAAAACAATGGAACAAGCAAGGTTTGAAATCAATGACAAATGAATAATTAAGCTTTGTCATCAAGAATAAATGGTTATCAAGCTTAGATCTCAAGAACAATTGAATATTAAGGTTAGAATTCAATAACAAATGAATAACAAGTTTTGATCTCAAGAACCATTGAAGATTAAGGTTTGAATTCAATAACCAATGAATAACAAGTTTTGATCTCAAGGACAATCGAATATCAAGGTTAGAATTCAATGACAAATGAATATCAAGTTTAGATCTCAAGAACAAGGAAGGAATCAAGAGAAAACCCACTTTTCCTTGAAAATTAAGGTTTCGAAGGCATACAACGAGAATTAGTGGTTACCCAACCATAATATATTTTAGAACAAGGTAATATTAACAAGAATGACAAGACATAATGATTTCCTAGCAAGTAGATATAAATTAGAATCAAAGATTACATATAAATAAACCCTACTGGTATCCCCTTATTTTCCCGTAGGCAAGTCAACGTATAAAGCATGTCCTAGCTCCTCGGAACCCAATCCCAATTCCACAGCGTCCGCACTACGTATAAAAGAATGAGTCGCATAGAAATCCAATAAAATTTGGGCCCAAGAATCGTAGAAAAGAACGATACCTTCCACGATGGCGTTGTAGGCATTTTCCTCCGGTTGAGTCATAGCAAAAACCCTTCCTTGATTGGCGCCGCCGGGGGCATGAGCTTGTAACGGTCCCTGTGGGGGTAATGGCTGTCGTAGCGGTGGCCTGTTTGCATTCACTCGCCCAGTTGCTCGGTTGGTCTTGGTGGAAAGCAATGGACAATTATCTTTGAAGTGCCCAACACCTCCACAGGCGAAGCATCCGTGCCTACTCTCTCTGGTACGCCTCCCGCTCCTTGAGCTATCTGAGGTATCTGCTGTGCTGGCCTTTGTAGAGGTGGCTTGTTTACTGGTACTTGCTCGGTTGCTTGTTTGGTCCTTGGGGGAAACGAGGGGCATCTATGTTTGAAGTGCCCATACTCTCCGCATGCAAAGCATTGACGCGGGTCAGTTCTTGTTCTAGTCTGAGTCACTTCATCTTCTCGAGTTGTCAGAAGTCTCTGTCCACCTGCTTGGTCTGGACTTCGGTATGGTGCTGCTCGCTGCACTCCACTGGTGCTAGGGTCCGTCCTGATCGGACCTCCTCTCGCGAAGCTTTGTCGCTGCTGGCTGTCCTCTATATCTCTCTCCACCAATGCAGCTCGGTCAACTAGGTCCCCATACTCCCGGATCTTGAGAGCCACCAGCTTCTCCCGGATAGCAGGCCTCAAGCCCTGCTCAAAGCGCTTGGCCCTGCTGGCCTCAGTAGATATAAACTTTGTAGCATAACGGGATAGCTCATCGAAACTCCTCTCGTACTCGATCACCGTCCTACTGCCCTGTCGGAGAGCAAGGAAATCGGCCTTCATTCTGTCTCTTACTGATTCCGGAAAGTACTTGTCTTGGAAAATTTGGTCAAATTCCTCCCAAGTGAGTGCATCCGTGGTCCTCCTTCTTTTCACTGAGTCCCACCAATGGTCGGCCTCCCCCTCGAATAGATAAGTCGCCAAGCCGACCCGAAGATCCTCGGCTATCCCCATGCCATCACATATCTTCTTCACTCGGCGGATCCATTTATCCGCACCCAAGGGGTTAGAGCTCCCTTGGAAAGTAGGCGGGTGTTGCCTCAGAAACTCTCGGAGAACTACCATTCTCCTATTCTCCTCTCCGTTGCCCGGTACTTGGGCTAGTGGATGAGCCCCACCGTTATGGTTGTTCCCATTCTGGTGTTGTACCAGAGTGGTGAGCTCCCTCAAGCATTGATAGATGCCTAGCATGGCATCAGGAGGTGGTGGTGGTGGATTTTCTTGGCCTCCACGACCACGACCACGTCTTCGTCCCCGTGTACCGTCCATCCTACACATCAATCCACAATTTAGTTTCCTTGATGTGTAAGATATAAACTAAAGTGATATGTATGATGTCTTGATTTAAGCACAAGGCATATACAAAATCTAACTTACAATTTCCTTCACCCTAAACCTACATCTCTAGTGGTAATCCATAACCTACAGCTCCCATGTAAGACCTAAAGTCTAGGCTCTGATACCAACTCTGTAACGCCCCAAATACCACCCTGGATGGCATTACATTCTAAAACATTCACATCATGAGAGCACTAAATATCATCCATAAATAAATTAAACTTCATTCATCATCCATAAAATATTTACATCATTATCCAAAAGAATATGCCCAACCATGGCATTTACATCTCAAAAATCCAATAATGTAGCGCAGCGGAATTTCAAAAGAAAACTAGACTTTACAATGTTCCAAATGAATAACCTAGTCTAGTACAAAAGAAGCTATATCTCTAGTTGTCCCATTCGGGATCTAAGTACCCCTCCAAGGAAGCTTCCCCAAGGCCCGGCTCATTCCCACCGAGCTCTTCCTCTAAAGCCAAATCTGAAAAATGTAATTTGTAGGGGATGAGCACGAAGCTCTATAGCAAAATCTTCCCAAACTCAAACAAGGTTTATGAAAACATATAAAATGGCCGGTCTCATTTTGCAAATAGCATACATAATCTTTGAAGTAAAACAGGGACATTTTAAAATGGATCTCAAGTTTAAGTAGCAACAGTAATTTACATAAACAGTAAAAGAAACCAAGATCCAATCAATATCCATTTTCCAAAATATATAAACCATTTTCCCACAAGACCTTGTGGAATCCCATACTTCCACAAGTCCTTGTAGGAAACCATTTCCCACAATAATACACAATCCATCAATATGTATATGTATCTCAAACATGATGTAAGGCAAACCCCATGAATCGACACATTGAGTAATATCTAATCCACACACACCCACACAAATCTTATCAAAGATATCCATCCTTTAGGAAGGGCGTATGCCACACCAATGGCAGTGACGTATCCAACCCAGGCCTTAGTATACTAACCCTCTTACACGGCACCCCGTGAGCAATAGCGGTTTAGTCTTACCAAAGCACTAACCCCACTACGAGTGGTAGGAGAAATGTCAACCCACACGGAGCAAGCAACACGTCTACCCACTCTACGATATCTCGTCAAAGGCCACCCATGGTCATCCCACACTCATAAGAGATACAATACCAAATCCATTTCCACAATTTACAATTATATCTTCAAAATCCCCAAATTGAGCATTTGACATTTTCAATAACCAACCAAGAAAAATGCAAGAGATCACAACAATATCATTTTATTACTCAACACAAAACACTATGGTTTTGAAATCAAGAATCAAGGAAGAGTTCAAGAGGAAAACCCATCACTCTTGAAAACTAGGGTTTTTCAAACCAAAAGAGGGATTTGTGTAAAACATGTTAACAATTGGACAAGAATCAAGAAACAATGGAGCCATAGCAAATACATATCATTAAGAATCAAAACATACATATTTATTAACCCTAACATCAATGTAAGAGAAAGAGAAGAAATCCCCTACCTTATGCTCTTGAAGAAACCTAGGGTTTGAGTCTTGGATCACTTGTGAGCCCTTTGTCTTTCCTTTTTATCTTGAGTTTTCTCTCTCTCTCTTTCTCTCTAAGGGTTTCTAGGAAGGTTAGGGTAAGAGGGAGATGAAGAAATGGGGCAAATGGGATGTGGGATGGGTTTTATAACACAAAAATCCCGACTTTTAACTGTTTAGCGGGCGTCAGGCAAATGGTACCGGTACCCAGTACCGGTGCCATTCAGTACCGGTACCAGAAACCTTCTGGAATCGGGGTACCGGTACTCAGTACCGGTACCATTCAGTACCGGTACCCAGTACCGGTACCAATTACCCAGTTTTGTCTATTTCTTTTGTTTTCCATTTCCAATCCATTCCAAAACTAACCAAATCCATCACAAACCTCTCCAACACATATTTCTACCTCAAACCTATTTAGTACAAGTTCTAGGACATAAAATTTCATATTTTCACATACTAAACTAAATGTCAAATATTATTTCTTCAAGTTATACTATATCAACATTTTTACAACTATTATTTAGTATATATCTATATACATATATAAATGAAAATACGGGGTGTTACATCCACCGTCCCGTCAAGTGGAGTCTCCCAAGTAGCGGGCTCCTCGACCCTTAAGTCCTCCTCAAACGGGAAATCTGAAAAATGTTAGCGGTAGGGGGTGAGCACGAAGCTCTGTAGAAAAATTCTCTCAAACCCATACAAGGTTTCGAAAAGCATTTAAAATGGCCGGTCTCATTTTTAACATAACATAGATACATAATTTGAAATAAAGCAGTGACATTTAAAAAGGATCTCAAGTTTATGTAAAACATTACTTAAATGAATAAACGAGTACCATATGCAAATAATCACCATTAATTGCCATAAACAATTTCCAACAATTCTTTCGGTAGGTGGCATACTTTAGGGTAACCTCCACCTCCCTTTTGATCATCTTTGTTTATCAAGCATCCTTACAAGGAACCTCTTGAGAATGGGTGAGCATCCTTACAAGGAACCTCTCACAATTCATTTGCATGGCTTCCCAAGCATCCTTACAAGGAACCTCTTGGGAAGGGGTGAGCATCCTTACAAGGAACCTCTCACAATTCATTTGCATGACTTCCCAAGCATCCTTACAAGGAACCTCTTGGGAAGGGGTGAGCATCCTTACAAGGAACCTCTCACTCATGTGCATCACAATTAACCCAACCAAGCATACAATTTTCAATATTGATTTCAATTTATAATCATCTATCCACAATCCCCCAAAATAGATCATGTAATAATTTCACAACAAACAAAGAAAATACATGAGATCACAATAACATCCTTGTTCTACCCAACACAAAGCACTAAGTGTGACACCCCAAAATCCGGGGGTCCCGTTGATAACCCATCAACCTGCGGAAACATCCGTGGATATCGCTCAACCCGACACCACATCAAGAATATCTTTAAGCCGGGATTATAACCCATAATGAAAATTCGGTTTAACATTCATTTGATTCAATTAAAGTCTCATACACCGTGGTTTGTACCCCATTAGGGTCCACTTTAATCATTTAAACGAAGGAAATTCAAGGCCCAAAGATTTGGCAACACATTTAAAAATTTCAGATTTTTGGACTGGCTACCGGTAGCTGTTTATCGGCTACCGGTAGCCGAAACATTCTGGAGATCAACTACCGGTTGGCTACCGGTAGCCGAAACATTCTGGAAATCAACTACCGGTCGGCTACCGGTAGCTGGCTACCGGTAGCTATTTCCTTTAGGAAATCAACTACCGGTCGGCTACCGGTAGCTGTTTCCTACTGGAAATCAACTACCGGTCGGCTACCGGTAGCTAAAGGCAGGTTTTGCCCACTTCCTTAGTTTTTCATTTCCAACCCTTTTTAAACTCTTCCAAACTCATACCAAACATGTATAATGAAAACTCCCACATTATACATAGTCCATCCAAGTCATATTACATACAACTTCATACATTCATAATTCAAAATATCATGTTTTACAATATTTACATGTCATAAACCATTTTAAAACAAAAGGTTTACAAAATCTTGAGGTAAGGCCACACATAGGCCCCCTTCACCCTTGGTGCTCTCCATGGGAGCCATCCCCCGGTGCAAACCCAATACCTGAAATTGTTCCCGTAAAGGGTGAGCACAACGCCCAGTAGAGAAAATCTTACAAAGGCCACTCTCCCCCTAGATGCACATGCTCATGAAATCATCACATAACCATATTACCAAGCCTTTTTTCATACTTATGCATTCTATGATGGAATGCAACAATGCCATGCCATGAAATGAGATGGAAACTCACTCATGCAACTCATTCCGAGTCCTCACCGACTCCTACCACACAATGGAAAGCCAATGTGTTTCCCTTCCGCCATTTATGTTCACATCAAATGACATCCTCCATTTTAGGGTCTTGTAAGGGGGTGGATGTTCATGGGCTTACACCAAGGGTCTCCAACCCACACGGAAGTCACGGGCTTACACCGAGGGTTCCGGATACACCCACACACTTTATGGGCCGAGCCAAGGGAGTGCGTATCCCAATCACCGGGCCTTGCACCCGAGAGGTCGTCATGCCTCTTCTTGCTACCCCAACCCAATTTTCTTTCATGCAACCATACGGCCCCAAAAGGATCTTCAATCCCTTTCTTCCGAGTCCCTTTGTCAATAACCAAGAGTGGTGTTTGACTAACCATACACACTCACACTCACACCCATGACATGAGCCCAATGAATGTGATGTCATGACCATGCTCAAATGCAATGACTACCATATGAGCAATATTTTCCACACCCATGCATATAGCTCATGAATGTAATGCCAATGGTCATGCCCAATATGTAACATGAGTGATCAACACATATCTTTACATTCCATGGAATTTAAATCATAAGCATATAAATTCCATAAACCGTCATAAACAACATATCAATGAGCATATGTCAATACATCATTAACACATTTCAACATGTTATTCCAATGACCCCAAACAAATCATCTAAACAACCAACCAAGGCATATTATCAAACACCTTGTAGGCATTAAGCATATTATCTCATTTTAAGCAAAACAACAACTTCCAACACACAAAACATGTCTTCAATATCACCAAGTTATATAATGCATCACATATAACTTACACATATCAAAATTTAGCTAGCAACAAGACTAGGCTCACTTCATGCTCACCTTTCCATTTTCATAACCACAAACATATATATATACATATATACACATGCATATATATAGATACCATTAAACTAGCTACACCTAAGGTAGAATAATCCAACGTAGGAACAACCCCTACCTCTTAGGAGTGTAGAAAACCCCTAAAAACACCAAAACCACTCCAAAACTTTGAATCTCTCAAGATCGCCTCTTTGGATCTTCGGTGAAATTCCTTGTTTTTGGTGCCCACGCGTAGCCCTTGTCGCGTAGATCACTTCTCCCTTCTAACTCGACGAAATCCGAGCGACGGTTGTCGGAGAAATCGCCGGAGAAAGGCTTAAGAAAAACCCTTTTCTCTCTCCTCTCTTTCTCTCTCTCTTTGAACGGCTGAACAAGGCTCAAGTGGCTTAGAAAATCTGATTTTTCAGATATTTTAGCCCTATTTATAGTTTTAAATGTGTGGTCTACATCGCACCACTCGTTTATTACCTTCGGGTCCGTTTTTCGTCCCGAAACGACTCATTAAGTCCCGGATTAAGTCCAAATAAATTTTATTGGCACATTAATCCAATTATAAGGAATTTTAATATTTCTCGTTTTTGGGGACCTTTAAAAGGTCAATCGCCACGCAGTCGTCTCGATCTACGTGCAAAATCCGACTCTCTCGGAATTCGACGAATTTTCTGGTGGTTACTAGATTTCGCGTTGCGAATCCAATGGCGCACTCCGTTCCCTCCTCCGAGGTCTAGAACATATGTATTTTAAATACGTGCAGTAGTGGCAAATTACTATTTTGCCCTTTTTTCGAAAAAAATTCAAATTTACCCGGGTTTTCACACTAAGGGTTCCAAAATATATAATAAAGAAAGCATTTAAGGAAGAAATGCATCACTCTCCAAAAATGAGGGTTTTAAAACTAGAGAAGAGATTTCATGGGTATTAAACCCTAACTTTGTTCAAAACATGTAATCTTTGTCAAAAGCCCAAGAGAAGATGATTTCCTAACATATATATACCATTGATAGCCAAAACATACATATATAAATACTCTAGTCTCAATGTAAGTGAGTGAGAGAAAACCCCTACCTTGAATCCAAGAGTTGTAAGCTAACCCAAGCTCCAAAGATCTCCCTCCTCCCTTCTCCTTCTCCTTCTTGTCTTCTCTTAGGGTTCTAAGAGATGTGGGTAAGGGTGTAGTGAAAGTGTATAGGAAGAGAGGAGAAGAATGGTGTTCTTGAGGAATTTCGGTTTTGATTTCTATGAGATGTGAATCTATCTTGATCTTGGTGTTTTTCCCTTTCTTTATCTCCTCCTAGGGCTCTAAGATGTTTGTGGTGAGGATGAGATGAAGAATGGGGCAAATAGGGCTTGGAATGGGGTTTTAAAACCCAAAATCCCGACTTTTTTACTGTTCGGGAAGGCTCCAGTCAAAGGGTACCGGTACCAATTAGCTACTGGTTCGGGGGTACCGGTACTGGGTACCGGTACTGTTTGGCTGCTTCGACTTTCAGGACAGTTTTGACCCCTTTAGAGGTCGAATTGGAAAATTTCCAAGAGATACACTTTTGTAGCCCTAGATGTCTAATATCTACTGTCAAAATTACAGATCAATTGGATGTAAGGATAAAAAGTTATGTCTACAATACTAGAAAGTGTCCAAGATACTTTTTACCCAATTCCACTCTAAAGTGGGTTTTAACTCCAAAATACTTCCTAACTTCCAATACACCTCATATTACCTCTCCCAAGGTTGTTCGACCTTCCGGATTCAATGGAAGCATTATTTTGACCTAAAAACCTTTAGAAACTTGTCTATTCACCCTTTCCAAGTTTAAACATCTTCGACACGTAAACTTCCCAATCAAATTATCTCCATAGTATTTATTCCTACGGTTTATTCTTATGTCACTACATATGTCTACAGTTTTAAAACAATTATTTACTATATATCTATATACATATATAAAAGAAAAATGCGGGGTGTTACAGGAAATCAAGAGGAACCCAATTTCCTTGCAATTAGAGTTTCGAAGGCACACCAAGAGATGTAGTGATTATGTAACGCCCCAAATACCACCCTGGACGGCATTACACTATGAAACCATTCATGTCATGAGAGCAACTAAATATATATCCATAAAATAATAACATTCTTAATTTTAACAAAATTTGGGCAGAGTCTCCTTTGTACAGGAAGCTCCACCCAAAAATCACAACCTGTGCAATTATATTAGCTTGACCACACAGGGTCCATTTAACCATCCAATAACAATAAAATTTCTATTTACCATCTATACTATCCTTAACATTATCCCAAAAGAATAGGCCAGATATGGCAATTACATTCCCCAAAAGAATTACATGAGTATATCGCAGTGGAGTTTCAAAAGAATCTAGACTTTACATTGTTCAGAAGTAAATCTCCTAGTCTAGAACAAAATAAGTTATATCCCTAGATGTCCCATTCGGGATCTAGGTACCCCTCCAAGGAAGCTTCCCCAAGGCCCGGCTCATTCACACCGAGCTCCTCCTCTGAAGCCAAATCTGAAAAATATTAAGTGTAGGGGATGAGCACGAAGCTCTGTAGCAAAATCTTCCCAAACTCAAACAAGGTTTAGGAAAGCACATAAAACGGTTGGTCTCATTTTCACAAATAGCATATATAACATTTTGAAGGAAAAACAGGATATTTTTAAATAGATCTCAAGTTTAAAGGTTTCGTAATAATTTAAATGAACCGTAAAACTCAGTCACAATGATCACCATAACAATTTCCAACAGGTTCTTGTGGAGTCCCATACCTCCACAAGCACTTGTTGGAAACCATTCCGTAACAATAATAATAATCTCATGTTCTCATGTATATTGGTTCATCCCCGTACCATGTATGTTGATTGCTTCTCATGAATCTATTCAACGATTATACCTAGTCCACCAATCACAATCACATTCACAAGCATTTTAGGAAAGGACGTCTACCATCCCAATGGCAGTGACGAGTCTCTTCCCAGGAAAAGTATACTATCCCTTGTTCGAACTCCAGTGAACGATAGTGGTTTCATTACCAAATGACAACCCACTACAAGTGCTAGGAAACCATCTCACCCCCACTGGGGTAGACTAACCTCTAACACTCTACGGCATCTCTCGAAGGCAATCCAAGTCCCTCACAACAACCATACAATTGAGGAAACCAAAATATTCTCAATTCATCAACATTTCAAGGAATTACCAAATTCCACAATTTCTAATATAATGTTTCATAATATGAGGGAAGAAAATGAGCAAGAGACCCTCATAAGTAACATTTTGGTGTGCTATATCAAACACTAAAGTTTTGAAAGCAATACTAAGGAAAAATAGAGGGAAAAGTCCATTTCTCTTTAAAACCAAGGTTTGAAGATGAAAAATAGAAATTTAAGAGTTACCCAACCATCACAATGTTCAAAACATGGCATTTATTTCAAGAGGAATAAGAGTCATGTATTTCTTATCATGTATATAAGGATGAGAGTGAAAAAGATAGCTTTAATAGTTACCCAACTACCAAAATGTAAAAAGAAAGGAAATCAATGCAAGGAGACAAAGAATCAAGTATTTAATAGCAAGTACATATGATTTTAAACCAAAAGAATACATATAATTTAGCTCTAGCCTCAATGTAAGAACATAGGAAGAAATCCCCTACCTTATGCTCTTGAAGAAACCTAGGGTTTGAATCTTGAATCACCTTGTGAACCCTTTGTCTTTCCTTTTAATCTTGAGTTTTATCTTTCTCTCTTTCTCTCTAAGGGTTTCTAGGAGGGTTAGGGTAAGAGGAAGATGAAGAAATGGGGCAAATGGGATGTGGGATGGGTTCTTATAACACAAAATCCCGACTTTTAACTGTTTAGAGGCGTCAGAAGGATGGTACCGGTACCCAGTACCGGTACCCAGAACTTTCTGGAGTCGCAGTACCGGTACTTGGTACCGGTACCCTTTTTCTGCTTCAACTTCCAGGGCAGTTTTGACCCATTTAGAGGTCGAATTGGAAAATTTTCATGAGATACACTTTTGTAGCCCTAGATGTCTACTATCTACTGTCCAAATTTCAGATCAATTGGATATAAGGATAAAAAGTTATGACCAAAATACTAGAAGGTGTCCAAGATACTTTTTATCCAATTTCACTCTAAAGTGGGTTTTAACTCCAAAATACTTCCTAACTTCCAATACACCTCATATTACCTCTCCCAAGGTTGTTCGACCTTCCGGATTCAATGGAAGCATTATTTTGACCTAAAAACCTTTAGAAACTTGTCTATTCACCCTTTCCAAGTTTACACACCTTCGAAACTCAAACTTCTCAATACAATTGTCTCCCTAATATTTATTCCTACTATTACTACACATAACTCCATTTTACTACAATTGTTTACTATATATCTATGTACATATATAAAATAAAAAATGCGGGGTGTTACAATCCACCCCCCTTAAAGAAAGTTTCGTCCTCGAAACTTACCTCAAGTAGCGAATAAAAATGGGTACTTCTCCCGCATTTCTTGCTCTGGTTCCCATGTAGCTTCCTCCACTCCATGGTGCTGCCACAGAACCTTCACCAGTTGGATGACTTTGTTGCGAAGCTCTTTCTCCTTTGTATCGAGAATTCTCACCGGTTGCTCTTCATATGTTGCTCCATCTTCAACTTCAATATCTTCCAAGTCTACGACATGTGTTGCATCCGACTGACACTTCCTCAACATGGACACGTGAAATACGTCATGCACCCCCGACAACTGAGCGGGTAGTCGCAACTGATATGCCGCTTTACCCACGACTTTGATCACTTCAAATGGCCCGGTATATCTTGGCGCTAACTTTCCCTTCTTGCCGAATCGAAACACGCCTTTCTTGGGTGACACCTTGAGAAATACGTAGTCTCCCACCTTGAATTCTAAGGGTCTTCGTCTATGGTCCGCATAGCTCTTCTGTCTACTTTGCGCCGTCTGTAGCCTCTCTCGGATGAGTTGAATCTTCTCCGTAGTTTCTCGAACAATGTCCGGTCCCAACAAACTACTCTCTCCTGCTTCTAACCAACACGTCGGTGATCGGCATGGTCTTCCATATAATGCTTCATACGGGGCCATCCCAATACTTTCCTGATAGCTGTTGTTGTAAGAAAACTCCACCAACGGTAAGTGATCGCTCCAACTCCCCTTGAAGTCTAACGCGCAAGCGCGTAACATATCCTCCACAATCTGTATCACCCTCTCGGATTGGCCATCCGTTTGGGGATGAAAAGCCGTACTGAAGTGTAACTCCGTCCCCATCGCTTGTTGTAGACTCTGCCAGAATCTCGCAACAAACCGAGAATCACGATCCGACACAATAGAAAGTGGAACTCCATGTAATCGCACAATCTCACGGATATACAGCTGACTCAACGTCTCTAATGTATCCGTGGTCTTCATACCCAAGAAATGAGTAGACTTGGTGAGTCTATCAACAATGACCCATACGGCATTATGCCCTCGTGAAGTCCGTGGAAAACCAGATACGAAGTCCATGGTGATGTGATCCCACTTCCACTCTGGGATAGGCAAAGACTGTAGGACTCCCCCTGGCCTTTGGTGCTCAATCTTCACCTGTTGGCACACCGCACATTTTGCCACATACTTGGCCACATCTCGCTTCATTCCTCTCCACCAGTATTGACGCTTCATGTCCCTATACATCTTTGTGCTACCGGGGTGGATAGCAAACTTGGAGCGATGACACTCTCCAAGTATTTCCTCCTTTAGGGACGAATCATTGGGGACACAAAGCTTCTCCCCATATCTCAACTCTCCATTCTTCCAAGACCATCCTTCCATCGTTTCTCCATTCTCCAATCGGGCTCTAATCAAATCGAGTTCCGAATCCAGGCATTGCAACTCCACCACCCGTTGCAGAAGCGTCGGTTGAGCTACAAGGTTGAATAGATATGGTTGATATTCCGGTCCATCCACCCATAGCTCGTATTCTTCCAATGCATCAATCATTTTCCATCGATTTACCGCAAGAGAATTGATTTCACCCCGAGACTTCCTGCTAAGAGCGTCGGCAACTACATTGGCCTTCCCCGGATGGTAGTTGAGCGTAAACTCATAATCTTCCAAGTACTCAATCCACCTTCTCTGCCGGAGATTCAAGTCTTTCTGTGTGAAGATATACTTGAGGCTTTTATGGTCCGAGAACACTTGAAATTTCTCCCCGTATAAATAACATCTCCACAACTTAAGAGCAAACACCACCGCAGCTAGCTCCAAGTCGTGTGTGGGATAATTCTGCTCATGTACCTTGAGTTGTCTCGAGCCATAAGCTACTACCTTCCCTCCTTGCATCAGAACGCATCCCAAGCCTCGTAGTGAAGCATCGGTGTAGACATCGTAGCCTTCCCCACTACTCGGAATAATGAGGATAGGTGCCGTCGTCAACTTCTCCTTCAAGGTGCGAAAAGCTAGTTCACACGCTTGAGTCCATAAAAAATTTTCCCCCTTCTTTGTGAGGCGAGTCATCGGCATCGCAAGCTTGGAGAACCCTTCCACAAACCTACGATAATAGCCGGCTAACCCCAAGAAACTCTGGACTTCCGTTACGTTCTTCGGGGGTTCCCATTTCATCACGGCCTCAATCTTTGCGGGATCCACCGCTACTCCTTGCTCGGACACAACATGACCAAGGAACTTCACTTCCTTCATCCAGAACTCACACTTGCTCATCTTCGCATATAACTTATGTTCTCTCAATGTTTGTAGCACCATAGAGAGATGACGAGCATGTTCCTCCCGAGTCTGTGAGTAAACCAATATGTCATCAATAAACACAATGACAAATCGGTCGAGGTAAGGCCGGAAGACTCTGTGCATCAAATCCATGAAGGCTGCCGGGGCATTCGTCAATCCGAACGGCATCACCGTATACTCGAAGTGACCATACCGGGTACGGAAAGCAGTCTTAGGAATATCCTCCTCCTTAATCCGCAGCTGATGATACCCCGTGCGAAGATCAATCTTGGAGTAATACTTCGACCCCTTCAACTGATCAAATAAGTCATCAATTCTCGGCAACGGATACTTATTCTTCACGGTAACCCTATTCAACCTCCGATAATCCGTGCACAACCGTAGAGTTTCATCCGTTTTCTTCACAAAGAGGACCGGGGCTCCCCAGGGTGAAGTGCTGAGACGGATAAACCCAATCGCCAACAAATGATCTAATTGCTTCCTTAGCTCCTTCAACTCCAAAGGTGCCATCCGGTAGGGAGCAATAGATATGGGTTCGGTTCCCGGATAGAGATCGATCTTGAATTCAATCTCCCTTTGTGGAGGTAACCCAGGTAATTCGTCAGGGAAGATATCCGGAAAATCCGATACTATCAACACCACGTCCGCATGGGAGTTATCCCGATCATCTCCCATTAAGCTAGCTAAGAAGCTCAAATGGCTCCCCGCCTTAGCTTTCAAGAATTTGCTACCCGTAGTTGGAAATGGATGGGAAGAACTCCGGTCATTGATAAAACTGAAAACTACCCCTCCTGGTAACTGAAATGTAATCCGCTTGCGGAAACAATCCATTACTGCCCGGAAAGCGGACAACAAGTCCATCCCGAATATAACGTCATACCCCATCATATTTAGAGCAACCAAATCCACAATCAATTCGTGCTCCCCAATCCGAAGCACGCAACCCTTGCAAACCCGACTAGTACCCAACTGTTCTCCCGTAGGCAAGTCAACATTCAATGCATGTTCTAGTTTCTCGAAACCCAACCCCAATTTCGTAGCATACACAGTACTTATAAAAGAATGAGTTGCCCCGGGATCGAATAAAATTCGGGCCCAAGAATTGTAAAGAAGAACGATACCTTCCACAACGGCATTGGAGGCATCTTCCTCCGCTTGGGTCAAAGCAAATACTCTCCCCTGTGTGGCACCGCCTGGGGCTAGAGCTCCCAACGGCCTCTGCTGCTGTAGTGGCTTGTTTGCAGCCACTTGTCCGGTCGCTTGGTTGCCCCTCGGTGGAAGCAATGGGCAATTGTGTCTGAAGTGTCCCACACCTCCACATGCGAAGCACTGACGAGGGTCTGTGGCTGTCCTCCCCGGAACACCTCCTACTCCTCGAGCTATCTGGGGTCTCTGTCCCCCTGCCTGATCTGGGCGCCGGTAAGGTGCCGCTCTCTGCACTCCACTGCCGATAGCACCAGTCCGTATAGGACCTCCTCTCGCAAAGCTCTGTCGCCTCAGATTATCCTCTGTGTCTCTCTCCACTAGGGCTGCTCTATCCACAAGATCTCCATATTCCCGGATCTTGTGTGCCACAAGCTTCTCCCGGATGGCAGGCCTCAATCCCTGCTCAAAGCGCTTGGCCCTCATGGCCTCAGTGGATATGAACTCGGTGGCATAGCGGGATAGCTCGTCAAACCTCCTCTCGTATTCAGCCACCGTCATGCTACCCTGCCGTAGAGCCAAAAAGTCTGTCTTCATCCGGTCCCTAACTGATTCCGGAAAATACTTGTCTTGGAAGACTTGGTCGAATTCCTCCCAAGTAAGTGCCTCGGTGTTCCTCCTTCTTTTCACGGAGTCCCACCAATGGTCGGCCTCCCCCTCGAGCAAATAGGTAGCCAAGCCAACCCTCAAGTCTTCAGCAACCCCCATGCCGTCACAAATCTTCCTTACCCGACGGATCCATTTATCCGCATCCAAAGGATTGGAGCTCCCTTGGAAGTTGGGGGGTCGTTGTCTTAAGAATTCCCGAAGGGCTAGCATCCTTCTGTCCCCGTTCCCATTGCCCGGTACTTGAGCAAGAGGATGTGCTCCACCATTGTGGTTGTTGTTACCGTTTTGGCTTTGTACCAAAGTGGTAAGCTCCCTCAGGCATTGGTAAATGCCTTGCATGGCATCCGGAGGTGGTGGTGGTGGTGGATTTGCTTGACCCCCACGGCCACGACCACGTCCTCGTCCCCTTGTACCGTCCATCCTGCACATCAATCCACAATTTTAGTTTCCTTGATGTGCAAGATACAAACTAAAGTGATATGTAGGATGTCTTGATTTAAGCACAAGGCATATACAAAATTTAACTAAACAATTTCCTTCACTCTAAACCTACATCTCTAGTGGTAATCCATAACCTACAACTCCCATGTAAGACCTAAAGCCTAGGCTCTGATACCAACTTTGTAACGCCCCAAATACCACCATGGACGGCATTACACTATGAAACCATTCATGTCATGAGAGCAACTAAATATATATCCATAAAATAATAACATTCTTAATTTTAACAAAATTTGGGCAGAGTCTCCTTTGTACAGGAAGCTCCACCCAAAAATCACAACCTGTGCAATTATATTAGCTTGACCACACAGGGTCCATTTAACCATCCAATAACAATAAAATTTCTATTTACCATCTATACTATCCTTAACATTATCCCAAAAGAATAGGCCAGATATGGCAATTACATTCCCCAAAAGAATTACATGAGTATATCGCAGTGGAGTTTCAAAAGAATCTAGACTTTACATTGTTCAGAAGTAAATCTCCTAGTCTAGAACAAAATAAGCTATATCCCTAGATGTCCCATTCGGGATCTAGGTACCCCTCCAAGGAAGCTTCCCCAAGGCCCGGCTCATTCACACCGAGCTCCTCCTCTGAAGCCAAATCTGAAAAATATTAAGTGTAGGGGATGAGCACGAAGCTCTGTAGCAAAATCTTCCCAAACTCAAACAAGGTTTAGGAAAGCACATAAAACGGTTGGTCTCATTTTCACAAATAGCATATATAACATTTTGAAGGAAAAACAGGATATTTTTAAATAGATCTCAAGTTTAAAGGTTTCGTAATAATTTAAATGAACCGTAAAACTCAGTCACAATGATCACCATAACAATTTCCAACAGGTTCTTGTGGAGTCCCATACCTCCACAAGCACTTGTTGGAAACCATTCCGTAACAATAATAATAATCTCATGTTCTCATGTATATTGGTTCATCCCCGTACCATGTATGTTGATTGCTTCTCATGAATCTATTCAACGATTATACCTAGTCCACCAATCACAATCACATTCACAAGCATTTTAGGAAAGGGCGTCTACCATCCCAATGGCAGTGACGAGTCCCTTCCCAGGAAAAGTATACTATCCCTTGTTCGAACTCCAGTGAACGATAGTGGTTTCATTACCAAATGACAACCCACTACAAGTGCTAGGAAACCATCTCACCCCCACTGGGGTAGACTAACCTCTAACACTCTACGGCATCTCTCGAAGGCAATCCAAGTCCCTCACAACAACCATACAATTGAGGAAACCAAAATATTCTCAATTCATCAACATTTCAAGGAATTACCAAATTCCACAATTTCTAATATAATGTTTCATAATATGAGGGAAGAAAATGAGCAAGAGACCCTCATAAGTAACATTTTGGTGTGCTATATCAAACACTAAAGTTTTGAAAGCAATACTAAGGAAAAATAGAGGGAAAAGTCCATTTCTCTTTAAAACCAAGGTTTGAAGATGAAAAATAGAAATTTAAGAGTTACCCAACCATCACAATGTTCAAAACATGGCATTTATTTCAAGAGGAATAAGAGTCATGTATTTCTTATCATGTATATAAGGATGAGAGTGAAAAAGATAGCTTTAATAGTTACCCAACTACCAAAATGTAAAAAGAAAGGAAATCAATGCAAGGAGACAAAGAATCAAGTATTTAATAGCAAGTACATATGATTTTAAACCAAAAGAATACATATAATTTAGCCCTAGCCTCAATGTAAGAACATAGGAAGAAATCCCCTACCTTATGCTCTTGAAGAAACCTAGGGTTTGAATCTTGAATCACCTTGTGAACCCTTTGTCTTTCCTTTTAATCTTGAGTTTTATCTTTCTCTCTTTCTCTCTAAGGGTTTCTAGGAGGGTTAGGGTAAGAGGAAGATGAAGAAATGGGGCAAATGGGATGTGGGATGGGTTCTTATAACACAAAATCCCGACTTTTAACTGTTTAGAGGCGTCAGAAGGATGGTACCGGTACCCAGTACCGGTACCCAGAACTTTCTGGAGTCGCAGTACCGGTACTTGGTACCGGTACCCTTTTTCTGCTTCAACTTCCAGGGCAGTTTTGACCCATTTAGAGGTCGAATTGGAAAATTTTCATGAGATACACTTTTGTAGCCCTAGATGTCTACTATCTACTGTCCAAATTTCAGATTAATTGGATATAAGGATAAAAATTTATGACCAAAATACTAGAAGGTGTCCAAGATACTTTTTATCCAATTTCACTCTAAAGTGGGTTTTAACTCCAAAATACTTCCTAACTTCCAATACACCTCATATTACCTCTCCCAAGGTTGTTCGACCTTCCGGATTCAATGGAAGCATTATTTTGACCTAAAAACCTTTAGAAACTTGTCTATTCACCCTTTCCAAGTTTACACACCTTCGAAACTCAAACTTCTCAATACAATTGTCTCCCTAATATTTATTCCTACTATTACTACACATAACTCCATTTTACTACAATTGTTTACTATATATCTATGTACATATATAAAATAAAAAATGCGGGGTGTTACAGATTACCCAAGCACAACATAGTTTAGAACATGTAATATTTAAGGTTAGGAATCAAGAGAAAAGGAGAAATCAAAAGAAAACACAATCTCCTTGAAAATTTGGGGTTTCAAAGGCATACAAGGGATTTATGGCTATCAAGCCCTAATTTCGTTCATGATATGGTAAGGGATTACAAGAGCAACAAGAAATAGAGATTCCATAACATACATATAAGATTTGGAAGCAAAACATACATAAATATAAACCCTAACCTCAATGTAAGAGAAAAGGAGAAAACCCCTACCTTATGCTCTTGAAGAAACCTAGGGTTTGAGTCTTGGATCACTTGTGAACCCTTTGTCTTTCCTTTTGATCTTGAGTTTTATCTTTCTCTCTTTCTCTCTAAGGGTTTCTAGGAGGGTTAGGGTGAGAGGGAGATGAAGAAATGGGGCAAATGGGATGTGGGATGGGTTTTATAACACAAAAATCCCGACTTTTAACTGTTTAGCGGCGTCAGACGGATAGTACCGGTACCCAGTACCGGTACCGTATGGTACTGGTACTCAGTACCGGTACCCCAAACCTTCTGGAGTCGCAGTACCGGTACTGTATGGTACCGGTACCCAGTACCGGTACACTTTGTCTGCTGCAACTTCCAGGGAAGTTTTGACCCATTTAGAGGTTGAATTGGAAAATTTCCATGAGACACACTTTTGTAGCCCTAGATGTCTACTATCTACTGTAAAAATTTCAGATCAATTTCACTTAAGAATAAAAAGTTATGACGAAAATACTAGAAGGTGTCCCAACTCCTTTTTACCCAAATTTTCTCTAAGTGTGTTTTCACTCCGGAATACTTCCTAACTTCCAATACACCTCATATTACCTCTCCCAAGGTTGTTCGACCTTCCGGATTCAATGGACACCTTATTTTGACCTAAAAATATTTAGAAATTTATCTAGTCACCCGTTCCAAGTTTAAACGTCTTGGAAACTCCAACTTCCCATTCCATATGCATCTCTAGCATTTCTCCTACTATTACAATCTATATAGTTTATTCCTACATCATTTCACATATCCATATTTTTAAAACAATTATTTACTATATATCTATATACGTATATAAAATAAAATGCGGGGTGTTACAATCCACCCCCCTTAAAGAAAGTTTCGTCCTCGAAACTTGGTCGTCGAGTTAGTCTCTCAACTTCTCAATAATTTGAGAGACTATAATCAAAATACATTCCTTCACTAGAATTCATTCATCACCTCTATTCTTAATAAGTATACACGATTGTTCCAACTAATTTCTTTTCATGCCTAACTACTAGATCATAATACTTAATTGTGTACTCATCAAATTTCACTTCTCTTTTTAATTTCACCAATCATTTCAATCAACCTCGTATTTGCTTCTTACATGTATCTTCTTTATAAGCCTATCAAAATAACTCAAATGCAATTCCACCATTAGGATTACTCATCTTTCCTATACTAACATCATGGTGTAACACAAAATTTGTTAATGGCATCACGGTAAGATTTATCTCAAGTCCTGAAAATAGATACAACGTTCTTCAAGATTTCGTCTGTCACCACCCAAGAGGAATTCATAATCTTGCAATCTACCATAATTTCAATTCATAACTACACACTCCACACCAGTCAAGGTTCTAAGATCAACTCTTAGATTTCAGCTCGATTTGTACTTTCTCATAAAACTCCTTATTGTCACCATTATAGTCATTAATCCAATAGCTCACTGCGCACTCTGATATAAATTATAATCCACCGATTTGCAAGTCAACATATGCTACAAGATAAGAACTTCGCACAGATTTGAAAGTTCTGAGAGAGTATCTTAGATTCCACCAAAGTGTACAAGTAAAACCTAACCGCACTTGTTTTCCAGTTATAGCTTCCAAAATGTGTACACTAACGATCCATCAAATCCCTTCAAAGGGAATTTTGGGTAATTAACCAGCTATAATACTTAAGCTAAAGATCAAAGTATATCTCCAAGGTATTTTCTCTCGATCTACCATCTTGAGCTAGAACTAATAACCATCTAATCAATTCTTAGTGGCTTTCATTCACCTCACAACCCTTTTCATGATATCTATACTCTCTAATCCTTCTAATACCATTCATTACAATATACCTCTTGTAACATATCAAAATGGGAGGATAGATTGTCAAGGATCCCAAAACTAAAATAATCTAAACTAACATAAGACTCTCGATGATTCATCCCATGTCAAAGCAATCTTCATAGGTATCATCCTTGATTCTTCAATTTACTTCTTTACCATTATCACCATCAACCATAAGTTCGAATCTTATATACTCATACTAACATTCCTCAAATATAACCTATCATTCCGATCTTAACAAGGTACTAAAAGAGGCAAGAAGAAGAACGTTTTATTCCCCCAACACAAATTCAATGACATTAAAAGGTTTCCTAGAACAATAGAGGTTCACCTCAAATTTGGGATATCATCCTCTTTTCATAATTGTTTACTATATACAACATCAAGCTTTTAACATCTATAATCTTTAATCTACAATATCAATGGTCAAAGGTAATTACTACAACTTAATCATGCTTCTTAGATTTCCCTTTTTCCATGTCTATAAATTTGTTTCCATAACTTGACCTCAATTTCAAATCCATATTTGTAAATACAAGTCAACTATTAACTACATACTCACCCAATAGATTCTTGATTGTTAACATTTTAGAGAGTCTAACTATAGGGAACTAAGTCCATAACCAAATAGGATTACCTAAGTATAACGTCCTCAAGGAGTATCCTATGTATGACCCTTCTAAACCGTCAATACTTCCAAAGTAAATTTAATCAACTCTCCGTAATATTTTCAAACTAATATTGAGAACCTCAAGTAAGGGGTTATGAAACAACCTCCTATAGATTTAAGATCTATAACCACAATTCCAATCATTATTCCAAAAATAAGCTCCCATTCGAGGTTACTTCACCATATTCCTACAATTTCTCGTATTTGAGAATTATACTATCTCATATTATCGTAATCACCCTAGAGAAAAAAAAAAAAACATAACACTCCCATAGTTCATATCGTAAACCAAAACTACATTCCTTTCTTAATTTCTATGCCTTTTAAGTAACACACATAACCTTCCATACCCTTATCATTAGGAACTTAATTCATCTTAGAGACCCTCTAAGTTAACCTTATCTCCACACATCCCAATTGGGTTATCATATCCCTGGACTTCTAAAATATGAGCAATACTATTAGTGGAAGAGAATACTTAAAGTTGACAAGCCCCAAATCATAATCGTCTTTTATATTGTTATCCATCAAAAGCACTCCAATCAATATGGGGTGTCTCTCAATTAAAGCCTAAATAGAGTGGAAGTTCAATTAAGGATAGGTCCTTCAGAATCTAAGAAGAAAGTACCACACTTCACTGTCCAAAGAACCCCACAGTGCAGATTTTGGACCAACTACGAAGAATAAACTGATTTGACTCGAGTATTTTGAGCATGCGTGACCTATATGGTTGGAAAGATATACGAGTTAGGGTTCTAACAAAAATAACGGTGTACCATTTGGACTTTCCAAGGAAGAGTTATGATCGAATTAGTGAAAGGTAGTCTGCCGGACTGCTTGGTTCTTCTATACTTGTCTAACTTGAGTGTGGGTGTCTTTTGTCACAAATCCTATCTCATACCCATCTCCAATATAGATCATATGACTTGCACAAAGATCCATGCCTAGCATGATTTACAACCAAAAGCCAAATTACCATCTGTCTCCTCAAATAGTCCAAAACGACATGATATGAAACTAAAATATCCATCCCAAAATTTTTGTCAACTCCTCAAAGCTAGATAATCCATGAATTCGAGCAAATAATTTAATCCCTCACCTAAATAAACAACAAATCTTACCTATTTGATAAACACATAACCACAAACAAATTCAAGCCTAAGGTTTCTTCAACCTAGTCCTACCTTTCTAGTGGTAATCCATAACCTACAGTTCCCATGTAAGACCTAAAGCCTAGGCTCTGATACCAACTTTGTAACGCCCCATAACACACCCTGGACGGCATTACTATCCAAGACCATTCACAGCATGAGAGCGACTAAATAAATTCCATAAATAAAGAAATTTCATTCACAATATATCATGTCCATAACATTATCCCAAAAGAATAAGCCAAATCATGGCAATTACATCCCAAAAGAGTTAAACGTAACTTAGCAGCGGAATAATAAAAGATTACATTTTACATGATCCCAAAATAACCCTTCAATCTAATACAAATAAGGACCGTCGAGATATCCCCCTCCGGATTCCCTTACTCGTCTTCTAACCGATCCTCTGTTATAGCATCACCTGAAAAATGTGTTGATGTGTAGGGGGTGAGCACTAAGCTCTGTAAGAAAATCCTCCCAAACTCAAACAAGGTTTAGAAAACATGTAAAACAAGTCGGTCTCATTTCACAAATATCATATATAACTTTTGAAGTAAAACCAGGACATTTGAATAGATCTCAAGTTTAAGGAACAACAGTAATTGAATGAATAAGTGAAACCAATATACAGTTAACAAACCATATCCAAATATAATCCAATCCACCATACACTGTTTCCACAAGTTCTCGCAGAATCCCATACTTCCCAAGACTCTTGTAGAAACCTTCTATGGTAAAGTGAACAATAACCAATATACAATAGATAATCCATTCTACCATAAACCGTTTCCAACAAGTTCTCGCGGAATCCCATACTTCCGGAAACTCTTGTCGAAACCATTTCTGGTACAATGCACGATAACCCACACTGTATGTCCGACACAATCCACGTTACTAATCCGTGATCATTAGTGATAGGAAAAGTTCGTACCCACACGGCGTACAAAGACGTCTACCCACTCCATGTGGTAGGAAAAGTTCATACCCGTGTGGCATACAAAGACGTCTACCCACTACATGATACCCGGTCAATAGTAATCCATGTTCATATCGTACAACCACGCAAGAAATAAAATACCCCCGCTTTTCAAAAATATTCAACCATTTCATCACCATTTTCTCCAATTTTACCTTTTCGGAATGAGCATCCTTACAAGGAACCTCTCACCCTCAAGGTTTCATTCCACAATTAACCAACAATTCCATAATCCCCAATTTTTCCATCCCACTTCACATGTAACATTTCAATAAAACAATTTAAGAAAAACACATGAGATCATCGAAATATCATTTTATTACTCAACACAAAACACTAAATTTCTTTTTAAAACAAGACAAAAGAATATCCAAGGAGAATCCTGTAACACCCCGCATTTTTCTTTTATATATGTATATAGATATATAGTAGATAATTGTTTTAAAACTGTAGATATATGTAGTGACATAAGAATAAACCGTAGGAATAAATGCTATGGAGACAATTTGATTGGGAAGCTACGTGTCGAAGATGTTTAAACTTGGAAAGGGTGATTAGACAAGTTTCTAAAGGTTTTTAGGTCAAAATAATGCTTCCATTGAATCCGGAAGGTCGAACAACCTTGGGAGAGGTAATATGAGGTGTATTGGAAGCTAGGAAGTATTTTGGAGTTAAAACCCACTTTAGAGTGAAATTGGGTAAAAAGTATCTTGGACACCTTCTAGTATTTTAGCCATAACTTTTTATCCTTACATACAATTGATCTGAAATTTTGACAGTAGATAGTAGACATCTAGGGCTACAAAAGTGTGTCTCTTGGAAATTTTCCAATTCGACCTCTAAATGGGTTAAAACTGCTCTGGAAGTCAAAGCAGCCAAATAGTACCGGTACCCAGTACCGGTACCCCTGAACCAGTAACTAATTGGTACCGGTACCCTTTGACTGGAGCCTTCCCAAACAGTAAAAAGTCGGGATTTTGGGTTTTAAAACACCCATTCCAAGCCCTATTTGCCCCATTCATCATCTCATCCTCACCACAAACATCTTAGAGCCCTAGGAGGAGATAAAGAAAGGGAAAAATACCAAGATCAAGATAGATTCACACCTCATAGAAATCATACCCGAAATTCCTCAAGAACACCATTCTTCTCCTCTCTTCCTATACACATTCACTACACCCTTACCCACATCTCTTAGAACCCTAAGAGAAGACAAGAAGGAGAAGGAGAAGGAGAAGGAGAAGGAGAAGGAGAAGGGAGGAAGGAGATCTTTGGAGCTTGGGTTAGCTTATAACTCTTGGATTCAAGGTAGGGGTTTTCTTCCATTCTCTTACATTGAGGTTAGGGCTACTATATATATATGCATTCTCTTGACTCTCAATCATATATACTTGCTATGAATTCATCATTTCTTGTTATTCTTGCAATTATTACCTTGTATTAAACTATGTGATGGTTGGGTAATCACTAAACCTCTTGTATGCCCTAGTTCTTCAAGGGAAGTGGGTTTTCTCTTGATTTATCCTTGGTTATTGATTTCAATCTTGATATTCGTTTGTTGTCGATTTTAATACTTAATTGTTCCTTTATTCTTGATTCCAAGCTTGATATTTGTTGTTATGGATTCAAGACTTGATTTACCCTTTATTCTTGATTTCAAGCTTGATATTTGTTGTTAGGGATTCAAGACTTGATTTGTCCTTTGTTCTTGAGTTCCAAAGCTTGATCATTCATTTGTTCTTGATTTCAAAACTCTAGCGATTTGTATTGAACAATAAAATGATACTTTTGATGATCTCATGTACTTTTTCTTAAATATGTTTTATGGGAAATAACACTTGCGAAAGTTGTGGATTTGGGGGAATTGTTGGATATGTGTGATAAGTGTTGGTATTGAAATTATAGAATGTTGTTTGGATGAACATGGGTGAGAAGTTCCTTGTAAGGATGCTCATACCACAGAAAACTAAATTGTGGAACTTGCTTGTTAATTGAGAAAATAGTTGGTATTGTATCTCTTGTATGGTTGCTCGATATGAACATGGGTTACTATTGACTAGGTATCATGGAGTGGGTAGACGTCTTCTTTGGTAAGAACTTTTCCTACCACTCATAGTGGGGTTAGTGCTTTGGTAAGACTAAACCACTATTGCTCACGGGGTAGCATTGGTATGTACTTGCGTGGGACATGATATTCTTTATGGTGACCATGCGGAGTCGTGCTTCATACCTGAGATACGAGTACAGTCGTATATCGTTCATTCTACCATAGACAGTTTCTGCAAGAGTCCTGGGGTAGTATGGGATGCCACGAGAACTTGTGGAAACGGTGTATGGTGGAAATGGATTATAAATTATATATGGGTTATTGTGGAAACGGTGAATGGTGGAATGGTGTATTAATTGTATATTGTGTGCATGTATTCATTCAATTACTGTTTTTACTTAAACTTGAGATCCGTTAAATGTCCCGGTGTTATCTCAAAAGCTATATATGTTATTTGTGAAAAGAGACCGACCGTTTTCTATGTTTTCTAAACCTTGTTCGGGTTTGGGAGGATTTTCCTACAGAGCTTGTAAAACCCGAGAAAATTTCAACCTTTGTGAAAAAGGGCAAAACGGTAAATTGCCACTACAGTACAGGTTGTAAACCTGAATTTTTCTAGAACTCGGATGACGAAACGGACCTCACCGTTGGATTCGTCTCGCGAAATCTAGTTACCACGTCAAATTTCGTTGAATTCCGAGATAGTCGGATTTTTCGCGTTTTGCGAGACGAACGGGCCCCCTGTGACCCCGTACACGAAATTTTTTATAAAATTTCCAAGTTTGGGGAAATATTAGAGACAAGTGAAATAAAAATATTTTAAACTTAAATCGGGACGAAATTTAATCGTTTCGGGGTTAAAACGGACCCGGAATTAAATAGGACGTGTGGCGAATTGTGGGCCAAGTATTCTAAAATATAAATAGGGGGAAAAATTAGATTTTTCCCCATTGTTCAGCCGGTTTCAGCCGATAGAGAGAAAGAGGGAGAAAAGAGAGAAAAAAACCCACCTTCTCTCTACGATCTACGGCGCTACGGACCTCGAATCCGCGCAAGCCAAGAATTAAAGTCGCTCTACTCATCGAGGGCTACGCGGCTATACCAAAAAGCGCAAGTTTTACCGAAGATTAAGGTACGGGATTTTCGAGAAGTGAGGGTTTTTAGCTTGAATCGGGTCTTGGAACTTCCCTTGGTCGTTCCTCACGCTTCAAGAGGTAGGGTTTCTTCCTACTAAGGTTTATTCCAAGCCTATAATGTTTTTATGGAATGGGTAGGATGATAGCCTATGTGTCTTTTGCCTATTGTTGTGAAATTGGGTGAATTGGGTATTGAAATGGGTAAAGGAAATCCTAACTTGGATGGATATTTAGAAGTTACTAATTGTGATTTCTATGAATTGGATATGTGAAATGAACCCAATGTAAATTCATGTGTTATATGAAATTGTGGGCATGTTATGTATTTATGTATATATGCCTTGAAAATTTAGTATGTTGATAACATGCTTGAAATTCGTATGATGGGAATTTTATGCTTTTGATATGATTTTGCCATGGAATATGAGAAATGTGTTGAGAATGTTCATATGTCACTCATACCATATCGAACATTGTGTTAGTGTTGCAATGGAACACCACATTGCATATGCACGGGGACATCGCATTTTAGTAGGTGTGTGTGCATGATTGTATGTCTTCACCACGCATGGTGGATGACGAGTGAGCTCGGGTAATATGAGTCGATGACCTAGTCGAGTTGCATGGTTTATATGTTTATAGGGTTGGGGGTAGCAAGAAGGGCTAGAAAATCCCTCGGGTGAGAGACCCGGTGATTGGATACGCACTCCGTTGGTATAAGAGCCCATAAAGTGTGTCGGTGTACGCGGAACCGTTGGTGGAAGCCCATGAATTCCGTGTAGGTTGGGTGACCTTTGGTGTGAGTCCATGAACATCCCCCCTTACAAAGACCCTAGAATGAAATGTCATTTGATGTGGAACATAAATGACGGATTGGTACACATTGGCACTTGCATGTGTAGAGGAGCCGGGAAGGGCTCGGTTGATGTGCATGAGTGAGTCTCACCTCATTTCGTAGCATGGCATTACATGTTTCAACATGGAATATATTCTTGTTGTGGATTGTTGATTGATAGCATGTGACATTTCATATGCATTTAGGTTGGGGAGTAGCCTCTTTAGGAGATACCCTATTGAGCGTGGCTCACCCTTTATGGGAAAAACATTTCAGGTGTGGGTTTTGCTCCGGCGGATGGCTCATTTGGAGAGCATCAAGCATGAAGGGGGCCGGCTTGTGGCCTTAGTTTAAGTTTTGTAAAACCTTTAACAAAATTCCATTTTGATGTATATATATTATGGAATGAATTGTAATAGAGATTGTATGAGTTGGGTATTATATGGAAAATCTCATTAAACATGTATTGAATGAGTTTGGAGTGTATGGGGTAGCTTTAAGGATGGTTTGGAGGGGAAAGAAATCCATTTTTATGCTCACAGTCTGAAAACCTACCGGAAGGTGTGTGTCGGCCTTCCGGAAGGTTTTGCTAAAAACCCCAGCTTGCCTTGCTCACAGCTAATACCTTCCGGAAGGTTTTGCCCACTGGAATGAACCTTCCGGAAGATTTTAGCTACTGGAGAAAAACCTACCGGAAGGACTTGTCTACTGGAGTGGACCTTCCGGAAGGTTTTGCCTTAGGTTTCTTTTTGACTGCCGAGTTCTTCCGGAAGGTTTTGTTTTCTGGAATGAACCTTCCGGAAGGTTTTGGCTACTGGAATGGACCTTCCGGAAGGTTTTTGCTACTGATGTCGACCTTCCGGAAGTTCTTGAAATTGATCTTTTTCATGTAACAGTTCCTTCAGCGACCTTCCGGTAGGTGTGATGTCGACCTTCCGGAAGTTCTTGAAATTGATCTTTTTCATGTAACAGTTCCTTCAGCGACCTTCCGGTAGGTGTATATCGACCTTCCGGAAGTTTTTTCCAAAAACTTGAAATTTTCAAAATGCTTAGCCATGCTTTTGGGCTTTGTTTTCTTTGGTTTCTAGGACATAAATGAAGGTATAATTGACCTTGTGGATGGTAAATCCGATTAAAAGCATGTGAGTGACGTGGTGTCGGGTTATACGACTATCACGAGTATTTCCGCGGGTTGACGGATGGTCAACGGTTAATAAAGGACCCCCGGAAATTTGGGGCGTCACAGAGCTTAGTGCTCACCCCCTACAAACAATCCATTTTTCAGGTGATGCTTCAGAAGGAGATCGTATAGGTGACGGGCATGTGGATCCAGATGGGGATATTTAGACTGTCCATCTTTGTATTAGATGGAAGAGTTATTTTGAGATCATGTAAAAATATAATCTTTTATTAGTCCGCTGCTAGATTAACTTTGAATCTTTTGGGATGAAATCGCCACATTTTGGCTTGATCTTTTGGGATAATGTTGTAATTATTAGATATGGTGAATGAACTTTTATTTATGAATGAATTATATTAGTTGCTCTCATGGTATAAATGGTTTTAGAATGTAATGCCGTCCAGGGTGGTATTTGGGGCGTTACAAATCCACACTTCATGAAGAAATAGAGTTTTGAAGTGAGGACATGTGAATGTTGGGTCAGGATACCAAGGGCCAATGGATATAAAGCTTGAAATCAAGAACAATTAAACACAAGGTCTTGAAATTAAGAATAAAGGAATAACAAGGTGGGTCACCAATGACAAAAGAACAATCAAGCCTTGACATCCATAGCAACAAATATCAAGCTTGGGAATCCAAAAGTGAAGGAACAATCAAGTTGTGTCATTTATAACAACAAACATTAAGATTAGACCTCATGAACAAGGGGGAAATCAAGAGGAACCCAATTTCCTTGCAATTAGAGTTTCGAAGGCACACCAAGAGATGTAGCGATTACCCAAGCACAACATAGTTTAGAACATGTAATATTTAAGGTTAGGAATCAAGAGAAAAGGAGAAATCAAAAGAAAACACAATCTCCTTGAAAATTTGGGGTTTCAAAGGCATACAAGGGATTTATGGCTATCAAGCCCTAATTTCGTTCATGATATGGTAAGGGATTACAAGAGCAACAAGAAATAGAGATTCCATAACATACATATAAGCTTTGGAAGCAAAACATACATAAATATAAACCCTAACATCAATGTAAGAGAAAAGGAGAAAACCCCTACCTTATGCTCTTGAAGAAACCTAGGGTTTGAGTCTTGGATCACTTGTGAACCCTTTGTCTTTCCTTTTGATCTTGAGTTTTATCTTTCTCTCTTTCTCTCTAAGGGTTTCTAGGAGGGTTAGGGTGAGAGGGAGATGAAGAAATGGGGCAAATGGGATGTGGGATGGGTTTTATAACACAAAAATCCCGACTTTTAACTGTTTAGCGGCGTCAGACGGATAGTACCGGTACCCCAAACCTTCTGGAGTCGCAGTACCGGTACCCAGTACCGGTACTGTATGGTACCGGTACCCAGTACCGGTACACTTTGTCTGCTGCAACTTCCAGGGCAGTTTTGACCCATTTAGAGGTTGAATTGGAAAATTTCCATGAGACACACTTTTGTAGCCCTAGATGTCTACTATCTACTGTAAAAATTTCAGATCAATTGGGTTAAGGATAAAAATTTATGACGAAAATACTAGAAGGTGTCCCAACTCCTTTTTACCCAAATTTTCTCTAAGTGTGTTTTCACTCCGGAATACTTCCTAACTTCCAATACACCTCATATTACCTCTCCCAAGGTTGTTCGACCTTCCGGATTCAATGGACACCTTATTTTGACCTAAAAATATTTAGAAATTCATCTAGTCACCCGTTCCAAGTTTAAACGTCTTGGAAACTCCAACTTCCCATTCCATATGCATCTCTAGCATTTCTCCTACTATTACAATCTATATAGTTTATTCCTACATCATTTCACATATCCATATTTTTAAAACAATTATTTACTATATATCTATATACGTATATAAAATAAAATGTGGGGTGTTACAGTTATATAATGCAAAACTTCGTTTATTTCCTAGAAAATTAAAATCTAGATGAACAGGTCATTATATTGTCAAGCAATTTTTTGATTATGGGGCAATTGAAATTAAGAATCCATTAAGCAAAAATATTTTCAAAGTAAATGGTCAAAGACTTAAACTCTATTATGATGGATCCACTCAAGATGTAACTTCTATACAACTGTTAGAACCAGTCTATGTGTTCTGAAAAATTTATGTTGTTGTTTGATTATAAATAATAGTACTAATTTTTTGTTATTTATTTTACAGATTAGATTTTAAATTATCAGTTATATTACCTTCCACACTTTATTAACAGTTCTATATTTTTATTGTCTTAATTGCGGACAATGTTTAATTTAAGTTGGGGGGGAAGGGAATTTATTTAAAATTAAAATTTGTGAAATTTGTTTTGTGTTTTATGTATTTTGTGTTTTTATAAATTTTTCATCTTTGTGACTGGCAGACGTTAAAGAACCAGATAGTGAGTCAAGTTTCAATAATTTTTTAGTTGTTTTTTAAAATTTTTTGAAAAATAATTGCACAATGGATGAGAAAATGTTTTGGTTAAGTTTAATTTTACTGCGCCATTTTCCAAAAGATATACATGCATTGATCATGTAGAAAGCAAGAAGAGTTAGAAATTTAGAAATTTTTTAAAGTCAAGCAAGATCTTTGTGTGGAAAAAGTTCGTTCGCTAAACACCGACGAGCAAATCGTCTCGGTGGTTGTGTAAGATGTGATCGTTTAATGCATTTAAGACAATATAATCAGTGTGCAGAATCAATTTCAGGTCGAGTGTTAGATCGTCTCCAGTGGATTAGATATGGGCAGAGTAAGGAATATCCTGAGACGTCATCCTATTCTACTCCAATGTTGTCAAGATACGTGAGAAGTGAAGTTAATCGTGTCACTGGCGTTGTTGATTTGGAAGACTCTGATTCTGAATAAGTGTGATCAAATGATGTATAATTTTGGAATAGTACATAAATGTAAATAGCTATAGATTAATTAGGAAAATAAGTAAGTAATAAATAACAAATAAATAATTAATAAAAACCAATTTTTTGAAAAAAAGAGTGGTTAGCAAGTTATGTGGAATATTTAAAGTCATAATTAAATTTTGTAATTGCAGGAAACTGAAAAAGGCAGAATTTCAGAAAGTTAGCAGCCTGCATGATATAAAATCCAGTTGCATGAAAAAACCGATCAGTTTTCATTCCCTCGTAGCCTGAAATTCGAAACCAGCGGGTTTTCTTGAAGAATTCTTCTCAAATCTACTACACTCGACAGTTTTTCTTCAAATCTTCTCCGATCAGTCACTTACCCATACAAGGTTTCTATTGATTGAAATCAATTGAAACCAATTATTTGAATAAAAATCAGTAAAAACATGGATTCAAGGCGTCGAACGAGAGGATCTTCAAGTTGTGCTTAAAGGGATCAACCTCCGCAACCTTAAGCACCTCCACAGCAACCCCAGCCAGGAAATGTCTATAATGAGGTGATTTTTTAGAATGTTAATCAACAAGCCTGGTATGATGCTCATTTTATCTCCAAAACTATCATTCCTGAAAGGCCAGTAATTTTTGAAGATTTTGAAAATATAGGAGTTAGACAAATTCTTGCTGCACGTAGATGGCTAGATTATGTTAGGTTTATTGTTCCTGCCTATGATTGTTTGGTCTGTGAATTCTATAGTAATGCAGAAATTACTGGGGAAAGACAACTTCATGTGTTTGTTCGAGGTATAATTTTCCAAGTTACGCCGGCTACTATAGCCGATTTTTTTCAGCCATGCAAAGACCACCCAACCCACAATATCCTTACACTCAATTGCCTGATTTAACCGATGTAGGGATAAAGTTGACAGGTAATCCAAATTTTGTTTGGGGAAGGCCACACAAATACATAAAGCAAGGGGATTTGACAGAAAAATACCGAATTCTAAATTTGATTACAGTAAAAAGTTTGTTACCCCGAGCCTAGAAAAATCAGATTTATACTGAGCAGGCCTACTTCGTATATGCCTTTGGGATGGGACACACAATTGATCTTCCAAATTTCATCATAGATCAAATGTTGCTTACTGTGGACAGAAAGAAACCCTCACTCTCATATGCTATGTTAGTTTCTCAGCTATGCAAGGACAAGGGAGTGATTGTAGATCCTTCGTAGAAAACGGTAGAACATTTTGGACCGCTAGATAAAACTTCTTTGAAGAAAAGCCATGGAGTACAGCCTAAGGAACAACCTGAAGCACCACATCCACCACATGAGGAGCCATTCCAAGTACCTGAAGAATTCATCCACAAGAACAGCCTCAACCACAAGAAAAGCAACCATACATACCAGTGGACGACAGGACCGATAGACAGATCTTGCTAGCGTTGGAGACCACTATTACCCAGATTAATCAACGTATGGATGTTATGAGCATAATCAAGCTAAGATATTGAGGCTACCGAGAGAGCGTTTTGGTGGAGGACCATCTACTTCTTAACACTGGAGATTCTACAAAAGCTTTGCTATCTTTCACTCATCTTTTATTTATGCATTTGAATTTATTTTATGTTTTGAACTTGTTTTTAGTTTTAAACTTATTTTTGTTTAAGTTTGTTTTTGTTAGTTAATGTGGAACTCATGTTTTTAAGTTAAGAGGATTATTTCATATAATTCACAGTTTAATTAGGTTATTATTTCCATGTTTTGCAAGGATAGTCTTAATCTGATCACGCGGGATTTTCATATTTTAGTTGTATATTATCTTAATATTTTTGTTTAAACTTATTCTTATGAGCACAAATAGATTTCTTTATTTTAGAAACCTTATGAAATATTACACTCTTTACATATATAGTGGAGATGTAAAACTAATTGCAGAATTTGAGCCAATCTTTCTTGGAGAGATATTCTACATCTACTCAAATAAGAATCTTCGATTCAACAGTAAATTTTCTTTGAATAATCTCATTAGTTTTGTTTTGATTAACACTCATTAGACTGTATTGTTAGCATAATCCTTAAATTGTTCAGTACAATATGTAGCCCGGAATTATGTCATTAGTGAATCATCAACCTGTCGGTGGAATATCTAAAGTGTTTCAATTGAATGGCTTGACCTTCTGGTGCACTGAGGATATTTTACTATTGCATGGTACAAAGTTGTCAGATGAATAACCTAAGTGATCATCCTAAATGGCTTGACCTTCTGGTTCACTAGGGTTGTTTAACTGGTATATAGAACTGTCAGATGAATAACCTAAGTGATCCTCCAGAATGGCTTGACCTTCTAGTTCACTAGGGTTATTTAATTGATACATAAAATTACAAATTGAGTAATTCAAGTACTCCTCCTGAATGGCTTGTCCTTCTGGTTTACTTGAGTCAGTCAATTGTTGCATATACCTACCAGCTAACCTAAGAAGTTGTTGTGTTATGGTTTAATATACATTAGACCTACCAGTTAACTTTCCAAGCGACGGGGAAGTTAATTGTTGTAAGGTGGCATTTCCAGTACTTAACCAATATAAAGCATATGGGATCCTTAAACTGAGGGGTACCTTTCATATTATCGTCTTTTATCAGTTTACTTACGCATTTTATTTAATTAAGACTAGTTATCAATCTAAGCTCACATCACAAGCTATTTTATGTTCTGCTGCTTTAACAACAACTTTACTATTTTTATTTTAAATTCCAATTATTAAAACTCTTCGTGGGATCGATCTTGGGCTTAAACCGAGAAAACTACAATTTGACCACTTATACTTTGGTGTATGATATAAAACAAGTCGAATCAAACTGCCGCCGTTTTTAATGATATTCAAACTCAAATCACTAAATTGACCAATGCCATAGGGTCGTCCAAACAAGAGAAAAGGAAATTTCTCGCTCAACCCCAAGAAAACTCAAGGGGTCAACATGTGATTGAGTCATCCAAGTCTATCAAGGAGAGTTTTGAGAAACTCAAGGTGGTCACTACCCTTAGGAGTGGCAAACAAATTGATAAAACCATTTTGCCAAAAGTGTCACCCAAAGCCACATTGGTAAATGAAAAAGAGACTAAGGACAACTCTGAGGAGGATGAGACACTTGAAAAGAAAAAAAATGTTGATTTGAATGTGCATGATTGTCCTATTTCGGCCCCTTTTCCCCAATGTTTGAAGCCACCGGCTAAACTTGCTAACTATTCAGATCTTATTGAAATGTTTAAGCCGGTAAAGATAAACATCCCGTTCCTTGATGCCATCAAGCAAATACCTTCATGTGCAAAGATATTGAAAGACTTGTGCTGTAAAACCCGGGAAAATTTGAAATTTTTCTGAGTAAGGGCAAAATGGTCATTTGCCATCCTAATGCGTATTTGAGATACATATGCTCTAGATCTCGGATGAGGAAACAGAGTTCGCCGTTGGATTCGTATTGCGAAATCGAGTCACCCTGTCAAATTTCTTCTAATTCTGAGATAGTCGGATTTTTGCACGTCGTTCGAGGCGACTGCGTGGCGAATGACAATTTAAAGGTCCCCATAAATATATTTTATAAAATTTCCTTAAAATTAAGTTAAAGTTCAAATAAAATTAATTTGAACTTAATCTGAGATATAATTAATCATTTCGGGACGAAAAACGGACCCGGAAGTCGGAAATATGCGGTGCCATTTGGACCACATATTAAAGGGGTATAAATAGGGGTTAATATCTGAAAAATCAGATATTCTTACCCCTATTGTCTGCTGAAACACACGGCTGAGAGGAGAGAGTGAAGGGAGAGAAGAAAAAAAATCATTTCTTCAAGCTTTCTTCCAAGATCTACCAAGTTCCGTCGCTCGGATCAACTCGGACCAAGAGTTAAAGTTGATCACCGCGACGAGGGCTACGTCTACGTACCAAGAAAAGTGAATTTCACCGAAGATTCAAGAGGGGACTTTGGAGAAATTAAAAGTTCTTGGGCCTTGGTTGGTGTTCTAGGAAGTTCTACTACTTCCTACACGCTACAAGAGGTAGGGTTCTTCCTACTATGGTTTTACTCCTACCTTAAGGGGCTGTTTTTGGTGGCTGAAATGTGAATGTTATGTGGCTTTTTTGTGGCTGAAATATGGCTGTTTTATGGCTGTTTATGGGCTGTTTTAGTGGCTAAAAAGGGGCTGAATTTTGGACTGTTTTTCGGCGTTTGTACGGACTGTTTTTCGGCAATTGTACGGACTGTTTTTCAGCCATATTATGGACTGTTTTTCAGCCATATTGCGGACTGTTTTAGGCCATTTTGTGGACTGCATATAGGCCACCTTGCGGACTGTTTTTAGGACACTTTGCGGATTGCATATAGGCCACTTTGTGGGCTGTTTTTAGGCCACTTTTGTGGACTGTTTTTAGGGGCTGTTTTGTGCTAATTTTTGTGGGCTGTTATGTGTTCTCATGCGCCTTGTGATTTAAGTGTGTTATTGACATAGATTATGTAATAACATGCTTGTCAATTGTGTTAAATATAAATGTTGATACATGCTAGTTGATGTTTTGACATTGTGATGAAATTATAGAGACTATATGCATATGATATAATTGTCCATGATACATGTTGATATGTTGTTTAAGTTGTCCATTTGGCATTCATTGCATGTTGGGCATGACTTTAGCATCACATTCATGGGCATAAGTCATGAGTGTGGGTGTGTGGTAGGCATGGTTAATCAAACACCTTGTTTGGTGGTTGGTATGTGGGCTCGGGAAAAAGTGGATCGAAGATCCCCTTTGAGTCGCATGGTTGCATGGAAGAAAACTTGTGTCGGGTATAGCAAGTAGGGCTAGACTCTCCCTCGGGTGCAAAACCCGGTCACATGGTTCAGGCACTTCCCGGCGGTGAAATTCCAGAAAAGTGCTGGTGTTTACGGAACCGGTGGTTGAGATACCAAAATCTGTTGCCCAACAAGATACAAGATTTTGGTTTATAAAAGTACTCATTCAATGATTAACACCCATCAATGATTTGGTTTTATAATGAAACAACTTTTATTTCAAACGATCATTGGATGGATTTTTCGTCAAATGACGGTTCATTTCACAAGTGCATTGCATTGTGTTGTGGGAGTCGGTGAGGACTTGGGTTTAAGTGCATGAGTGAGTATCATCTCATTTCATGGCATGACATGGTAGCATTCCAACATTGAATGCATATTCTTGTATGGAATGGTTATTAAATGTTGTATGTAAACATTGCATGTGCACTTAGGTGGGGAGTAGCCTCTGTAGAAAATACTCTACTGGGCGTGGCTCACCCTATACGGGAAACATTTCAGGTGCGGGATTTACGCCGGTGGATGACTCTCATTCAGGGCTGCAAGGGTGAAGAAAGCCGACTTGTGGCTTTTATAACTTCTTTTGAAAAACTAGACTTGTGATATAGTTTTGGCATGTAATGTAAGTAAAGAATTGTAATTGGACTAATTTCAATATAGTCTTGCATGTTTTGTATGAGTATGGATAAATGGACCCGGTGTGGTCTATATTTACTTATAAATGGACCCAGTGCGGTCATTGTTTTGTATTGGGCCTCGGATGGGTCATGTGAAGTTATATTGCACAGGTTGGGTTTTGGGTAGAGCTCCTTGTACAAAGGAGACTCTGCCCGAATTTTTGTTAAATTAAGGACCCCGGTAAATGGGGTATAACGGCGTGATATCGAGTTTCTCGGTATCCAGGCGTATTCCGCGGGTTGATGGGTAATCAATGGACCCCCGGATTTTGGGGTGTCACATGTGCGCCGTGAAGAGGAAGATGAATATGCATAAGAAGGCATTTCTCACGGAGCAAGTGAATTCCATTTTGAGGACCAACACCCCACCCAAGTTTAAGGATCCCGGCTACCCAACCATTGTCATAACCATAGGAAATTTTCATGTGGAGCAAGCACTACTAGACTTGGGAGCAAGTGTCAACCTTCTACCCTTTTTGGTGTATCAACAATTGCAACTTGAGGAGTTGAAGCCAACTCCAATCACTCTTTAGTTGGTGGATCGAAGTATTAGAACACCAAGGGAAGTAGTCGATGATGTTTTAGTTCAAGTGGACAATTTATATTTTCCCATTGACTTTATTGTACTTAATACTCATCTGGTTGCTAATCCTAGTTCACAGATTCCTGTCATGCTAGGTAGGCATTTCGTTGCTACATCTAATGTTGTGATAAATTGCAGGAACAGACTAATGAAGCTTGCCTTTGGGAACATGATGATGGATCTTAATGTGTTCAATTTGTGCAAGCAACCAGGTGATGATAAGGAAGTTCATGAGGTCAATCGGATTGACACCTTGGTGGAGGAGCACATGGAGCTACATCGCAATTCAAAGTTGGAGGAGGAGTTTGTTGAAGTTAAGGAGCCGGAAAGTTTGCAAGGGGTAGGAAATTGGCCCCAACATTTGAAAAACTTCCACCACAAGAGAAGAAAATTTTTCCATCAACTGTGCAAACACCAATCTTGGAGTTGAAGTCATTGCCATCTACGCTCAAGTATGCATTTTTAGGGGAGCACAAGACATTCCCAGTGGTGATAAGCTCTTCTTTGGAGCCAAGGCAAGAAGAGGATTTGTCGCAAGTTTTGAGGAGGCACAACGGAGCCATTGGTGGGACCATCGCTGATATCAAGGGGATTAGCCCACTCATTTGTACTCATAGAATCTATTTAGATGAAGACTGCAAACCGTCCCGACAACCACAAAGGAGGCTAAATCCTATCATGAAGGACGTGGTGAGAGATGAAGTGCTCAAGCTACTTGACATGGGCATTATCTTTGCAATTGTCGATAGTAAATGGGTTAGTCCCACGCAAGTAGTACTGAAGAAGTTAGGAGTCACTGTGGTAGCAAATGAGGAGAATGAGTTGATTTCAACAAGGGTGGTGATGAGATTAGAATATTGCATATCATGTATCTCTTTTGCACCCATTTATACTTGCTTTTGTGGTGAAAATTGGAGGAAATGCTTTTAAACTCACATTAAATGGAGATTCGGGTGATTGTAGGTAAAGAGCAGGTAAGGGTGTGTATTAAACCTCCCATCAAGTACTTAAAGGTAATGGAGAAGAAGGGAAGACTTAACGGATGGCTCGGAACATCAAGAGACCAAGAAAATTCCAAAACATGAGAAAACCTACTGGTAGAAGTAGCCAAAACCTTTACTATTCATGTGTTATTGTACATTGAGGACAGTGTAAGGTTTAGGTTAGGGATGTAGGATAGTTTTTTATAACAAAAATCTTCACTTTTCTTTTATTTTTTAATTTGTTTTTTTATTTATGTAAATTTTCTCATTTATGTGATAAATCTAGTTGCATTGGCATGTAGGTCTAGGATCATGATTATGTGCATTTTGGTGTAAAATAGATACCTTGGAGTCACCGCAACAAAAAAAATTCAAATTTCTCCAAAAGTGCCTTGAGATTTTTGATTCAATTTGGGGGTACTCTCACTCAAAAAGAAAAATTTTCAAAAAACCACAAGCGTCCGGATGCAACCCTTACCATTTGGACGCCACTTTATAAAATATTTTCTAGAGTTTTCACTGTTTGAACACCACTCTCACTGTTCGGATGGTGATTGGCCAAAACTTCCAGAAAATTTGAAGTGTCCGGACACCATCTTTGCGTCCGGACATACCCCCAAATTTTTGACTTCTAGAGAATTGAGACCGTCTGGATGCAACCCTTACCGTTAGGACGCACCTCTTCAGTCAGTCTCGAAACGACGTAACCCTTGGGAACACGCGAGATTTTAAAAGTCGCATCCGGATGCACGACCACTGTCTGGGCGCACCTATTCGCCTATAAAAAGATGGGGCCGTCTTCCCCAGTCTTTATGCAATGCCCCTTCTCTCTAAAACCACTGAAATCCTACCTTTTTCTCCATAATCCCTTCAAACTTCACTAAATCTCTTCCAAACTCCACCAAAACATCAAATCTACTCTCCAAATCCCCTAATCTGCTCCCTAAACCCTCTTTTTGAGGAGATTTTTTAGATTTTTAATTTTTTTTTCAAAACCACAACCCTTCACAATGCCACCAAAGAGAACCCACACACAAAGGGAAGAGTCAAGTGTTCAGGGGGCCCAAGGAAGTCACGGAGGCCAAGATGTCCAAGAACCAAGGGTCTTTGTGGATGAAAATGGCTTTAGGCATTATTTTGATCATCTTCAATTCCCCAACATTGAGAAAGATAGAAGGTACACTTAATTCTTTACTAATAGGCCAATTGTGATGGAGAGGACTATTGTTTATTTATTTTTGCAGACAAAATGGATGATTTAGGGCATTAGTGGTCAAACTTGGTAAAGTGAACAATTGAGGAAGGATTAAATTAGACCAGGAAGGGTTAAATAACAAATTTATTTTCAAAGCCACATTTTTCGGTTCACTACACTGAAGTTGAAAATCAACTGAGATAATTATAAAATGCATAATCATAAGTATCTGATGAGCATGAACAAATCCAGATCACAAAGCTAAAGGGTTGTCTTTTGCAACTGATAATTCCTTTTAATTTTTTTGCACTTATTCTTTCAAGCAACTACAATTTTAAATCAATTTTACTTATTCTTCCTTTACCCACTTCATAAATTCTTTTGGATTTCTGTGGTAAGATCTCGAACTTAACCGAGATTTATTATACTTGACCACCTGCACTTAGGTGCACCTAATTGGGATCATGCAATTAGCCTATAAAATGTCATGGAATGAAGAATCAAAATCAATTACCCAATTTCTTTCTTGGCACATGAAATTAACAGAACCCTTGTCCCACACAATGATAATATCTCCATCGGAAGGGACTGCATTTGTGTCTTCTCGCTTCTTTTCATCACTTTTTCTCCTTTTTTTTCTTTTTGATATCTGGAGTTTTTACTCTCTCTTTATATATCCTTTCTTATGACAATGATTGCACTCTATATTTTTTCTTGAACTTGAAGCTCCTCTTGATTTATCATGGTTGTGATTTACTATATTTTTACTTCTCCCACATTTTTTCATGTCAAGTGTCATGGTATAAGAATAACCAACAGACTTTCTCCTTGCCTCTTCATTTGGCAAGCAACTAGTTATTTGACACATGGTGACAATTCTGTCGGGGCGAAGTTCTAACCGTCCCCACAATGTCTCCCAACTTTTTGGCATAGATTTAAGGAGCAACAAAGCTTGCAGCTCATCATCAAATAAAATCATCTAGGAGGAAAATTGATTATCAATACTCTTCATTTCATTCAAATATTTCCCTCTTTATGTTTAAATCGACAAGAATTCAAAACAAAAAAGCCTTGTTAAAGGTCATTTTCCTTTAATAAAGGTGCTACTTTTGCCAAAGAGAATGTGTTGAACTTACGATGGGGACATGGTGGAAAAAACTACCATCAATTTATTTTCGACTAAATTCGATGGCCTTTCGATCAAGTTTATGCCACTCGTCATCTTTCATACCTTCCAGTCTTCCCTTATCACCTTCTATGGATCTATTTAAGTTTTTACAATACAAAAGGTCTTCCATTTTGATTTTCTAAGTAACTCAATTGGTTCCATTGAAACAAACCATATGACCCACATTACCTTCCATGACTTGTACACAAAAATAATCTCGAAGCCAACTTGGGCTCTTATACCACTTCTGGGGAAACTAGTGTATTTTCCTTTATTTGCAAATTTAAAGAGAAATACCAAAGCATAATCTAACACAAGAAGAAAACCGAAACCCACAACAAAAGGAAACTAGATTTTTTTATATGGAAACCCTTCAAGATGAAAGAAAAAAAACCTGAGGACCAAACTCAGTCCAATTTCACCACGTTTAAAAATAAATCTAGTCACAAGTAGAGATACCAAACATCAAAAGTTAATATCCCCGTGGCTCAGAACAGTAAAAGTATCACCCTTAAGTGATTTCAATACAAGCCAACAATGAAGGATCTCACCAAAGTGGCTGAACTAGTGTGATTCAAAACCAGTTTTAGAAGGGTCGGATTGGCAATCTGAACTTGTAGAACCCCGGCTGCATATCGGAGGAAAAGATCCTTAAAACTTCAACTCGATCGGAGTAGAATTGAGCCTTGATCAAGTGCAAAGAGTAAGATGTTTTCCTCCATTTCTTTCTCGCACAACCAAGCACTCAAAGTCTTCTTTTATTGCCATAATTTTTTTACTCTGTAAGTGTAATGTGGTTCAAATCTTTTTGGAAGACTATGGATCTTCATTTTTAACCCATTCTAGAGTCCTTTACAAGTACATGGTTCTAAGGTGCATGGGCTGACCACTTCTAATATGAGCAGGTCCCATAAACATAAGGAGGGACACCTAAATGGAGAAGGAAGGGAAGATTGTGTGGTACGACAAGGAGGAGAAGTGGGTATGGTAGTGGATATGAGGGACGGTTGATTATGCTGCCAAATGTGCTAGGTACCCAGAAGTAAAAGCAACAATGTACATGTAGGAGGCAAAATTGTTAAGGATTGTCAATATGAGGTATTCGGTGGCTGAGAAATGAGTGGAGCTTACAGAAAATAGATTGCATCATGCGACTATAACACAATTGAGGTTGAAAAAGGGAAATCATTTTCCACAAATTTGACTTGCCTGAAATGAACACCTGACCTATTTGAACATCCAAACATCAATAGGCTTTAGAAAAGGAACAATATCCATAAAACACATTTGCAAAACCAGAGTTGGGCTTTTATGACGATTAGAGGGACATAACCATAGGTAGCAACAAAACCAAAACCCTTTAAAATGGACAAATCCGGTTGTGTATTGAATATTTTCTCACAGGGAAAAATATTGTTGATTACTTGATTAGGTAATGTATTAATGAAAAACACAATAGTGCATACAGCATCAAAAGCCAACAGGGGCTAGGCATGGAAGCGCTATGAAAGTTATATGAAAGTGGTTTCAATGAGATGTAGATGTGTCCTTTCCACAGTTCCATTTTGTTGAGGGATATGTGGACAAGACATCTATGAATGATTTTGGAGAACGAGAACAAATCGACCCTGTTTTGATTGATGAATTTTTTACCATCATCACTTCAAAAAATTATAAGAATGATGGAAATTTTGATTTCAACCAAATTTTTGAAACTAAGAAATATGTAATAAAATTAGGATGTGTTCTTCATTGGAGAAAGCCTATTTAACTAAAAGAAAATGGTTAGTCAAAAGTACATAATAGAGAAAGTTGTCAACAGATGGAAAGGATAGAGGTCCTAAATATCATCATGAATTAAATATAAACGTTTATTAACAATAGAACCTAACATTATAAATGAAAATTTACAGCCCTTGCCAATATTACAAAGAATGGTCAAATGCTATGAAATCAGAAACAGGAATGTGGTAACAAAAAAGTAACCAACGCAATTTAAAAATTGAACAGTGACCAAACCGATCATGTCAAACTTTTCTTGATTGTCGTGAGGATAGAAAGCCTAGGAAAATGAAGAAGTGGAGACAAAAAGATGTAGTGGGTAAAGGTCATGTTTGCTATCTTCCTGTTCTCTTGGTGACCTTGTCTTGAAAAACAAAACCAGAGGAGTCAAAAGTGATTATGCAATTGTTGTCATGCGCAAAATTTTGAACATACAATACGTTAGGTGATTCGGTGTAGTTGATGCAAACATTGCAAGCAGTGTGATTCGATTTGCCACAAATCTAGCATATATGGCGGGAACAAGAAGGATGAGATTGATGCCAACCATCACCATAATTTCCAGGTAGACCATGACCTCTCCCGTGGAACTTGTAATATATGCTGGACAAAAAGGAGGTGTGAAACCCTGGGTGAGTTTTTAGAACGGTCATTGGGCCCAGCCTTGGTGATCACATAACTAGTATATTTATATTTCTCAATGGAAAAACTTAAGTCTTCACCTAGCTATACTCACGTGGGAGACCAGTGAAGAGAACAATATCTTTATTTTCAACTGTGGCAGAAATAGTCGCAAGATCATCGACAAGTAACTGAATTTCTTTCATGGTCAATGCTTCCTTTTTTAGATTTTGGAAATCATACTTGATTAGCACAAAAACATGACATATTTTGTATGTTAATATGCCTCTTATACTTGCTTTTTTCATGAAACTGGGCAGAGATGCGTTTAATCTTCGTTCTTATGGAGTTTTGTGTGAATGCAGGTAAAGTGATGTAAATGGTATGAGTTAAACCCCCATGGAAGTGTTTGATGTCAATGAAGAGGAAGGGATAGCTTAGAGGAAGGTTTGAAGGGAGAAGAAACCAAGAAAATTCAAATTGGTTGAAAACCTTCCGGAAGGTTTGGGTAAAAACCTTTTGGAAGGTTTTGCCTTGGATTTCTTTTTCACTGCCATAACCTTCCGGAAGGTTTTGTCTACTGGAATGAACCTTCCGGAAGGTTTTGCCTACTGGAGTAAAACTTTCCGGAAGGTTTTGTCTACTGGATTAAACCTTCCGGAAGGTTTTGCCTACTAGAGTGAAACCTTCTGGAAAGTTTTGTCTAATGGAATGAATCTTCCAGAAGGTTTTGCCTGTTGACTTCTTCATTTAACTGTTCCTGCACAAACCTTCCGGAAGGTTTCTGTCGACCTTCCGGAAGGTTTTGCCCATATTGCCCAGACAGCCTGTAACTCAAGCTCTGTCATTTGGGGGTCCCACTTACACTTCTCCAACAGATCCCCTGACATCCCCTGCACGTCTAGGAGCCTCCCCTCACCTCTACTTGGACTTGGAAGGCCATTGCAATAATGAGGAGGAGAGAGAAGAGGCATGGAAGAGAGAAAAGCTAGGCTTGTCCTAGCCTGCACCATCCCATCCCTTGTAGCCCCTATGATTGGAATCACATCACTCAGGCTTGGGGGACTCTCCATGGACGTTTTTGGGCAAGCTTGACCACCATTATTGAGGGGGAGCTAATCTACATTGTAATAGATAGAGAGAGAGAGAGAGAGAGTCTGGGAAGAAGATGACTAGTGTTAGAGAGAGAAGTTGAGATTTTTGCATTTTCTTCCACACATTGTCTTGTAATTTTATGTAAGATCTTTCTAAGCTTTGTTTGAAGTCTTTAATGCTAGTTATTTCAAGTTGCTTTTAAGTTTAATCGTCTATTCAAGCTTTTACCATTAATGCATTCAGTTCTTCATTTTCTTAGCTTAAAATGGGTAGTAAATGTATCGTCTTTTAGTTTATGTTTCTTCCATTAACTTAGCTACAAACTTCATCTCTTTATAATGTCTTCTTATGATATTGTTGTATTTACCTTAAGCATGAGTAGCTAAGCTTTTTTTAGTTGGCTAATCCAAGGGAGACCTCCACTTGGGTATGCATGTACAACTCATTTTCCTTCCTCCTCTTAGAGTACGATGACTCGGTTTGACTGGGTTAAGAGTGGATGCGGTTGTGAGTCTTTGATATCCCATAGGCCTGGTCACGAGTTATGTTTGGATCCTCACTTCCATTTCATCCCTAGTTTCCCACGAATCAATCGTACATCTATGCTCTATTGGAGAAAGGACTCGAGTTGTCTTGGCATCCCCATCGGAGTGAACCCTTCAGATTAGCCAACACTTATTTTTCCCATCTTAATTTCATTACAACTCAAATCACAAACCAATTCCAAACAACAAAAGATTTTACACTTTTCTTTCACCAAAATCACCTTCTACGCGATTCACATCCTTCCCCGAGGAGACGACCTTGGAGTACTCTCCAAGTAAAACACGAAATACAAAAGTCTTCTTGCGCTTGAGAAGCATTTTTGTTTACTCAAACATTTTATTTTCCACCATTCCCTTGCCCTTTCATTTGACATCATTCCAAGGGAGAGTGACACTCCCCCTTTCACACATATATCATACATACCTTGAGAGAGTGATGTCCGGAGCTTAGGAATAACAAGGAAATAAGTCAAGCAATACTTCATTCGCATAACATGAAACCAAGATAGGGAGTTAATTCAACGTTCAAGAGCTGTGAATATGTCATGAGAACACTAGCATTTAAGAACATATGGCATGATAGAAGGACTGACGCTCTGTTTGGTATGAGGTATTGAACCTTAGGAATGGAATATTCATTCCTTAGTAATGTTTATTCTTATGTTTGGTTAGTAGAAATTAAAATTCATTCTTATTCCTAAGAAATAGCTAATCCCACAAATTATAGGATTAGTCTCTCTCGATTCTCATGTTAGCTCTGACCTAGCTCCCCATAGAAGAAAGGCTTAGAATCAATGCTATTGTCCTTTATATCAATCGAGTGCCATCTACAGTGACACAAATGGTTTAACCATGGGAGTTTTGATTTCACAAGACACCTAATTACAAGTTGTTATGCACCTTTGGATATACCTGTTATCCAGCCGTAGACTAATCACAAACTTGATCCACAAGCTATTCGGTGTCTTTTTTTAGGGCAGATGGAAATACCAAGGTGTGTCTGGTGGTATCGTATATAAGATCACGGCTGCATTTAGGAGTAATATTTCCCTCTTCTTAAAGTCGGCGGTGATCTCACTTTTGAAATAGAGTCTCGACGTGGCACTATACACCTAGCTCCATACCGAAACTAGTCACTGGCTACAGGGCGACCAACCCACCGGACCGGAGGCGGCCAGTAATTTGATGTAAAAAGGACCAACGATGATGAAAGAGGAGGAGTAGGAATAGGAGCTAATTCTAAATGATTACAAGATAGATTTGGATCTGTTTCAATTTGTGGGCCGTGTCTTTTACACAGCTCGCGATAGAGAAAGAAAAGAAATGCATGTACATAAGGTAATCAATCGTTACTATTTCAATTAAATATGTAAATAAGCTAGGAGAAGAAAATTTTGGCATCACTTTACTTCTTTCTAATATATATATCTATATAATAAAGTACAATACAATTCAAATCTCAAAAGATAAACAAAATGAATTTTGCTATTCGCGGTTGAGATATCTTTCAATTTTATTTTAAAGTTAATCTGACGGCTAATATTAAAACCCCAAATTTAATAGGAAAAATAGGCCCCTAAGGGTGTGTTTGGAATAACTTTTTAAAAGTGCTTTTAATACTTATAATTTTTAATAAATACTTTAAAAAAAAAATTAGTGTTTGAAACCACCCCACCACCACCACCTCCCCCATCGCCCCACCACCATCACCACTACCACCCCCCACCACCATTACCATTACCACCACCACCGCCACGCCACCCCACCCCACCACCAAACTACCCCCCATTATCATCACCACTACCACTACCACCTCCACCACCACCACCCCACCCACCACCACCCCACCCACCACCATCACCACTACCATCACCCCCCCCGCCCCTTACCACCACCATCGTTGTCGTCACCATACCACCTCCTACCATCACCATCGTTGCCACCCCACCACCACCATTGCCACCCCACCACCACCATCGCCCGACCACCACCGTCACCTCCACCCCACCACCACCCTACCAACACCGCCACTGTCCTACCACTGCCGCCGCCACCACCTCTGCCACAACAACCACCACTGCCTCCTACTATCACCACTGTCACCATTACTACTGCCACCACCACCCCTACCGCCCGACCACCCCCACCACCGCCGTTGTCCAACCATCACCCATACCACCACTACCCCTATCGCCTCACCACCACCCCTCACGACCATCACCACTACCACCACCATCGACATCGCCACTGTCGCCACCCCACCACCGCCACTACCACCCACCACCACTACCATCACTCACTCCCACTATAATCGATGTTTAAATTTATTTCTCTCTCCACTATATTTGTGATTTGATTTTAGATGTGAATACAAATATATTTATTGTTGACCATTTTTTTATTACTCTGTGCCTTCAGGCACAGACAATAACTAGTATATATATATATATATATATATATATATATATATATATATATATATATATATATATTCAACCTTAGGAACCCCTTGGGTCCACTAGTGGTTGGTAGATTCATCCAGCTGTGTAGTTTCTTCCCTCTACTACCATTTTTTTTTCTTTTTGTTTCTTTATATTCTGCTCTCATCTGTGATTTGTGATATCCTTCCCATAGTTATTAGTATCGTACGATACGTGATACGTATCATATGATACATCACGATATACCAAAAAAATGATATGTATCGTATTTTTGTATCATTTTTGTACCGTATCGTACGATACACGATACGATACAATACAATACGTCTGATACATATGATACGTGAAGATTCTATTTTTTTTTTTTTTGGGCTGAAATGACATTATTTCACCCCAGAACTTATTTCTAAATTACTAGCCAGTGAAATAACGTCGTTTCAGTGGTTATGGTTTTAAAAAAAAAATAAAGTCTACTGTTAATGTTGTTCAATTGAATTCAAAATTCCTGATTAATATTAATGTTGTTCAAGTAGTTGATGTTAGAAGTTTGAATTAGTGGTCTTTGCATTTTGATATTACTAAACTATGTTGTAAATTTGAATAGTTTGTGAAATATTAATGAAATGTTATGTTATTATGAGTCTATGAATTTTTTACAAAGTTATATATATATATTATTAATAATTATTTAAAATTGCGCGTATCTTACGAAACATGATACACGATACGATATACTATTTTTTTAAAATGATACGTCTTTCGATATGCAATTTAACAACTATGATCCTTCCATGTCTGAATAATTGGAAGAAGCTAAGAGGATTATTATATTTGCAAAGGTAATTGTTAATTTGAGCAGAATTACTCTTGGGGATAAATGTCTTTTTTTTTCTATCTAGCAAGTTGATATTTTGTTTTTTGTTATTCAAGATTTGATATAAAGTTAAGTACTTGGAACATTTGGAAGACCTATGTAATATTTATATTGCTTGAAGAAAGGTGAAAGAATAATCTTTCAAAGCTCTATGATATAGGGAAAGTTGTGTTTGAGAAGCAAGCCCACAAATAACAGCAATAATGCTTGGCAATGCGAACACTAGATTCATCATATAGAAGTCTTCGTTTAGACTAAAAAATGTGGTTTTGATTGATGTAATATGTCAACCAGTTCCTGCATTTTTTAACAAAGTAAGAATACCTAATCTCCACATGTTGAGGAACCAACGATCTTTGCAGACATAGCAAAATTCTTGAGATAGAAAAGTTAACAAATAAAAGTGTGCAAAGTTAACAAATGCCTGAGATAGAAAAGTAGCATTTTCCAAAATCAAATTTGCTATTGGTGTAGTTGTGAGGTCTACCTGCTCTGAAAATATGTTATATAACTGCTTATCACCCACAGACTTTGGTCCAATAGTACTCCTTATCTAGTGAAGGCTTTGTCTTCTTTAGGTCAAGGGTTCAAGCCCCCTTCCCCCCTCCCCCTCCCCCTCCCCATCCCCAAAAAACAAAGCCGAGTTGGCCAATAGAGAGATAAAGAGCATACTTGAGAAAACGGTTAATCCGAATCAAAAGGATTGGTCACTCCAGTTGACCGATGCCTTGTGGGCTTACCTCACTACGTATAAGACCATTCTTAGAATGTCTCCCTATAGGATATTCTATGGTAAGGCTTGTCACTTGCCGGTGGAAATGGAGCACGAAACATATTGGGCCATAAAAATCTTAAATTTCAACTTGAGAATAGTTGGAGTTAAATGAATTGACCAACAAGTCTTTGGTCCAATGGTACTCTTTGCCTTGTGAAGGTTTTACCTTCTTGAGGTCAAGGGTTCAAGCCCCCTTCCCCCCAAAAGAAAAAGAGTTAAATGAATTGAAGGAAATCCATAGAGATGCATACGAGAGCTCTAGGATTCACAAAGAAAGGGAAAAAATTTTCCATGACAAATCCATTCGAGAAAAATATTCAAGCCCGGCCAAAAAGTGCTCTTGTATAATTCTCGCCTCTCCATTTTCCAAGGGAAACTTCGATCGAGGTGGGATGGCCCCTACATTGTCAAGGTGGCCTACCCAAATGAAGTCTTGGGATGGTAAAACATGCAAGGTCAATGGCCAAAGACTTAAACCATTCTTCGAGGGTTTTGAAATTCAAACATTGGAGGAGGAGTTTATGGATCCGGTCTATCTAGATCATGTTGAGGCATAACTATTCAATTAGATATTAGTTTATAGTTGTTTTCTTTTGTTCTTTACTTTGCAAGTTAAATTGTTTACTTACTTTCATTTGTACATAAAGCTCTTTTTGGATATGTGCAGATAGATGTGTTTTTGTCAAAGCTCATTGTGAGGTGTTCTCTTACCCTTCTTGCCTTTTAAATTCCATCATTGCATTACACGTTTTTTGTTGCATTGAGGACAATGCATGGTCTAAGTTGGGGGGTGAGATGCACCATTTGCATGATACACCATTTTTTGTTGATAATACCATTTTGAGGTGAAATGCACCATTCATACATTCTACCAATTTTTGTATAGAATAGTTGGAAATATGTGAGAAATTTTGGACAATTTTTTGTGGTTGGACAATTTTTGTGAAAAATATCTGAATGTTGAACCATATTCCCCTATTCAAATTGTTATGGGGTCAATGATAGCTAGATCTTCACTTTGAACTTTGAATACATGAGTACACCATAGAAGTTTTTCCTATGCCAGAGTATCACATATGTGTTTTCTTTCGAACTCAAACATAGTGCACCTTGAATGTGTAATTTCAGAAATTTACTGATTGGATCCACATTTTAGAGCTTGACATATATAGTGGAGATGAAGTAAATACCCATCTGAGCTTTAGTATCAATCCTTGTTGGAGGGAACTTACATTTACTCAAAGGAACAATTTTTTCAAATTCAAAATCTGTTCAAATCTCATTATGCTTGCTTTGGTTAGAGTGCATGTGGATAGTTGATTGACTTTGTCTTGAAATGCCAATATGCCTCTACATGCTTATCTAGAGAGGATCTTAGACCATCTTTGAATTGCGTTGAGTCTTAGCCTTTTTCATGTGAAAAATTTATCCCTAGTGTCGTGATTGAGCCTTAATTGAAAATTCGTTTCCATGTCACATGTTTTACCAAGCCAAAGCAAAATGATTACAATTACTACACCTTGATTTTTTTGAGACTGAATGTGATTAATCATGATGAAAGAGAAATGTGGTGAGGAAATCCAAAAACGGATGAATGGTGCTGAATTCAAATTTTGAATGAAAAAGAAAAGAAAATCCAAGAAAAAAAGAGAAAAATGGGGTTGACAAAGAAAAGAAATGAAAAGAAAAGAAATGAGAAGAAAAATGTAGAGGAAAGAAAAAAAAAGAGACATAAAAGTGAAGTGAAGGTGCAAAACTGAAAATTCCACAAAAATGAGATTTTTGATAATAAAGGTCATGTCCTCGAAATAACCCTTTTTGTCTCCCTTTGCCCTTCATTTCACTCAACCCAAATATCACCCCAAGGCCTCATTACAACTCATGAAAGCCCTAAATGATCTAGAGAAAGCATGGTGAGAGCACATTTTTAATGAAAATAAAAGTTGGTTTTGCTATTTAGTGCCCTAACATTCCATTCATGAGATTATGCCAAGGTCGTTTCAATTTTTATGCATGCACATCATTTTTGGATTATATGTGAGCATTTTGGTTTGTGCACAAGATTCTATCTCACATATAAACATGGAGAGCATGTCAGGATAATCATAGAGTTATTCATTTTTTGAGAGAAACCCATGGTGAGAGTTGCATTAAAGCTGAATTTGGATAGCTAAATGAATGTGGATTCTATTAAGTAAAGGGTTAAATTACATATTCATTTCACACACACCTGAGTCTTGAAAGTAAATGTGTAGGTGTATACTTTAGAATAGCATTTAAAGTTATGATGAAACTCATGTGTGATTGATTCAGGTGTTTGAAAATTTGTGTCAATCAACCCAGAGCTAGTAGGAAAAGCGAATATTGCTCAAATTTTAGATATTAGAAAGGAAGAGGAATACCCTTTGTACTGTAGCTTGTGCTTTACGTATTGGGTGTTCATTTTGTTGAATTTAGAATTTCATGTCATGGTTTTGAAAGCATCAAGGCTCAAATCGCATTTCAATTTCGTAAATGAATTTGGGCATAGTCATACATCGTGATTCACTAGCATGGATCATGTTTTTGGGTAGTTGAGTGAGGATAGTTGATGCCACTTGAAAATTCTTGCAATATATCTCCCAAACATAGTAATCGTTGACCATCATTAGAATTTCTTTCGAACAGAAAAGATGGACACTATTTAAAAAGTTTAAAATGTACTACAAATACATTTTAGAACCAAGCCACTACATAGGCTTTAAAGAAGCATAACATCAAAGTCATATCCGAAGTCTTAACTCTGAAAAATCCTCCCAAAAACAAACTTGTTGTAGCCCAAGAATGAGAAGGACAAAATATATTCTCTAAAGACGGTGTTGCATAAATGGAAGCAATGACATATCAACTCGATAGTAGTTCAATTTCTCCATGATACATAAATATTTAACAATCAATTATATGATAAAAGGTCTAAGTTATCAATGACAGACGGATGCTTAAGCCAAACCTCTAGTGGAGTAGCAAATGAAAACCAAACTATCACATGCAATTCAGGAAAACACGCATATAGCCACTCAACATAAACAATAATTTGCTTAGCCCATGCCACAGTCATTGAATAAAGATAAGTTTTAACAAATATCAAAAAAACAAAAAAAAAAACCCAATAACATGAGTTATGTATTTTAATTTTATTATATATGTGCTTTTGATGTCAACTTATAAAAAAGTGGCAGTAGCACTAAACTATATTAAGTGCTTCACTTAATAGGTTTTTCACTTTCATTTGAAGTGGAAATATATAATGGATTAGGGGACGAACTTTATACTAACAAGGATTTTGAAAAGAAAACAAAGAAGATACAAAATCCAAAATGATCAAAGAAGCAAAATAGACAGATTAAATAATCTAGACAACCAATCATAAGCAACCAGCAAACATAACCAGCCAGCAACCAGTACCTAGCAGAAGAAGAAAACAGCAACAAACATAGACAGAGAGCACCAACAAAAAACAGAAGAACAACAACAAACAGAAACAACAACAATCATCAACTGGTTAGTCAAAAATTAACGCAACAACCAGGATCATTCCAACTTCAACTGTTGTGTGTGTGTATGTATTTGTGTTTTGATGGCGAATCAAAAAGACAGAGATTCATTATACCTCCAAACAAAAAAAAAAGATGGTGAATGGAGATAAACGAAAATTAGAGTTGTAGAGAAAACCTTAAAATTTCAAGCAATCCACGCGCATAGTGCATATGGGCATGTGTAGGGATGTCTATAGTATGAAATCATTAAGATGCAACACAACCCATAGTCAAATAAAAAGAAATCCCTATAATTGCAAAATGCCCACATGAGAATTGTAACACCCCAAAACACACCATGGACGGCATTACATTCCAAAACCATTCATATCATGAGAGCACTAATATAATCCCTTAAGAAACAAGACTTCATTTGTCATCCACGAATATTTACAACATTATCCAAAAGATTAAGCCCAAGTCATGGCTATTACATCTCAAAAATTAATTAAAGAACGTAGCGGAATAAACAAAAGAAGCTAGACTACACAATGTTCCAAAAGAATGTCCTAGTCTAGTACAAAAGGAAAGGAGGTCGCTCTATGCGTCCACCTCGGGATCCACACTCCCGTCCAGTGGAGTCTCCCAAGTAGCGGGCTCCTCGACCCTTACGTCCTCCTCCTCAAGCGGGTAATCTGAAAAATGTTAGCGATAGGGGGTGAGCACGAAGCTCTGTAGAAAAATTCTCCCAAACCCATACAAGGTTTAGCAAAGCATTTAAAACGATCGGTCTCAATTTTTAACATAACATAGATACATAATTTGAAATAAAGTAGTGACATTTAAAAATGATCTCAAGTTTATTTAAAAACATTCCTTAAATGAATAAACGGGCATCACATACAAATAATAACCATTAATTGCCATAACCAATTCCCAACAATTCTTTCGGTAGGTGGCATACTTTGTGGTAACCTCCACCCCCTTTAGGTCATCTTTGATTCTCAAGTATCCTTACTGGGAACCTCTTGAGAATGGATGAGCATCCTTACATGTAACCTCTCACCAATCACTACATTGTTTCCCAAGCATCCTTACCGGGAACCTCTAGGGAAGGGGTGAACATCCTTACAAGGAACCTCTCACTCATGTGCATCACAAACAACCCAACCCAAGCATACAATTTCAACATTTATCTCAATTTACAAGCATCTATCCAAAATCCCCAAAATATATCATGTAACAATTCCACAACCAACTAAGAAAATACATGAGATCATAATAACATCATTTTTCTACCCAACACAAAGCACTAAGGTTTCGAAATCCATAATAAAGAAAGCATTTAGGAAGGAAATACATCACTCTCCAAAAATTAGGGTTTTAAAACTAGAAAGGAGATTTCATGGGTATTAAACCCTAACTTTGTTCAAAACATGTAATCCTTGCAAAAAGCCTAAGAGATGATGATTCCATAGCATATATATACCATTGATAGCCAAAGCATACATATATAAATATTCTAGTCTCAATGTAAGTGAATGAGAGAAAACCCTACCTTGAATCCTTAGTTTGTAGGAAGAACTTGAGCCTTGATCTTGAATCTACCCTTAAATCTCTTATTTTTCCCTTCCTTTCTTCCTCTCTAATGCTCTCTAGGGTTCCAAGAGGTGTGGGGTGAGAGTGGAGTGAAAGAAATGAGGGCAAATGGGATGAAAATGAGTTTAAAACATATCAGCCCCGAAATTACTGTTCATGGACTGTTTTGGCCTTCTCCGAAATTACGGTTTTGCCACTAAGAATCTCCAATTTGATCCATATGACTACCCTAAGGTTTTTCGACGTTTCGGATTCATTTTTAATGTTATTTTAACCTAAAAACATTTATTTTTATAATTTATCTCAAAACCAAAGGCAACGTACACCCGAAACACTAAAGTTTCTATTTTACCCATCCGAACCGGCTATTAATGAAGTTTTGCGATGTTTGCAAATAAAAGGTGATAAAGGGTGCTTCTTAAAACCTTTTATACTTATTTGAAGCCTAAATGTACTTATTATTCTTATATTTTGATTTATGATGCAAATGGAGACATTAAATGCAAAACGAAGCTAATTAGACTATTTCGACATCGCTTCGTTATCTGGGCATAACTCTCTCATCCGAGCTCCGATTGAGATGATTCAAGATGCTATGGAATGATAAGAAAGATCTCTAAAACTTTCATGTTTTGAGTTTTGAGAGATATTGACTGCATCAAGGTCTAAATCGGGCTTGAAGTTGCAGCCAGTGCACTGTTCACGTGCACTGTTCAAGCTAATTGGGCTGTTTTGACATCACTTCGTTATCTGGGCATAACTCTCTCATCCGAGCTCCGATTGAGATGATTCAAGAGGCTATGGAATTCTAAGAAAGAGATCTACAACTTTCATGTTTTGAGTTTTGAGAGATATTGACTGCATCAAGGTTGAAATTGCGCTTGAAGTTGCAGCCAGTGCACTGTTCACAGCCTGTTTCATCCCTTTTTCCATTTCCAATCCATTCCTAAGCCAACCAAATCCATCCCAAACCTCTCCAACACATATTTCTACACCAAACCTATTTAATACAAGTTCTAGGACCTAAAATTTCATATTTTCACTTATAAAAAACCAAATTTTAACTATTATTTCCACTAACATTTTAAATCTCTACTTTCCCAATCTACCAAATTCAAACACACATCACTACACATATCCACATTTTTACATCAATTATTTACTATATATCTATATACATATATAAAAGAAAATGCGGGGTGTTACAAGAATTCCCAAAACCCAAAGTAAAAACCTTTATCAAGCAACCCAACTCAAGAAGATTAACCATAAAATTCTAAAAACCACCACCTTACAAAAAAGACACAGTTCTAAACCAATGGCTAATGTTAACATAAAATCGGAGAAATAAGAGCAATCCCGATTGATACATAACGTTCATTTGAAATTTCAAATTTTTACCGTGCCATCTTCAAAACCTAAATATATCCACCATTGTGCTACCCCATTGCAATAGAAGCTTGCTTATTGGTGTATTCCTAAATTTCTGCTTTAAGGATCAAATTCTTCTATCTGACTTCAACTATGCAGAGAAATAAAACAACAAAATAACTCATTTTATTAACAAGTTAACACTAAAACAGAAAACTTCCACACACTTATCAAGTAATTGCAAAATTGTTGAAGGCTACTCTATTCATCACCAAAAAAAATAGTTCTTCAAATTAGGAAATATGTTTATTGGATTATATGAACAAATATCCTGAAAATAAAATAGATAAAAATGGGCAATATTCATCAAATTATGAAACAGGTATATCAGATTCCTTAAACACATACAGACAAAAACAAGCTACTCACTTCTGAAAGTACACAAACTAAGGGATAACGATTAAGTTTGAAAATAAAGATGGGTATGTGTCATTCCAATCACACAGTGAAAGTTGATTAAAATGCTATTAGGCAAATTGCCCAAGTAAATTCCATGTCTGCATTGAGATTTGACAAACTCCAATAATTTCTATAATAGAAAAGATAAACGACTTCTAGAACGATTAATGAATTATAGAGTAGTTAAGAAAATAAGATGTATTAACTGAAGGATAGTCAAATAGAGAAGAGAAAGAATGAAGTGGGAGATAGACCGACCATGATCAAAGACGAATCTTTCTAAAATTTTGTAGCAACCCTCGATTTGTTTAGAACTGGTAATTAGAAAGAGAGAGAGAGAGAGAGTTATTTGAGAGATCTACTATGGGACAGAGAGAGTAGCATGTTGGGTGTTGCCGGAGGTTCGCCATCATCAGAGGCTGGGAGTGACAGAGAAGAGTGAGGGAGAGATGGAGAGGGAGAGGGATGTCTGCTAGGTTAATTAACGTATAAGGCTAGCCTATAAGCCTCTTAAATTTCCTGAACGTATGTATTGAATGGGGATTGGGGAGCCTCTTAAGTTGCCTAAAGAAAGAGAATAAGATAACAAAAGCAATAAAATGAATTTATTATGGCTTTAAATTTAGAGGATAAATATGACATAGTTGTAAAATTGGAGGGTAAAAATGATAAAAAAATATTTTTTATGTATGCTGATATTTTAAAATAGTATATATAGATTAATTTTTGGGTCATTTTAATAACTTAATTACTAAATTTTTGAGCTACTTTTACAATTTGGCTATTAAAATATAATATAAGAACATGTAAACTGACACAATAAATTAATAACACTAAATAAAACACAATAAATCTGATAATATGAGCATATAAAATGGCATCATTTTATACTAATTATATTATTTTTTAAAAGAATTTAAATATATGTGTGGATCGAGTAAGAATGCGAAATATTAAAATTTTGTGATTTTGTAAAACTAGTTGATGTACACGTGTATTGCACATGGACTATTTTGAATTTAAATATTGTATATTATTAGTATAAAGTTTATCAACTATTTCACTATTTAGATTTTAATAACTTAAAGTGACCATCTATGCATTGTACTTGGGGAAATACTATGTATCCCAAATCTCTAACCCAAATTTTCATCACAAATGAAGGGAGACCATTGGATGAGTGGGTCCCATCAACTTTTTTAAATGGGACCCACTCATCCAATGATCTCCCTTCATTTGGGATGAAAATTTGGGTTAGAGATTTGGGATACATAGCATTGCTCTTGTACTTGAAAGCAAGGTATGAGTTGGGCTAAAAAATTAGCCACAGTAACAACAACCTTCTTCACTTGTGTCATATAAGACAAGTGAATAATTAATAAAACATTTGGTAGATTATAGATCTCATACTCAAATAGCAATGTGCTAAGAGACAATAACATTTGAGAGGGCTGAGAAGCTTGAATATGACAAATTATGAAAAGAAAGAAATTTATACATGAAATCATGACTAACATAAAGTAAGAAAGAACGTGATAAAAATGAAGGCTTCTATTGCTTGGTGAAGAGTGAAACGTATGACCACATAGAACTTTTCCTTATGGTGTCCCCGCAATTCCAATGCTAAGGTAAGTCCTATCAGCAGCAAAACACCGAGCAAGTCCAAAATCATCAACCTTTGGAGCGAGATTGACATGAAGAAGAATTTGCTGATGGGTAATTCTAATATGAGCCCACCCATGAAGATAGGCAAGCCCTTTGACTTTCCCCCTGTAGTGTGAGATCAAATGCTAATCATTCTCAATTTTAAATTAACTCATTCAAGATCTAAACATATATGGAGTGAATAAGAAATAAAAAGATTACGAATATAAAAAATTCACCAATTTTGGCTAGATACACACCAAACCACTTGAAGTCATTGTTTAATGTTATTACCATGATTTGCTTCAAAGAATCCAAAGGCCGCAACAATGAATAATCTTGATTGATTCCACTGTTCTTGCCAAGGAAGGTGAATCTTGTTGTACTCATGTGGAATTTAACATCATCATTTTTATTTTTGTCTTGGTTTTGCCATTGTTATTTCGAAAGAACGGATCAGTTGGGATGGTGAAAGAGGGAGCTAGGATAATGACAAGTGCAGAGAGAATGAGAAAGTGTTTGGCATTCTACAATTATTAAGGAGAAGGTGTAACACCCCGAATTTTCTTTTATATATTTATAGAAATATATATATAGTAAATAATATTTGTAAAGATGTAGATATATGTAGTGACATAAGAATAAACCGTAGGAATAAATGCTATGGAGACAATTTGATTGGGAAGTTACGTGTCGAAGATGTTTAAACTTGGAAAGGGTGATTAGACAAGTTTCTAAAAGTTTGTAGGTCAAAATAATGATTCCATTGAATCCGTAAGGTCGAAGAACATTGGGAGTGGTAATATGGATGTATTGGAAGTTAGGAAGTGTCTCGGAGTTAAAATACACTTTAGCGAGAATTTGGGTAAAAATGGGTATTGAACACTACTTAGTGTTTTGGCCATAACTTTTTATCCTTAAGTCCAATTGATCTGAAATTTTTACAGTAGATAGTAGACATCTAGGGCTACAAAAGTATGTCTCATGAAAATTTTCCAATTCGACCTCTAAATGGGTCAAAACTGTATTGGAAGTTGGAACAAAAATCTGGAAGTCAAATCGTACTGGTACGCTGAACTCCAGAAGCTAGATCGTACCGGTACGCATACCGGTACGCTGGACTCCAGAAGCTCAACCGTACCGGTACGCGTACTGGTACGCCCGATAAAGCCCAGCCCGATCCGACTTCGGGTCTTTCTCCATTTCTTCCACTATAAATACTTAATGCCGCCTCCTTAAGCCTCATTACACCACTTGAAACCCTAGAAACCATTAGAGAGAGAGAAGAAGAGAAAAACACAAAAAAATCAAGAGAGATTTACACCTTGAATAAGATCAAACCCTAGCTTTTCAGGAACCCACTTCTCCACCCCATTTTCTCTTCTATACTTTCACTTCACTCTCACTCAAATCTCTTAGAACCCTAGGAGAAAGTAACAAGGGAGCAAGAAAAGGGACTAAGGGAGTCCTTAAAGCTTGGGTCTTTGCTTTGAGCTTTGGATTAAAAAGGTAGGGGATTTCTTCCTATTCTCTTACATTGAGGCTAGGGTTAAATTATATGTATTCTTTTGGTTCAAAATCATATATACTTGCTATTATTTACTTGATTCGTGATCCTCTTGCATTTATTACCATGTTTTAAACATTGTAGTAGTTGGGTAACCATTAAAGGTCCCTTTTTCATTCTCAAACCCTAGTTTTAAGAAAAATGAATCTTTCCTCTTTACATTTTCCTTGTTCTCACCATCACAACCTTAGTGTTTGATATTGTATAACAAAATAATGTTTATGGTGATCTCTTGCTCTTTTTCTTCCATTTTGCTATGGTAAAAATTGTGAAAATTGGGGACTTGTGTAATTTTTGTTTATGAGAGATATTTGTTGGTATTTTATCTCTTGGGTGGTTGTACGATACGAACATGGATTACTATGGACCGGGGATCATGTAGTGGGTATACGTCTTTATATGCCACGCGGGTATGAACTTTTCCTACCACATGGAGTGGGTAGACGCCTTTGTACGCCGTGTGGGTATAAACTTTTCATATCGCTAATGATCACGGTTTAGTAACGTGGGTGGTATCGGGCACACCGTGTGGGTCATCGTGCATTGTACCAAATACGATTTCTGCAAGAGTTTTGGAGTAGTATGGGATGCCACAAGAACTTGTGGAAATGGTGTATGGTGGGATGGATTATGTTTTGGGAATTGATTCTTATTGGTATCTTGTGTTCATTTATTCTTTTAATTACCGTGGTTCCTTAAACTTGAGATCTATTTAAAATGTCATGCTTTTCCTTCAAAATGTTATATATGCTATTTGTGAAAATGAGACCAACCGTTTTATATGCTTTCCTAAACCTTGTTTGAGTTTGGGAAGATTTTGCTACAGAGCTTCGTGCTCATCCCCTACAATTAACATTTTTCAGATTATGCTATAGAGGAGGAGCTTGGCGCTAATGAGTAGGGCCTCGGGTAAGCCTCATTAGAGGGGTACCTGGATCCCGAGTGGGACATTTAGAGATGCCTTTTACCTTTGTACTAGACTAGGAACCAACATGTACAAACATTGTATAGTCTAGTTTTCTTTTGTAATTCCGCTGCGCTATATTATTAAATTTTTGAGATGTAAATGTCATGGTTGGGCATATTCTTTTGGATAATGATGTAAATATTTTATGAATGATGAATGAAGTTTAATTTATTGATGGATGATATTAGTGCTCTCATGATGTGAATGTTTTAGAATGTAATGCCGTCCAGGGTGGCATTTGGGGCGTTACAGAAGGTGAAAGATTATTAACAGTTATGCTTCTTATCTCATTGAGTGTGACTCTAGAGAGTACATTAAAGACCACTACATTTGGGTTACTTGATTTTGGACTCAGTTGCATTCGAATGTCGATTGCTTAACTCAAATAAATAGATATAGTGTGAACACTAACCATTTGGATACCAACAAAAAAAATTGAAAAGATTGGTGTCTTTTTCTATTTTTTTAAGGGCAATACAGTCAATCAAAAACTTTACACTTTTGTTGACATTTAGATTAGAAGTAGCATAGATTGTTGGTAATTAATTAGGGTAATTAATCTAACACCAATATGAATTTATACAAATGTGTTTGGGTTTACTAGCCTTTTAGGAGTAGTATAGATACAATGCAAATAGTAGTGCCCTCAATGAATCAACGGTACACTAAGTTATCACACTTGAAGAAGAAGTAACCCTACAATCGAATAAAAAACTTCTCATTGAATTCATCTATGACTGCTATAACAAACTAATTAATTTTCTCCTCCAATTCCAACCATTATGCTAACATCACCTCTTTTGAAGCCAAAAGTCTTTTTCACTTTGAGATTACAAAATTTTGATCTCGGGACAAACTTGTAAATCAAACATTGGAATGACTTATGATCTTATCATGCAAAACAACATTTAACCACAATGTATTGAGAATTGAAGTTGAACAAAAAACCATGCAAGCCTAAATGGAGGAAAAATGAATTCACATATAAAAGATAAATCAAGCACATGACAAAGTCCTAATCCTCCATATAATAAAGTTTCCATTACCTTTTTCTGCAAGTGTGTGCCTTTTCTATTGGAAGTGTTCAAATTTCTCTTTATAGGCTAGCATTGGTATCAAATCAAAAAACAAAGAAAAATAGGACGATAATATAAGTGCTCATGACATCTAAATTAAGCCTACCGATGAGTTCCTTCCTTAATAAAGTTTTCATTAGCACCTTTTATATTCATGCACTTTTTGCTTTTCCAGTTGTATAACTTTCTGTCATAGGCTAGCTTGTAGAAACACAAAAAGCTAACTACTATTGTACACAAAAGAAGAGATTTTTCCTATGAAGAATAAACTAAACACACCCATAAAATTCTACATCATAGTGTCAATCTATTTTTCCTCTTTTTTTGGGTTAATCTATTTCCTCGTTAAGTTGCATTTTCGTTGCCACCTTTTATATTTGTGCATCCTTTTCATTATGTGTTTCTTTAATGTCCCCTTCCATGACTAATTATGGAAGCCCAGAAAAATTTCAGCACATGCATATTAATCTACTTACTTACAAAAAGAAAGAGAAGGTTTTGTATAGCAATAGCAACAACTACCATCTAATACTTGTGTCTCTATTTCCTTTTGTAATTGTTCAACTTTCTCTTATAGGCTTGTGTATAAAGCCCAAAAAGTTACTATTGCTTCAGTATAAACGTTAATGAAGAAATCAAACTCTGGAGAAACTCAAAATTGAAGAAATGAATACTACAAGTACAATATAAAAGCAAACAAAATAGTTATGAAGATTTGAGACCCTATTCATACCACTCTGGCCAGATCACATTCTTTCTTCTAAAAAAAAATTGACTACAAAACAAGATTGAATTAGGTGGGTGATTCGCACTTTTTAGTGTGTCTGAATTATATTATTATATTACACCCAAGTATAAGTGGTCAAATTGTAGTTTTCTCGGTTTTAAGTCCAAGTATCGATCCCACAGAGAGTTTTAGTAATTAGAGGTTAAAGATAAAATAAAAACAATAAAATAAAAATAAAGCCATAAAGAGGTTGTTTGGAGTAGTTTGATGTTTGAGAGCTTGTGGTGTGAGCTTAGTCTGTTCGAATAACTTAACTTAATTAAAAGACGGAATTAAATTGCAACAATAATGAAATGCGCAAGTAAAGTAGATTAATGACAGAAATATAAAAGATATCCTTCAGTTCAAGGATCCCACATGCGTTATATTGGTCGTATTATGGAATTGCTACCTCACTTCAATTAACTTCCATTTTACTGGTAAGTCAATCGGTAGGTCTGATGTATACAAATAAGAACACAATAGCTTCTTAGGCTCATTGTGGTAGTAATATATTATAACTCAGCTGCTCCTTAGGCCACACTGGTTATAGATGTCCAATTGATTAATTCAAGCAGAATCCGCATGTGGTATAAACTATCTTCCGGTGACTTGTCAGGTCAACCGGTGGTAGTTAATCATAATACAGCCGCTTCTTAGGCTAACTATATTTAGATATGTCACCCAGAAAGTGAAGTCACTCAAACGGCATACTTGAATTATTCAATAGGTTATCTTGTAATATATATATTGACAGTAGAACTTCCTCAGCGTTCCGGTGGAGGACTAGCCATACCGATAGGATCACCGGGGTTATTCTAGCAGGCAATATTATTATATATAGTAATATCAGGCGTCAGTGGAACTTCCTCAGCATTCCGGTGGAGGGTTAACCATACCGGTAGGAACGCCGGGGTCATTCTAGCTGGCCCGTCTCATATATATAATAAACGTATAAATAAAACATCAGCAATTCCATAAACAGATCAATATTATAAATGTGTTCCCCTCGAACCGGAGGATATACGGAACTACTCACGCTCCATTGCTATAGACAAACAAGGAGAGCTAGCAATTGTCATTACAACAGGAAATAAAAGTACGGAATTTAAATGTCTTTCGCAGGGAACAATTGAAATACAACCACTCTTATGATCGATTAAGATGAAAAAGTGGCAGCAGTTCAACTATCCGAATGGAAAGATATAACGAAAATATAAAAGTACAGGACGTAGGACTGAAGTATAACACGGACCGGAGCGTGCTTTCTCTTTTCTTTTCTCTCTTTTCTTTCTCTCTTTGGAGTTGCTTCAGAACTTCAGATTCCTCTCGTACCTCTCTCAGTTTCTCTCTTGGTTTCTCTCTCAGTTTCGGCCTCCTGAAAGCTGAAGAGGAGCAGGCTATTTATAGGCGTGGGAAGGCAAGTGGGCAAGGAGATAACTTGAGTCTGACAAGGGTGACCGTCCGGACGGCAGTCCCACCATCTGGACGGTGGTGCTTTGCTGGAGAATCCCACTTGCATGCATGCTGACTCTTCACGTTGGGTAATTACATTTTGTCCTTCATTCTTTGCATTCCTCTGACATTGCTCCCTTGGTCTTGCGTTAATTCGGCATTTGTCCTGCAACTTTTAGATAAAATGTTACAACTAGTATTATTCCCGCACAAACCCTAATTTACTCTAAGTACTAATTTTTAGTGTGTTGGTTATGCTAATTCGAGTTTTTTAATTTTTTAATTTACATACTTATTAAGGTTAATCAGTGGGAAAATATTTATACTGGAGTAAAGAGAACCCAAAGAATTTGGGTGGTAAAAAATGTTTAAAAGACTCCAACAATGCAGAATGGATGGGACAAATCATCTGACTGCTCTTTGCTTGAGATAAAGAAATGTTATGCGAATCAATTAACTAAAGAAACACACGATGTTTAAAGCTAGAGCTCATATAACTACAAAGGGGATTACAAATCTGACTAAGAGGGTTTTAAAAAGCACTGTTCACTCATAAATCAACCAATTTTCGTCGTGACTCAATTTCAAAGTTGCCCGAATATTATTGTCTATAATCCCCAAAACCTAGGGGTGCAACTTGGGCGGGCTAACCCGATTTCAACCCGAGCCCAACCCGAAAAAATTAGGGCTTGGGCTAGGGTTTTTAATACTTGGGTTGGGCTTGGGTAAAAAAATCTCAACCCGAATTCAATTTGGGTTGGGCTTGGGTTGAGCTATCGGGTTCACGGGTTAAACCTGAATATTAAAATCGGGCTCAACCCGATTTAATAATTGGGTTCAACCCGAATTAATGTCTCACTTTGGGGTTCCATTCTTGGAGCATGTAATAACTATGTCAATATGTCTATTGGAGAAATTGCAGTCAGACACCTATTTAATATAGAACCTGAGAAGTCAATAAACTATGTGGTTCTAGCAAGCATGTATGGTGCAGCTGGATTGTGGGACAGTGCATCAGGTTTAGAACAACAAGCCTATTTTGGACTCAACTCGAACTCAACCCGAATTGAACCTGTAAAGTAACCCGAAATCATCCCGAAATCATTAACCCGAATTCAACTCAAGCCCGCCAGAATTAAACTCGGGCAGTGTTTGGGTTGAGTCCCTCAACTCGAGGTAGGGTTAGGGTTAGGATTAGGGTTGAAAATTATATACCTAGGGTTGGGCTAGGGTTGACTGTCCAACCCGCCCGAGTTGCACCCCTACCAAAACCCCTATATATTGTCTTGTGCACTACCTTTTGAAATCATTACTTAAGAGACGCATGTTTTGACAACTCATTACTCCTACAAAATACAGACATTTTTTTTCCAACAAAATTATTGTTACTCCATAAATAACATCCTAATACAATAAGATTTTACCCACGTTCCAATGCCACAAATATTTCTACAACCATGTCATGAGATAAACAAAATTCATGTTTTTTTAATCAGGGTTGTCTGTCTTGCAAACACTCTTTCCCTATAAATAAACAAAATTATCAAACATGACAAAAAAGAAGGAGCAATTTGCGAGGAGAAGAGATTTGGTGAAATTAGGAGAGTATACCGGATATGAAAACTATATTGGACTCCAGCATAACAAATGACGGACAATCTCTATCCCAAGTATAATAGTCATGGAAAATAATTCTAACTTCCCACAAAAGTAGTGCAATTTATCTTCAATGCCAAAAGAAGATAATGCAATAACGGGAATGATGTAAAAGTCTATCACTTTTCAACCAAGTACAAGTGCATAAAACCCCTTTGTTGTAAGTCCCAAATTGGGGAGTATTCCTATAAATATAATGAAATTCATTTGTGACAGTTAGTATATATCATAATTACAACACTAAACATCATACTTTATTACCATTGCTAAAAAAAATAAGGTATTTTCTTTCAGTTTTGTTTTAGAATTAAAGTTCCTTGGGATTTTAAGGTACTCAACCTTGTAAAAAATTTGAAGCCACAAGGAAATTGAAAATCTATGGGTTTAATGAAAAGAGTCATAAAGTGATAGACCAATTACCATAAACCCCAAAAGAGAACAAAAGTTAAATAAGTGGGACAATTCAATATTCAATGAAGTTATTTATACTTCTCCCCAACCAGAGTAAGCAAAGTAATCCGTGTTTATAATCGGCTATAAAGGTTCCACACCCATTTTATACAAAAAGACTATAAGGATATCCCCTTCTAAAGACACTATCAGTAGCATTTTCTTAATTGATTCAAGTAACCTATGTGTACTACCTTGGCAAAAAATTCTTGATTTCTATTTAGAGTCCTGAAACTTGTTCCAGTGATCTGTATGAAACAAACACCCGTTTTACAAAAAACTATAAAGCAATAGAAAATACATATGCATCCAATCTTAAATATTCTCTGTTTTTAAATAATGGATAAGTAACCCAATCTTCGCCATTGAGTTGTCAAAATTTTAAAATTACACTTAATTGAATAGTACATAAGTATGCATATATGTACATGCAGAAAGAGAAGAGAGGTTTGTATCTCATATATGGTACATACCATTAGTGTTGTGGATTGTAACACCCCGCATTTTCGTTTATATATGTATATAGATATATACTAAATAATAGTTGTAAAAATGTTGATATAGTATAACTCGAGGAAATAATATTTGAAATTTAGTTTTAGTATGTGAAAATATGAAATTTTATGTCCTAGAACTTGTACTAAATAGGTTTGAGGTAGAAATATATGTTGGAGAGGTTTGGGATGGTTTTGGAAGAGATTGGAATGGATTAGAAATGAAAAATAAAGGAAGTAGGCAAATCTGGGATCAACTACCGGTAGTAACTACCGGTAGTCAAGTGCCCAGTGTACTCGGACTACCGGTAGTCAACAGGTAGTCGAGTGTCCAGTGTACCCGAGCTACCGGTAGTCAAAATCAGCTACCGGTAGTCGCTGTAAAAATCAGACAATTTTAGTTCGCGAACAGCCGGTTTTTCTCCCACTATAAATACTTCTTGCTATCCCCTTAGCCTTCATTACACACCTTAAAACCCTAGAAAACATTAGAGAGAAAGAGGGGAAGAGAAAAACACAAGATCAAAGTTGAAAAATAAGGAATTTAAGGGTGATTCAAGATCCAAGCCCTAGATTTCCAAGATCATCAAGGTAGGGGTTTTCTCTCACTCACTTACATTGAGGCTAGGGTATTTATATATGTATGTTTTTGCTATCAACGGTATATATATCTATAGAATCATCATCTCTTAGGCTTTTTGCAAAGATTACATGTTGTTAGGGTTTAATACCCATGAAATCTCTTTTCTAGTTTTAAAACCCTAATTTTTGGGAGAGTGATGTATTTCTTCTTAAATGCTTCTTTATTATGAACTTCGAAAACCGTAGTTGTTTGTGTTGGGTAGAAAAATGATGTTATTGTGATCTCATGTATTTTCTTTGTTGGTTGGGGAATTGTTACATAATATATCTTGGGGATTTTGGAGAGATGCTTGTAAAATGATATAAATATTGGAATGGTATGCTTGGTTGGGCTGTTTGTGATGCCTTGAGGGTGAGAGGTTCCTTATAAGGATGCTCATGCCAAGAGAGGAGAGTATGTGATTTCCCTCAAGAGGTTCCTTATAAGGATGCTTGAGTTTGTGATGCCTTGAGGGTGAGAGGTTCCTTATAAGGATGCTCATGCCAAGAGAGGAGAGTATGTGATTTCCCTCAAGAGGTTCCTTATAAGGATGCTTAAGAAACTAAGCCTTGAGGGTGAGAGGTTCCTTATAAGGATGCTCATGCCAAAAGAGGACAGTATGTGATTTTCCTCAAGAAGTTCCTTATAAGAATGCTTGAGTAACCAAGCCTTGAGGGTGAGAGGTTCCTTATAAGGATGCTCAGGCCAAAAGAGGACAATATTATATAATGTGTGGGAAATGGTTTATATTTTGAAAATGGATGTTTATTAAAATGGGTTATTATTGTTCATTTCTAGTACTATTGATATCTAAACTTGAGATCCTTGTTGAAATGTCACTGCCTTATTTCAAATTATGTATCTATGTTATGTTAAAAATGAGACCGGCCATTTTAAATACGTTTCTAAACCTTGTTTGGGTTTGAGAGAATTTTTCTACAGAGCTTCGTGCTCACCCCCTACCGCTAACATTTTTCAGATTACCTTCTCGAGGAAGAGTTGGGAGTCGAGGAGCCCGCACACTGGGAGACTCCGATAGACGGGAGCGTGGATCCCGAGGTAGACGCCTAGAGCGACACTTCCTTTTGTTCTAGACTAGGATATTCATTTTGAACCTTGTAAAGCCTAGTTTTATTTTGTTATTTCCGCTGCGCTACATTATTGGATTTTTGGAATGTAAAGGCAAAAATGGGTCTATTCTTTTGGGGATAATGCTGTAAATGTTATGGATGACTTGATGAAGTCTTATTTATTGATGGATTATATTAGTGCTCTCATGATATGAATGTTTGAGAATGTAATGCCGTCCAGGGTGTGTTTTGGGGTGTTACATGGATGGTCCACCATTTTGAATTTTGAACATAAGTAACAACAATGGAATTCCAAGAAGCCACATCTCCTACCCCTCTATATGATATTTCATCAAACATCAATCCTGAATCATCCAAATCTCATACATATATATAATGCCATTACATTACATACAAACACAATACCATCGCACCGATGACTACCAAGTAAACCAAAAGACAACAAAAGAGTAAAGCCATTAATAGTACAAGAGAGGTAAAACAAGGTTGACTCGGTTACTCAATTGAAGGCACCAAATGTATTCGTAGGACAATAAATTAACATATAACAAGAGCTCATTTCATCAAACACCTCACATGCATGTGCTGGTGGCTGTGATGGTGCACGCTGTCCAGCTCAAAAATTGTCACCTCTACAACTTAAAAATTGAATCAAAACATCAATTCATATCCAGAATTCAAAATTCAAAATCATAACTAAATAGTGATGTCAAAATCAAAATCGAACTCTCAATTGAAATCCTATTAAATTGAAAGTTTGGAAGGAGGTTGGATAAGGGTTTGGGGCAGTGGTGATGGCAAATAGTGGGGGGTGTGGTGGTGGTAGATGTGGGTTGGCTGGTGGCTCTGTTTAGCGGTGCTGACAGAAGGAAAGGGGGGGGGGGTGAAGGGAATGAAGGCATTGCGGTGGTGGTTATGGGGCTGTGGGTTGGTGGCGTGAAGAGAAAAAGGGAAAGAGTTACATAAGAGACTTACCGTGAGAGAGAGTGTGTGTTGCATGTTGGGTGCGAGGCTTGCCGTCTCCAAAGCTCGGAGCGAGAGAGGGGGAGACATTAGAGATGTTGGATAATAACGTGTGTAATTAAAGATGCACAAAATTGTTAACTTGTCTATTGGCGTTACAATTTTTGTAGACAGTTGCAATTTCATTAGCGGGAGATGAAACGATACATACAAGTGGTATTAGGTATTTTTTAAAGGATATTATAGTAGGATATATATGATATTAGGTAATTTGTTAAGGTAATTGTAGTGATCTAAATTTTTTTCACTTTTATTCACATTTTAGAGTAGTATAGTATAGTATAAATAACATATAACAAAGCAGAGGAAAGACAGTGAAGATAATCAAGGTAGAAGTGTTTTTTTAATCAGCAAAGAGATTTATTTATTGTGGGAGACAATGGATTATAAACATTTTAGAGGTAATTAATAAAATTAAATATAATTAGTTTCATACTAAAAGAAGAATAAAAGACATTGTGAATATGATTGACTTTATATCAATAGTTAAAGGTAAAAGTGAAATATAAATATTTTTGTAACTATTCTCACTTTTTTAAGTATCACAGATATAAATATTAATATAGATATAACCATAGATATGTTGGTTGTGCACTGCACCAGTTAATTAATATCGGAAAACTTTGAAAAAGCTGAAGAGACTCTCGGTGGGATAGAGATACGAGTCGAGAGCATATCAGCAAGCGTGCGGTGCAATGGCGACGAAAGGGACTGGAAGTGGAGGAATAAATACGCCTACAGCAGTGAGAGTAGCACCGGAGATAGACAAGATGAGCGTTGAACAGCTCAAAGCCCTCAAAGAGCAAGCCGATCTCGAAGTCAATCTCTTACAAGACAGCCTCAACAACATCCGTACAGCCACCGCTCGTCTCGAGATCGCTTCCAATGCCCTCCACGACCTCTCTCTTCGCCCCCAAGGTATGGCTCCACTCTCTCTCTCTCTCTCTCTCTCTCTCTCTGATTTTGTTAATGAATGACGATTTGGGTATTGTGTTTTTGGATGTTAGGGAAGAAAATGTTAGTGCCTCTAACGGCGTCGCTTTATGTTTCCGGCACGTTAGACGATGCCGATAAAGTCCTTGTCGATGTCGGCACGGGATATTTCATTGAGGTTGGTTCCCAAATTTTGGTATATACCTAGGAATTCTCTATCTACTGCATACCAATTGTGATTCAACTACTGTTTCTGATATTTAACATTGAAGGAATGTTAAAGGAATCTTTGATGCTAGTTCTCTTTGTGTTTTTTTTTTTCTTTTTTGGTAAGTTAGTTTTCACCTATTTTGAAAATCTCAAATTATCTAATTTTGCTCATAGAATGTGCTTTGAAAATTGTACGCTCCTCGTTATAAAAAAAAATAGCTCTTTGTGATATGCCAGTCTGCATGATTGGCGGAAAGTGGCTTTCTGGAGTTTTAAGTCTCCATTTAAGGAGCTTGATCTGTGTCTTCGTTTTCATTCTCATCTTACTTGAGAGAGAGAGAGAGAGAGAGAGAGAGAGTGCAGCCCTTTGCAGTCGCAAATATTGTAAAATGACCATTGGGCTTTATTCAAGAATCCATGCCTCTGTAACACCTGTAGTGAAGCTTATGAACCCGTACAAAAAAAAAAAAAAATCTTATGGGAACTCTTTGACCAATGGTAATAGTATAATGCTAGGGTTTATTGGATTACACAATGTGGATGGCATCTAATTATAAATAGGTACAAATTCTAACCTTGGAATCTTTCTTTCTGTCTGACTTGAAAGCTTTTCTTTGTACCCATACTACCGGAATGAAGGATAGTAACAACAATACATGCGGAAGCGACTTGGGTTGGAGGCTTACATTTTTCCCGAAACCAAAATGAGAGTGCTTCACGTGCTACAAAACATTTCTTGATCACGAACCATATCTTGCTTTAAGGTAACACTACTAGAGAGAAATCCACACATCCATGGTGCAAAAGCCTTGTTGTCTCACCAAGTGGTTGGAGAAGAGAGGGTAGAAGATGTAGAAGAACAAGGGCTGAAATTTTTAACGTTTCAAGTGTCTTGTATATGTGGACTTGTGTGGACATTTAAATAAAAGAGTTCCATACAAGCAGTACTTCCAGCACGTCAAAGCAGTCCAATCCTATATGGACTACTCTTAATTAACTAGGTCAAGCACATCCATGGGTGTCTCAGTTTTGGTTCGACTCAAAGTCCAACATTTCCCACTTACTCTTTGTTTGCACAAAGTTACCATGTCTCTCTCAATTCATCTTCACTAGATTCAATTCATACTGGCTAATGGACCGTGCAACCGCAGAGTACATCTACATTTTGGGAGCTCTACACTAAACTTAATTAGAGCTAACATAGAGGCATTAACCATAGAAGAAAAAACAGATAGTATCTTGTGTGGCCAAGACACATCAGTCTAAGCATCTTTAACCCCTCAAAGAGCTATGCTTAACTCTCAAGCCTTGCAATGTTCCTACATCTAGATTGTAGTACATATAAGGCGACATAAGTTGCTACCAGTCATAATAAAACATGATGCACTAGATGGTCATTCCTTTACCCTCATGCCATTTGGCTTAGAACTAACTGCTTTCCCGGACATGCCACGCGAGTCCCTACATTCATGGTCCTTGGTAAACATATAAAAGTAGCTAGACATTAATTATTTCACTTCATGGCATAATCAAAAGCCATAAGAGCACAATTATTGGTCACATATAACGACCTCAAGGAATCACACAATGAGGAAGCAGAGATACATTTCCTCACCTCCAATTGACAAGCACATGCAATGTGAGATACATGTTACGGTGGAGTTCTCATTCCAATAGAAACATCGTATGTCTTATCTCATTATTATGCTTTATGGATCTTAGTCTAGTTGCTACTTAAGCGGCTAAACTGAGTTCTCTATTAGCTAGCTACTTCAAACAACTAATTATAGCTTGGCATACGGCTATCTAATCAAGCATGATGGATACTATGCATGATTGACTATCAGATCTCATCCTGATTCCAACGAGGGCGACATATCCCTTGTAGTACCTAATTTGCACTCATGTGCATAGAATCATTAGCTCACTAAACAAGCGCCAATATTATTATATTTGTCTTATCTTGCTAGCTATTTAAGTGCTAGGGCGATCACTTGTGGGTGGACTGATCTAAGCCGGTCGACATACCCTTTTCTTGAACTATTTTACACGGTGATAGGCAATGCATGTATAAACAATAAATGATAATCACATGAAAAATGATAATAATACTCCTACTCCAACATAATATATGTAAATACGTGTGATCAATTGAACAAAAGAATGGCTACAATCCACAAAGCTCTAGACTTCACATCACAAGCCCTATTTGCCCCTCTAGCGTTAAGCTTAGACAAGGAATCTACAACTCATAGAGAATGATTTAGGTTCACCATCTATATGCAAGCATATCTTTGATGATCTTATAACTAGTGATTGATGTGACCAAAATTAGTTGTTGCCCCAACTTGGCACAACTGCATCTAATCGTGTGCATCCATGAATACAAATAATAAAGTATGCAATCTGTAGTTTGTAAGTTAACACAATATGTTCTAGATTACATCACATGAGCAACATTAGGACCAAAGAATACATCAAGCTCCTTACAACACATGACAAGGGTACTCAAACCAACTAATTTCTTTGTACTAGAGTTTTAACGTTTGTTTCAAGGCCTAGGCACTTGCCTTTCGCAACAGGACTATGAATGGGTTTGTAACTCTACATCCAAGGATCTTAAATCCAAGCATGTAGTTTGTATCACCTATGTTCACTATACCTAGAACAAAATACAACCAAGCCCTTGGTGGATACTTTTGGAGTATCCAATCATAAACTAATTGACAATGAGTGGAGAGACTCTTTAAGCATTTAAAATAACTTTTGATGGTCCTAAGAGGAATTGGGGTGCGCACATGTGGCTACCAAATAGAAAAACAACTATGCATACCAGAAAATTCAATTGAATGGTTGAGAATATTTCTCTGCTCAAATTTTTTCTCATCTCTTTCTTCTCTGATTTCATGTCCCTTTCTCCCCTTCTCATCATTTTTCTTCTTCTCTTCTCATTCCCTGATTCTTCTTCTTCTTCCTAATCTATATCACCTATCCTTGGGCTAATAAGCTTTCCATGTGACTTTATAAGGTAGGTTAGTTAATTGACAGTTGGGCCACAGGGGTTCTTGCAAGACCATGGGCATTGGGCCAAAAACAGACAAGAGTCCATCTTCAGGTTGGGAATTGCTTTAATTCATTTGGCACTATGTAGTTACAAAAATATGGTAATGGTAAAGGCCATTTGTTTTGACTTTCTAGGCATAAAACTGTGGTTTAAGTGTTGTTCTATTTTGTCTTGATTCCTTTATAGTTATTTGTTCCTTTTTTCTATCGGTCGTGTTAGTGTTATTTTTCATGCTGAAACTTGTGTTTTTTTTTTTTTTTTTTGCATTTTTCCTCCTTACCTACTATTTTATCCTGACTTGATTGTTAATGTTATTTATGGATCAGAAAACAATGGTAGAAGGCAAAGATTATTGTGAGCGAAAAATCAACTTGCTAAAGTCTAATTATGACCAACTTGTTGAGGTATGTTCATTAACATCTTGTGTTAACCGTCTAAATTGGCAGTTATGACAATCCGAAGGCACCATGCACTTTGATGCCTGCAACTGTTTCATTTCTTATGCAATGATCAAGGATGAAAATATCGTTAAGATGCATTTTTTCGGTCACCTAGGAAATGTTTTCTGGTTTTAGATATATTTTGAAAATATTTTGGCAACCAAATGAAAATGAAGAAAAAATTTAAAAATTTATTACCGAAATATTCTGAAACATTGGTCGAAAAATCTCGAAATATTTCAAAACACCTCAAAACTAGGAAATTTGATATTCAATCACTGATTCGTTTTGATTTCCATGGAAATAGAAACTTTTTTATCGTTTCGACCATTTCAAATCAAAGTTTAGATCCTTGGCAATGCTATCCCAGGTATTTGAAACTTATTTAATATATAACAACTTCATTGCTTTGATATATTGTTTTTCGAGTACCTTTTATACATTTGTGGACCTCATTTTTGTTATCGTGCTAAGAAGAGATATATTTATGTTGTTTTCTTAGGAGAAGAACTATGTGCAATTGAGGGAAAGGACAAATAAATATTCTGTTTAGTGAGGTGCAGAGATTCTTAGTTTTGTTAAAGGGTAGGAATTTTAAAGGAAATCGGAAAAGTTATTTGTACGGATTATTTGATAAACATCGGAAACAGAAATAAGTTCCTCTGTGCAAATAGTAATTCTAAGAGTGAGCAAAGGAGAAAGCCTTAGCTCATGCGAAGCTAATTGAGAATGAAGATCAAAGTTTTAGTAGATGATGAGATGACTAAGAAAGGCTAAATGTGCTTCAATAAAAAATTCACATTGAAAAAGTAAATTTTGTTGTAAAACTAGCAGACTTGTATTTTTAGGGATTGCAATCTGGTTTTGGTAGTTTTTTGGGCGTGTCTGTTTCTAGTTTTGTTAGAACAAATATTTCTTATACTATATGAGTTAGTAAATATTAGATGATTTTAGATTTACTTGATATGGGACATAATGGTGGTCTACCAACCTTACTTTTTCTCGAAGTTATGGTACTATGTTTTTGTTCCCCTTTTACATGTTAAAGTATAGTCTTACTAATCAAAGTTTCTCAATTTCTAACTTGGGGTCCTGCTCCTTGTAGAAGTAGGAGAAATCCAATAGCCTAATATACCCATGAAAGAATTTCATCTCTTCTCTCTCCTTTCTAGTCCCTACTTTTGCTTTGTTGTTAGCAAAGTTTCACAAAAGGTGTGCCTTTTAGTGAAGATGAAGGGTGAGTTGCACTTTGTAGTTTGTACCCTAAAAGATTTTAAGATTCTCACTTTATACCTCAAGATTAAATTTTTCACATTGCACCCTCAATGTATCAAAAGAGCGGATTTTTGATGAAAAAAAAATAACGGAAGCTAAGAGAAGGGTCAAATTGCAACACTTTTGATACATTGAGGGCACAATGTGAAAAATTTAATCTTTGAAGATGTAAAGTGAGAATTTTGAAATTTTTCAGGGTGCAAAGTGCGAAAAGCCCGAAGATGAAGGACAAAGTGTTCTTGTTGGAAGTGATTGACAAGACAAGGTGTCAATTTCTTTGCATTTTAGAAAGGAGGTGGGGAAGAGTTTCTCCATATTGATGGGACTTGAGCTATGCTACATGGTTAATGTTAGGTTTAGAGAGCTAACACAATATTAGAGAGAGAGAGTGGTCAAAACTTAATCTACCTCTCACAAACCATTTTTATTTATAGCTATCTCGTAATCATACAAAAGAGGAGTATACCCTCTTTATGGTATATTTATTACAACCAGCATTTACATAATAATACTATAATACACTTAAAATTCTCCCTCAAACTGGATTATATATATATATATCATATAATCCAAGCTTGGAACAAATGGCTGTAAGACGCGTACGACTCAATGCTTTGTTAAACATATCTACAAGTTGATCCTCAGATCTGACAAATGAAGTTGTAATATTTCTAGTGATTATCTTGTCTCGAATAAAGTGACAGTCAACCCCAATATGTTTGGTTCTTTCGTGAAATACTGGATTGACAACGATATGGATAACTGCTTGATTATCACAGAACAACTGTAAAGGAGGTTGAACTGAAAAACTAATTTCCTGGTGAAAGTGTAATAGTCACGTCAACTCATTAGTTGTATATGTCATTGCTCTATACTAAGCCTCAGCACTAGATCTTGCTACCACTGTTTGTTTCTTACTCTTCCATTAGACAACGTTACCTCCCAAGAAAATACGATAACCATTGGTTGATCTTCGATCAGAAGGAGAGTCGGCCCAATTAGCATCTGAAAAACTCTCCTCTCTAAAATGTTCATACAACAACCCAAGAGTAGGAGCACGTTTAAGGTATCGAAGAATGCGAGTGATTGTCTCCTAATGTGGTACTCCATGGCATCCCATAAATTAACTTACTATACTAACTGCATAAGAAATATCCGGTCGGGGAATAGTGAGATAATTGAGCTTCTCAACCAACTTGCAATACTGACTCGGATTCTCGAACATTGCACTATCATCCATCAACAATTTTTGATTCGGATCCATAGGAATATCGTCTGTCATCCAACAAACCTGTTTCTTCTTGCATGTCAAGTATATATTTAGTAATGAACCATAAACCTCACGAATATCATTAACCATGGTTATTAGGGTCTTCCCATATATCAATGGCATAAAGAGTTGCTTGACGAGCTTTCTCGAGAACCTAGATTCTATAATAGCATATTTCATTTTCTGAAATTGAGTTTGTAAGAACAACTTAATCTCACTTAGCAAACAGAGATATAAATCTCTAATTTCTCCATTCTCAGATGGGGTAAGATTAGTTAGCAAAGCCATTTAATGGTTAAGGAAAAGATAACCTGTTTAGATTTAGCAATTTCAATACCCAAGAAAGTATCTGAGTTTTCCTAAGTCTTTAGTGTGAAATTGGTCGTGCAGGAAGGTTTTTATCGTGGCAATCCCCTTAGAATCATTTTTAGTAATTACAATATCATCTACATAAACCACTAATAAAATATATCCGGCATTCGTCTGTCTATGAAACATAAAGTGGTTTGTTTGATATCGAAGAAGACCAAACTCTAAAACTGTATCTGAAAATTTTCCAAACCATGTCCTCGATGACTGTTTCAAACTATACAAATATTTCTTTAACTCACACACACTCTTATGATACTTCCTTTAGCAATAAAGCCAGGTGGCTCTCCATGTAGATCTCTTCAACCAAGTCACCATGTAAGAAGTCATTCTTGACATCTAACTGAAATAAGAGCCAATCAAGATTAGCAGCCAAAGAAATTAATATACGAACATAGGAGATTTTGGCAACTGGAGAAAAAGTCTCCTCCTACTCAACACTATAGGTTTGAGTAAAACTCTTAGCAACAAAATGGGCTTTGAGACGCTCAATAGAATCATCCAGATTAAATTTAACGGAGTACACCCAGCGACAACTAATAGTCCGTTTAATAGGTGGTAAAGGAATAAGATCCTAAGTCCCATTATGATGTAAGACATCCATATCCACTTCCATAATTTTCCTCCAACTCAGGATCAGACAATGCACCATGTAAGTGCTTTGGAATAGAGATAGCAGACAGTTGAGAGGTAAAGAAAGAGAAGACAGGAGACAAGGCATCATAAGAAACAAAATGAGCAATGGGATGGTTAGTAACACACGATCGAGTATGTTTCCAAAGAGCAATAGCTGAAGAGTCGGAATTACGTAAAGGACCAGAATCATGAGATAACAAGGAAGACGGTACGGGCACCTCAATCGATGTTCGAGGACGACTAGAGTATATACGGATTGGAGAAGTAGATGGTAGCACAGTAGGCGGTGGAATAACCGACGATAAGGGAGGAGGCGGTAGTGTAGTGGACAACCCAAAGTCCAGATCCAAAGGTTGAGCAAGTGTCGGAAAATACGGAACAGATTCATCAAAAGTGGCATCAGCACTAGTGAAGTACCGACAAATGATAGGACTATAGCAACGATACCCCTTCTATGTACGAGAGTATCCAAGAAAGACACATTTGGTAGCACAAGGGTCAAGTTTATCCAATCCGAGGCCCTAAGTTGTGAACATAACAGACACACCCAAAAACCTTTGGAGTTAAGGAAAATAAGGGCTTATGGACTTTGCCAATTTGACGCAGAAGATGACATACGATTAATAAGGTGACAAGTAGTAAGAACATCACTCCAAAAACAACGAGAAACATTCATCTGGAATAACAGTTCATAGGTAACTTCCAACAGATGATGGTTCTTGCGCTCAGCGACACCATTCTGCTGAGATGTGTAAGTACAAGAAGTCTTATGAATAATGTCAGTTTTATCAAGATAAGATGAAAAGGGATCAGATTCATATTCACAAGTATTATCAGAATGTAAAATACAAATATGACAACCATATTAGGCTTTTATTTCTTTACGAAAGGTCTCAAATATAGAAAATAAGTCAGAACGAGCTTTCTTAAGAAATAACCAAGGCACATGAGAATAATCATCCATAAATAACACAAAATAAGGATATTTATTAGATGAAATATTCTTTATTGGACCCGATACATCAGAATGTACTAATTCAAACAGACTAGACACACGATTATTGACTCTAGACTAAAAGGACACACAATGATACTTACTAAGTTGACAAGCTTTATAAGACACAGACGACACATAACTAAGGCTTGAAACTTGATACTTCAGATTCTGGAGAAAAGGATGACCAAGACGACAATGCCATTGAAAAGGAGATGATGAGGTCTGGAGTGCCCGAGTAGGTCGATCAAAGTCAAAGTAATAGAGACCATTGGTTTCATGCCCAGTACCAATCTTCCTCTTCGTTTGGAGATCATGAAACACACAATAAAAAAGATAAAAAGTTACTGAACAATTAAGGAAACATGTAATCTTACTAATGGAAAGTAAACTAAAAGGAAATTGAGGCATAAATAAAACGGAGGAGAAGGATATATCAGGACTTAATTAAGTAGTCCCCAAATCCGTAACCATAGAAGAAGTACCATTAGCAAGTGTAACACTGTATGGGGAAGGAACAAAATTATAAGTAGAAAAGACACCAGATGAACTAGTTATGTGGTTAGGAGCGTCGGAGTCTATGATCCAGGGACTACGGGTGGAGGACAGTAAACAAGTGGAAGCGATACCGGATTGGGCAAAAGTAGCAGTGGAAGAAGATGGAGCAGACTGTTGCCGAGACATCCTTTCGGGTGATAGTAACTAACTCAAAGTCAGGTGGAGCTGATTGTGGGATGGGAGCAGGCAGAGAGGAAGTGTCATCCTGATAGGAGACCTCATTAGCAGCACCAAAAGGTTTGTCATGTAAATCTCACCAATAATCAACAGTGTGCCCACCACTACCACAAGGAGTGCAAGAACGGGGACCAGTACGACTTCCACGACCTCTAGTACAACCTCTCCTACCGCTACAACCACCGCGATTACCACGGCCACCCCGAGGACTATCACTGTGGCCAGTAGGAATAACAAGAGTTGAGCGGCTGGTGGGAACGCCATGATTAGTGCTTGAAGGCAAAAAACCAATAGATAGGGTAGCTCGCTGTAAATGAGAAAAAATTTCAAGGAGAGATGGAAGACTGGAGCCACCAAAATCTGAGATCGAATAGGCTTACATTCAGGTTTCAAACCAAATCAGGAAATGGGCAATATCTAAATCCTCATGCTGTTTCTACAGAATTGCCTCATCGGTGGGGAATGGGTGATTGACCTTCAATTTCTCACACACCCCCTGAACCTAAGAGTAATTATCTTCGAGACTCGAAGTACCATGTTCTAGGCGAAAATATTGTTTGCACCAATGTTATCAGAACCGGACCGGTCTTCGAACCAACCAAGGGATTGGTTCAATGGTTCACTGGTTTAACCGTTGGGACAACTGGTCGGACCGGTCATGTAATAAAAAATAAAAAAATATATATAATAATTATAAAACATAATAATTTAACTAAAAAATATAAAATATGCCTAAAATACATATAATTTGCTCCATTTTCTATGTCCAGTAAGCGACAGCTCAGGCCTGATCTAAAGCTCCATTTCCCCATGTACACCACAGGCATATTAAATAAGTCATAAGGGTAATATAGGCCAAGCAAAACAACAAAACTCATATTCCATCACCATTGAAGCTCAGATTCTATCACCATTGCCGACCTCTCAAGTCTCAAAACCACTTGAACCCAAAACTTCTCTCTCTGCACTCTCTCTCCTCCCAAACTCAAACAATTCCTCTCTCTCTCTCAAACCCCCTAAAAAAGTCTGTCAAACCCTCCATCAGCAGCGTTGTGTCGCTGGTGAGTCGCCTGAGCACGATGGACTGCTTCCTTTGGTCGCCTGAGCACGATGGACTGCTTCCCTTGGCTACCTCCCTGATGAGACTAAGAGCACTGATCTGCCTCACTCCTCGTTCTCTGCTTATGCGATTTAGGGCAAAATCAAAATGCCTAAATTAAAAACAGCAGGTTCAAATTTTATTTTTTTCTTTTATGAACTTCAAATCGGTCCGGTTTTTAAAAATCGTCCGGTTCACGGTTTTCTCTAAAAACCAGCCGGTTTGACGTTTTTATCCGGTTCCCTTCCTTATGCGGTTTAACTAGTCAACCGGACCGGTGGAGTCCCGAGTCACAGTTGAACCGGTCCGACCGGCCGGTCCGGTCCGGTTCTGCTAACACTGGTTTGCACACCTCATAAGTACGAGTAAAATTGTCTATGTTAGAATATATGGTGGCCAAGTGATCCCATATCTCTTTCGTTGTACCCAGATAAAGCGAAGTAGAGCTAATATGGGTCTCGATGCTATTCAAAAGTAAAGAGATAATCTAAGCATCCTCCTATTCCCACTGATCATACTTAGGAACACTGTCCGTGGGTTTAGTTCTCACCAAATATTTTTTAAAACCTTTGCCTTTAAGAAACACTTGGACTGAACGAGACCATAAAACATAATTGGTCCCATTGAGATTTACTGAAGTCATGAGACCATTTAGAAGAATCATGGGCGATAGCACAGGTGGGGTTGTGTCGTGTGGGATAAGGGAGGTATTGTGTTGCTTTGGATCCATAATAGTAATAAAAAAGTATATAGCAATCAAATAATAACAAGAGAGTAAACAATAAAGAAGTCACCGGAATAGGATTGAATCAGTCAATGGAGGAGGATCCAGACATAAAGAAGCGTTGCGATTGCCCTAAGAGCACAAAAACCAAGATTAACCAGTCCAAGGAGAGCTTAGAATTGATTGGAATTTGCTGAATCGGCCTTAAAACTGATTGAACCGGTTGGAATATTGCTAGAATAGGACAAAACCAGTTGGAACGGTCAGAAAAGGGGTGAACTACTAGCTTGAATCGACCTGAAAACAAGCTAAACCAGTCTAGAATGAGTTGAATCAGACTAAACCGAGATTGAACCGGCCTGAACCACCACGTGAAACGGTCTAAACTGCCAAGTGGACTAGGCTTTAACTAGGTGGGTCTGGTGCAGACTAGACTCAACAGAAATTGGGCTTGGTGCAGACTGGGCTCAACAACAATGAACTGGGCTCAAGCAGCAACCAACTGGGCTCAATCAAAAACCCACAGGGCTAAATAGCAACCAACTGGTCTATTTAAGCTCGTCATGAAAACTAACCTGATCCGACCTGGATGCTTGTCTTCTCCCCTGCGAGGGTTTCAACAAAACCCTAGGTTCCAACGGCGCCTCACACTTGTCCCCTACGACGATCACAAGTAGCAACTCCAGACCTTTGGTAGCAACAACACCACGTTGACAGACCTCGGACAACCACAATGATCGACTACAACCCTATTGATTGACGGCTCTACCACCACAGTAGAGCTTCGACAGCCACAACTCGATCACGATTGACCTCCACAACACACCCACATTGTTTTCTACATTAAATCATAACCCACGATCCTAGACCATGGTCGTGGGAATTACAATGTGCTGAGCCAACGATTTTGAAAGGAAGAAGATGATGAAGTTCTTAGACCAAATTCTCAATATAAAAAATAATTCTCAGATCAAATTTTGGATTTGACTAGCTCTGATACCATGTTAGGTTTAGAGAGTTAACACAATATTAGATAGAGACGGTGAGTGGTCAAAACTTAACCTACCTCTCACAAATCACGTGTATTTATAGCTATCTCATAATCATACAAAAGACGAGTATACCCTCTTTATGGTATACTTATTACAACCAATATTTACATAATAATACTATAATACTCTTAACAGTTAAGAGCAGTGTTTTCTAAGGCTTAAGATGAACTGAGGTGCTAACGGTCTAGTGAGGTGAGAGGGAAAGGAGCTAGGAGATGACTTTATTGGAGCAACAGGAACATTGTCAATAACAAGCACATGTTTTATTGTCGACAAATCTTTAAAGCAAGCCATAAAAAGTACCAAGTCACAACTAATCACCTATTTGGTATGGGTGAAAAATGGATGGATGGAAAAGGCAATTTTCTCGGTTTGGCTGGAGAAGAAAGTTGGAGGGAAAGGAAAAAAGGGTGGAAAAGGAATCCTTCCCGCCCACCAAATTTGGTCACCCCAAAAAATGGGAGGAAAATTGCCAAAAGAGACTGACATGGTTTCTGAAATGGGGTCCACATCTTTTAGTAATTGCTATGACAATTTACTCATTTGGAGCTCATGTCTCAGTCCATATAATATTCACATTTTAGATAAGGGTATTTATGGTACTGAATTGGCAATGATTTTCTTTTATTTTTTTCTCATAGGAAACAAAATAATAACAAATCTATCTCTTCCACTTGTCCATTCCTCCAACAAAACATAAAGAATGGAAAAACACTTTCTTTCCTTCAAGGATAAAAAACTTATTCTTTCTACATTTTCATCTTTTCACTTTTCCACCCCTCCTACCAAATGGAGCATAAGCATCTAAAAATTATAAAGCATCTAAAAATTATAAAGCATCTAAGTTTTACCTTTTTAAATACTGAAGATTCAAATTCCGGAAAATCATCTTCAACATTTTTCAATTTATATCCCTCCTCAACTTACTCCTTTGTGACATTTGAAATTGTCTCTTCCTCATGAGTGTAGTCATTGATCTTGAAACCCTTATGGGACGTTCCTCTCATTGTCAATTGATTTCGAGTTAGATACTTCAACATGATGTCAAATATGTGTGCTTGGAGAGGGTTTCTATAAGAGTTATATTTTCGATTTGGTATTTGATTCTCTTTTTGTGCCACAGGTTCACCCATAATGTTTGTGAATTTGTCTTCTGCTGATTCAGTTTCTCTCTAAGTATGAGCGGTGTTATATGTGTAGGACAAGTGGTAGAGCTACTAATTTTGAGTTGGGGGTTTTACACATCCTAAACTAATATGTGAGCCCCGTAGACCTTTACACTCGTTGTCAATTGGTTTTGAGTTAAAATTTTGAAAAAATTATCATCATCAAACACATATTCGTCATCTTCATATGATTCTGCATGAAGCTTTTGATACCTAGGGTTAAAATATTTATTCGTCATCTTGAAGCTAGGGTTAAAATATTTATTCGTCACCTTGAAGTTAGGGTTAAGGTATTTATACCTAGTCCAAAATATGTCAAGGTAATGGGAGAAAAAGGAGTGCTCTGAGCTTTTAATCTGCAAGGCGTGTGAGGCGTGCCCCATTGAAAGCGCTTCGCCTGAGGCCAATTGAAGAGCTAGGGTGCACCTGGAGTCATCTTGAGCCTAGGCACGAGTTAAGAGCAACTTTCACTAAAGCATGGAAGTGATAGAAAAGGGTGGTTTTTCTTATAACTTATAGGTGACTCTGTATGTGTTTGGTTTGAGATGCGTGGCAATAATAGTGGAGATTCCATAAGGGTGACAAAATGTAAAATAATGGAAGAGAATTGGACTTGATCATTTCTAAAGGAAAAGGTGGAGATAGATGGTAGGAAATTGCTAGAAAGATTGTCAGAATGTCAATGGTGGAAGAGGCAGAGTTGAAAGAATAGTTCTAGGGGGTGGTGGTGTGGAGGAAAGCTAGGATTTTAGTGGTAGAGACATGTATATCATGCAAGGTAGTATGTGGAATCATGTGATTGAGAAACAATTCTTGAGGAGAAACAATTGATTTTATTGATTAAAAAGGTGTTACATCAGAAAGTTAAAAAGGGTGGACAAGTCTTCCAGCCTAAAGGAAAAAACAACAAAGAAACAATACATAATAGGCTTTAACTGCATATGAGCCTGACCACAAGTCACATAAAGCTCTCCGCCCAACATAAAGCAGAAGAATGGAACTCTCTCAAAGTCCCTGGCATCGAAGTCCAAAAAGAAACTAAAAAAAGCAATCTGATCCTATAAACCTTCCACCACCTCACCTTTGTTTTTGGGTTTTCTAATACTCCTTTGTAGTCAAATGACCCTAACCATAGCATGAACCCTTTTATTGCCCCTCTCGAAACCTCTGAATCTCTCAACAAATACAGAAGAAGAGGAAGTCCAAGGAATCATCTTTAACTCAAACCAGTCAAGATAAACAAATTATTCCTCAAAGACGAGGCATTAGGGCAATGCAGTAATAAACAATCAATGCTTTTACTGTTACATCAACATAGAGCACATCACTGCAGAGAAAGACTAGTTTGAGATCCTCTGAAGCATTTCATTGATATCAATCTTGTTATTAGCACTTGTCTGTGTACAAACTGGCACGTTAATAGGCATGATGTAAAAGGATTATCAACCAAAGATTCAAAAAAGGTCTTATAAGAGAAGCTCGTAGAATCAAGAACCCAAATTCTTCTATCAAATGATTGTTGATTCAAATTTGCAATGAAGCATATAAAGATGTGAAACAAATCCAAAGTATATGTACAATCTAAATTGTACCAAATCCAAAATCCCAAGATATTAATAAGAGCTAGACCAAGTCATGGAAACAATAGAAGTCCCATGAGTATGAGGTATGTGAAAAAAATGAGGAAATAAGGATAAAAAAGATGACTCAGCTAACCAAACACCTTCCAATGTCGAAATCTCTCCCCATTACCCACAAATGTGACATTTTGAGAAAAACGAGACAATCCATGAGAAATGAATTTCCATGGTAATTGACAATATCTACTTGCAACTCAACATCCCATCCATTGTAATACTCTTGGTAACCAAATGCCATAGTGAACTTTTTCTAATTTGCTAAAGAAACTTTTATTGCCATTTCCCAACTGAAGCCACCAAAAGACCACCTTTAGTTTTAGATTTGGTGTCCACCTCCCAACTGATCAAATAGCCCTTCTTTCCTACTGGAAATTCTCATAATCTTCTTGATCTTCATTGCTACCTTTTCTGGCATCTTAAAGAGTGCTAAACAATATATGGGTATACTGACCAAAACATACTGAACTAAGGTTAACCTATCCCCTTAGGAAATGAAAACTTTCTTTTACCAATCCGACCTTTTCCTCACATTTTCAATAATAGGATCTCAAAATGCCAAAGATAATGGCCACCTAAAGGAAGACGTCAGTGAGACCATTTACCACAGAACATTCTAAAGTCTCGGCAAATCCATTGATCTTAAATGATGAGAATTTATGCCTACACTTAAGTTGTCTTTCATATTAACCTTTTACCTTTGAACTCTAGTGAACATCACCATAACTAACACTCTAGGAATCTTTTCTCATCCCTACAGGAAAAAATATGGTTTCATCAAACAAATTGCAAGTGTGAAACACAGATACTCTCCCTTCGTGCAACAATTTCTTTCACAAACTTACATTTTTCAGTCATCATCACTAACCTAATCAGCCCATCAACCACTAAAGTAAAAAGAAAGATGATAAAAGATCACCTTTTCTAAGCTCATTTGATGCCTTGAACCTCCCTTTGAGGCTTTCATTTCCAAATAACACAATTTTTTATCCATTGCAAGCAACCATTAATCTACCTACTCCACCTATCCCCAGCTCCTTTCACATCCAATACATAATCCAAAAAATCCCAGTCCACATTATAATCAATTTTGAAAATGATACACCCTCTAGATTTACAATCATCCACCACCTTATTAGTCAGAAGAGCAACATCTAAAATTTGTCTCCCCTAACAAAAGCTACTTGGCATTCCAAAATAGTATCATTAAGAATCTCCCTCGCTTTCATGGATAACACTTTTGCAATGATCTTAAAGAGGCTAAACACAAAGCTAATCAGCATAAAGTCTTATTTTTAAAAAATCGTCTTTTTTTTGGGATGACATAAATAAAGGTAGCACAGATAATTGCATTAATCATGCCATTTTTGAAAAATTCATTGAATACTTCCACTAGATCCTCTTTAATTGCATCCCAATCATGGTTCAAGGTCGCGGTATAGGCCATCAACTCGGAGAGTTCTGAGACATATCGATCGCGGCGTCGCGGCACGGTATCGGGCGATACGATTTAGAAGAAAATGTTGAATATGACGAGAAATTCAGGATATATCGCGGCGTCGTGTAACCGTATCGATCAATTTGGTGACGATATTTAGGCTACTCGGAATTGACTCAGATACAACTCGGACGACTCGGCCGAGTTGTGCAAAACTCGGAGTTTATACATATCATGTAACGGTATCGTCTTCGACGATGTTGAGACGGATACGACTTGACCAACTCCTATTGGTATCGGCTGATACTTTGAACGATGATCCCAATGATCATGATGGTAATTAGTAAATGGATCTAGACTATGAGTTTTAGCCCTCATACACTCAAAGATAGCACTTTTCACTTTCCCCTCTCAAGAGGTCTTTCCACCAAACTTGTTTTTCTTGAATTAATGGCACTCCAATTTAAAACTCCCACTCGAAGCTTGTATCTCTCTTGAGATGAATATAAATTTGAAAAGAGATCAATGATCTTTGTCTCACACTCTCACTGTTTCCCTTATCTTCTATTATAACTTCATCTTATATCTCCAATTTTTCTTTTCCCATGAGCCACCTTATGAAAAAGTTTTGAATTATTCTCCTTTTATACATTTTGTTCTAGCCTTTTGCATTTTATTAATTTGCTGTTGGAACACCAGTTCCTCACAATTATTAGATCCCATATTTGTTTCCTTAAATTTTCACCTAATCCTCAACTCTCTTCCAACTTATAAATTTCTTCATTTCTTCTCACAATTAGATTTTTTATAATCCTTAAATCAACAAACATCCTTTATTCCATTTCTTTACCTTTTGTTTGACGAATTTCAAAATTGTTCATAAATTTAGATACTTCCCAACCTTGAAAACTTTCTTCCTCTCACCACTCTCTAAACTGACCCTTGCATGCATTTTCTAACAACTTTTTCTCAAACCTAAAAGGACATAGTCCCCATCTAACAGAAGATAATGTTAAATATAATTGGAAAATAATTTGAAATCACTCCGGATAAAGCTTCCTATCTTACACTTGGACAACAATCCTCCCACTTGAAAATAAAACAAAACATATAGCAAGAGAGTTGAAAGAATAGCAAGACATACCACTTGATTAGTCTCAGGAAGAGAATACATAGCTTAAATGTCCTCCTTATTGTTCTCATGGTGATCCATTTCATCATTTTCCTCAAAGAATTCTCACTATCGCAAACAGATTCTGCCCTTTCAAGCTCTTTGATGCTCCACCGTACCCTCAGAAAGGCCCAATAAGACCAGATCTTCCGTATGACTATTACCTTTCCCACAAAGCAGGTTTAAATCTTTTTTCTTGTCATTTTCCTACTTTGAGAATTTGAATTATCGTTGATTATCTCTAGGTCACAATTTTAGGACCCATTAGTTAGCTTGCCAACCACAAGTTTTGGAAAATTATCACACTCTTTTAGCCCACTTTTCCTAGCCCAAACCTTTGATGCATGCTTCCTTTGCTCTTCCTATGCCATATAACCCATTTCTACCAACCCACCCATCTTTATACCCATCTTCAAACTCCTTAAGAGTGCTGTGAGATTTCTGCTACCATTTAGCTTGCATTCCGCCTTCCCAATAAAAATACCTTTTTTTCGGTAGGTAAATAAAGAAACCTTATTTCTACCTAAATTACCCCTTTTGTTCAATCTAACCTTGAATGGCCCTTCCAAGCAGCAACACTTCTTATTTTTGCAATCACATCGGCCTTTTTAACATTGCTAATGAAAAATAACATTTTATCCACCAGATAGGGTCTCAACACAACATTGAATTTCAAGGCTTTTGCCAAAGCATCCTGAATCCATTCACATTCATGCCAGAATTCTGTCTTTCATAACCTGAAAGAACCAATTCTGGAGAATTGATTCATGTTTCATTAGACCCACTTCTACTTTTGTTATTCCTCCAATCTGATAATATTTATCAAAGAAAGAGAAAAGAAGAGAAAGAAAGAGAGAGATTCTCATTAAGATAAACCAAGGCTGTATTACAAAACGTTAAACTAAAAAACTACACAATAACAGTCTTATATGCTAGGGCAAAACATAGTAACATAAATAACTAATTTACCCCTACTACTAATGTACTAGATTACTCTAACATTCCCCCCCAAACTCATGATGTGGTAGCATCAAACATCAAGAGTTTGCTAAGAAGGAAATAGAAGTGCGTGATGGTGTGAGATTTCGTAAAGAAATATGTCAACTGCATAGTAGAAGGAAGAAGAGTGAGATCGTGCCCGGCTGAAGATGATAGCGTGCAAAGTGATAATCAATCTCTATTTTATGCGCTCATGAAACACCGAGTTGTAGGCAATTTGAATAGCACTGGTGTTATCACAATGCATATGAGTAAGAGTAGACAAGGAAATGCCAATATCAGCGAGTAGCCAACACAATCAAACTATCTCTGCGGTGGTGGATGCCATAGTACGATACTCAGCTTCAGTAGAGGATCGAGCCACAACAGTTTGTTTCTTACTTTTTCACGAAATAAGAGAATCACCAAAAAAGAGACAAAAACCAGTGGCGGATTTGCGATCCATAGAGTCACCAGTCTAATCCGCATCAGAGTAAGCCCGAAATTCCAAAGACGATGATGAAGAAAATAATAAACGCTGATGTCACGTACCCCGCAAATGTCGAAGAATTCGAAGAATAACGGACCAAGAAGAGTGGTAAGGGCAGCAACAAACTAACTAACCACATGAACAACATAAGTGATATTTGGACGAGTAACAGTAAGATATACTAGACTCCCAATAGTAGTACGATATAAGGTAGAATCAGACAAGAGAGAACCATCAGAAGAAGTATAACGAACATCGAGTCTAAGGGTGTGTCAGCTGTTCGATTATCCAATAAGCAAGCTCGTTGAATAACATTTGAGGCATACTTTGACTGAGAAAAAAGATAATCTTTGGGAAATGAAGCAACATCAATACCTAAGAAATATCGAAGTGGACCCAAATCTTTCATCTCAAAATAATTCTGTAACTGAGTTTTTAACAATTGAATTTCAACATTGTCATCACTAGTAATAATTATATCATCCACATAAAGTAATAGAAGAATAAAACCTGAAGCAGTGAATCATAAGAAGAGAGCAGAATCATGATCATTAGCATCGAAGCCTACGTCACATATGATTGAAGAAAATTTTGCAAACCATGCCCTCAGGGCCTGTTTAAGGCCATATAAAGCCTTGTGAAGTTTGCATACATGACCAGGACTATGAGGCATCCTAGGAGGAGTCATATAAACCTCTTCAGATAAATCACCATGAAAAAAAACGTTTTTCACATCCATCTAAGATAAGTTCCACTGACAAATAGATGTCACAACAATTACTGTGCGAACTGTGGTCATCTTAGTAATAGGAGCAAAAGTCTCATCGTAGTTAAGTCCATACTCTTAAGCAAATCTCTTGGCCACTAATATAACCTTATACCTTTCCACAGAACCGTCAGATTGAGTTTTGATTTTGTAAACTCACTTGCAACCAATTGTGCATTTACCAGGGGGTAAAGACACCAACTCCCAAGTTCGGGTCTTATGTAAAGTAGAAGCTCCTTATCTATAGTCTGTTGCTAAAGAGGATCAAGTATAACCTCCTTATAGGAGGTTGGTTTAGACATAGAGTGTATAGAAGTCAGGAAATAGCAAAAATTAGAAGAATAACAAGAGTTGGAAAAACCAAACCTATCAGGACACTGTCGAGTGTGCTGAGGGTAGCGAGCAGAGAGTTTGGTACGATTAACATTAGGTAGCAAAACAAAACAGTTACATCCAAACACACGTAAGGAGAAATAATCTGGTGTCTTATCACATATCTTTTCAAAGGGTGAGACACCAAAATTAAGGATTGTGGGAATGCAATTAATCAGATGAATTGTTGTAAGGACTGCTACACCCCCAAAAAGAGCTAGGAACACTGACTGGCAACAACAGAGAACGAATAGTCTCAATAATGTGACGATGTTTTTGCTCGGCCACTCTATTTTGCTCAGGGGTGCCGGTACAAGAGGACTGATAAATAATACCATCAGATTTCAATAAATTACGAAAAGAACTAAAGGAATATTCTCCTTATTGATCACATCGGAAACATCTGATAATAGAAGAATATTGGGTACGTACCATAGCACGAAAAGTAGTGAAGACAAAAAAGAATTGAGACCTACATTTCATTGGATGGACCCACCAGTATTTGGTATGGTCAGTGGCGGATCCACAGTGGGGGCAGTGGGGGCAGCTGCCCCCACTGGAATTTTAAAACTTTTTGGGGAGTAAGTATAATTTTAAAAATTTTAAAATTTATTAGAGATTTGCCCCCACTGAATTTTTTTTAAAAGATTTATAGGTAGTTATGATATTTTTGACAAATATATGGGTCACTTATAAATGTCAAAAAAATTCCTTTGAAAGGCTAAATGCCTCAATTATGTGTTTTTTAAATTATTTTGATTTGGTGTTTTTAATAGTTTTATTGTGATTGGTTAAGTAATTCCTATACCAAATTTTAGTTTAATAAAACAGTCATAGTTTGAACCAAATTTTTTGGTTCAAAATTTTTTGTTAGGTGATTAGGTCTTATAGATAAATTTATCGTGAACTTTTTTTGTCTCTTTTATATAACGCTCATGTATATGAGTTGTTATTTTAAATGGCGTTCTATTAATGAAATTATACTTTTGTGAACATTAATAATTTTAATATTCATATGGTTTAAGTTGCCCCCACTGGACAAAATTTCTGGCTCCGCCCCTGGGTATGGTCATCATTAAAAGAGACATAATATCTAGATGCCCATTTAGTAACAATAGGAGCTGGTTTCCAAATATTCATAATGTATAAGATCAAAAGGTGTAAAAGCTAGAATTACTTTTATTAGAAGGTATTGCAGTAAATTTAGCCAACTTGCATCCACTACAATCTGAAATATCATGACACTCTAAATTACTCAAACTGCCATTAGAAGCTAAAAAATTTCAAACGAGAATGAGAAACATGACCTAGGCGAGAATGCCATAAATAGAAATAAGACGACTTTGGACTTAATTAAAAGGAAGATAAATCAACAATAGATGTAGCAACTCCGGAACATGAAGCTCGTCCAATACATACAATCCTCCATTTCTATGGCCTGTCCCAATTAGCTTCTTGGACCGTGGATCTTGTACAGCACAAGCAGTAGAGGAAAAGTGAACTAAAAATCCTGAATTAAACAACTACCTAACTGTGATTAAATTTAAAGTAAACTGAGGAATATAGTAAACATAAGGAAGTGTAAGCTAGGAGGACAGAACTGTTCCAACACCAGCCAAAGATATTTGGGTGCCATTGGCTACAAGGACAGATATAGAGGGAGGGGCAACAATAGAAGCAAATAAGAAAGAATTACTAGTCATGTGATAGGTGGCTCCTGAGTCAAAGACCCAGGTAGTTCGAGATATACCTGAAGGACTTGAAGTGAATGAACCTGTTGAGGAAGAAATTGATAGGGCACTTGGTTGATGAAGGGATAGAAACTTGAACAATTGATCAGCGATCATAGTCTGGGAGTTGATGAGAGTGACTCATCCACTGGTGATAGTGTTTCTGATGTATGACGGTCTTTGGGCTTAAAAGGGTTGATTGAGTGATCCTTGTGTATTCTTGCTCACAAATTTAGGGAACTGTGCCTTCTAGTGACCCTTCTCATAATAAAAACTACACTCATCTGAAGCGACTCTACCTCAGTACTTATTTTGTGAATTGAAAGGCCCCTTTGAAGAAACAACTAAATGGTCTGAGTAGGCAGTGAAAGAAGCCTTTTTCCAGAAGGTGTTTTAAGTTTCACCTCCTCAGCCAAGAACTCATTAACCACTGCACCAACTGAGGGAAGGGGGTGGGGATGAAGAATGGAGCCACGAAGCTCCTCAAAATCATCTCTCAATGCCATCAAGAATTGCACCAATCTTTACTCCTCTCTGAAAGTACGATATACCATATTGGTACTCAGTTTAGTTGGCTAAGTGAGTGCTAACTGATCCCAATTACTGAGTAAAACTCATGTATATTTCTATCACCTTGACAGACAACTCGAATTTCATGCTCGAATTGATATTGCTTTACAAAGTTGGACTGAACAAACAACGTAGCCAAATAATCTCAAATTTCCTTGGCTGTGGCAAACTTAGCCACGTGAATGATAATGGTTTGATCGACTGAATTGTTAATCTAGGTAATGATTTTAGCATTGTTGGTGTCCCAATTGTTCTTCAAACATACTTTTCTGCCTTAATATCTATTGCAGCTTGCACGACTCCATTAACATAACTCCACATTTATTTTCCCATCAAAAAGTTTTCATAACATATGCCCAATAGGTATAGTTGTCCTCATTCAACCTTACACTAATGACATGAAGAGAATCAGAATTATCGCCTGCCATATTCCCAAAGAGAAGCAAAACAAAACAAATTGAAATCCCAAGTTCAATAAACCAGATTGAATACCAACAGGCCAATAGCAAATTCAAAACCAGTAGATCTAAAGCCCAAGTCTTGCAAACCAAGAACCCACAATCAATTGGGCTTGATTACACCACTGGAGACTAGGAAATAAAGAGGAAGAAGATTTTCGGACAAAGGAGACCAGGAAAGGAAGAGGAAGAAGAGTTTTGGCTACCTGTTCTTGTTGTGAACAGTAGCTGAACTTCCAATCTGCCAAAAATCCACCAAAAAACCAACCTATTGCCTTCAAATCCACCAACCAAACTCCAAATAGTCCTAGTCGCACCCCTTAGAGTCAATTTGAAGTAACAAATTCGACAAAAACAGTCTCGGATTTTAGATCGAAAAAATAGGTTTAAAAATCTTAAAAAACATTCAAAAATTGGAAAATCCTATCCAATGGCCAAGAAATCAAAAACTAGCAATACCATGAGATTGCCTATGAAAATTCGAGTCTGGTAGTGCCTCTTCCTGGTCCAGAATGCTGATGTCATCATTGCAACTTGAAGACGTCAGCATTAGCACTTGCCTAGTTTTTGCTAGCTATTTTTACCAGTGTAATGCTGTGATGTTTGGATGCATTTTGAATCCAAATCCGCTAAGATACCATGTTAATATTTATCAGAGAAAGAAGAAAGAAGAGAAAGAAAGATTGAAAGAGATTCTCATTAAGATAAACCAAGTCTGTATTACAAAACGTTAAACTGGAAAACTACACAATAATGGTCTTCTCTTATATACTAGGGCAAAACATAGTAACATAAATTACTAATTTACCCCTTTTACTAATGTACTAGATTACTCAAACAATCAACCTCAAGTCAAATGTCCCCTTATCCTTTTGTTCTTTCTATCTCTCTCTAGTTTTGCCACCATTTAAACCAGCACGAATGACTGAGCATTTTCAATCCTCCCACTTATAGGAATAACGTAAAGTATTCCGGCCAATAGTTATGAAAATCTCACCCATCCAATATTTTCACCCCTTGAGAAACGTAATGAATCTACATTGGCTAGAATTTTGGACTCTTGAAATACTGAGGAACTTCCTCTACCAATGGAACTCAATTTATCCCACAGTTGATACGACTTACCTTTGAATTTTGTGAAAATCTCTGGAGCTCTTCACTTTGCCTCTTCGTCTAATGACTGCCCAACCAAGAAACACAATCCAATCCCAAGGAAATTGAAGAACTTGCAATTCCCACAGCAATCTTGATAACATCCCCTAAGAAACTTCATCAACCTCCACCTAGAAGATTTTTTGACCAGCCTTGATTTCTCACCCAAGATGTTTAACTCTCTTCATCTTCTTTATGTTTCTTTTTTCTGTGACTAAACTTGCCTGTTCCATCAACCCAAGATGATATGGTGGCATTTGGGTACGTATTTGGGCTCATTGGGGTGAGAAATCAACTAAGAATGGTGACAATTGACAAAGGGATCAATGCTTCTTCCAATTGAAGGCTATCGATCCATGGTGAAATGTGGGGAGGTTCAGATTTTACCAAAGTTGTGAGAAGTTGAAGAATTGAGGATCGGTCACAACTTTGGAAAAAGGATTGGAGTTCTATAGTACCAAGAAAGATCCGTTGGAATCCAGGTCAGAAAAGTCTTAAGCTCAGTAGAGGTTGGAGGACATTTAGGAAGGTTTTTGAATACTAATAAAATTTCTTTAGCAACAAATGGCACAGATCATTTTGAAGAAGATGAAACTTAAAGTGGTAGCAAAGAGTGGCAGAATCAAGGGAGGGTGGTGGAATAAAACTTTGAGATTGGAATTTCTTTGATGAGAAATTATTCGGGTCAATTGAAAATTATCCTCATATTGACTTTATGGAATAAGAATTCAAATGGTTCTGCGATATAAGCAGGATTAAAAGGATGAAGGTTTGGAAAAATTACACTTATATTATTACCCAAATTGCATCTTATTCCTACAATTATTAAAGTGAAATCGTTGCACCATTAACTATTCAAATTGTTAAGTTTTTGCACGAATTGTTAAGTTGCATTTCTTTTTATTACTAGTATGGGAATTCATTTTTTTTCCATAAATTAATTAAACATTTTTCTTTTAGTTGAATTGAATTGGGTGGGAGTCTTTATTCCAAGTTGCAAAGAAAGTCATTGATTAGACACCTAGTCCAAATGGTATTTTCAGCGAGTAAGAAGCTTATTGTGTTCCATCCCATTTCCTACTTTTCCCAATGAGAAAGTTCAACCAATTGGTGCTTGTAGGCTAAATACAAATTTGATGTAATGGGCAGGTGCTTCCCTACTTGAAAGGGTTTGGTGTCTTTTGAGATGAAGTTGATAAGCAATTCAAGAATGCATTTTGACCTTTGATGAGGAGTGTTGGACTAGATAACTGAAAATTTTAAGGAAAAGTTGTGTTTATCTATTGTCAAAAAGAGCAGTACAAGTAAGTGTAAAGAGAATGGTAGCCGTAGAAAAATTCTCAAAGAGGATAGCAATAAATAGGGGATAAGGACCTTGCAAAGGGATTGATTATGATGCTATATTGCATTCAAATGAAAATTGGGCTAGTGTTACAAATGACTAGACTCATAATTGTGTATTCTAAAGAAGACTTTTGGCTTAAAGATCAAAACCCATTTGAACGCTCACATCATAGTAATAGTAGCATGAAGGCCCCAAGTCGGGGGGAATGTACCAATGACTGAATTTGATGGAAGTGTGGAAAAAATGGCAACAATTCTATCCAGTAACACCAAAACATCATTTCAATTCTTCGGCCTATTGCTCTCTAAGGGCGTGCCTATTGTATTACTCATGGTACTAGGACTTACTAGATGAAACACTGTGATTGGTGAGGGGCTTAAAAGCGCCTTAGGTAGTTGCTATCTATCGAATCTTGTCTAAAAGTTGGGTAGATGATTGAGTCGATGCGGATGGCTTCAATTGATATTACCCTAGCCTCTTAGGCATTGGTATCAAGTGTATAACGATTAACTAAGCTCCACAAGAGATCGGGGTACAGGTTCCCCCAAGCTTTCCTGGGGTTGATTCTCAATTCGAGAATCCTCTTATAAGCCCTTGAATATTTGTCAAAGATAGTTGTTGTCAAATGGAAAAGAAGTAAGATCTTTCAATTTGAAAGAGTAAGCATTTTGTGATCTTCTTCACAAACCTAATCCCAAGCTCCAACTTCTTGATCCATGGAGAAAAAGAAAAAGGGTTTGAGTACAGATAAAGTGGGAAGCTTTGGTTTGGGCAAACCGACTAAACGAATGAGATGATACGACTTGTGTAGTGAAGTGCTTTCCGCTTGTTTCTCATGAAGATTTTGAGTTGGAATTTGTGTCTTGTAGGAATAGAGGTGGTGTCAAGAAAATTGTGGTGAGTTGGTCAATATATTGTAATAATACATGAGACCAAGCTAGAACGAATTGGCTGGCTTTTTACCTGCCTTTGGGAGGTGGAGAGGTGTTCTAATTATTTGGAATGAAAGAATGGTGAGAGATTTGGGAGTGCAGGCGATACTAAGTGTCGGTGTCGCTACCAGGGGTAAAAAAAAGGAAAAAAAGAGAGATTAGGAAGTGGATTTTTATAGTGAGTGGTGTGTAATAGGGGATCATGGTCCAAATAGGTTGAGAGTTAGAAGGTGCTTATGGGAGGAATTAGTAAGTATGTTTGGTTCGTGTAGTCCTAATTTTTGTCTTCGGGTTATTTTTTGTATAATATTTACCCTTTTCTAATTCTTGGCAACAAATAATTCTAAGCAAACTAGTTGAATATTGTTTCCATATCGTTGAATTAGTCGCACTCACTTTGTCATGATACCATGCTCAGACGATCTGTGTTTTTTTTAAAGTAATAAATTGTTGATGAGAATCATGAGATGATAAAGTGCTTATTTTTCGAATTGTCATAAAAGAAGTTACATAAAATTATTGTTATTAAATCACAGGATGTTGGAAATTTTTTAATATATTTTATTGTATACACATATCTTGGCTGTATTTATATCATAGTTTTCAGATTTTGACCTTTCACTGTATTTGTATCGTATACCATACTCGTATTCATGCTCTTCCTAACAAGTACCTTTACTCATGGACGTTTTTATTCTTGTTTTTTGCTGTTTTCTTTTTGTAATAATCTGTAAGATTTGTAACCGCAGGTTGCGACGAAGAAGAAAAGAATAGCAGATGAATCTGGAGTAGTCTTACAGACAAAGTTGAAGAGCCTGGCTCCTACAGCATAGAAAATAATGGTCATCTCAGTAACACTCGAGACTAAAATTGAACTTGGAAGCTTCATGTTGAATTAATTACAATTGCCTCTTCGTAAAACTGGGTCATGGAAGACCCAAGTTGTGGTGTTTTTTTTTTTCCTTCACCTTTTTTTGTGTGTTTTTTGTTTTGGGTATTCGTTTTATTTTTGTGGTATTTGGGGTTCTTTTGGGGGGGGGGGGGGGGGGGGGGGGGGGGGGTTGTTGAAGGGAAGAATTTTAGAGTACTTTCTGTCGGAGCAGATCTAATTTACCTGCAATTTGCCTTCGTATAGATCTTTTGAATTTCTTCCCTATTCAGGTGGAGAATTTTGTTTCATTGAATGAATGACAGCCAACCTTAGCAACCGAAATCTATGCTTCACACTTATATGTACATTATAAAAACCTGCAAGGAATTATAAAAACTTACTCCCCCCCCCCCCCCAAAAAAAAAAAAGAAGAAGCAAAGTTTGTGAATCAAACAAAAAGCTCAAGAAAATATGAAGACGTACAATTCAAAATTAGCTAAATTTCAATATATACCAAACAGTTTTCAAATTAAAAAATTCAAATTTTAGTTTTCATAACTTTAATTTCAGTGTTATTAATCACTGCCTTAGCCTGAATATGCATTAGGTTTGAATTACCTCTACGTTTTCACTTTCTAATTGTTTTTATTTTTGCACAATAGAGGTATTCAAATTTTTTAGGATCTCTGTTTTCTCTGTCCATCTTTCATTTTCTAATCTAGTTTGTATTTTTTAACATTTATTTTCTTGAAATAGTTAATTATTTGTTCATCTACCTAATTAGGTCAAGCTTTTTAAATAGTAAATAAGGTTTAAGTCTAATTTTTTTTTTATTTTTTTATTTTGCCCTTCCCCTCAACCACTCCCTTGCCACGATCTTACCCTTGCCACCATGCAGCTGTCGCCACCACCCCCACACACTTCGCTGCCACCACTCTCCACCACGCAATCACCACTCCCACAGTCCCACCCTCACCCCCACCGCTCCCAAGTGTTGCTGCCACCAACCCTAACACCACCACCACTATCTTTATCACCCTACCATTTCTAGCACCTTTCTTCATCTATATAAAGGATAGTTCCTTCCTCTCTTTTTGCCACCATTGCTGTTCGTTTTTGAGATTAACGTTAGCAAATCTTCTATTTTCCCTTATTTTCATCGTTTTCATCTCTCTATTTTCCTTCCATGGCCTTTTCTTACGAAAGATGACATCCCTAATTTAAAGCCGCCTATGGTATTAGTAGAAAGATGGTTGTCACTGGAATAAAAATCATATTCCAATCCTGACTGAGGGAGTAGACCGCTCGAGCAAGGTCAAGGGACCGCTTGAGCGAGCTCATAGAACGAGCCCTGATCCCCCTTTGTGTCTTTTTTCTATTTTCTAACCTAAGTTATAAAGCGACTGCTCTAGCGAAGACTAGCAAGCATAGGGTGTCCCCTACTAGATTTTTAAGCATGAAACCAAGCAAAAATTTGTATTCTTGAGCACTAAAAGGTGTTTCTCAAATAGGGGTCCACTAGTGGCTCAATCTATGGATTCAAAACACAAAATAGTTTGGAAATTTTTTTTCATTTCAAAACACTTAGGAGCCATTGACGGATTTCTTCTGATTTTTATTTAATCCTAATCATCCTAAGTTAAAATAACTAAGGGTTTATCTTAGGTTTATCTAAGAATGCCCCTAAGAGTTTGCATAACAAAAGAGGTGATTATGAATAACTTTCTTTATTAAGAAGACTGTGAAATACACGATTAATTCGAAGCAAGCTACATAGAAATTGAAATTCATACTGACTAGGGTTCCACAAACTAGTTATTGGTAGAACTTTTTCAGATGATCCGTATTCCGAGGGTGTGGGATTTTGACCCCTCCTAGAGTTTCCAAGTGATAAGTTCATGGACTCAAGATCTTTATTACTCGGTAGGGTCCCTTTCATGTTGCCCCTAGCTTTCCTTCTCTAGGATCCTTGGTGGCTTGAATCACTTTCTTCAGGACGAGGTCATTTACTAGGAACTCTCGAGGCTTGACCCATGCATTATAGTATTTTGACACTTTGCTTTGGTAAGGTGCCACCCTTATCTAAGATTCCTCCCTTTTTCTTCGAGCCAATCCAAGTTATTGGCTAGATGCCGGTCAATCGACGTAGGGTCAAATTCCTTAACTCGATGAGTGGCCATCCCAATCCCTACTGGGATCACTACTTCGGTTCCACGTGCAAGGGAGAATGGGGTCTCATTGGTGGGTGTCCGGATAGTAGTCCTATATGCCCATAAGATGCTTGGAAGCTGCTCTACCTATAATCTTTTAGATTGCTCTAATCTAGTCTTTATACTTTTAAGAAGGGTTCGGATAATGACCTCCGCTTGTCCGTTCGCATGCGGATTACGTGGTGAAGAGTAATAATTGTGATCTCTTAGGAGAATTGATGGATCACAATTGCCACGAGCAAACATATTAATGACGAGAAACACATTTTTGGTATGCTACTAATACTTGTACTTGCTGTAAAACCAGAAAAATTTAAATTTTTTTTTATGAAAAAAGGGCAAAACGGTAATTAGCCGCTACGGTACGGGTTGAAAACCCAAATTTTTCTAGAACTCGGATGACGAAATAGACCTCACTGTTGGATTCGTTTCGCGAAATCTAGTTACCCAATCAATTTTACGATGCGATCGGGCGTCGTGCGATTAAAATAAACGCGATTGGTCTTTAATTGCTAAATACGAAAAATAATTTAAAGTTAGTTCAAATAAAGTATATTGAACTTAAAATAGGACGAGATTTAATTGATTCGGGACGAAATCAGATCAATAAAAGACGAGACGTGTGGTACAACAAAGGCCAAGTATTAAGGGGTATAAATATGGGAGAAAAATTAGATTTCGCTCCCCAATACCCAACTGATTTCGCAAGAGAGAGAGAGAGAGAGAGAGAGAGAGAGAGAGAGAGAGAGAGAGAGAGAGAGAGAGAGAGAGAGAGAGGGAGGGTTCTTCAAGCTTCTCTCTATGATTTATGGCCAACCGTTCGTCGAATCGATTTGGGCCAAGGACAAAAGTTGATCTAAGCGACGAGATGTAGGTCTACGTACCAAAAATCAGAGATTTCGCCGAAGTCTCAAAGTCTGGATTTTTGGAAATCAATGGTTGAAGTTTGATTTGGGTTCTTGAGAGTTTCTACCACTCGTAATTATGCTTCAAGAGGTAGGGTTCTTCTCCTAGCTAGGTTTATTTTTAACCTAGGGTTGCGTATGAAATGAGTAGTTTGATTAGAGATGAATTCTCTTGTTTGATGTACTCCTAGTGTAACTAGAGTATGAAAAATTGGTATAGAAATGTGCTAAACCAATCTTACATGAATTAGGTTTGTGAAATTTATTTGTTTGGTAAATTCATGAGAAATGTGATAAATTGAGCATGATTGTGTGTTACATGATTTTTTGCCTTTGGGGTGTTTGATAAAATGCCTATGTTAATGTAGCATATTTGTTTCATTGAAAATGTTGTAACATGCTTGGTGAAAATATGGATTGTAATTATATGCTTTTGATATAATTGACAATTTGGGAATGTGATGATGTTGAAATGTAATTCTATGCTTTATGATATAAGTTACATTAAGGAATTGGAATTATTCATTGGATGTGTAACATCAATAGCGGGGGCTTGGAATGGCCGGATTCATACGCATGGTATTGCATGTGTTATGGGAGTCGGTGAAGGCTCGGGTTGAGTTGCATGTGTGAGTCTCACCTCATAACATGACATGCCATTATGACATTCATTCTTGAAGTTGTATGTTCTTGGCTGAATTCTTGTTTGATTGTTGAATTGCATGTGAGCATTTCATATGTATCTAGGATAAGGAGTAGCCTCTTTAGGAGATACCCTATTGAGCGTGACTCACCTTTTATGGGGACAACATTTCAGGTACGAGACAAGCGCCGGTGGATGACTCTCACTTGGGCCCTCGTTGATGAAGAAAGTCGAGTTATGGCTTTATATTACATTTTTGTACAACAATTGTGTAATTAGTTTTTGGACATGTAATATTGCTTAAAGGGTCGTGTAATGAACCTTTATGGACTATATTTTGAGTATAATTTGATGTTCTATGAGTTTGGGTGAATATTGTATGAGATTGGATGAGTTGAAATTAAACAAGGATTGAATTGGAGAAAAATTGGGCTCATCTACTGGTAGCAAGTCTTAAGCAACCGGTAGCATAATTCCAGATGACTCAGTTACCGATAGCACGTACACGAGCTACCGGTAGCTCCTCCAAAAATTTGCACTGGTGGCTTGTTGGCAGAGGGCTCAGCTATCGGTAGAACGTACACGAGCTACTGGTAGCTCCTCCAAAATTTTTAAAAATTTAAAATAACTTTGCCAAGCCTTCGGGCCTTGAGTTCTTTTGTTCAAAGGATGGAAATTGAGTAATATTAGGGACAAATGGATGTATATTGGACCTTGAAATGGTCAAGTGATTGAAATGTATACATGATATGCGTTTGGGAGTGCCCGGTACAAGGGAGACTCTGCCCAAACTTTGTGTTGGTTACGATCTCGGTGAAGGGGATGTTATGACGTGGTGTCGGGTAACGCGGCATTCACGGGTATTTCCACGGGTTGATGGTTGATTAACAGGTTGACAAAGGACCCCCGATTTTAGGGGCGTCACACTTGCTCTGCTATTCTACCCAAGCTTGGTTGAGGAGGAGTTACGGGACGTAAAACAAAAAAATACGTTGATGGGGGCGGGGAATACTATGTGTAATGATTCCATCATTCACGATAAATAAATAAATAATAAATAAAAAGGTCATTCCATTTCGACAAAAAACCCACAACCAAGTTCCATAACTTTTGGTTCGCTATCACTATCCTGATCATGATTTTCCTACCCCCAGAGGGAAAGGTCCTTCTCTTTTGGGTCAGTTGTGAGCATGGTCCTTCCCTTTTGGGTCGGTCCTCTATTCCTATTCGGATCATGATTTTCCTACCCCCAGAGGGAAAGGTCCTTCCGACACTGTGGTTTGTATATGAGCTATAGGCCCCACCCCGTCTCCATTGGATCTATTCCCGAGAGTATCCTAAAAAAAAGAACGTTTCCTCTCCCCAGCCATTTTGGGTTAAGACGATGTGAAAGCACATTTCTCTCTATAAGAACGATGCGTTCCGAGGTGTGAAGTGGGAGAGAAGGGATGTCAAAATTGCGTCTTGATTTTTCATTTTTTTTTATTGAAAAAGTAATAAGAATGAGAGGTGTTAAGCTTTTTTATCATCTCCGCATTGAGCTATTTTTCTGTAGGACCTCCCCTATAGTATCATTACCGCAGTAAAGTTTAACCACCAAGTTCGGGATGGATTGGTGTGGTTCCTCTACGCGTAAGACACCAGAATATCAAACCATGAATGAAGAATGGCATGAGAGAAAAACATATTGGCTAGTGATTATGAGGCCCCAATTCTTGACTGGAAGGGACACCAAAGGCCTCTGCCCTTCCATCCCTTGGATAGATAGAGAGGGAGGGAAGAGCTTTTGGTTTTTTCATGTTGGCAAAGAGTGCAACAATGAAAATAGATGGAGAGTGCCTGATCAAATTGATCAGGCCATGTGGGAACAAAGTTCAGGTCTATCAATCTATTAGGATGCCTTATCTACATACATCACTGCACTTCCACTTAACACCTATCATAATGATAAACGACTCGTCTCGCCGTGACCTTCTCTTGAATTCTCAAAACTTTTGTCGCTCCATCCCCCTAGTAGAAGAGAACTCGTCACTGTCTCAGTTGTGCTTACTACTTAGATGCTTTCAGCAGTTATCCGCTTTGCACTTGGCTACCCAGTGTTTACTGTAGGCACGATAACTGGTACAACCGCCCCTCCTCCTACTAATCCAGCCATTTTCAAACTTGTCTGTCTCACCCCAATCAATTCAATGGAGGACTTCTCCACTCTTGTGATTCTCGGCCCTCTTAGCTTATTATTAGAAACTTCATGTTATATCTCCGAAGTATCCCAAATGCTCTTTTCAAATGCTCAATGTGTTCCATGGCTCGAAGGCTTTCGAAGAGCATGTCATCCATGTAAACTTCCATGGAGTCACCAATGAGATTCTTGAACATGTAGTTGACCAGCCTCTTTTAAGTCGTTCCCGTATTCTTCAAACCGAAGGGCATGACCTTATAGCAATACGTTCCTTCTCTATTATGAAGGGGGGGTCTTTTCTTGGTCTGGCTCGTCCGTATTTTTCTGGTTATCGAAAAACGCGTCCATGAAGGTGAGCAACTCATATCCTACCGTTGCATCCACCAAGATGTCAATTCTAGGCAGTGGGAAGAAGTCCTCCAAGCATGCCTTATTCAAATCGGTGACGTCGATGCATAGTTGCCATTTCCCACTCGTCTTCTTTACTAGTACCACATTTTTCATCCACAATGTGTACTGTACTTCTCTTACAATATACGACATGTACTTTCTGCTGGTTCTGCAAATGTGTCTCCAAGGGGATGTGCATGAAACTTTTGATCCCTAACTTTGCTGTCAACCTCACTGTTCTAGGAAATTTTGTCTGTAAATAGTAGCAACCCCTAGAATAGTGGAAGTTGTACATAGTAACTACGTAACCTAGTAGTGACTATCCTAAATCTTTTTGCTTGTATATAGTAGTGGCATCTAGGATAGTACAATAAAATGTATATTTGTTGTTAATTATGTAGAATTAAAGTTGTTCTTAGCTTTTGTTATGAATGTGATAGTAATTAGTAAAATTCAGTCATAATACCATGGATTGTGTGCTATTATAGGATGGAGGAAAACACCTCTCATAACCAACAAGAGATGTCCACTAATAACCAAACTCCTCTAACACCGTAGGATACCATGAGTGGCATTTACCAATGCCTGAGAGAACTGACTACTTTGACACAGCAACAGGCAAGGAATAATAACCATACCACAATAATACAGCCAACAGGTCAAGAACAAGCAAATGTTGTTGAAACGAGAAGAATGATGATACTTAAGGAATTTTTAAGGCAATGTTCCCCAACCTTTCAAGGTAGTCCCTAGAGCCACTCAATACATAAAAGTGGCTTCGACAAGTGAAAAAGATAATGGATGGCATGGACATTGCCCCCGAGTTATGAGTGACACTCGCCTCTTATCTTTTTTAGGGGAAGTCGACCACTGGTGGGATACGATCAAAAGAATGAGAAACGTGGACCAAATTTGAAAGAGTGTTCAATGACAAATATTTTATGGAGTCCGTAATAGATAAGATTTTCTTTGATTTTATGGGATTGTAGCAACATAACATAATAGTTCCATAGTATGAGTAAAAATTTGTTGAACTTTCTCGCTTTGCCACAGATGCAAAGAAGGCCAACCGATTTGAACAAGGACTTAAGCCTTCTATTTGAGGACACCTCATAGCTCATCGATTGAGGAATTATAAGAAACTAGTAAAATGAGCTCTGTTGGTATAAAGAGACATAGATGATTCCCTGAATATCAGTAATCGTCAACAAGGAAGGGAAAGTCAGACTGAAAATAGTGGTGGTGGCTGTAATCGCCAAAGAATGGCCCCATACCGACAGTAAGAGCAAGGTACCAATGGAAAGAGAAGTTCAAATCAAGGGCAAGATTCCGGAAACTAGGACAAAACTTTTAATGACACAAGATGATGCTTTGGGTGTGGACATACAAGTCATTGTAGGAATTAGTGTCCTTTCATGTCATCTGAAGAGCAGACCAATCAGGGCTTTTATCAGCAATTTAATCAATCTTATCCACAACAACGCCCATACGATACTCAATCAGCAGGACTGTTAACTCAAGCGGGACCTTTATAGTCATTCCCAAACCAGTCACAACACAAGAAGTCAGAAAGTAAAGTTGCAGTTACTGAAGCCCAACCTCTGATCTATGCTATGACCATACCAGATAGTAATGCTTCTAATGAAATGATTGAAGGTATCGTTCTTCTTTATAATTCTTGGGCACATATTTTGTTTAATCCAGGGGCAACCCATTCTTTTATTCGCACTCCATATGCTATTGTCTTAGGGTTAGAATTCGAACCTTCAGGTCGTATGTTGTGCATAAACCTACCTACAGGGGATTGCTTGGAAACGGCTAAGGTATGCAGGAATTGTGTGATCCGAATTTAGGACCATGAGCTAACTGTGAACTTAGTTGCCTTAGAAATAATTGGCTATGACATAATCTTTGGAATTGACTTATTCTCTTGCTATCATGCTATCATAGATTGTCACTATAAGAAAATCATATTTCATACCTCAGGAGATGTAGAGTTCAATTTTGTGAGTGAACGTCACGCTTCGTGTCCGTTCCCTATGGCGGGTAATCATTTTCTGAAAGTTAAAGCAAGAAGTAGTCTATAATTCCTTGCCAATTTAAATGGGGAGAAATAGGGTGAGACCTCATCTGATATTATCTTGGTAATATGTGATTTTCTAGACGTATTTCTTGATGAATTACCTGGTCTACCCCCGCAAAGAGAGATAGAATTTTCTATCGAGGTATACTCTGGTACTGAACCAATCTCCATTGCCACTGGATGAACTTCTTGCCATTGGATTCAATTGATTAAGTACTTCGCCTTGGGGTGCTCCTATACTTTTTTTTGTGAAAAATAAGGATAACACACTTAGGCTCTGTATTGACTATCGTAAGCTGAACCGTATGACAATAAAGAACAAATATCCTTTACCACGCATTGACGATCTCTTTGATCAACTCAGAGGTTCTCCTTACTATTCCAAGATTGTTCTTCGAACTAGTTACCATCAATTGAGAATTATGGAGGAGGATATTCCTAGAATAGCTTTTCGTACTCGATATAGACATTTTGAATTCTTGGTGATGCCATTTGGACTTACAAATGCACATGCAGCTTTTATGAATTTAATGCATCTAGTATTTCAGTCCTATCTCGACCGGTTCATTATTGTCTTCATCGATGACATTCTCATATATTCAAAGACACGCGAAGAACATGTACAACACCTTTGCCAAGTACTGCCAACACTAAGGGAGCACAAGTTGTATGCCAAGAAAAGTAAATGTAAGTTTTGGATGAAAGAAGTCAAATTTCTTGGGAATGTAGTATCCGAAGAAGGAGTGGCAGTAGACCAAGCAAAGGTGGAGACTGTAATGAACTGGGATCAACCCAAGAATGTGACCAAAGTTCAGAGTTTTCTTGGACTGGCGACTTACTATCGAAGGTTTGTGGTAGGATTTTCCCATATGGCTATGCCCATGACTCGACTCACTCGAAAGGGAGAAAAATTTGAGTGGACCAAAGAATGTGAATGTGCCTTTCACATTTTAAAGAAGAAGCTGACCATGGATCCTGTTCTTACTGTACCCAAAAGTGGTGTTGGGTATGATGTCTATGCAGATGCATCATTACAATGTCTTGGGTTTGTGTTGAAGCAAAATATCAAGATGCATGAACGAAATTATTCCACGCATGATTTGGAATTGGCAGCTGTTGTCTTTGCATTAAAATTATGGCATTATCTATACGGAGAAAAATTTTAGATTTACTCAGATCACAAAAGCCTTAAGTATATTTTCACTCATAAAGGTTTGAATCTCCAATAGTGACGCTGGATAGAATATCCTGAAGACTATTATTTCACGTTGCAATACTAGCCAGGAAAAGCTAATGTAGTAGCAGATGCATTGAGTAGGAAATCCCAAGGTACAGTGGTTAACATGATGATTGGTAAGTGGAAAATGGTGGAGGCATTAAGGGATTATGATATCTGGATTGGGGAAAAAGAAGGTCAACCACGTCTGTGTAATCTTATTACTCAACCTATTCTTTGGTAGAAAGTTGTTGAATTACAACACTCAAACTCTCATCTGGAATGCATTCGAACCCAACTAGAAGATGGGAACATTCTGGAGGACTGGTGTTTACAAAATAGTGAGTTGTTATATCAAGGAAGATTGTGTGTACCTGATAATGATTAGCTGAAAGAGGAAATACTTGGATAATGTCACCACTCTAAGTTTGTTATTCATCCTAGCGGCACTAAAATGTATCAAGATATGAAGCATCAATATTGGTGGAAAGGAATGAAGCATGATGTGGCTAAATTTATTAGTCGATGACTATATGTCAACAGGTGAAAGTAGAGCATCAGAAACCTGGTGGGTTATTACAATCCTTACCTATCCCAGAGTGGAAATCAAATCATATCACTATGGATTTTGTGATTGGATTGCCTAGGACTTCCAAAGGATACAATGCAGTATGAGTGGTAGTGGATCAACTCAATAAATCAGCTCACTTCTTAGTCATGAAGAATATCAATACTCTAGTAACTCTGAGTCAACTTTATATTTGGGAGTTTGTAAAATTACATGGAGTACCATTATCAATCGTATCAGATTGTGATTCTCACTTTGTGGCTTAGTTCTGGTAGAGTTTACAAAAAGTAATGGGAACAGAATTGCACTTCAGTACCGCCTACCGTCCTCAAATAGATGGTAAATTTGAAAAGGTGATCCAGATATTAGAAGATATGTTACGAGCATGTGCTTTGGATTTCAAAGGCAGTTGGAGTGAACATCTTCCCTTGGTGGAATTTGTTTACAAAAATAGTTACCAAGCCAGCATTGGTATGGCTCCATATAAGGTTTTGTACGGACGACCATGCAGATCACCTCTGTGTTGGGCCGAGGATGGAGAAAGTAGTTTGTTTGGTTCAGAAATTTTGAGAGAGACCATATAAAAGACTCCAAGTAATCCAGGAGGAGATAAAAGAGCTATGCAGATCAAAGGAAGAGACAATTGGAGTTCCAAATGGGTGATTATGCATTTTTGAAAGTAACCCCTAGGAAAGGAATATCTAGGTTTGGGAAAAAAGGTAAGTCAGCTCCCAGATATATTGGACTCTTCAAAGTAGTGCAACGTGTTGGAAGTGTGACCTATCAACTTGGCTTGCTAGGACAACTATCAGGAGTACATGATGTATTCCATGTATCTATGTTAAGGAAATGTGAGTCAGATACTTCACATATTATTGACTGGAAGGATGTTCAAATTCAAGAAAATGAAACTTACAAAGAGCAACCCGTGCAAATTTTGGATACAAAGAAACAAGTATTACATGATAAGGTCATACCACTCGTAAAAGTGCTATGACAACATCATGGTATTGAAGGAGCCACGTGGGAGTTGAAAGCAGATATGCGTACTAGATATCCATAAAATTTTTACTCTCAAGGTTAGTATTGAATTTCAGGAACAAAATTCTTTTTAAGGGAGGTAGATTGTGACAACCCATATAAAAAATTAATCGCTAACACGTAAATTAGGTCGTTAATTATGTTTTTATATAATTAAAAATTATTTTTAAAATTTTCAAATAAATAAATAGACATCAAATATGAATTCCTTACGTGAAAACGAGTCAAATGACTATAATATAAGTCATATTTTATGTAAAAAAAAAATGTCATGGTATCCGAATGCTATGAAAAATGGGTAATATATATGATATATGTATATGCATGTATATGTTATAGGTTTCAAGGCTTGGAGTGTTGCATGGTAGGGTGGTGACAAATATTGCATGGAGGGGGGTGGCTAAAGGAAGGTGTGACAAGTGATACAAGAAAAGAAAGAGAGAGAGAGGGAAAAAGGAGAAGGCAGCAGATGGCTTGGCCATGCAAGCATAAGCTTGCCAAAATTTGGTTATAAATAGCCACCTCCTATAGCAGATCAAAACGTAGGAAGAAAAGGAAGAAAGAAGAAAGAAGAAAGGAAGGAAGAAAGAGAGAAAAGAAGGGAAGGAAGGGGTCGTAGTTCTATTGACCTAAAAGTTCGATATTGTGATAAAAAATTTAGATAAAGTTTTTGGGTTACGATTTAGAAATTTTATAGGTTCAAATTACTTGAATTTGATCCTCATTTAATATTTTCAGATCAAATTTGGGCATTGTTATTTTTTGTTATTTATTCCAAAAATTATCTTTGGTTTTACTAAGTCCTTATTACTTAGTTTTATTCTAAAATATTACTCTGTTTGTTTTGCCACAGTTCACTGTACCAATCAAGGTAGCGTCAAAGGTAGGTTTCTTTTTTTTTTTTTACTTCCATTAATGCATCTCATGCATATTTGGGGGTTCCATATCAAACCTATATTGATCATATAATATTAAAAATTAGTTTGCATTATCCATGGGATTGGATTTAGGTTTTATCAATAAATTGTGGTTCCTACACATATGATATTTTTGAGCTAAAACCCTAATTATCTTTTGGAACTAAATGGCATATAAAATATTTTGGATTTTATACTAACATAACATATTTATTTATTGTGTAACTTCCTATTGGATGTTGGATGTGAATATGATACGACTTTGCTTCATGATTTTGATGAGTTTACATTGGATGCACATAATTGATGGCAGAGGGTTAGTAGACGTGTGATCCTTGTGAGAATCCACATAATTCCTACTAGTCATTGGGTTTATTGGTTAGTAATATCGGTTGTTGTAGTAGCCTGCGTGGCACCACAGAATTTTCGGTATATGTGTTCCCAGAAAAGCAAGAAGGGTATTAGGTTTCCTAGGGTACAAAACTCCAAAGTTTTCTCTAGAAACGATTCATATGTAGAATAGAAAATTGATGAATTGTGATTATCAATATGTGTTGCATTCCTATAATTTTAATTTATTGTTGTATTTATTTGTTTCTTGATTATATTTATATATTGTTTTAAAACATTGATAGTCATTGATAAAAGTTATCCTACTGGGCTATTGAACTCATCCTTAATTAACATTTTGTTTTTCAAAAGTAGGAAGGAATCCGGGGGAGTAGACTGAGGGAAACTGCACTAGATGCTATTTCTGTTATGTTATACCGGAATATTTATCTGGTCATGTTATGTGCATGAATGTAGCTTGGTTTGGGATATATTTTAATTTAAGAATGGTTGTTATGTATTATAAATAGTTTATTCACTAATCACGTTCGATTATTTGGAGAAAAAAAATCGAGATGTGACAATATATACGAGAAACATCGTCATTTCATGTGAAACAGTATCAGTTAAGTAAAACTATAAAAGAGAGTTCAGAAATTCAAGTACACTGCTACACCGGCGGGCAATCATCCTAAATGACCATTCAGAGTCAATACGAACCATACGAACATATGAGCTAATCATTTAGGGGACTTGCACCCCAAGGAAGACATGCTCCCAAGTTTAATACAATCCAATTCGGTACTTAAGTCCGAAGACCAACTGGGCCACATAGGCATTTACGAGCTCAATAATAAATCCACTACGGCTTCAACTTGGAATGTAAACCCTCTGCCACTTCATCCTATGTGCAGTAACATTTCATTCAAAAGGATCTTGGAGTTTTAGTTTCATACAATCAATACGAACCATTGCGCAAAACGCACTTCAAAACCCTAATCGGGTCCGAATTCTGAGCCAATTCAAAATCACCCAATCAATAGTTCAAAAACATGTTAGAAATCATGTGACACCCCAAAATCCGGGGGTCCGTTGATTACCCATCTGTAATACCCGAGAAAATTTGAACTTTTGCGAAAAAGGGCAAAAAAGTAATTTGCCACTATGGTACAGGTTGTAAACCTGAATTTTTCTAGAGCTCGGATGACGAAACGGACATCACCGTTGGATTCGTCTCGCGGAACCTAGTTACCCTGTCAAATTTCATTGAATTCCGAGTTAGTCGGATTTTTTGCGTTTTACGAGGCGGTCGAGCCTCGGGAGACCCAAAAACGAAATTCTGATTAAAATTTTAAATTTTGGGAAATAAATGACGGCAAGTTAAAATAAAAATATTTTGAACTTGAACCGGAGCGAAATTTAATCGTTTCGGGGTTAAAACGGACCCGGGAAATAAGGGCCGTGGCGCGTTGTGGGCCAAGAATTTAAAGGGTATTTAAAGGGGAGAAAATCAGATTTCTCTCCCCATTTGCTCAGCCGATTTTAACGTGAGAGGAAGAGAGGGAAAGAGCAAGTCTTCTCCACCTTCTCTCTACGATCTACACCCATTGAGAGCTCAAATCCACTTGGGCCAAGAACAAGAGTTGTTCTACGCATCAAGGGCTACAAGACCATACCAAGGAGGACGGATTTTGGAGTGATTTGAAGAGCGGGATTTTGGGAAGCTAGGGCTTAGAGCTTGAATCGGGTCTTGGAGGCTTCTCAAGGTTGTTCTCCACGCTTCAAAAGGTAGGGTTCCCTCCTACTAAGGTTTATTCCAAACCTAGGATGTTTTTATGAAATGGGTAGGATGATAGATTGTATATCTCTTGCCTATTGTTGGTAATGTGTTGAAATGGGTATTGAAATGGGTAAAGATCAATTCTAATTGGATTGGTAATTAGAAATTTTTAAATGAAATTTCTAGAATTGGGTATATGGGATTGACCTAATGTAATTCTTGGATTATGTGAATTGTGGGCATGCTATGTGCTTATATTATGCCATGAGAATTAAAGTGTGTTATTACTTGATTTTGTGATGACATGCTTGGGTGCCATTCAAGATAAAATGTTGATATATGTATACATGTTATAATGTATTGACATTGTAGAGAATTATGAAAATTATATGCTTACGATGTAATTTTTCCATGAAATATGTAAAACCTGATTAGAATGTTCATGTGTTACTCATAGCATATAGAACATGATAATATTGTTGCAATGGAGCATCACATTGCATATGCACGGGAACATCGCATTTAGTGGGTGTGTGTGCATGGTGGTTGTCTTCACCACGCTTGGTGGATGACGAGTGGGCTCGGGTGAGATGGGTCGATGACCTAATCGAGTCGTACGGTTTGCACGGTTGTTAGGGTTGGGGTAGCAAGAAGGGCTAGACTATCCCTCGGGTGAGAGACCCGGTGATTGGATACGCACTCCGTTGGTATAAGAGCCCATAAAGTGTGTCGGTGTACGCGGAACCGTTGGTGGAAGTCCATGAATTCCGTGTCGGTTGGGTGCCGTTGGTGTAAGTCTATAAATATCCACCCCAAGAAAGACCCTAGAATGAAATGTCATTTGATGTACAACATAAATGACGGATTAGTACACATTGGCACTTGCATGTGTAGAGGAGCCGGGAAGGGCTCGGTTGATATGCATGAGTGGGTCTCACCTCATTCCATAGCATGGCATTGCAAATTCCATCATTGAATATATTTCCTTGCTTGGGATGTTATGAATTGTTGTTTTGTGGCATGTGAACATTTCATATGCATATAGGTTGGGGAGTAGCCTCATTAGGAGATACCCTATTGAGCGTGGCTCACCCTTTGTGGGAAAAATATTTCAGGTGCTGGGTTCACACCGGCGGACGGCTCCCATTTCGAGCCCCAAGGTTGAAGAAAGCCGGAATGTGGCTTTATTTTGAGTTTTTGTAAAATTATTATAAAAACTTGGTTTTGGTATGTAAATTCATATAAATGTTTGTAATAGAATTTATATGTATCATGTTTTATGGGAAAAACTTCATTAAATATGTGTTGGATGGAAAAGAGGTGTGTTGAATGGATTGGAAGTGAAAAACAAAGGAAAAAGGCAAAAGTGGCAAAACCGTACCGGTACGCGTACCGGTACGGTGACAGCCAGAAGGTAGAGCATACCGGTACGCGTACTGGTACGCAGAGGTCCAGTGGGCATACCGTACCGGTACGCGTACCGGTACGCCCTCCAAAATTTTCTGAAATTTTAATTTTTTTCTTTTTCTTGCCAAACCCTTGGGCTATGTCTTCCTCCCTTCTAATGTTATAAATGGACTATAATGGAGTATAAATCATGGTATATTGAATATTGGTTGAACCCAATGAATAATCGAATTCGGTTAACAATTGTGAGTTAAGATCCCGGTTAAGGGGATACTACTACCGTGGTGTTAGGTTGAGTGACATCCACGGGTATTTCCGCGGGTTGACGGGTGGTCAACGGTTAATAAAGGACCCCCGGAAATTGGGGCGTCACAGCTTGGTATCAGAGCATAGGTATGCGATTTACCTAGGGCTTGATGGGGCATGGGTCTAGACCATTGTATTCATTGTACATTACATGTTATTTGCTTAAATTGCTACATGTTATGTGATATGTGATATGTGTATTATATGCATGGTAAAATGTGTATGGAAATGGACACACTAGGGTTAGAGAACTTAACCTTGGGAGTGGGAAAGCAAATGAACGGAAAAGTTCAAAGCGTAAGGGTCCACTATTGGAGGCATACGCTCTACTAGTGAGACAATGAGAAAGATTTGAACGTTTTAACTTTGATCCCTATCTAGGGATACTAAGTCGTTGTACCGTTGCCATTTGACGTGTGTGTAGATGACAAGTGGAAGAAGAGGACGTCGAGGCGGTGGGCGGAACAATAACCAACCACCACTGGTCTTCGATCAACAAGCGTTTACGGAAACCATGGGCATGATGGCGGCTACAGTTGCACAAGCTAGTGCAAATGCCGGACATGGAGGCGCGAGTAACCTCCAACAGTTTAAAGCACACAAACCTCCAGTCTTCATGGGAGGGGCGGACCCGATGGTGGCCGACCATTGGTTCCGGCAAGTCAACAAGATCTTAGGGGCGATGGAGGTCACCTCAGACGCTACTAAGATAAGGCTAGCTGCATTCCAGCTAGAAGGAGAAGCCCAATTGTGGTGGGATTGGGTGACGGCCTCGAAGAACTTAGAGGCCATGACATGGGGAGAGTTCAAGGAGCTCTTCATGGGTAAATATTTCCCAACGGCCGTTCGACATGCAAAGGCCCGAGAGTTTCTAGATTTGAAGCAAGGGTCAATGACGGTGATGGAGTATGTGGCTAAGTTCACCGAATTAGCCCGATTTGCTGATGATTACGTGGCCACGGATATGGCCAAGGTAAGAAGGTTCGAGGATGGGTTGAAGTTATCCATCCGGGGAAAGATTGTGGGCCTCCGCCTGCAAGACTTGGACTCTATGGTCGAGACATCTATGGCCATTGAGAGGGAGGTTGACGATGCTCGAAGCATCCGTGAGGCGGGTGCTAAGGATAAGAAAACGGAGGGCCAATCCTCTTCTTCTAGTTCGGGGAAGAAGCAGCGGACTTCTACTCCACAAGGACAACAAGGACAGGGTCGTGGCTATCAAGGCCAAGGCCAAGGTCAATTTTCCCAGGGCGGGAGAAACTTCAGGGCTACCCACCAGGCAGGCCAGAAGACATGTTTCCATTGCCACCAACCGGGGCATATGAAGCGGGATTGTCCGCAGAGGCAAGGATCCCAGAGCTATGGGACACCTCAGTCCCAGTCATCAGTGGGACAGTCGCAGACACACCTTGTTCCTCCCTACCCCACCATGGGCCAGGGAAGCCAGTATCAGTTCCAGGGCAATACTCAGGCCCCTACCACTTTTCGAGCGGGGACTCCGCAGTCGGGCCAGATGGGCCAAAGCATGGGTCGAGGCCGAGGACAGGGTATGCAGGCCGGGACTTCGGGGACCCAGGGGCGTGTCTACGCCATTACACCTCAGGCTGAGCCAGTGGACCAGTCGGTCATTCAGGGTACATTTCTACTTTCTCGCTTATGGGCTAAAGTGTTATTTGACTCTGGTGCATCGCATTCATTCATTTCTGCATCATGTGTGAGGGATTTGGGCTTAGAGGTTGATACCTTGGAGGAACCGTTATATGTGAATTCGCCCCTAGGAGCTAGGGTGTGTGTGAATCAGATATGTCGGGGTTGTGAGCTAGAGATCTCGGAGATTCTACTCACCGTGGACCTTAGGGTTATGGACATGTCGGAATTCGATGTCATCCTTGGGATGGACTGGTTGGCAGCGCATCGGGTCGTTATTGATTGTGACAGGAAGAGGGTCACTGCCTATACACCAGACGGTGTTTGTTTCAAGTTTCAGGGGAAAAAGCATGATGTTTTGCCTCAAGTCGTGTATGATTCACGATGGCATGGGCAATTGATGGGTTGGCTTGCGAGCCTTACCCTGGAGGACGAGGCAAGACAAGAATTGGGTCTATCTCGGGTGGTGTGCGAGTATGAGGACGTTTTTCCGAACGAGTTACCGGGATTACCTCCCCATAGGGATGTGGACTTTAGCATTGAGTTGCATCCGGGTACTTCGCCCATTTCTATGACTCCACATAGGATGGCGCCAGCTGAGTTGCAAGAACTCAAGGTCCAATTACAAGAATTATTGGACAAGGGCTTTATTAGATCGAGTACCTCACCTTGGGGCGCTCCGATGCTGTTTGCCAAGAAGAAGGATAAGACCCTTCGATTGTGTATAGACTATCGGCAGTTGAACCGGGTCACCATCAAGAATAGGTACCCTTTGCCGAGGATCGATGATCTGTTTGATCAGTTGAGGGGAGCGCGGGTCTATTCAAAGATAGATCTCCGCACGGGCTACCATCCCTTGAGGATTAGGGAGTCAGATATCCCTAAGACGGCGTTCAGAACGCGGTACGGGCATTTCGAGTTCACGGTGATGCCATTTGGGTTGACGAATGCCCCAGCGGCATTCATGGATCTCATGCATAGGGTGTTCCAGCCCTATTTAGATCAGTTTGTTGTAGTGTTTGTTGATGACATCCTGATCTACTCCAAGACAGAGGAGGAGCATGAGGGTCACTTGAGGATTGTTCTCCAGACCTTGAGGGACCATCAATTGTACGCCAAGTTCAGCAAGTGTGAATTTTGGCTCACGGAGGTGAAATTCTTGGGACACGTGGTGTCAGCTTCGGGGGTGTCAGTTGACCCGGAGAAGGTTGAGGCAGTTATGAGCTGGGAGAGGCCAAAGTCAGTCTTCGAGATACGTAGTTTCTTGGGATTGGCGGGGTATTACCGGAGGTTCATCGAGGACTTCTCCCGACTAGCCGCACCTATGACTAGGTTGACCCGGAAGGAGGTCAAGTTCGAGTGGAATGATTCGTGTGAGAAGGCATTCCAAGAACTAAAGAGGAGGCTCACTTCAGCCCCTATCTTGATTGTTCCAGAGAGGGGGCAAAACTACACGGTGTATTGCGATGCCTCCAAGGACGGACTGGGTTGTGTCTTGATGCAGTCCGGGAGAGTGGTGGCTTATGGTTCTCGACAGTTGAAGAATCACGAGCAGAATTACCCTACGCATGATATGGAGTTGGCGGCCGTTGTCTTTGCCTTAAAGGCTTGGTGCCACTATTTGTATGGTGAACAATTTGAGGTGTTTTCGGACCACAAAAGTCTGAAGTACATCTTCACTCAGCGGGACCTCAACATGAGGCAGCGTAGGTTGATGGAGTACCTAGAAGACTATGACTTCACTTTGCATTACCACCCTGGTAAGGCAAATGTGGTGGCTGACGCACTTAGTCGGAAGTCACGGGGTGTCTTAGCTAGTGTGGCTTCCCGGGAGTGGCGGATGCTTGAGGCCGTGGGCCAATTTGGGCTGCATTATCAGGGTCGGACTCAGGGTGTTTTAGGGAGCTTGGTGGCTACGCCTTCCCTACTGAGCAGAGTGATTGAGTCCCAGGGGCAGGACCCAAAGTTATCATCCATCAGGGACCGAGTGCAGACGGGTACTGGTGACGAAGGCTGGGCCATTCACTCGGATGACAGTCTTCGGTTTAGGGGAAGGGTTGTGGTTCCCCAGTCGACGGAGCTGAGAGAGGAGATCCTCAGGGAGTTCCATTGCTCTCATTTTGTGGTGCATCCAGGCGGCACGAAGATGTATCATGATCTTCGTTGCCAGTATTATTGGAGCGGGATGAAAAGGCAGATTGGTGACTTTGTCAGTAGATGCCTCACATGTCAGCAGATTAAGGCTGAACACCAAAGGCCAGCTGGTATGCTTCAGCCGTTGGAGGTGGCTGAGTGGAAGTGGGAACACGTCACGATGGATTTTGTGACCCACTTGCTACGGACATCGCGGGGACATGATGCGGTGTGGGTGATAGTGGACCGACTTACGAAGTCGGCACACTTTTTGGCGGTGCGGATGACCTTCACTCTGGAGGAATTCTGCAGGTTGTACATAAGGGAGATAGTCCGGCTGCATGGGGTACCCGTATCTATAGTATCAGATCGGGATCCCAGGTTTACGGCTCACTTTTGGGAGAGTTTCCAGCGAGCCATGGGGACTCAGTTGAGGATGAGCACAGCCTTCCATCCCCAAACGGACGGTCAGTCGGAACGAACCATCCAGACATTAGAGGACATGCTACGAGCATGCGTTCTAGACCTCAAGGGTAGCTGGGAAGAACATTTACCCTTAGTGGAATTTGCCTATAACAACTGTTATCAGGCTAGCATACGGATGACACCCTATGAGGCACTTTATGGGAGGCCTTGTCGTTCTCCGGTTTGTTGGACTGAGGTTGGAGAAAGACCCTCTACGGTTCCAGAATTGATAAGAGACGCCTCGGAGAAGGTGGATCTGATAAGGAAGCGTCTTCTCACGGCTCAAAGCCGGCAGAAGAGCTACGCCGATAGGCGGCGGCGGCCTCTGGAATTTGAGGTGGGGGATCATGTCTTCTTGAAGATGATGCCTAAGAGAGGAGTGGTCAGATTCGGCAAGCGGGGAAAGCTGTCGCCGAGGTATATTGGGCCCTTCGAGATACTTGAGAGAGTGGGCACTGTGGCCTACAGACTGGCGTTACCGCCAACTTTATCGGGTGTTCACGCGGTATTCCATGTCTCCATGCTCCGGAAGTATACTCCAGATCCGACGCATGTTGTGGATTGGGGCGAGCTTGTTGTTGACACGGATGGGACCTTCGAGGAGGGGCCAGTGCGTGTCATGGATAGTCGGGATCAGGTTTTGCGAGGCAAGACCGTGAGGCTTGTGAAGGTGTTGTGGCAGCACCGAGGAGTGGAAGAGGCAACATGGGAGCGTGAGGACACCATACGTGCCAATTACCCTTTCTTATTCGAGGATGGATGTACATTCTTATAGTCATTTAGTGATATATGACTGTTGCATATGCATGTGGTTGTATGTGCATGATTGTGTGAATTTCGGGGACGAAATTCTTTTAAGGGGGGAAGAATGTAAAACCCGAGAAAATTTGAATTTTTGCGAAAAAGGGCAAAAAGGTAATTTGCCACTATGGTACAGGTTGTAAACCTGAATTTTTCTAGAGCTCGGATGACGAAACGGACATCACCGTTGGATTCGTCTCGCGGAACCTAGTTATCCTGTCAAATTTCATTGAATTCCGAGTTAGTCGGATTTTTCGCGTTTTACGAGGCAGTCGAGCCTCGGGAGACCCAAAAACGAAATTCTGATTAAAATTTTAAATTTTGGGAAATAAATGACGGCAAGTTAAAATAAAAATATTTTGAACTTGAACCGGAGCGAAATTTAATCGTTTCGGGGTTCAAACGGACCCGGGAAATAAGGGCCGTGTGGCGCGTTGTGGGCCAAGAATTTAAAGGGTATTTAAAGGGGAGAAAATCAGATTTCTCTCCCCATTTGCTCAGCCGATTTTAACGTGAGAGGAAGAGAGGGAAAGAGCAAGTCTTCTCCACCTTCTCTCTACGATCTACACCCATTGAGAGCTCAAATCCACTTGGGCCAAGAACAAGAGTTGTTCTACGCATCAAGGGCTACAAGACCATACCAAGGAGGTCGGATTTTGGAGTGATTTGAAGAGCGGGATTTTGGGAAGCTAGGGCTTAGAGCTTGAATCGGGTCTTGGAGGCTTCTCAAGGTTGTTCTCCACGCTTCAAGAGGTAGGGTTCCCTCCTACTAAGGTTTATTCCAAACCTAGGATGTTTTTATGAAATGGGTAGGATGATAGATTGTATATCTCTTGCCTATTGTTGGTAATGTGTTGAAATGAGTATTGAAATGGGTAAAGATCAATTCTAATTGGATTGGTAATTAGAAAATTTTAAATGAAATTTCTAGAATTGGGTATATGGGATTGACCTAATGTAATTCTTGGATTATGTGAATTATGGGCATGCTATGTGCTTATATTATGCCATGAGAATTAAAGTGTGTTATTACTTGATTTTGTGATGACATGCTTGGGTGCCATTCAAGATAAAATGTCGATATATGTATACATGTTATAATGTATTGACACTGTAGAGAATTATGAAAATTATATGCTTATGATGTAATTTTGCCATGAAATATGTAAAACGTGATTAGAATGTTCATGTGTTACTCATAGCATATAGAACATGATAATATTGTTGCAATGGAGCATCACATTGCATATGCACGGGAACATCGCATTTAGTGGGTGTGTGTGCATGGTGGTTGTCTTCACCACGCTTGGTGGATGACGAGTGGGCTCGGGTGAGATGGGTCGATGACCTAATCGAGTCGCACGGTTTGCACGGTTGTTAGGGTTGGGGTAGCAAGAAGGGCTAGACTATCCCTCGGGTGAGAGACCCGGTGATTGGATACGCACTCCGTTGGTATAAGAGCCCATAAAGTGTGTCGGTGTACGCGGAACCGTTGGTGGAAGTCCATGAATTCCATGTCGGTTGGGTGCCGTTGGTGTAAGTCTATAAATATCCACCCCAAGAAAGACCCTAGAATGAAATGTCATTTGATGTACAACATAAATGACGGATTAGTACACATTGGCACTTGCATGTGTAGAGGAGCCGGGAAGGGCTCGGTTGATATGCATGAGTGGGTCTCACCTCATTCCATAGCATGGCATTGCAAATTCCATCATTGAATATATTTCCTTGCTTGGGATGTTATGAATTGTTGTTTTGTGGCATGTGAACATTTCATATGCATATAGGTTGGGGAGTAGCCTCATTAGGAGATACCCTATTGAGCGTGGCTCACCCTTTGTGGGAAAAATATTTCAGGTGCTGGGTTCACACCGGCGGACGGCTCCCATTTCGAGCCCCAAGGTTGAAGAAAGCCGGAATGTGGCTTTATTTTGAGTTTTTGTAAAATTATTATAAAAACTTGGTTTTGGTATGTAAATTCATATAAATGTTTGTAATAGAATTTATATGTATCATGTTTTATGGGAAAAACTTCATTAAATATGTGTTGGATGGAAAAGAGGTGTGTTGAATGGATTGGAAGTGAAAAACAAAGGAAAAAGGCAAAAGTGGCAGAACCGTACCGGTACGCGTACCAGTACGGCGACAGCCAGAAGGTAGAGCGTACCGGTACGCAGAGGTCCAGTGGGCATACCGTACCGGTACGCGTACCGGTACGCCCTCCAAAATTTTCTGAAATTTTAATTTTTTTCTTTTTCTTGCCAAACCCTTGGGCTATGTCTTCCTCCCTTCTAATGTTATAAATGGACTATAATGGAGTATAAATCATGGTATATTGAATATTGGTTGAACCCAATGAATAATCGAATCCGGTTAACAATTGTGAGTTAAGATCCCGGTTAAGGGGATACTACTACCGTGGTGTTAGGTTGAGTGACATCCACGGGTATTTCCGTGGGTTGACGGGTGGTCAACGGTTAATAAAGGACTCCCGGAAATTGGGGCGTCACACCATCAACCCGCGGAACACCCATAGATATCGAGTAACTCGATATCACACGGTTATGCCCCATTTACCGGGGTCCATAACTTAACAAAATTTGGGCAGAGTCTCCTTCGTACAGGGAGCTCTACCCAAAACCCAACTTGTGCAATTTAACTTCACATGACCCATCCGAGGCCCAATATAAAAAAAAATGACCGCACCGGGTCCATTTATAAGTAAACATTGGCCACACCGGGTCCAATTATCTATACTTATATCAAAACATGCAAGATTACTTTAACATTAGTCTATATAATGTCTATTACAATTAATTTGCATAATTTACATGCCAAAGACCAAGTTTTCATAACTCTTTTACAAAAACTCAAAATAAGGCCACAAGTCGGCCCCCCTTCATGCCTGATGCTCTCCAAGTGATCCATCCACCGGTGCAAACCCAATACCTGAAATGTTTCCCGTATAGGGTGAGCCAACGCCCAGTAGAGTAGATCTTACAAAGGCTACTCTCCCCCTAGATGCTCATGCTCATGCAACATTCATTTGCAACATATAAACAATCATTCCTTATAAGGATATGCATTTTAAGTTAGAATGCAACAATACAATGCCATGAAATGAGGTGACACTCACTCATGCACTTCAACCCGAGTCCTCACCGACTCCTACTACACGATGCAATGCCAAAGTGTTTCATTCCATCATTTATGTTCACATCAAATGACATTTTCAAAATTAGGGTCTTTCTTGGGGTTGGTTATTCATGGACTTGCACCAAGGGTCTCCCATACCCGTACACTTTATGGACTCTTACACCAATGGAGTGCACTACCCAAATCACCGGGCCTTGCACCCGAGAGGTCGTCATGCCTCTTCTTGCTAACCCCAACCAAATTTATCATGCAACCGAGCGGCTTAGCTAGATCTTCGACCCAACCTTTCCCAAGCCATACCGTCAATCACCAAGTGTGGTGTTGACATCCACCATGCACACACACCCATGTAATGAGATGCTCCCGTGCATATGCAATGCCATGTCCCATTGCATGAAACATAATGCTCAATATGCCAAGAACAACACATGAACAATTTCAACACATCCATGGTAAATTTATATCCTAAGCATATAAATATCATATTCATCTCAATGTTAACATATCAACACATGCATATATCAACAAGCACATTCAATTATAAATCATATCATATGCATATGATTCCACAAGTTAAACTTAAGCATGTTATTTCAATTCAATCAAAACAACAACTTCCAAATATTCAAGGCATTTCACCAAACACCTTCAAGGCATAATTTATATAACACATAACATGCCTTTAATTTCACTAAGTTACATAATAAATCACATGTAACTTCCATATACCAAAATCAAGCTAGCAATTAGCTTAAGTCATTTCTATGCTCATTTTTCTGTTTCCATAAACATAAACATACATATAAAAGTCTATCCATATGCATAAATATATCAAACCCTTAAACTATCAACATCTAAGGAAAGATTAATCCAAGGTAGGAAGAACCCTACCTCTTGAAGCTTGAAATGAAGACTAGGCTTCAAGAACACACAAAGAACACCAAGAAAAATCCCAAAATCCTTGATTTCTCCAAAGACTCCACTTGAATTTTCGGTGAAATCCCTCGTTCTTGGTACGTACGCGTAGCCCTCGTCGAGGAGATGAACTTTGCCTCTTGGATCGACGGATTCCGACCAACGGAACTTCCGGAATAGGAGCGGGAAGCTTGAAGATTTTTTTTTTCTCTTTGGTCTTGGGCGGCTGACGTTCAGCTGATATTCTGTCCAAAAAGCTGATTTTTTTTGGATATTTATAGGCAAAAATGTGTGGTCCACATCGCACCGCATATTTTCGACTTTCGAGTCTGTTTTTCGTCCCGAAACGATTCATTATACCTCGGATTAAGTTCAAATTAATTTTATTTGAACTTTAACTTAATTTTAAGGAAATTTTATAAAATATATTTATGGGGACGTTCGTGAGGTCATTCGCCAAGCAGTCGCCTCGAACGACGTGCAAAAATCCGACTATCTCAGAATTCGACGAAATTTGACAGGGTGACTGGATTTCGCGATACGAATCCAACGGCGAACTCTGTTTCCTCATCCGAGGTCTAGAGTATGAGTATTTCAAATAAGCATTAGGATGACAAATGACCATTTTACCCTTATTCACAAAAATTCAAATTTACCCGGGTTTCACAAATCATAAATAACATATTCAATAAGTTTGAAAAAATTTTGGAAAATCTCGCTCATTCTAAAATTGAGAAGCCCTACCAATCACAGTAAATCGATGCATAACTGCCAAAAATAAAACGGTGTTATTTTTCAATAAAATTTCATATACATACTCAATTTAACTATATAAAAGTGAATATCAAATTTTTTTACCAAAATCACCCAAAAATTGGGTCAAATAGACCCTAGGGAAAAAACGGATATTTCACACCTCGATTTGATCAGAGTATCGAATTGCGATGAAATTTTACGGAGACCTCTATATGGACATTACGGAACTTTTAAGACCAATCAGAGGTCATTTGAAGCTTGGAAGCACCCACATGCACTGCCGGGTGGCCAATGGTCCCTCTCCTCACTTCATCTTCTTCCTTTGCTACATTGACCAAAATCTTAGGTCCCAAAAATCTGTTTCAAGTACCCCACTTCCCCCTCCTATTTCTCTCACTGCAGTTCACATTTTCTCCTATTTTCTAAACCTACATACTCTCTGTATATCCTTTATCAATCTCCATGGGTTGTATGCTTCAAATTAACCTGTATCCCTATTGAAAACTCGATCAAAGTGAGATCAAAACTCACTTTCAAAAACAAAGCCAGACCTGCAACTCTCGTTTTCACCCCCTAAACTACCTCTAAACCCACTTTTGATGATGGAAATGGTTTCTAGGGTCCAACTTAGCTAGGGACACCCCTCCTTCGAAGCCCAAACATCCAAACCATGGAGATCGAATTCTTCTTGGCCGAAACTTCACCACCACCAGCCACGGTGAACCTCAAAACCACCACCAAATGTCACCCCAACACCCCAAAAAAACAACTCCATAAATCAATTAGACCAAAACACTTTGAATCCACATACCTGTTTCATGAAACCCTGAAACCCGAAATCTTTCAAACCCAAATTCGAGCATCTATAGTACATAAAATGAAATTCTAATGATACCACAAGATTCCTAGCATCCATATTAGTTTAGGAGTATACCTCTTGAGATTCGAAGTAGCTTCTGTAAAACCCAAAAATTCAAAGTGAAGGTTTCTATCTGTAGTTTCTCTCTCTCCCCCAATCCATTTTCTCTTTGTTTTTATCCATTAACCAAGTCACACCCTCCAAGCAGCTCGGTGGAGAGCTTTCAATCTTGGAGGGGTTGCATCCGACACCTAGCCACCATGAGAGGTGCTTGAAGCTTTGAGGGTAGTTTTGTAAATTTTCAATATTGTTGAATTTCAAAAATTAATTCAAATATTTTCTAAAAAATTACAAACATGTTAAATAAATCACTAAAAAAATTTCAATTAAATTTTTAGGACTCAAATCGACCTTCGATTTGATCCGCAAACACTATTGCCGCACCCTTGACTCTCCGGTACGCGCTAACTCTAATTCGCCTGATTATGCTTCCAGACTCATTTCTCTTCACCAATCACATTCCTATACCTAATTAAAACCCTTACCATCTCCAGAATACCTACGCATACACTCTGAAGCTACCGATTCTGGATCCGACTCTCCAAACCCCTAATCATTCACGTACTCGTTTCTTTCCCTATTCTCAATCACCAAACACCAGGTCATTACAGTCTGTGTGGCACTGCAAATGTTTGGTACTAATTTTTCCATAAAATAAAGTAGGGCATAGTGTCCCTAGGGTGAGAGACCCCAAAGGACCCGGGGTATGTTATAGTTCATCTGTGGACTGGGTTTATATCTGTTTGGTTAAGTTGATACTTGTGGCATACCAAGGTCTTCAGGTTAACTATATAGTTTGTTACATTAACTATATATTGTGTTACATGAGAATGGTTTTGCTAAAATACGACATGCATATCATGTTTTCTATTGCATATACCAGAATTGTTTTGTAAGTACAACTATTAGTCTATTTTTATTATCATTTATATATACTGTATTATCTTTCAAAGCCTTGATAATGTTTGAGAAAATTTATCTTATTGTGCATTCCAGTTCATTACTACTTATTGTTTTTCACAGATGGATCGAGAGCCTGGGGATGTCAATGAGTATTAGCATGGAGCTTGATTATCCTCTTCAGTGGTTGTCTTTGAGTGTTAGGTAGGATGTAGGATGTTTGGTATTAGACTGGTGGTTTGTAACCTATATTGTTGAGTTGTTACTACTTATGTTTCAATATGTAAACCAAAAAAACAGGAATGGTCAGGTAGGGTATGTGGGTTAATAATCCACTAGTTGCTATTTTTATGAATTGAGATATGGTTTTATTTAATATCTAATGCTCTGGCCATCTTGTTACTGTCGATTGTTTTATAAATGATTGTGTTTTATATTCTTATGAGTTCTCCAAAAATTTTGAAAAAGATATTCCATAAACTGGCTAGCTTTCTAGATTTTATTATAACTGATGGTGTATGTGACATGAACGAGCAAAGATATGAATTTAATGAGCACTGAGTTATTCAATATGAGCTCCTAGGCTTTTTAAGATTTGGGACCAGGGAGTGGGAGTTAACACACGAAGAGTTTATAGTAGTTCACCAGTTCAGGAGCTCGGCTAATCTACTCTCAATGGAGTCTCTTGCTCCTGGGACTTATATTGATAAGAAAAGAGATTACATAATTCTTGTTTTAGCTACAATGGCTTGTGTGTATTGCTGGGGGTTATCCCCCTTATTTATAGTTGACCCTGAGCTTTGCTTGATCCTTGCTCCTACTTGTAACGATTACTACTATCCCGCAATGGTTGTGGAGAATGTTGGGGCAGTTGCGATTCTTCTGCCTGGATAAGCGACCATTACTATCGGGGTGGTGCTTGGTGGAAGTCAACTTTCTTCTATGCTGCCCTCCTTGAGATGCAATTACAGGAAGCTCGAGGTCTGACCTCGAGCTCCATGGGCATCCAAAGCAAACTGGGCTCCCGATCTAGGAGAGCACGACTCAAATTACCGAGCTCAACCTTAGGCATATTCAAGATATCATCAGTTGCCCCCAGTCCCTGGTTAGGCAGAGTTATAAGAGCTGGGACTGAGTTCTGGCTTGGGTGATCGAGGTTGTCTTGGATCGACCTCGAGATGTGCACGATGGGATATTTTTTGACTGTTATGACGAACGTGCACTCATTTCTTCCTCGTTTCTCGTGCACATCCCTTATCCTACGGCTTCACGTGTCCATTCGTAAGCTAGCCTTAAATACATCATCAGATGAAAACGCCCTCTTCATCATTTCGAACTCTCTTCGCCTTCTCTTTCCAGATTTTTCTCTCTCCCTTTTCCTTCGCGATTTCGTCTTCCCCAATCTACCGGTGATCCAGGTTTTTTGCTGCCAATTTCCCAAAACTCATTTTGAAGATTCTACGAGGTTAGCTTAGTCCATTACTTGGATCCATCTTGGCTCTTTTATTGTTGCTCGACTCCCGCTAGGTACGTCCTTCGCTCTACACCTTTCCTTCTTTTTAAGTTTCCATTCACTCTAGATCCCTCGAATTCGAGGTGGTTGTTTCACTTTTGGACTTTTCGTTTCTGTCACTTTAAGAATCGAGGTCGTTCCTTGTCCTCCCTTCCTCTTTTTTTGGACCCTTATTCTACTGCTAGGATTTTTCTTTTTGGCCGCTGGTGTCTTGACCCTTTGGCCCTCAAGGACTGCTTTACCAGTGTTCCTCCCCTCTATACTTCTTTTAATCTTCCTTTCTCATACCCTGCTATGTCCATCTCTTCTGAAGCCATTGCTTCATCCGTCTCCCTTGCCATGGGCGATAGGTCTCCTGAACTAGAAGAGGATGACCTAGGGGATATGGGTGATGAAATAGATAATTTTCCTGGTGTCGATTCCATTGATGCTGAGGAGGAGGCAGAGGTCCCTATACCGGTGTCCAGTCTTGTTTCGAGATCTAAGAAGTCTCAAAGAGGGAAGTCCAAGATGAGTGAGGTTGGGATTTCTGGTAGTGCTGGGGACACAGAGGTCGCTCCCAGAGCTTCAGACCTCGTGTGTTTTAGCGAGGTTACCCCTCCTTTTCTGGGTGTCCTTTCTACTCGGTTTGGCTTTCCGAAAGGTATGTAGTACTGGACTCAAAATGTGGATATTCGGTATGATACCAAAGTCCCCATGAAGGTTTGTTTCTTCGTTGCTTCATTTGAGAACGATCTTAGATTCCCTTTACACCCCTTTGTTAAGTCTGTTCTTCAACATTTCAACATCTGTCCTACTCAACTTTTCCCCAATTTCTGGGGTCGTTTGGTGGGTCTTCTGGTTTTCTTCAAAAAGAACAAGCTTGGTGTCCCCACGATACCCTTGCTTATGAAATTCTTTAATGTCAAGGTCACCCTTTCTGATGGCCTCCTATATATTTTCAAACGGGTGAAGACTCGAGTTCTAATCTCTGACCTCTCTAGCTCCCGCAAGGGATGAATGAAGTTTTTCTTCTTCGTGTCTGGGAAAGAGTGGGAATTTAACCCCAGGGATGTAGCTGATACACTCCTTATACCTCGAGTTTGGTCTGGCCCTAAAAATTTGGGTAAGTCCTATCTAAGAAGGCCTTGGTCTAGCTTCGTAGCTCAGCGTTCCCTTTTGCTGACCTAGTTTCCTCATTATCGTTTTCAGGTATCGACCGGATCTCAGTGATGAGCACATAATATTGCATATTTGAAGGCCTCATTACATGTATTTTAACTCAACTTTTGTATTTAAGTACTTAGAGTTAGCCAAAGTTGTCAATAATGTTGAATTTTCAATGTTGCAGGTAATTATAGCATAAATGATGGATTTTAGAACCTTGCAACTATGTGTGGATGTGTGGTGAAGATATGGACACATTACATGAGGATTTGGAGGCTTAAAAGTGAAAGAAATCAAGGAGGTATTGGTGTTTGGTAACATAGGCATTAGCACCCACACCATTTTGTAGTAGTACCTCAGTTTTCCTAATTTTTTACCATGATCTGATTCGAATCTGAAAAAGTTCAAAACATGAAAGGTGTAGATCTGGATGTCTTATGTATTGTGTCAAAATTTCAGTTCAATCGGACGGTTGGATCAAAAGTTATGATGATTCTATGAAAACTGGTCCGCAGCAGAAACAGTACCGATAAGGTTCTGCCTCTGGAGTTCGGGGTACCGGTACTGTCTGCTGAACAGCCCAAAACACCTGCAAACCATGCTCCACTTGCTTGGGGGTCCCACCATTGATTCCCCCACTTGTCCCCTAACATCCCTTACACATTTACATGATTCCTACACCCTTGTGGAAGACTTTGAAGGCAATGGCATTAATGGGGATGGGAGAGAAGGGGGCAGCCAGGAGAGTTGCAGGCTAGGCTTGTCTTAGCCTGTGTAATGCATCAACTCAGCCTCCTATGGATGGGAGGCTTATCACACACCTAGGGGGACCCTCATGGACGAAAATACAGAGCTCTCACACTCCATATATTCAGCATTCACAAGCTTTGAAGGGGGTGGCTACCTAAGCTTAGAAAGTCCAAGGAAGAAGATGATGAATAGTAGATAGAAAGCTTATGTTTTTGCATTTTCTTCCATCCTTTCACTTGTAATTTATTGTAAGACTCTTGTAATCTTCATTTAATGTCTTTAATGTCATTTACTTCAAGTACATTTCAAGTTTAATGCTACATTTTAGATTTCACCATTGTTGCTTCCAAGTTTTCTTCATTTCTTGCTTTGAAATGGGTATTGAATATTTTTCTCATTAATTTAAGTTTTCTTGCATTGAGTTAAGTTTTAATCTTTATTTCAATACCATGTCTCTTTACATTATGCATGTCTTCCTTTTATTTATGAGTAGCTAGAATTTAAGTTGGCTAATCCAAGGGAGACCTCCTCTTGGGTGTGCCATTTCAACTCATTTTCTTTCCTCCTCTTAGAGTACGATGGTTCGGTTTGACTGGGTTGAGAGTGGATGCGGTTGTGAGTCTTTGATATCCCGTAGGCCTGGTCACGGGTTATGCTTGGATCCTCACCTCCATTTCATCCCTAGCTTCCCACGAATCAATCGTTCATCTAAGCTCTATTCGAGGAAGGCTTCGAGTTGATTTGGGATTCCCATTGGAATGAACCCTTCGGATTAGCCAACACTTGTTTTATTTCATTTTCATTCACAAACTTCACTCACAAAACTCAAACTAAAAGATTTTTACACTTTTCCATTTTGACAAAATTACCTTCACACACTTGAACTTTCCTTCCCTGAGGAGACGACCTTGGAATACTTTTCCAAGTAAAACACGACATTCAAAAAACTCCTTGCGCTTGGGGAGCACTTTTGTTCACACATATCATTTCCACACATATTTTGTTCACTTCATTCATCCACCATTCCGTTGCCCTATTTCCCACATCATTCCGAGGGAGAGTGACACTCCCTTCACACATACACTATATACACATTGAGGGATGATATTAAGAGGTTAGGAACAACAACGGTTTTGACCAAGCACTCAGCGCTGAGGCTAGGATAGTCTTGTTGAGCTTGGAGAGTTACGAGCCAGAGAAGTATTCTAAGCTTCTCAAGCCTACGGTGCTCACTCAGTTTGGGTTTAGTCCTCCCGAGGTGAGAGTTGAAACTCCCATTCCAATATCTGTAGCTGGTGCCGAAGATCCTGTTGGTAAGATTCTTCTTTCTTCATCTTTAGTTTTTCTTCCTTCTTTTCATTTTTAATGATCTGCTTACTCTGATTTCTTAGGTTCCAGCTCGATGGCTCTAGATGCTGATACTGTGAGGGCCAAGGGGGCCAAATTTAGGAAAGGCAGAATTGGGGGAAAACGCAAGGCCGAGGTAGGATCTGGGGAAGACCCAGGTTCTGTTCAAAAAACACCAAGAGTGAGCTCGTCCTCTGCTCCACCTTCTCAAACGATATCTTCACCTCCACCGGCTCCTCAAAATACCTCTCCGTTGATGAAGTCTGTAGTGGTCCCCACTTCCCAAGGGATCCCTATTCCCCAGATGACTCCAGCGGTATCTCTTCTTTCCTCCGTGGGGGCCCTCTGGACCAGCTGGGGTCTCATCTTTCCCTTCATCGACAGAGGTTGCTGGGGCCCTCAAGGCCATATCTCCTCTCCTGCGAGAATCTTTTCCCTCCCGATTTTTTGAGAAGGTTCCTCGTTTGCCCATAGAGGGCTCGTCAGGAAAGGTAATAAAAGGTAATAAATGGAAAGGGTTCGCTTAGCAGGAACATGAACTTTGCTGTCGAGGCCATTGCGTCTGTTATCCCTGAGTCTGAAATCCAGGAAGTTTCGACGGTGCCTTTGTCCACCTCTGCCACCACTGCTTTGTATGGAGCAACTTCGGTAAGCTCTGAGTTTTCTAAACTCTATTTTTACTGAGTAGATAGCTTTTTCTGACCTAAACTTTTCTTTTGCTTTTCTTAGCTGGCCATTCATGTGAGTGCCTTGGTTAGTAGAGTTCGAGCTCTGGAGGGTGCTGCCGAGGCGTCCCAAAAATCCTCGAAAGCCTTCAAGTTAAGGTTGCCGATCTGGCCTTCACCAACGAGGACCTAAAAGCTCAGGTACATAACCTAAAGGCTCAGGTCATGAGGTTGAGCTTAGCGAACAAGGGCTTAGAGATCGAAGCTAGAAAGGCCAATGACGAGCTCAACCTTAATGCTAACAACTTGCTTCAAGCGCGAAAGGATGCCTTCGCAGCTCTTGATTCTCTCCAATCCATGAAGAGAGAGTATGACATGCTAGCTGAGGTTAATGATGTGCTGTTGAAGGAGATTAAGGCAGAGAGAGCCAATGTTCGAATGAAGGATACCTAGATAACAACGCTTTAAGACGAGTCTGCTACAAACTAGGCAGCGAGATACTTTGCCTTCCAAGATCAGGCCATGGACAAATATCCCAAACAGGACTTCAACTTTGATCCTCCTCTAGACAAAGAGAAGGAAGGTTCAGCTGTAGACAAATAGGTTGGGGTCGAGGTTTCTACTTCTAGTGTTGTTCCTGGGGCCGAAGCTTCTGTTGTTATTCCTGCTGAGACTGGCGTTGAGGCTTCTGAGCTTATTCTAGCTGAGGTGACTATTTTAGCAGAGGTGAGAATTTCTAAGATTACTCTGCCCCCAGCTGAAGTGGAAGTCCCTGCTCATGTTCTTTCTAAGGCTCTTTCTGATTCATCTTTTCTTCCTCCAGATGTGTCTGATCTTTCTCCTGCTTCATCTGGTCTTCCTCTTGCACTGCCAGAGGGAGTGACTATGCCCGAGATGCCCCAAACTGAGGTAATCAGAGATCCTGTTGTGGACCCCTAGGGCTTTTTATTCTTTAAAACTTCTCGTCTTTGTACTTGACTTTTGTAATTGTTTTTGAGGGAATGAAAAGACTTTTATCTTGTATTTTGTTCTGTTTCCCATTTGCCCCTTTGCTTCAAGGAGAACTTTGTTCTTCTGGAAGCAATTTTATTTTTGTCAAGTATGAGGTATATTTCCAAGCTGAGGAGCATATCTAAGAAACTTAGCTTTTTGAAGAACTCATTGTAGTTGGGTGAGCTGAAGAGCTCTTCGTTGTTTTTATAAGTTAAAGAGCTCATCTTAGTTTTTATGAGCTAAAGAGCTCATCATTAGTTTTATAAGCTGAAGAGCTCATCGTTGTTTTATGAGCTGAAGAGTTCATCATTGTTTTATGAGCTGAAGAACTCATCTTTAGTTTTATGAGCTGAAGAGCTCATCGTTATTTTATGAGCTGAAAAGCTCATCTTTAGTTTTATGAGTTGAAGAGCTCATCTTTAGTTTTATGAGCTGGAGAGCTCATCTTAGTTTTATGAGCTGAAGAGCTCATTGTTGTTTTATGAGCTAAAGAGCTCATCATGCGTTAGTAGGAGAATGACAACTGAACTGGAACTTCTCTTTTATTGTAATGAAGTTTTTAAAATAGTATAGTTCTTTGCTATTGGAAGAACTTCTTCAAATGCTCAGCATTCTAGGAATGAGGTAAAACTCTCCCTTCCACAGTTCGTAGCTCGTAATTTCCTGATCTGATTATTCTGGATATGATGTACGGACCTTCCTAATTGGGCCCTAGATTCCCATGAGCAGGGTTTTTCCCTGCTGGAAGGAGTTTCTTGAGGATCAGATCTCCTACTGTGAAACTCTTGTGTTTGACTTTCCTGTTGTAGAATCAAGTTATTTTCCTCTGATAATCACGGATGTGCTGTAAGGCCCTATCCCTCTTTTCATCTAGGAGGTCGAGATTAACCAGGAGTGATTCGTTGTTTAGTTCGGGGTCGGTGAGCTCTGTTCTTAGGGATGGGATGCCTATTTCCACAGGGGCTACTGCTTCAGTTCCATAAGCCAAGGCGAAGGGTGTTTCTTGAGTTACCGGCCTAGTTGTAGTTTTGTAAGCCCATAGCACTTCTGGAAAATGTTCCACCCATCGCCCTTTTAAGGCTTCGAGTTTGGTCTTCAGAGCTGCTTTTATAGTCCGGATAGTTACTTATACTTGTCCATTCGACTGGGGATGAGCTGGTGCAAATAAGTAGTTTTTTGTGCCTAGCTCGGCAAAAAATCCCTTGAATTTTGAGTTGTCAAACTGTTTTTCATTATCTGAGACTAATGCCCTTGGGATTCCAAACCTGCAGATTATGGACTTCCAAGTGAAACTCTAAATTTTCTGCTCTGTGATCTTCGCAAGAGGTTCCACCTCAACCCACTTGGTGAAGTAATCTACCCCTATTAAGGCAAATTTACACTGTCCCGTGCTTGTTGGAAGAGGGCCGAGTATGTCTAGTCCCCATTACTGGAACGGCCATGGGCTAATCACCGAGGTGAGGAGCTCTGGTGGGCAGTGTGTAACATTGGCATGTACTTGACAGGTTTTGCATCTCTTGACCAGCTCTACTTCGTCCCTGAGCATGGTGGGCCAGAAATACCCCTGCCTTAGGGCTTTGCAAGCCAGAGCTTGAGCTCCTATGTGATTGCCGCAAATGCCTTCATGGATTTCCCTTATAATGTAATTGGTTTCCTCGTCTCCTACACACTTCAGGAGTGGTGCCGAGAAGCCTCGTTTGTACATATTTCCTTGGAGGATGGTGAATCTGGATGACCTGGCCCTTTGCTTTGATGCTTCTTTCGAATCTGCTGGTAAAGTTCCATTCTGAAGGTACTCCCTGATTGGATCAATCTAGGTTGGTTGGATCTGCACAAACAATACCTCCTCGACCTCGGGACTTAGTGACGGTTCTGCTATGTGTTCAGCTGGGATGAGCCTATCTAGGCTTTCCTGGGAAGTAGTGTCCAGCTTGGTTAAGGCATCGACTCGGGAATTTTCAGCCCTAGGGACATGTACGACCTTAACCTACACAAATTTTTTCATCAAATCTTATACCTTTTTCAGATATAGAGTCATTCTTTACCCCTTGGCCTTGTATGCTTCCTCGATCTGCTTCACTAACAACTGGGAGTTGCTATGAATCACAAGTTGCTCTGCTTCCATAGAATGAGCCAAGTTGAGCCCAACAATCACGACCTCGTATTCAGCTTCGTTATTTGAAGCTTTGAAATTAAATCTGAGGGCGTACTCTATATCTATCCCATCTAGGGAGGTCAAGATCAGTCCAACACCGTTACCTTAGGCGTTGGCGACATCGTCTACCGAAAGCTTCCACGTCGGGAGGTCGGGTACCAGTTGGGTTGCCTCTAGGGATGATTCTTGACCTAGCGTGAATTCTCCAATAAAATTTGCCAATATTTTTCCTTTGATCGCGATTCTAGGTTTGTACCTGATGTTGAACTCGCTGAGCTCTATTGTCCACTTGACCAGCTTTCTTGACGATTCTGGCTTGTGCAAGACCTACTTCATTGACTGATCTGTGGGGATTTTTATTGTGTGGGCCTGGAAATAAGGCCTGAATCTCCTTGCAGCTGTTACCAGAGCTAAGACTAACTTTTCCATCTTCGAATATCTCTCCTCTGCCCCCCTCAGAACTCTGCTGCAATTGTAGACTGGTTGCTGAGCTCTGTCTCGCACCCTGACCAATGCTGCGCTAGTTGAAAAATCTGAGATAGCTAGGTATAGGGTAAACACCTCTCCCTCTCTGGGGCTCTCAAGGATCGGAGGCGAACTGAGGTAATCCTTGAGGGATTTGAATGCCTCCTTGCACTGTGCATCCCACTGGAACGCTTTTTTCAAGACTTGGAAGAAGGGTTGGCACTTGTCGCTTGACCTGGAGACAAAGCGACTTAAGGCTACTATCCTCCCCGTTAGACGTTGAACCTCTTTCTTGTTTGAGGGTGGTTGCATGTCTATTACAACTCTGACCTTCTCTAGATTAGCCTCTATTCCTCGGCTATTGACTATAAAACCCAAGAATTTTCCAGCGGAGACCCCAAAGGCGCATTTTTCTGGGTTGAGCTTCATCTGGTACTTCTTAAGGATTTGAAAAGATTCTTCAAGGTGTCTGATATGGAGCTCAGCTTTCAATAACTTCACTAGCATGTCATCGATGTACACCTCCATTGATGTCCCGATCTATTTCTAGAACATACGATTTACCAAACGTTGGTAAATGGCTCCAGCGTTCTTCAGCCCGAATGGCATAACCTGGTAGCAATAAGTCCCTTGCTCAATTAAGAAGGATGTCTTCTCTTGGTCGCTGGGATCCATCCTGATCTGGTTGTATCCTGAAAAAGTATCAATGAAACTGAGCAGTTCATGCCCTGCTGTGGCATCCACGATCAAGTCAATTCGAGGTAAGGGGAAGTTGTCATTTGGGCAGACTCGATTTAGGTCAGTGAAGTCGATGCAGAGACGTCACTTGTCGTTGGTTTTCTTTACAAGGACTACATTGGCCAACCAGGTTGGATAATCTATCTCCCTGATGGCCTTGCCATGGAGGAGCTTGGAGACCTCCCCGTTTATTGCTTTCTGACGTTATGGGACAAAACTTCTTCGTCTCTACTTGATGGGCTTGAAGGTTGGATTCACGTTGCGCTTGTGCGTGATGACTAAGGGATCAATCCCTTGCATATCTTCCCGCTTCCATGCGAATACCTCCATATTCTTTTTAAGAAATTGAATAAGGAGGTCTTTAACCTCTTTGAGCAGCTTTGATCCCATGTACACCAAATGTTCTGGTTCTTCGTCGAGTTGGACAGGCTCCAGCTCTTCTGAAGATGTGGGTCTTGTCTCTAGCTCATCTCTCATGTCGAGCTCATCCAGCTGTATAGTCTCGACCTCTCCCTTCTTCATAGACATTATGTAGCACTCTCGCGCCACTCATTGATCTCCTCGGACCACTCCAATGCCATTCTCAGTAGGAAACTTCATTACGAGGTGGTAGGCAGAAGGAATGGCCCTCATGGCGTTAAGGGAAGGTCTTCCTAGCAAGACGTTGTATGTTGATGGAGCATCGACCACCAAGAATTTCACAGTGGTGGTTGACTGGCAGAGAGGGTCTCCCATTATGAGGACGAGCTGAATTGAGCCCAGTGGGAGCACCCTTTTCTCCAGAGAATCCAAGCAGATGAGTCTTTACTGGTTTGAGCTTGTCTCTACGAATGTTCATCTTGTCAAAGACGGATGCAAAGATGATATCGATAGAGCTCCCGTTATCAATTAGAACTCAGTGGACGGTTATATTGGTGATGATAAACCTTACCACCAAGGGATCATCGTGAGGATGCTGGCAGCCCTCCAGATCTATATCCAAGAATGTTATGTCCATGCTCAGCCGAGGTGCTTTGGATACAGCCTGTACCTCCAATACGTCTTCGGCTCGGTCTTTGCACATATGGGCCTTCCTAGCTGAGCTGGTTTCTCCACCTACAGCAAACCCTCTGGATATCACCATAATTTCTCCCAAGGGCTGTTGGTGTTGTGCAGGAACTTGCTGCTGAGGTGCTGGGAGTGGGTGAGCTCAATTTTGATTATCTTGCGCTACGAAGCGGCGTAGTTGCCCCCTCTGGATGAGGAACTCGATCTCCTTCTTCAGCTGGATGCAGTCATCGGTGTGATGACCATGGTCCCAGTGATATTCGCAGTGTTTCATAATATCCCGTTTTGCGGGTCAACTTTCATCTGAGGTGGCCATCTCAGGAATTTTTCATGTTGCACCTCATAGAGGACTTGGGACACCGTGGCATTGAGGGGGGGGCTGAGCTGCCTTGGGTCATACCTTGGCTGTAATTCCCGAGGTGGGGGACCCAAACGATCTCTAACGTCTCCTCTTCTTTTTAGGGAGTGATTTATGTCTCTTCGTGGAGACCTTTCTCGACTCCTTTCCTTCTTCGGACTTCGGTCTTTTTTTTTCTACTTTTCCTTGTGGGTTCCCGAGCTTCCGGCCTTAGAGAAGAGAGCCTCCTCACCATTGATGTACTTCTCTGCCTTGGCAAGGACCTCAGCCATGCTGCCTTGTGAGTTTTTGGAGATAGAGAACATTAAGTCTTTGGACTGAACTCCTAGCCCGACGATGAATGCGGTGAGGGCAAACTTCTCGTCAGGGACATCTACTTTCAGAGATTCTGAGTTGAATCTTTGAACGTAGCTTCGCAGCATCTCATTTGGCCCCTATTTCACATTTAATAAGTGGTAGCTCGACTTTCGGTAGGTCCGACCTCCAATGAAATGTGACACGAACGACATCGAGAGTTCTTTGAAAGAAGAAATAGAGGTTGGGGTCAACCTGCTAAACTAGACCAAGGCTGAGCCTTTTAGAGTGATAGCAAAAGCTCGGCATCGCACTGGATCTTGATAACCATGCAGCTCCATCTGGTTCTTGTAAGTGTTGAGATGGTTCATGGGATCACTTGTCCCATAAAAGGCTTCTATCTGCGGCATTCTGAACTTTGGTGGGAGAGGAAAATGCAATACTTGTGGAGTAAAGGGAGACTCTGTCTGCTGGACTAAGGTGTCCATGGACATAGGGGTTTTTCCCCTCACAGCTTCCTTCATGCGGCTGAGCTCTTGTTGGATCTTTTTGAAGTGTTGTTCCTAGAACTGCTCCTTCCTTTTTCTGCTGGAATGGGGGATTTTCATTCTTATGAGTTCCCCTGTTTTGGCTATGACCTCCTCGTTGTATTCGTTCCTCTGAACTCGGCGATGGGCATTGCCCACTGTCTGGCTATGCTCGTCCCCCTTAGTGATGTCCCTCAAGGGGTTGAGGTGTTGGCGTTCCCCCTGTAAAGGATCATCCTAGGCTGGTTGTGCCCTCGGGGGACGTTGGACGAGATTTAGTAACTCCTCATTCTACTAGAGGAGGCGTTGATTGGCTAAACGAAAGACTTCAAGCTCATTATTCGGAGGAGGATCTACCGTGGGTGGGTCAACCTTTAGATTAGGCAGGAAATCACGAGGATTTTTATGTTGTCTTCCGGGGGCAGCTTCTTGTTGGTTTTGTAATCAAAGGGGATTCATCTGACTTCTGCTCATGTTGCGCGTGGAAACCATCAATTACTAAAGAAGATCAATAGAATTTTAACAGGAACAGTCGTTCCCACAGACGGCGCCAACTGATGGTGTATGTGACACGAACGAGCAGAGATATGAATTTGATGAGCACTGAGTTATTCAATCTGAGCTCCTAGGCTCTTTAAGATTTGGGACCGGGAGTGGGAGTGGGAGTTAACACACGAAGAGTTTATAGTGGTTCACCAGCTCGGGAGCTTGGTTAATCTACTCTCAAGAGAGTCTCTTGCTCCTGGGACTTATATTGATAAGAAAAGAGATTACAGAATTCTTGTTTTAGCTACAATAGCTTGTGTGTATTGCTGGGGGTTATGCCCCTTATTTATAGTTGACCCTAAGCTTTACTTGATCCTTGGGTGTGATCCTTGCTCCTCCTTGTAGCGGTTGCTACTATCCCGCAATGGTTGTGAAGAGTGTTGGGGCAGTTCCGATTCTTCTGCCTGGATAAGTGATCGTTACTATCGATGTGGTGCTTGGTGGAAGCCAGTTGTCTTCTATGCTGCCCTCTTTGAGATGCAGCTATAGGGAGCTTGAGGTCTGACCTCGAGCTCCATGGGCATCCAAAGCGAAATGGACTCCCGATCTAGGAGAGCTCGACTCAAATTACTGAGCTCAACCTTAGGCATATTTAAGGTATCATCAATAACAATCTCTTAAGAAAACCTAGAGTAACTTAAGTATGAACATTATGGTTTTAAACTCTCGTTTCTCGTTGTATGAAAAATAGGGCGTGACAATAGCACTTAACATTCAAAAAAAGGACATAAGTTTGATAACTAAATATTTTTCCTTTGAAGTCATATACCACCTACATAACAAAGAAATGAATACAACAACAAAACATTTAAAGGGAAGTTCGACTGTTGGGTCAATTTTATTTGAAACTACTACTGGTAATTTATAACTCATCGTCCCAAGAACAAATAAATGGTAAGATGTACAAATTCCTACAATATGGAAATTACGAGAAGTTGCCCAACCACAAAGAACTAAAATTTTAGATTTAAAATAAATTATAGAACAGCCAGGGGAGTGAAGAATTAAGAATTTTTGAAAATCACAATGCTAAAATAAAAGTAATAGATCTTAAGTCCGGTAGTCGCCCTCAAATTCCTGTTAGAAATTCATCCTATTCAATTCCTTAATGTGTATCTTTTTCTCAGACCCCTACTGATGAGCGCATAATATTGCATATTTGAAGGGCTCATTACATGCATTATAACTCAACTTTTGCATTTAAATACTTAGTGTTAGCCAAAATTGTCAATAATGTTGATATTTTGATGTTGCATGTTTTTATACCTTAAATCATGTATTTTATAACCTTGCAACTATGATGGATGTGTGGTGAAGGCATAGACACAATACATGAAGAATTGGAGGCTTAAAAGTGAAGAAATCAATAAGGCATTGGTGCTTGGGAACAAGGACATCAGCAGCCACATCATTTGGAACACTGCCTTAGTTTTCCTCCATTTTGGCCATGATCTACTCATTATCAGGAAAATTTCAAAACATGAAAGTTGTAGATCTGGATGTCTTCTATATTGTGTCCAAATTTCAGCTCAATCGGATGGTTGGATCAAAAGTTATGCGAATTCTACGACAACTGGTCCAGAGCAGACAACTACCGGAAAGACCTACCGGTAGTTAGCACTCCAGTAGCAAATGACTACCGGTAGTTATCACTCCAGTAGCCAATAACTACCGGTAGTCACTACCGGTAGGTCGTCCATAAGTGCCCAGAACGACTTCTTTCTTGCTCCACTTGCTTGGGGGTCCCACCTATACTTCTCCCACGCCTAGCCCAACATTTCCTTACACATTTACAGGCATCTCTTACACATTTTGAAGACTTTTGAGGCTTGGCATTGAATGAAAGAGAGAGGGAAGTGGGCTGCCAGGGGAGTTGCAGGCTAGCCTGCCAATGCTTTCAACTCAGCCCCCTATGATGGGAGGTCTGCACACAGCTAAGGGGGAGCCTCATGCACGAAATTGGAAGTCTCCCACACACCATTATATTCAGCATTACACACACATTGTATTAGTGAGTTGGCTACCTAAGCTTAGGAGTAGATGTAGAAAGCTCCAAGGTTGAAGATGATGAATAGTAATTTCGTTTTTGCATTTTCTTCATCCATGTCATTGCTGTAAGCTACATTCCTCTTGTAATCTTCATTTCTTACATTGTAATCTCCTTTATTTCAAGTATATTGCAAGTTAATTACATGTTCTTCATTTCACCATTTATGCTTTCAAGTTCTTCATTTTTAGCTTAAAATGGGTATTGAATGTTTTTGTTCATAGCTTTAGATTTCTTGCTTCAAGTTTAGTTTCTTGCTTTAAAGCTTCATTTCTATACAATGTCTTTCATTTACATTATGCTTGTCTTTCCTTTATGCATTTTTAATATGAGTAGCTAGGATTTAAGTTGGTTAATCCAAGGGAAAATTCCTCTTGGGAATACCATTTTCAACTCTTCTTCATTCCTCCCTTTAGAGTCAAATGGTTCGGTTTGACGGGGTTGAGAGTGGATGAGTTGGTGAGCCTTTGATATTCCGTAGGCCTAGTCACGGTTTATGCTTAGATACTCACCAATCTCGTCCCTAGCTTCCCCCGAATCAATCGTTCATTCATGCTCAATCGGAGGAAGGCTTTGAGTTGATTTGGTATTCCCATTGGAATGAACCCTTTGGATTAACCAACACTTGCTTTATTTGCATTTTCATTTACAAACCAAACACAAAACTCAAACAAAAGATTTTACATTTTCTCTTTTGTTCACCAAAATCACTTTCACACAACTCTCTTTCCTTCCCTGAGGAGACGACCTTGGAATACCACCAAGTAAAACACCGACACACGAAAGACTCCTTGCGATTGGGGAGCATTTTTGTGCATACACCGCATTTCATTTTCATCACATTTTGTTCATTCCACAATTCCATCCACCACCATTCCGTTGTTGCCTAATCTTTTGCATCATTCCGAGGGAGAGTGCATCATCCGGAGGGAGAGTGACACTCCCCCATTCCTATAAGCCATACACACATTGAGGGTGAGGGTGATGTTTAGAGGTTAGGAAACAACAACGTTTTCCAATCAATCATTTTGGCGCCGTTGCCGGGGAAGGTAAAGGGTCGAGTTCGAGGTGATTTTGGGACGGCATAAGGTAAGTCTTGTGATTTTCATCACGGGCCAAGGTATGTCGTCTCATTTGTAAATATTTTGTTTTAATTTGTGTTTTATGTAATGTCTTATAATTATTATGAAAATGTATCAAATGCCCCTTATTATGAAAATGTGTGTGAGATTTGTGATGACTATGGACTCATCTCTTGTATGTGCCAAATAAATTATCCGGTTCAAGACCTTGAATGCGAAAGTTCAAATTCAGAGTTGGACTACCTAAATTTTTACCGCAACCATTATGATTCACCGAGTTATTCGAGTTATGGTTGGGAGAATGAACCGTATAATTTTTCATCCAATCTCACACCACCAAATGAATTCTCCCACTATCCAACATATGGGAACTCAACCGAAGTAGAATTGGAAAATGTTTGGTGTGATTTTATGCAATCCCAAATGGAATGCAATGCCCAAATGGAATGCATTGCCCAACAACTTAATGCATTGACTAATGCTACAATTGTTATGCATGAAGAACAACACCTTGAGCATAGTCAATGTATTGAGGATGACCCCCCCAATGAAATGCATATGGATGTTGAATCTCCCACCACTATAGATTGTGAAACATTTGATGAAGTTATTATCTTGTATGAGGCTAATGAGCCCAAGGACATTTTGCCATCTATGAGTGGTGTTGAGATTCACATTTCTCAACTTGGGGAGGGCATTGCAATGGAGTTAAGTTTTGAGACTCTTAAAGAAAAATTGAATACTCCACCTTTTGTATTGCATAAACTTGCCTATATCTTGGTTTGGTTGAGATTTTTGACTTCTTTTCCTTTGTATTGTTGGCTAGATTGGTTAGCAAGGGCATTTATACAACAAAAAAATTTTAAAATCAAAAAAATCCATGGGCGTAGGGTCATATCCGAATTGAAGCCGGATTGACATGAGCCCTTGTTGTTTTGTTTCCATGTACATAGTAGTTATATCTCTTTTATTGTTATATTTTTATTTTTCATGTCATTGTAGTATAATGGTGAGTATCATTGTAGTTTAGATTTTAACATGAAGCAAGTTTCAGCGGGAGTAGTTTGGCAGACAAAGCAGAACAGTACCGGTACCCAGTACCGGCACTAAAAACCTACTGGAATCTGAGTACCGGTACCCAGTACCGGTACTGTTTGCCTAACAGACCCAATCTCTGCAATGCTACTCCACCTGCTTTGAGGGCATCACCAGCATTCCTCCCCCATGTTCTAGTCTAAGTTGGGGGGTGTAAATGAGCTTTGTGTGTTTCATTTTCTCTTTTATGTTTATATATAAAAAAAAAAAAAGGGGGGGTATCTCATTTTCCATTTTACCTTCATTGTTTTCATTGCATGATTCCTTGTGCATTGAGGACAATGCATAGTTCAAGTTGGGAGGTGAGGTGCACCATTTACATGTTCCACCACTTTTTGTATAGAATAAGTTGAAAATGTGAAAATTTTAAAATTTTTTGACCATTTTTGTGAAAAGTATTCAATATTGAACTATATTCCTCTATCCTAATTGTTATGGGATTTGTGAATTGCTTGATCTTCATTTTTAACTTTGAATACATGAGCACATTATAGAAGTTTATCCTATGTTTGAGTATCACATATGTGTTTTCTTTCAAACTCAACCATTGTGTGCCTTGAATGTGTAATTTGGACAATTTACGGATTGAGTTCACATTTGAGTGCTTGACATGAATAGTGGAGATGAGTAAGTACCCGTGTGAGCTTTAGTGCCAATTCTTGTTTGGAGGGAACTTACATTTACTCAAGGAACAATTTTTCAAATTCCACATTTGTTCAATAATCTCATTATGCTTTTTTTGGTTAGGTGTATTTGGGTAGTTGATTGACTTTGTCTTGATTGTACAATGCTCCCATATGCTTATCTAGAGATGATCTTAGGCCATTTTTGAATGCTTTGAGCCTAAGTCTTTTTCTTGTGAAATTTATCCCTAGTGCCATGATTGAGCCTTAATTGAATTCATTTCTATGCCACACATTGAACCAAGCCAAAGAAAATAAGAAATACCTACCTTACCTTGGTTGTTCCTAAAACAAAAATGAGTGATTGCAAAAGAAGGAAGTATGGTGTGGAAACTCAAGCAAAAAGGGGTGAATGATGTTGGAACGCATAGAGTTCAATGAAAGAAAAAAAAAATGATAATCCAAGAAAAGGAAGAAAAGGGGTGAGAAGAAGAAAAGAAAGAGAAAAAGAAAAGGGAAAAATGTAAAGGAAAAGAAAGAAAAGAAACAAAGGATGTGGTGATGGTGTGAAAATCAAAATCCCATAAAAGGGAAGTGTTTTTCTAAGATTAATGTCTCTCACTCGGAACAACCCTCTTTGTTATCCTATATCCTTCGTTTCCCTTACCACAACATCACCCCAAGGCCCCATTATAACCCATGAAAGTCCTAAAAGATCTAGAGAAGCATGGGGGATGCATACTTTCAAAGAAAAAGAGAAGTTAATTTTACTATCTAATGCCCTAGCATTCCTTTCATGAGATTATGTCAAGGTTGTTTCATTTGTATACATGTGCTTCATTTTTGGATTATATGTGAGCATTTTGGTTTGTGAATAAGATTCTATCTCACATATACACATGGAGTGCATGCTAGGATAATCATTGAGTTATTCATTTTTGAGAGAAACCCTTGGTGAGTTTTTGCATCAAAGCTTAATTTGGATAGCCACGTGAATGTGAATTCCGTTGTGTAAATGCTTCAATTACATGTTCAGTTCACACACACACGAGTTTTGAAAGGAAATGTATAGGTGAATACTCTAGAATAGCATTTAAAGCTATAATGTGTTGCATGTGTTTTTAGTTAGGATGTTTTGAACATAGTTTTTTTATTGAAATCCCATCGCTAGTTAAGATAGGGGAATATACTTTAAATATTGGATATTAGCAAGAAGTTTGTAGGTACCTTCACTGGAAACCTTCACGAGACAAAACTCATCCACTAGGGATCACCTAGGGGTTTAAAGGCTTGTTGCATGTGCTAAATGCAATTGCGGAATTAGTATAGGTTTATTTTTGTTTGCTTGCTTTTACATTTTGTTTACTAGGGACTAGCAAAGCTTAAGTTGGGGGGTGTGATGAGCGCATAATATTGCATATTTGAAGGGCTCATTACATGCATTATAACTCAACTTTTGCATTTAAATACTTAGTGTTAGCCAAAATTGTCAATAATGTTGATATTTTGATGTTGCATGTTTTTATACCTTAAATCATGTATTTTATAACCTTGCAACTATGATGGATGTGTGGTGAAGGCATAGACACAATACATGAAGAATTGGAGGCTTAAAAGTGAAGAAATCAATAAGGCATTGGTGCTTGGGAACAAGGGCATCAGCAGCCACATCATTTGGAAGCACTGCCTTAGTTTTCCTCCATTTTTGCCATGATCTACTCATTATCAGGAAAATTTCAAAACATGAAAGTTGTAGATCTGGATGTCTTCTATATTGTGTCCAAATTTCAGCTCAATCGGATGGTTGGATCAAAAGTGATGCGAATTCTACGACAACTGGTCCAGAGCAGACAACTACCGGAAAGACCTACCGGTAGTTAGCACTCCAGTAGCAAATGACTACCGGTAGTTATCACTCCAGTAGCCAATAACTACCGGTAGTCACTACCGGTAGGTCGTCCATAAGTGCCCAGAACGACTTCTTTCTTGCTCCACTTGCTTGGGGGTCCCACCTATACTTCTCCCACGCCTAGCCCAACATTTCCTTACACATTTACAGGCATCTCTTACACATTTTGAAGACTTTTGAGGCTTGGCATTGAATGAAAGAGAGAGGGAAATGGGCTGCCAGGGGAGTTGCAGGCTAGCCTGCCAATGCTTTCAACTCAGCCCCCTATGATGGGAGGTCTGCACACAGCTAAGGGGGAGCCTCATGCACGAAATTGGAAGTCTCCCACACACCATTATATTCAGCATTACACACACATTGTATTAGTGAGTTGGCTACCTAAGCTTAGGAGTAGATGTAGAAAGCTCCAAGGTTGAAGATGATGAATAGTAATTTCGTTTTTGCATTTTCTTCATCCATGTCATTGCTGTAAGCTACATTCCTCTTGTAATCTTCATTTCTTACATTGTAATCTCCTTTATTTCAAGTATATTGCAAGTTAATTACATGTTCTTCATTTCACCATTTATGCTTTCAAGTTCTTCATTTTTAGCTTAAAATGGGTATTGAATGTTTTTGTTCATAGCTTTAGATTTCTTGCTTCAAGTTTAGTTTCTTGCTTTAAAGCTTCATTTCTATACAATGTCTTTCATTTACATTATGCTTGTCTTTCCTTTATGCATTTTTAATATGAGTAGCTAGGATTTAAGTTGGTTAATCCAAGGGAAAATTCCTCTTGGGAATACCATTTTCAACTCTTCTTCATTCCTCCCTTTAGAGTCAAATGGTTCGGTTTGACGGGGTTGAGAGTGGATGAGTTGGTGAGCCTTTGATATTCCGTAGGCCTAGTCACGGTTTATGCTTAGATACTCACCAATCTCGTCCCTAGCTTCCCCCGAATCAATCGTTCATTCATGCTCAATCGGAGGAAGGCTTTGAGTTGATTTGGTATTCCCATTGGAATGAACCCTTTGGATTAACCAACACTTGCTTTATTTGCATTTTCATTTACAAACCAAACACAAAACTCAAACAAAAGATTTTACATTTTCTCTTTTGTTCACCAAAATCACTTTCACACAACTCTCTTTCCTTCCCTGAGGAGACGACCTTGGAATACCACCAAGTAAAACACCGACACACGAAAGACTCCTTGCGATTGGGGAGCATTTTTGTGCATACACCGCATTTCATTTTCATCACATTTTGTTCATTCCACAATTCCATCCACCACCATTCCGTTGTTGCCTAATCTTTTGCATCATTCCGAGGGAGAGTGCATCATCCGGAGGGAGAGTGACACTCCCCCATTCCTATAAGCCATACACACATTGAGGGTGAGGGTGATGTTTAGAGGTTAGGAAACAACAACGTTTTCCAATCAATCATTTTCGCGCCGTCAGAAGAGCTGGAGAACATCCAACTGGATGAACTCGACATGAGGGATGAGCTGGAAACAAGACCAATGCCCTCAGAAGAGCTGGAGCCAATTCAGCTGGACAAGAAACCAGAACACCTCGTTTATATAGGGTCCAAGCTGAGCAGAGAAGTCAAAAACCTCCTCATCCAGTTCTTGAAGGAAAATATAGGAGTGTTTGCATGGAAACAAGAAGATATGGAAGGTATCGACCCCTCGATCATTACGCACAAGCTCAGCGTGAATCCTACCTGCAAACATATCAAACAGAAGCGGAGAAGTTTCGCCCCAGAACGCCAAAAAGCAATCAGCGAAGAGGTCGGAAAACTCCTCCACGCAAAGGCCATCAGGGAGGTTGACTACCCCACCTGGCTAGCAAATGTGGTTCTTGTCAAAAAAATCAATGGTAAGTGGCGACTGTGCATCGACTTCACTGACCTCAACCGAGCATGCCCCAAGGACAACTTTCCCTTACCTCGGATCGACTTAATAGTGGACGCCACAGCCGGACATGAACTCCTTAGCTTCATGGACGCCTTCTCAGGTTATAACCAGATCAGGATGGATCCCAGCGACCGAGAGAAGATCTCATTTGTGACTGAACAGGGAACATACTGTTATCAGGTCATGCCTTTTGGATTGAAAAACGCTGGAGCCACTTACCAAAGTTTGGTGAATAGGATGTTCCAAAAGCAGATAGGTGCGTCCATGGAAGTTTACATCGACGACATGTTAGTAAAGTCACTGAAGGCAGAGCTCCACATCGAACACCTAGCTGAATCATTCCAGATCCTAAAGGAATACAAGATGAAGCTCAACCCTGCGAAGTGTGCATTCGGGGTCTCGGCAGGAAAGTTTCTTGGTTTTATAGTTAGCAGCTGAGGAATTGAAGCTAACCGAGAAAAGGTTAGGGCGGTGTTAGATATGCAATCACCATCCAACACAAGGGAGGTACAACGCCTGATAGGTAGAATAACTGCCTTGAGCCGTTTTGTGTCCAGGTCAAGCGATAAGTGCCAATCATTCTTTCAAGTCTTGAAGAAGGCATTCCAGTGGGATGCCAAGTGCGAAGAAGCATTCAAAGGCTTAAAAAATTACATGAGCTCCCCCCCTGTTTTGGTAAGCCCTTTAGAAGGGGAAGTCCTTACCCTCTACCTGGCAGTTTCAGATTTTTCAACAAGCGCAGCGCTGGTTAGGGAGCGAGACAGAGCTCAGCAACCAGTCTACTACTGCAGCAGAGCTCTGAGGGGGGCAGAGGAGAGATATCCAAAGATGGAGAAACTCGTTTTAGCTTTGGTTACAACAGCTAGGAGACTTAGACCCTATTTCCAGGCTCATACTATCGAGGTTCCAACAGACCAGCCATTGAAACAAGTGTTACATAAGCCAGAGTCTTCGGGGAGGTTGGTTAAATGGGCCATCGAGCTCAGTGAGTTTGATATCAGATATAAGCCAAGGACTGCCATCAAAGGACAAATTTTGGCGGATTTCATCGCAGAATTCACAGCAGTAGCCCCTATGGAGACCACAGATTCAATACCAGACCTCCCCATATGGAGGCTTTCAGTGGATGGAGCTGCCAATGCTCAGGGAAGCGGTGCAGGTATGATCTTGACCTCTCCAGAAGGAATAGATGTTGAGTATGCCCTTAGATTTGGGTTTAAGGCTTCAAATAACGAGGCAGAGTATGAAGTTGTCATCGCTGGGCTCAATCTTGCTCGTTCTATGGAAGCAGAACAGCTGGAGATCTACAGTGACTCTCAACTAGTGGTAAAACAGATAGAGGAATCCTACGAAGCGAGAGGCGAAAAAATGATCCTTTACCTCAGAAAGGTACGAGAACTAATGAAGAAGTTTGTGCATGTTAAGGTCATACACATTCCCAGGACAGAGAATTCACGAGCAGATGCGTTGGCAAGGTTAGCAACTGCCTCACAAGAGGACTTGGATAGGCTAATACCAGTTGAGCACCTTCTAGAGCCTTCAGTAAGCATTGAAAAAGAAGAAATGCTACCAATCGTAGCTCAGCCGAGCTGGATGGACCCCATCATAGGGTACCTACAAAACGGAACCTTGCCAAACGATGCTAAGAGCTGGATGGACCCCATCATAGGGTACCTACAGAACGGAACCTTGCCAAACAATGCTAAGGAGGCCTCCAAGCTCAAAACCAGGTTAGTCAGATTCTCTATGCTGCAAGGAAATCTATACAAACGAGGATTTTCAGCACCTCTCCTTAAATGCGTAGGAGATGAAGACGCCAATTATATACTCAGAGAAGTACATGAGGGAATATGTGGCAATCACATCGGAGCTCGGGCCTTGGCAGGAAAAGCACTAAGGCAGGGATATTATTGGCCGACCATGCTCAAAGATGCCACCGAATTGGTCAAAAGATGCAAGACTTGCCAAGAGCATGCCAATATTTCCCATTGTCCACCCGAGCTGCTAACCTCAGTGGTAAGCCCATGGCCCTTTCAGCAGTGGGGTTTGGACATTCTTGGACCCCTTTCCACCGGTATGGGATAATGCAAGTTTGCTATCATAGGGGTGGATTACTTCACCAAGTGGGCAGAGGTCGAACCCTTGGCTACAATCACCGAACAAAAAGTCTAAAACTTCGTTTGGAAATCGATAGTTTGTAGGTTTGGGGTTCCCAGAGCAGTCGTGTCTGACAATGGGAAGCAGTTTGACAACTCAAAATTTAAAAGATTTTGTGCTGAGCTCGGGATAAAGAACTATTTCTCAGCTCCTGCACATCCTCAATCCAATGGATAAGCAGAGGTCACAATCAGAACCATAAAGACAGCTCTGAAGACCAAACTAGAAAACCTAAAAGGCAAGTGGGTGGAATACATCCCTGAAGTGTTGTGGGCCTACAGGACCACCGTCAGATCAGCAACTCAGGAGACCCCTTTTGCTTTGGCCTTTGGAACCGAGGCAGTGGCACCTGTCGAGGTAGGGCTTCAATCACCTAGGGTGGAGTTTGCAGATGCCGAGCACAATGGTGAGTCTCTCCTACTGAACCTCGATCTCTTGGATGAAAAAAGAGACAGAGCTCTGCATCGCGTCTAAATTTACCAAAGGAAAACTACAAGATACTACGACAGGAAGGTAAGGCACAGAAGTTTCAAGGTTGGAGACTTGGTACTGAGGAAGCTTCTGCTTGCGAAGAGGGATCCCACGCATGGAAGGCTGGGACCCAACTGGGAAGGACCCTATATCATATCAAGGGTAATCAGACCAGGAAACTACGAGTTGCAAACAGAGGAATGAAAGATCCTACCTCACTCTTGGAATGCCGAACACCTTAAGAAGTTCTTTCAGTAAGTTTTCCTTGTAATAGAGCTATTTTCAATAAAAATAAACGACTCTTTTATTCATCCTCATATGATTTCCAAAGTAAAGGAATGTGCAACAAGTACATATGGAACGAGCTCTACAACTAACGACAAGCTTCTCAGCTTATAAAATTCAAGATGAGCTCTTCAGCTCATATACAAACGATAAGCTTCTCAGCTTATAAAATTCAAGATGAGATCTTCAGCTCATATACAAACGATAAGCTTCTCAGCTTATAAAATTCAAGATGAACTCTTCAGCTCATATACTAACGATAAGCTTCTCAGCTTATAAAATTCAAGACGAGCTCTTCAGCTCATATACAAACGATAAGCTTCTAAGCTCATAAAATTCAAGCTGGCCTCTTCTTGGAGACACCAACAGTCTTTCCCCCACGACCAGTAGTCTTCGTGTGCTGCCCACGCACTCAAAGACCCCAATACTGACGAAGACCACGGTGGTTCCTGATCTTCTCCAAACATTCAGGATCATCTCTCAGCTTCATGTCTGGTACAGTAGATGTCAGTGCGAACATGATCTTCTGTTTTCCATCCACGTTCGTGTTCTGAACACGAAGAATGTGTTGGAAAAGCTCAGCGCCTAAACTTATAGAATTTAGAATGAGCTCCTTAGCTCATAAGAGATGAGCCCCTCAGCTCATACATGGACATGCACATTCAAAAAGAAAGATCTGGTATTCAAGAATACAAGCGTTCAAGAAAATGCAAGGAAAAAACAGAGTTTGGCATTAATCAAAAAAAAAAAGAGGAAGTACAGGGAGGCAAAACTCCTAATCCTTCTTAAGCAGTGACCTCAGCTCGGCCACTTCCTCCTTCAGGCGAGCATTCTCCTCCTTCAGCTCATCCCTTTCTTGCTCAGCTTTGTAGAGTGAATCAAGAAGCTTCTGACCTGCTGGGGTAAGAAAAATAGTGGAAAGAGAGTCAGGAGAAAAGGAGCCATCCCTCTTACGCCTCTTTGAGCTCGCACCAGTGTCCCCCTCCTCGTCGGAATCCTCTTCCTCGTCAGAATTAGAGAAAGAGGTCCAGGAAGAATAGGGAACAGAGGAAAATTCATACTCAGTAGCCTCAGCCCCAAACAAATAAAGGTTGGCACTCGTCATCAACTCAGAATAAGTCCTCGGCTCCACAAGCAACAGCTCATCAATGTTCGTCATCTCGGGCACGTCCAGATCAGGTGGACCTGCGCAACAGGAATATAATAAGAATATGTCTTCAAAAAAAAAAAACAATATACAATATGGTCAAGAGAGCTCAGCTCGATCTTACCAATGCGAAAGAAGCTCTTCCAGGACCGCGGAATCCTGGCATCACGACAGCGAACCTCAGGGGACCGCCAAGACTCCCCAGAAGCAAAAAAGAAACGTTTAGACCACCCTTCAGGATTGGAAGGAAGGCCTAGAACCAAACGAGGTAAATTAAAGTGCCTCCAACGAAAGAAGCTGAAGCAGGGGGCATCGTCTTCCTCGATCTCGAAGAAGTAAAGGAACTCGGAAACATGGGGGAACCTACCGTTGCCATACAGGCGCCAGAACAGAAAAAAGCTCACCATAGCGGCCCATCCTCGTGGGGAAAGGCGAGAAGGGCATAGACCATAATAGGTAAAAACTCGCCCGATAGCCGGATGAATGGGAAGGCGAAGTCCCATGTCCATTGCACCCTCAAAGAAGCAGACTTCCCCTCGAGAAAGGTAGCTGCAGGGCTCGTCAGGGGTAGGGACTCGCAGAGGCAAATCAAGATCAGGAAAAAACCGTTTCTTGATTGATACCATATCAGAAGGCTCTAAGGTCGAAGGAGACAAGTAGCGACAATGCCACTTCCATTCGATTCCGAAGGAAGTGCGTTCCTTGAACAAAGAAGAGACGGAGGCAGCCATTAAAGGTTATGGTGAAAACAGAGGGAAACCACGAAAGATCAAGAAGAAACTCAGAAATATTTTTGGCAAGAGAGAAGAAACTCAGCAGATGTTAGGAGACTTAAAGAAGTTTGTAAATTTTTAGGAAACCAAGAGCCACGCGAAGGACAGAGTCGGCGGTCTTTTGGTTTCCTAGTTAATAAAGGTGGTTACGGGTATGGAAAACAGTTGGGAAAAGGCGGAAAAAAGAATCGCAAGATTACCCCCCCAGATACATTCACCACAATGGGAAACAAGTCTGTTCCTACTTAAACAGAATGTCCCTCATACTTCTTAGAGCTGAGCTCAGCTCGGTTGGCAACCTGGCATCTCCACAATAAGTCTGTGAGACCTTCAGTTCCAAGAACCTTGCTTACATCAGAACGATGAAGTTCCTGATAAGTTCCTTAGTTCATCAAAAGAACTTGGCAGCTCATAAAGTCCATAATCTTGCTTTGGGAATGACTGAAGCGCTTCTCAAAGCAAGGGGGCAAGGGAAGTACAAGGAAAAGAGAAGAAAATTCAGAAAAACATGTGAGTTGTCTCAAATCAAAATCACAACACATCACAATTCAAAGCGGAATTCAGAAATTACTTTACGAAGGTTGTATTCCAGAACACAAGTTCGAAGTACAAAAAAAAAAAAAAAAAGAGAAAAAAAAGAGAGATAGAATTACATGAACTCTAAGTATCTAAGGAAGGCGTAATTGAAGGAGTTTGCAACCCTGTGGATGAGGCCTCAGGAGCTGGCAGAAGAGCAGAACTTCCAGGGGTACCAGCTACACGGGCTTCTGCTCCTACTGATTCCGAATTTTGAGCAAGGGCTTCAGTCACAAGGTCAGCTGAGAATGGTGCAGCGACAGAAACAGTAGAAATTGCGGCTGGGAGCTCAGGAGTTGCAGCAACAGAGCCTATCCAAGCAGCGAGAACTTCAGAAATCTCAGCAGAAGGGATGGGCATCTCAACACCTTTTGGGGCAACATCCGGAGGAGCCAAGATATCCCCCTCGCCATCTGTATCAGTCTCCTCCAACTCCTCCTTGGTAGGAATAGCCAAGTTGAAATCGAGGTCTAGATAAGTCTTTATAGCTCGGCGTTTGAAGGCGAGCCATCCAGTGGCCCATTGGGTGGTGACATCATCCCTTAACTCGGCAATCACACCGTCCTTCTCTTGGACAAGGGCTTTCTGTTCCTCGAGCTCAGTACAGAGGGCTGCGTTTGCCTCAGTCATAGTTAAGTAATCCTCCTTTGCACTCTTCAAAAAGCTCTGAGCTTCAAAAGCTTCTTGACTGGCCTTAGCCCAAGCTTCAGATTTAAGCTTCAGCTCCTCCCTGGCTTTTCTGAGCTCATCCCTGGTCTTATTTTCCCTTTCATCAGCGACGTCTTTGGCCTTTTGCAAGCCTTGAAGGGAAAAAGCCTGTCTCTCTGACTCCTCCTTCAAGCTTGTCACCTGAGCTCGAAGGTCGTCATTGTCGAAAGTAAGCTCAACAACCTTAAACTCATATGCTTTTAGAGCTTTGACGGAGCTCTTAGAGGATTGGATCCTGCTCACCAAACCTTTCACATGGAAAGCCAGCTAAGGACAAGAGAGAAAACAAGGAAGGATAAGACTAAGGTTACCACATAAAAAGTAAATGGATATGCAAGAAGGCTAGAACTCACGACAGCTGTCCCTTGAAGAGCTGAGCTGATGGACTCCTCGAGAGGCATGGAAGAGACCTTTTGAACATCAAAGTCAGTAAGAACAGAGGAAATAGCCCCAGCAGCAAGATCACTGTTCTCAAAAAAGGAGTCCTCGTTCTCCTCCGCCTTGGGACGCTTGGCGTCATCACCCCCAGCTCCCTGCGGAAAAGATTCAATGATCTTCCCTGAGGGGCTATAGGTGAAACTATCAGGTTGAAGGCCAGGGACCAACCTCAAAGCTTCCCTGACCTCAGTCGAGGAGGGAGAGGCCTCGCTTAGCTCATTAGCTCGACTGGAAGTGGGTTGGACCTCTGATGACAGACGAGCCTCAACAGCTGGTGATGTGCCCAGCAGTTGAACTTGCATTGATGAGGCCGAGGTTGGAGGAGAAGGGGGCACCCCCAATTTTTGAACTTTAGCCCGGGTGACAGGGCTACTCTCAGAACTGGCCGCAGCTTTCCGTTTGCCACATTTCCCACTTCTCGATAAGTGGTCGATCTTAGCCTGGAGTTCCTCGGGGGAGAGCTTCATTGCGGAAGAACCTGGAAAACCTAAGCCAAGATTACGTATATATGAGAAAACAGAAAAAGAGGCAGCGCAATTTATTAGAAAAAGGAGTTACCTGCTACTTCCTCAGGTCTGACAACAGAAATAGGAGGTGGAGCTTCTATCTCTATCCCAGGAGGACTAAATCCTCTCTCAACCAGAACAAAAGGCCGGATAAGCTCAGAATACCTCCGCGGATTGCACTTAATCAACCTCGATTTTACCTCCTCATCCTCAGCACTGAGCTCAGGTTTGGTACCTAAACACAACGCAAGCAAAGCAGAGTCAGTAACCTATGATTCTCAAAGCAAAACTCAGCTGACGCAAGCTAAGACTCACGCAAGTTCTCCAGAACAGTCCAGGCCTTAGGAATACCAAGAGTATCCGTTTCATCGGCAGAGTTGTATTCCCAATTGGTACCCCCAACGAAGAAGAAACGCTATTTCCAGTGCTTGTGGGAGGAGGGAATATGAGAGATGATCTGCCTAGCGCTGGTTCGCTTGGAAATATACAAGAAGCCCTCAGAAGAGGTCTGCTTGACGTTAAAGAAATTCAAAAGCAGAGAAATGCTGGGGACCCCGAGCTTGTGGTCCTTGAAGAAGACCAGAAGGCCCACCAGAATCCCCCAGAAGTTAGGGGAGAGTTGAGAGGGGCAAACATTGAAATATTGAAGGACGTTCTTGATGAACGGGTCTAGAGGGAAGCGAAGGCCATTCTCGAAAGCGACCTCGAAGAAGCAGACCCTCTTATAAACCTTGGCAACATAAAGGGTGGAGCTGTCTGGACACCAGGGTTGGACACCGGCAGGAAACCCATAGCGAGCTGAGAAAATCTTCATGAAGGAAGGATGAACCTTGCTAGGACCCACAACCTCGGCATGATCTAGAGCCGCTCCTAGGTATGATGTACTACCGGAAACCCCAACCTCACTGACCTTGCCCTTGCCTTTGTCAGGCCTAGGGGGCGCAGGAGAAGATGAGGAGGGAAGTCCCTCGGTATTTACCCCGGACTCAACAGCATCAACACCGGGGAAGTTGTCAATCTCATCACCCACTTCCCCTAAGTCGGTCTCCTCCTCGGCAGACCTATCCTCTAAAGGTGATGCAGGGGGGCGATTAGCTTTAGAAGAGACACGCATGTTTGGACAGGAGAGAGGAAGATCAAAGGAACGATAAAGGGGGGGAGCACCTATCAAACACTCTCTAATAACCCTAGGGTCAGCACAGTAGCTCCCAACAGCGAGTATGTGCACAATAGAACTCCAATCCACGAAATGGGGGAGGGGAGACAGGCAACAGTCACGGGACTAGAAGTAGAAGAACCTATGGGCCCAAAAACGCAACAACCACCTAGAACTCAAAGGATCCAAAGTTGGAAAAGTCGAAAAGAGAATAGGGAAAGTGTACCTAGCTAGGAGTAAGAAACGAGCCACAATCCAGAGCAAATTTGAAGGAAGAGAGCGCCGCAGGTCCTTAATTCGAACACAGAGACTCGATTTTGGGTAAGAATCGGAAAGCTCTAAGACAGAGAATCGGAAATCGAAGGGGAAGAAGATGAACAGTGGAAAGAAACGGTTCAGGTAGCCGTTTGGGTATTTAAAGCTTAAGGGACGTGGGCTGAAACGTGCGCGGGAATCGAGGAGAGTTATGAGTGCTGCAAACCGTCAAAAGGCTTCAGTCACGTGTGAAGCCAAGGGTTGCCACGTGCAGATCTAACTCGATTTGAGGAAGCAGTTCAGCCCCTGCCTAAGCTAACTTAAGGCAAAGGCTGGGGGGCAACTGATGATACCTAAAAAGAGCCTAAGCCTCAGCTCGGGAAATGAGCTCAGCATGGGAGGTCAGGAAAGACCAGCAGAGCTCATCCAGTTGTAATCAGAGCTCCCCACAGGAAAAACGAAATAGGGAATAGCAAGGGGACAGCAAGACAATAGCAAAAACCTCCAGAGTAATAGCCAAACTGGATTCAAGGCATGAGATTCGTAGCCGATTGAGATCCTCTCAGAAGATTGAGAAGGATCCCACGATAGGAGGCAAAGATTTCGGGATAGAGTCCATTGATCCAGCCAAAAAGAGTTTAGGTAACCCCGGAACAGAGGAGAGTAGAGGGGAGAAAATCCCTCCATTATAGGAAGAAAAATCGGATTAGAGGTAAGCAAGAGGCTATAAAAGGGGAGGCAGTAGAGCCACGAAGAACCGGAACACCCCTCTGACTACATTGTAACACATTCAGCACCATCAATAAGAAGATAGGAGCTAGAGGCTCCATTCCAGAGTGGATTAGCCAAGCTCAGGCCGGTGAACCACTATAATTCTGTTGTGTTATCTCCCCATCCTCAATTCCCCTAAGCATCAACCAGCATTGCTTGACACGAGCCTCATAGCTCGGACACCATTCTTAACTCCACGCATATCTGACCTCTAGTTCATTCTCGGTAGATTTACACCATCAAATACTAATGGATTAGGTTAGGTGCACTATTGTCCAGTGGTTTTCTCTAAAAGGGTTTGCACATCTTGTGTTTGGTGTTGTGTGTTGTGCTTATCTCTTGCATGCTTTACATACTTGCAATTCTACATCCATCATGCTCGATAAATTACTTAAGTGAATCTGCATTTGCGGAGTTGGCCGCATTGAATGAATACATAAGTTTGGTTTGAAAGGTATTTGGGAAATTTGGGGATTTGGAACAATTCCTCAAATTGTTGGATTGGGTTTGGTAGAGTTGGGGGTTTCGCATGAATTGCTTGATTAATGGTTAATTGAGTGAAATAGGTTTTAATTGGGCATTAAATTCAACGTTTAAGTGCATAAGATCTATGCAACCCCTCCCCAAGTCAAGTACGTCTATTTTAGCATATCAAGGTCGATCGCATTCGCATTCGCATTCGCATTCGCACCCTCAATTCTCAATTTTGAAATTGATGAAGAATATCTGAGGACTGGTATTCATTTTGGTTTAAGTAAAACAAAAAGAGATTGGTTTTTTCTCCAACTTGTAATCAATGCACTAAAATATCATATGAATATTAAACTTTTACAATACCAACTTAAAATTCATGTTTAATTTTTCAAACCTTTTGTATAAATAATCAAGCTGGTTACCCTTTTCTATCCCACGAGGCAAAACTATAGAAGAATGTAACAGTTGACTAACACTACAAAACTCAAAACCAAAATTATTTTGTTCAAAAAAATGTTTCAACATTTCAATCCAATCTATATCCTCCTCCACTATAAAAGGAGAAAGATGTAAGGATAAAAGGCAGAGTTGGATACTAAGATATGCATTGTGCGAGTATGTACTCTAGCCTTCTCTTCTCAATGGGTGGATCCATTCCAAGATATGTAATGTTTGCAATCAAGAAATACATTTCATTTTCACATTTTCAATTCAGAGATTTGTAAGTTTTATTTCTATCTTGTTAATTATTGTCACTTACTTTTTGATGCCAAGCATGTTTCATTAGCAACTAGGATTGTTTGTTGCCATGGTATTCGGAGAAGAAGTCCAGGTTGGAGAGATCCAAAGTAAGGTGATGGGTGGTGCTGGAATTAGGATACCATTGCTCAAAGGTGACAGTAGGCTTTCGGATATGATAAGCTTGTGGAGTTGCCGCAGGTGAACTATTCAAACTTGGCAGTCTTGTTGAGAATAGGAGTTTGAATTATCGGAACAAAATCATGAAATTGGCCACCAATAGGATGGCATCCACAATCACATCTGCCTCTGTTGCGATTGTCGCAACTTAGTATCTATTGGAGCGGCCTGAAACTGGAATTACAAGAAGAAAAGTGTGTTGCATTTAGCATTTAGGTAGTGGGAGCAATGTCAGGAGTGTCTGCATATAGGACAATGCGAAATTATTTGGGGAAAATATGACCAAGTAGTCAATAGAGAGTGAATATGCACGAGTTTGAATGGTTGTGCAAAAGCTCCTGGGGTAAACCACCTAAATGTACAGAATATGATCGTATTAAAGACAGGCCAATCAGCAAGAGCAACTTGATGAGCAATGTAGCTCAATAAAGATATTTTCAAATCAAGTCGAGATCCTTAACAGAATAAAAAGAAACAAGGCGAATTACAGCTATGGATGATAACTGAAGGAACCATAAGACTAGGGATTTTTTGACTGGGATTAGAAAACTGTCAAAACCATGAATTAACCCACGTGGCCTTTCTTAGCCATAGCCAAGCAATTCCGTCTCTCTGTGCAGATGAGATCTAGGATTTCAGCCAAAACAAAACAATGATTGATTATTTTTTTGGGGGTCAAAAACAATGATTGATTGACAAACGTTAAAAATATAGAATACAATGCCAGAAAGGTAACAAATACATATACAAGCATTGTACAAGTGAAATGATGCAACTGTCAAATATTATCTGGCCAGAACTCCCGGAAAAAGGCCCGCTCAAAATCTCTCTCCTGCAACCGCTTCTCAAACTCTTGCATCTTCTTCATCCTTTTAGAGATCCCCTTTGCTTTATTTTTAGAAGGCATCTGACATAAATAAAAGCTTATCAATAACACACTATAAAGCAAACCATAAGTAATTAATGGTAAACACGTTGACAATGAAGCATATCAACAGTGTAGACACATCATGCACATTGGTCAGAGAAAGAATGATGCAAATGAAATGAACCACCGCAGGACCTGTTCAATGAAGTTTATGCTAAAATTTACCGTGATGAAATGATCAAAACCTGGCACATCTTGCAATAAACTTGCAGATATCACAAACTTTGCAGATGTTTTTTTAACGGGGTTTTTCGATAGATAATGCTGCACTATGTGTGCCCACTACTACATAGTAGATTAGGACTTTTCCCTCCTAATGGTGTAGCCAATAAAGGGTTGGCTGATATGACCAGCTTGGAAGACCAAGCAGAAGACAAGGTATTTTTAATCCAAAGGAAAATGTACCTAGCTAGACCGGACCGATCTAGTAATTAGATCGTTCAAGCATTAAACCCGCCTAAGACTCGGTGAACCGGGGGGGTTTTATATGAAACGTTCAAACCGGACGGGTATGTATCAATACTCATCATACGTATCCAATAATTACTAAAATATTTGAGTACTTCGAGGATTTATCGATCCTCATCATACATATTCAATAATTAATAAAATATGTGAGTACTTCGCGGATTTTTCTACACGGAGTAAGATGTAAAATTTTTAATTTTAATCTATACTCTCTCCTTTTGAACGCATATACGATAAAAAACATCCACAAAATTTCATTTGACTTTGAAAAAATGAGTATTGTTCAAGTATTATCTACTATTACGTATCAAAAGAGTATAAAACATGAGTTAGTTACACTATAATCTTAGAAACAAATACTAGTATAAAACATGAGTTAGTTACACTATAATCTTAGAAACAAATACTTATAAGCAAACCAACTACTTAAATATAGGTTCTGATTCCTTTAATTGGTCACATTTACTTTATGAATGTATCATAATGAGATGATATTACGCATTTTTCAAGGTAAAAATTGTTAATTTTGCTTATTATTGTTAAAGAATTACTAAAAAATGAAAATTTTAAGTCGTAAAATAATAGGACAATATAAAATATATTTTATTATAGACATACCCTGGCCGTATCCATATCCTTTTTTTTTTAGATTTTTTCGTATCGCCGGATCCGTATCATATCCGAATTCGTGCTTCCTAGATCGTAGATTAGTCTATGCTCTCAAATGCGATCATGTATCTTCGTCTACGTGCAGTGCAATCCATCACAGCTTAGTCTACGCTCTCAAAATTGATCGCATAGCTTCGTATACACTCATCTTAATCCATCATAGCTTATTCTACACTTTAGGAATAGCTCCCTCTACATTCTCTCAATTGAGATCAGTGCTTTTACTGTTCCATTATCACAGTGATCAATCTGTCGTTCCCGTACCCACCAAAGTATAGCTTTGATTTCTGCAGCTTTTTGTGGATCCTTAATTGTCAGATCATCTTTGTCAGCTGTGTTTCGTGGGACTCTTTCACGAGACAGGGCAGATCCTCACTGTGTCTATCAATCGTTTCAGAAGAAAAGTTGGAAACTAGAGTTTCCCTTTGAATCATCAGCTGGAGAGCATTATCTATGTTGAGTTGCTGACGTTGCCGCCATCACCATTCCTCATTGTCAGCTTCTTCATCCACCGCCATCACAGCTCGGTTGTTCCTTGTCAACAGTAGCTATGTTTCTCCCTTTCACCACCGTCAAGATTTAGCTGATGCCATTAGCCCTCTTCGTGTCTCAAGTAGTACTAGAGCTACGTGCCTTCTAGATCAGTTGCTAGAGTTCGAAAAAAATTTTGAACCTGTTAGCTGCAGACTTGCAGCATGGATAAGACAACCCATAAGGCAAACTGGTTATAAAAGTGACCGGGGCCTTTATTTAGCCAACCTAACTCAATACTCAACCCAGATTCCTCTCTAACCCCAAGAAAGAAAGCAATATGTCCAACCCATACGTGGAAATGACCCAACCCAGAGCTAAAAAAAGTCCAACCCATCTGGCCCCAACATTTCTAAAACTACATGTCTATGCCCCAAACTCTCAGAAATTACTTATGTTCCCTAAAAGTTTCATGAAATTCCAGAATCCTTCCCTGATGTTCTGGACATTACAGAACTAACCCCAGAAGTTACTAAAATAACAGAACTAACCCAAGAAGTTTCTGAATTTACAGAATCAACCCTACAGAAATTATAGAATTAACCCCTAAAGTTTCTGAAATTACAAATTAGCCACGGAATTAAATACCAAAGTAGAGGCTTTATCCCAAGAATATGGTGATAAATTAACTTCAATCGGCACGACTATAGTCTCATGAAAAGGAAATATGGCATAGTAATATCTCCATAAAACACCTTTTCTTGGATAAAATGACAGTCAACTTCAATGTGTTTATGGTTCACGGAACACAAGATTAGAGGATGGCTATATGAACAAGAGCTTGATTATCACCAAATAACTGAAGCGGAAATTGAGCAGAAAACCAATATCCTGAAGAAAATGTTGCAAACATGTTAACTCACTTCACGTGTGAGTCATTGCCCTCCACTCGGCTTCCACGAGACTAGATCACCACCTAAAAAGATACAATAATCCGTAGTAGATCGCCTATCAGATGGGGAACCTACTCAATTTGCATCTATAATGCCTTCCAATCAAAGGTGCCAAAAACAGTCCAAGTCCAAGAGCTCGTTTGAGGTATTGAATAATACGAAGAACAGCGCCACAATGTTATACTAGAGGAGTTTCTATAAACTGACTTACTTCGAAACATTCACTTTCAGTCACTAAGAGTTTATAATTTGGGTTCATAGGAGTACCAATTGGCCGAACACCTAGAAGTCATGTTTCCTCTAAAAGATCAAGCACATATTTTCTTTAGGACAAGCTCATGCCTATTTAAACTTTCTCTAGATCTTTGGTATGAAAACGATGCTGCAATAATTGTTTTAGTTTTGCAATATCCACCGAGTCATCGGTTGTAATTACAATGTCATCCACGTAAACAATAACAAGGATATTACCGGCTCATAAATGAGAGGCCAAAATCTAACACTGCCTCTGAAAACTTTTCAAACCATGCTCGTGGGGCCTATTTCAACTCGTACAATGCTTTCTTCAATTTGTATACACAATCTGGATACTCCCCATGAGCTACAAACTCAGGGGATTGCTCAACGTAAACTTCTTCCTCAAAGTCACCATGTAGGAAGGCATTCTTAATATCCAACAGAAATAAAAGCCAATTAAGATTAGCAACAAGAGAAATCAAGATCCGAACAGAAGAGATCTCGGCCACTAGGGAAAAAGTCTCTGCATAGTCCACACAACAAGTTTGGGTATACCCCTTGGCAATCAAACGAGCTTTCAAGCGCTCCACGAAACCATTTGGATGGAACTTGACAGTATATAACCGACGACACCCAACAGTCTACTTATCAGGAGGTAGTGAAACTAGATCACAAGTATGATTTTGACGGAGAGCATTCATCTCCTCTCATTAGCGGTTCATTTATATTATGAGGTCTTAACATTATGTAAAAATGTGTTTGCTTGATGAAAATGAAATGTTCGAAACTAGTTGAAGTGATTTTCGCCTCATGTCAATAATTTTTTTCCCCTCTAACTTTATGTTATCTTGTATAAATGGAAGTTAACCCAATAAACATGCTCAATCAATTAATTATTAAACTTGTCATTATAAATAAAAGGATTTTATTTATATTTCCACGTGTTTTCATATGTTTCTATATTTTTCTCTATTTCCATTGCATTTCCGAAACATTTCCGTTTTTGAACTGACCGAAACCGTACACTGAAGTGATATTTTGATCCTTAAGGTTCCATAAAGTTACATCAGCACTAGTAAAACACTTGCGAAGAGTAGTGCTATAACAACAATAACACACCCAAGTACGAGAATAATCTAAAAATATACACTTCGTAGTACCGGGATCAAGTTTGTCAAAACCTAGTCTAAGATTGTGGAGGCAAACAAAACCAAACACTTTGGGGGAACAGAAAACAAGGTTGTGCTGGAAAATAAACAAAATGAGGAGATTTTCTATTCAAGATAGTAGAGGGCAAACGATTAATAAGGTGATAACCAGTCAAAACGATATCACCCCAAAATCGAGGAACATGCATATAGAATAAAAGTGCTTGGGTAACATCCAAAAAATGGAGATTCTTTCGCTCAACCACACGCAAGAAATCTAATGCACAATGTCCTTAGTATGAAAATAAGTCTCAAAGGGGTTGAAAAAATATAATAAACACAGCGAAAGTCGATGGCAACTAGGCGGAAGATACAGGCGATCTGCTCCCGGTATTTAATCGAACAGAAGTCTTACATGCTAACAAGGAACTGACAAAGTTCACTGCTTAAGGCACGGTCGGGGCTTTCCCCTTCGGATACAACTGCGTTTGAAATCCCTATCCAAGCTGATCCAATTCGAAGGAAGGGCTCTTTCTTGTTGTTGTCCACTTCCACAACCTGGAAATGGACAACAATAAACAAGTTAATGTCATACCTGACTGAGAAAAAGGAGCAGTGAAAGAAGAAATATCACTTCTGAGCTACAAACTGAACATACTCATCCCGGGAAATAATAATCAGATCAGCAGTGGGAGACTGATAAGGTCCGGAGGATGAGCTAGATGAAGGAGGAACTTCGTCCACATAGGAAGCCTGATGAGAAGAGACCAAATGTTTACCATGAAGGTCCCATTAATAATCCATGGTGTGGTTATTATGACCACGACCTCCTCTATCACTTTTAGAGGCATCACGCATACCACAGTCTCCTCGACCACCACAGCCTCCACGAGAACCACTAGTACCACATGGGGCCACAACAAAGTCGAACGATCACCACTATGATCAATACTCCCAGAAGAACTATGATCTAATAAGGTAGCCCTCTGAAGACGAGAGAATACATCAAGAAAAGAGGGCAGCTTCGAGCTTCCTAAAATTTGGGCACAAATAGCCTCATGCCCAGATTTCAAGCCAAGAAGAAAGAGAACGATATTAAAAATCCTCATGCTGCTGCTCCATACATGGAGTGTCAGATGAAATGAGTTAAGACATCTTCAATTCTTCACAAACACCCGTAACCTTTGAGAAGTACTCTTTAAGGCTCAGAGTCCCTTGCTCAAGGCCATAGTATTGCCTGCACAACTCATAAATGCTGGTAATATTCCCGGTCCCCGAATACATATGTGACAATCAATCTCATATCTCCTTTTGTAGTATCTAAATATAGTAGTGTGGAACTAATATTAGGCTCAATGCTATTCAGCAATAGGGACATAATCTAAGCATCTTCTTGCTCTAGATCTGAAAATTAGAGGCTATGTCCTTAGCTTTAGCATCCACCAAATGGGTACGAAGTCCCTTACCTTTGAGAAAAACCTCCACTGATGTAGCACACAAAACATGATTGTTCCCATTTAATTTGATAGAGGTCATAGGGGCATTAAAAAGAGTAGCATAAGACAATGTTTCTGTTTTGGGAATAGAGGAGGGCCTGAGTCTCAGATGCCATTGCAGCAACAAAGAATGAGGCTACCGAGATCAGCAAAAGGTGGAAAATGAGTAGAAAACAACTGTTGAGGCCTGACCTGAAGCAGAGGGCAGCTAAAGCCTGAATCAGGGCGGAGTATGGCTTAGGAAGCCTGAACTGAGACTAACTAGGGTTGCTGGAGCCTGAACCAGAGAAATAAGAAGCTGGAGAAGACTGAACTATAAGGAAAATACCTGAACCGTTATGAATCAGACCAGAAGGGATTTGAACCGATCTAAACCAAAGCGAAAAGGCCTGAACCGGATGGAACTAACCCGAGCTGGGATGAACCAGTCTAAATAAACCTTCAAATGAATTGAACCGATCTGACCCAGCAGGATTGGGCTTGGAGCTGAATAGACCTTGGGCCTGTGTGTACTAGATTAAGCAAGCCCAATAAACCAGAATTGGATCTGATATCCACCTGAACCGACCCGAATAAAATCTAAATTAGGAATTTGTTGTTCCAACTTTGAATACGCTAAACTGGAATAGCGTTGACAATTCCGACAGCCAAACACGGGTTGTCTCCTTCACATAGATGTCTGGCGTATGCTATTCGACGCCGGCAGGAGGCTGTTCAAACGGTGACACTCGTAGCCTCTCCTAATCATAGAACCATGACCAAATCCACCGACCAACGACAGTATCACAACAAATCAGCAGCACAACCCCAATCCAATCATAACGAATCAACAAGCCACAACACCCAATATCGATGACAACATTGACCACAACATGGGAACTCAATCAACAACCATCAACGACACCTCAATAGGGCTTAGAATACTCCAATGATCCGACAATCGGCACAGAAAAAAAAAACTGAGGAGAAGAAAGAAAGAGGAAGAAGAAGAAGATTGTGTTGATTAAAAAGGTGGCTCTGATACCATGTGACGGTTAAAGAATTAGAGTTAGGAAAAAATAGGGAAGAGATAGTTTGAGAGAAAGAGGAGAACCGAAAGAGAGTAATCAGCCTCTCTCTATCTCTCTCTCTATATATATATGTGTGTGTGTGTGTGTGTGTTTTGAATCAAAAAGCCAAATACACCCTTTAGAATGTACTTATTACAAAGTACTTTACAATTTCTGACAATCTAGGGTTGTTCCTGGAATTTTGGGGAATTACATAGTTTATTCTGAATTCAGTGAAGACAGTTGCTCCTATAGAAATTCTAGAAAGTAGCTTTCATAAAATAAAGTTTCATACTTTTTTTTTTTGTTTTTTTATCTCTTCTTCTCTTTTATCTTTTTTCTTTTTTTGGAGTCTGAATATGAAATTGTAAGCCAAATCTGATCAAATAGGTCGGGCTTGGGTCAAAAATCAACCCAATTAAAATATGCATCTTTGATAAAAAAAAATTAACCAAATAAAAATATGAATCATTTGTCGAAATTTAATCCAATTAAAATCTATATCACGGGTCCAAATCTGACTCATTATAATCTGGATTGTAGGTAAAAAATTAACCAATTAAGGAATTAGGTCAAGATCTTACTAAAGAACTGGGTCAAGCAAAGGTTCTTAACCTTCTAATAATCAAAAACTCTGATCATCTTCTTCCATTGGTTCTGGGTTCTCACTTTCAAACCCTAGCCAAAGCCTAAAGACCTATTTATGGCCAATATGGACGACAATGACAAGATGATAGGGCTGCAGTCAACAATGAGAACGAAGAAGATACCAACGACAATCAAGAACATAATGCATATTTGAACCCAATGGCTTTTTGAGGATGAAGAAGATTTTGGTGAAGACTTTTTCCATCGAGCGAAAGGCAGTAAGTACGAAGACAATGATGTGAGATGATGACGACTTGGGATGAGATCGGTTGAAGGCATCGAATCAAGTGCTGAATCTGGAGCCTCCTTCCTCCAGATGGCTCTGATCGCAACTACTATAATTATTTTTCTTTTCTTTTTTATTTTCTTTTTTAAACTCTAGTGCAAGTCTTCTGTTGTGTGGACTGTACAACAAAAGTGATTACAACAATAATGTTTTTCCTTTTTCTTTTGTTTGATCAATGCAAAAGTTAAAAGTTAATCCTGTAATAGGGGAGACAGCAAGTGGTGGAGTGTGGTGGATGTGAAACAACAACGTTGGTTGGACGATGACGCACAAAGTAATGAAAGTAATGAAATTAGCCATGAAAGTGATGATTTCATGCAGCAGGCAGTTGTAATGGTTACAACGGGTGTTGACAGTAAGAGAAGAAGTGACTAGATTGAAGTTGGGTTCTATATCGTATTGATATAGACTGCGAAAGTGAATTAGGGAAAAGAAGAATGTGGAGAAGAACAGAATGGCAGAAGAACAGAGAAAGAAAAGATTTGAAAGAATGAATTCTCAATTAAACAATAATCAAAGTCAGCTACATCCATCCTTTTATAATAACCGCCAGATCATCACTCTAATAGTCCTACTATGACACTATTATTCCTAACATATATCTTCTAGCAAATTTAAAAATTAAATGTGAATACAAAGATAATATCCTAAGAATGAATTATTCAAAGGACTATAAAACCCAAGAAAGCATATAAAAACTTTAAGTTTACGTATACTAGAGCAAAAGATAATGTGGTTCCCATCACAGTTAAATCTGGGAAATGCTTAATTGTTTAATTTCTTAAGATTGAAATAAATGATCTAGAAATAGTGAGAAATATTATAGTCCTATTCCACCCCGCAGCTCTGGGACATTTTCAGCAGCGCAATTTGACAAATATTTGAGATGACGCAACCCAGAAAGGTTTATTAGTGCTTTATCAATATTTTCCGCTATGAGAATTTGGTCACTTGGCTGCTGTATAGCACTGCCCGATGAGATTTTATCCTTTTGTTATTGATATGTAATTTGAGCACATTTGTTAAGTAGTGGAGGCACCAATGAATGGTGCAAGTGTATATAGGTCAAGAGTCAAGAATTTAAAAAGTCAAACAACTTGGTCTCCAAGTTCACTTGATCCCCAATAACTCCCGTTGTGAATCTAGATGACATGTATTAGCCTATTTAAGTAGAATTGGAATGGAATGAAGAAAAAAATATCTGAGGCATCATTTCTTAGGTGTGATCCCCCTCTTATTAAACCTCAGCACTTAATCCGGTAATCAGACCTGCAAGCATTCCCTCTCAAGCCCAGAATTGTCACTTCTACAAGCTCAATCATCTCCTTCAACCAAGATTCAAACACTGCCACTTTTTTTTTGAAAAAGAAACACTGCCACTCAAACCCACAAACCCTGCAAGTTTTTCTTCAGGAGCAGTAGAACTGGAACAGCCAAAATCCTTGGTATCTTCTATCCAATCAGCCCCTCTCAATCCTTACCCCACCCCACCCCACCCCACCCACGCTTCCTCAAGAACTCCAAAAACTCTAATTCCTCCTTCCAATCTATTTAAACTTTGATTGTTGTGGGTTAAAGTTACAAGTCCTGGCTCCTGCACCATTGAACTCTGTCTATATCTAGACTCTAGAGAGCTTGAATTAAATTATCCCTGGGAAACCTACAATATTTGTAACCCGAGCCAAGGATGTTACAATATGAAATCCTTGTCAAATGCTCAAATCAATCTAGCCTCATCTATAAGCCACCAAAATAATCCCCAAAATGTAACTCGCACTCATAAATTTCCCAAGCCATGGCATAATACGGCAAGCATTGGATGAATTTTTTCATCTTGGATATTTCTCCTCTGCATGGAAGCCCAAGGACTCTCCAGAAAAATATCCAAAAACAAATAACCACACAAGACACACTGGTATATATTTGTTAATTTACAGTGTGTGGAGACATGGACCTCCTTCCTTCAGCAACCTACAACCTCTATTCAATCCTTTTATCTTTTTCACCAATAGCAGTTTCAATGTACATCTTCAGAATTTTTTCACTTATTGCTGTGACCCTGCTCAGCAGTTTCTTGTTATTGCATAACTATAGTTTGCAACAGCAAAATCCTGGACTTAAATGATACAGTCTAGAGGTTCATAGATTGAAAGGTCAGTCATCAGAAGACAGTAGTTAAAATGATATTCATTTTAAACATGAACCCTAATTGCCTTCATTAACCTTTCTGTTTTCTATGATTTGGACTTCTTGATCTCATAGGATCTCATTGATCATTCATATGTCCTACAGTCTAGAGGTTCATAGGTTGAAAGGTCAGTCATCAGTAGACAGTAGTTATAATGATATTCATTTCAAACGTGAACCCAAATTGCCTTCATTAACCTTTCTGTTTTCTATGATTTTGGAATTCTTGATCTCATAGGATCTCATTGGTCATTCATATGTCCAACAGTCTAGAGGTTCATAGATTGAAAGGTCAGTCATCAGTAGACAGTAGTTATATCTCAATCAGCAACCCTTCTGTCTTCTTTCCAAAGTAAGGCAATTTCTCACATAAGCTCGCCATGCTATGTCTTTTTCCTTTGTTCTGTGTTTTTTTTTCCTTTAGGTCATGGTCCTTTTACTTGTTCGAGAGGTTAACTTTTCTACATCGCTGTCTTTTATTTCAGATAGAGCCTTGCATTCAATGAGAAGTACCTGATAATAAACAGCACAATTTTCTAAACAAACACAAATGCTAGAAGTTTTTTAAGAACAAAATACTTACTTTTTCATTCATGCCATCAGAAGCATGATTTTCCTTCTTTTTTGAGTCCTCTGATTTCAGCTTTATCTCATCTGCTCCCAACCCTCGTTTATTCTTCTTCAAATAAGCTTGTATAGGCTCCAACCTGCCCTGTTTAACACCATTGATTTCAACACCATTCAGGCAAAATACATGCAATTGAGGTTAACAAAAATAAGGCACATTGTAAGATGACTTTTGTGAGTTTTTTCGATAGGTATGCCTTTTCTTTATTATCTACAAAAAGATAAAGTTTCACAGATAAGGAAGATGGAAAGATATTCTTTTCGTTCTTTTTTCAACTAGAAGCACAATTATATCAAAAAGAAAATGCAAAGAAGCAAGTTAAGAAGCCACAATATGACACATGGTAGCTTGCAAATTCTCTTCTTTTTTTTCCCTTGTAGGATCAGTTAGATAGTAAATAGTAATTTGCCAACCATGTTTTCAAACTCAGATATTTGTCCGTCACATAATCCAACTCAGAATATTCCGAGATTCACAGATCAATTTTTTTCCAGATGCCTTCAGTATTGTAATTTGCAAGATACTAAAACATAATCAACCCCACCCCTCACCCTCTCTAGCATCAAAGGAAAGGAAATGGATTTAAAGATCTTTACATGACAAACTTTACACGCTGTATAGAGTTATCAAATATTTTCTCGCTCGATTTCAAGTCAATTTATATAATTTCGTTCATACTATGATGGCTGAAATCAAAAGCCAATGTGTTCAATTGCATTAACATCTAGGGCTACAAATTCACCAATCTATTCATGACTGCTCAAACACAGCTCCAAAGCAGGCTTATTCGTATTCATTGATTTGTTTGATGACCCAGGTTTGAGCTTTACTTTAAACTCACTTTCCAAGCTAGTGACTTGGACATGTATATATCTTTGTGGTTGCACTGCACATATATATGTATATACATATATACATCAAACGAGAATTCTATATAAAATTCTTCAATGTTTAAACATATTCAAACTATTAAATAGCATGAACTAAGGTCTGCTCAAAATCTAGGCATGAAGAGTTTCACAAAACCAACAGCCACGAGTCTCCAATGTTCACCTTCAGGAAGTCATCCTCTCAAAAATACTTGTCCTTCAGTTCTATAATTTTCTTTTCATTCACTTTTTTCTTGCCTTCATCTCCAGCTGTGAGAAGCACCGACTTATATAGCAAAAAAAAAGCTCTTAACATGATTTTAAAAGGCAACCTTATGTGATGTGTATGAGATAGATCCTAGATAAAGGGATCTTTGTCCATTCTTCTTTTCTCAATTCCTTCGGGTAGAATATTTTTCCGCTTTGGGATCTAGGTTGCATTGACAGCTTGCAAGCTGGGCTGATCCAAGCTCGAGCTCTTCAGAAACCAGAAGAGACAGATTTTCACACCCATGACTAGGCTCGTCTATACAAGAAGAGGAATTGGATAGATATTATCGATTAGTTATGAGAGTTATTTAGATACTTTTAATATTTATCTTTTAAGTATTTTCTTTTAACTTTTAAGGGTTTATTTGTCATTATTTATTTGTTTTAAGGTTTTAGTTTCCCTATATAAAGGGATGCATGTAAGGCTTTTATTTAAATTAGACTTTGATTATTATTGAATACTAATATTACTTCATTCTCAAATTCTTTCTCTTTTCTCATCCCTAAATCTTCCCTTCTTAGTCTACATCAATTTGGTATCAGACCTATTACGATCTACATCAATTTGGTATCAGACCTATTACGATCTACATCAATTTGGTATCACAACAAATTGCTTTGCTATTCTTGAGTTTGAATCTAATACTTATTTGCTTAATTTTCCATTGAATGTTAGTATTAGTCCAGATTTTTATTTGGAGGACATGCTACTTAATCAAGGTACTCCAGAACCTCCTATTTTGTTATCTAGTGTTTCTACAGTTAGAATTGTTTCTTCCTCAGCACTAGCTCCAATTCTTATCTTTCCACTTCCATCGCATATTTCAAGCCAAATAGATGATGTGTTACGTGACCAGATTTACATTGCTACAGATAGAGATTCTTGCATTTATTCTGATCGATGGAAAGATGTTGATAGTTTTTTCATTCTAGATAAAGCGTTCTGTCATCTTCGTTCTGCTCTCTTAGGGTACTTCTACTTTGAAGACTCCGGATGAGAGTTTTTCTCAACCAGGGAAGAATGATGGGGATTATGTAGGAATTGGATAGATATTTTAGATTAATCATGAGAGTAATTTAGTTTTTATCTCTTTAAGTATTTTTTTTTAACTTTTGAGAGTTTATTTGTAATTATTTATTTGTTTTAGGGTTTTAATTTCCCTATATAAAGGGATGCATGTAAGGGTTTTATTTAGATTAGACTTTGATTATTATTGATTATTATTGAATACTGATATTGCTTCCTTCTCAAATTCTTTCTCTTTTCTCGTCCCTTTCTTCTTCTCTTCTCGTCCCTAATTCTTCCCTTCCTAGTCTACATCAATTTGGTATCATAGCTATTACGATCTACATCAATTCCAATATACTTCCAACCCGACTAAGGCCAAGACAAGTCCAACCACTCCACTACTCACTCAGCATCAGTCCATTTGAAACCTTCATACCATCATCATCAATTATAGTGGAGAATATCACTTTGTGCCTTGTTAGGAAAATAAAACACATTCAAATTGCACTTCATGAATTAAACTAAATCGTCTCTTGTCAAAACATATACATGTATATCCTTGTAATTCATTGGTTACATGGAACATCAAGCTTCCACGATTCACCACACCAAAACCTAGGCAAAACTGACTGCATAAACCAATACGATCTAATATCAGCATTATTCTTCACAAGTGTATATCAAAAATAGTATAAACATACACCCAACTTTCTTCATGTTTTCCCATAGAATTTTGTCATCCAACCCAAACTTGATAGAGCAAACTACATGTAGCAGTACGCTGGTTTGCAAGGAATAATCAAGTGGAATCCTTACATGGTGTCACGTATGTAGAGTAGAAACATGAATGAAATGGCAGTTCTGTATCTCAGCACATAGAAATTGAGGCATACTGGAGGTACTCGAAGGAGTATGGTTTGACACTAGGCTACCAGAAACAAGAGACTCCGTATTATTTAACTCTTGTCCTAATCCGGTTTTGATTAAGCCAGGAGCTTGAGCATTCCGAGCTTATATTACGATAAAAAGCACAAATTCTAACCAAAATCATATCGTTCAACTTCTCAACCATGATCCATCCTTGTTTCCAGTAGTAATTATGGCCATTGGACTAGCATTTTGGATATATCAAACGGGGGCAACTTGTAAAAGAATAATGACTAAACATAATCCTGGTCAAAAAAATAAATAATCATATATGTTTGTTTTATATCGATCTGATTGGCAATTACCAATGCTACATTTATTTGTCTCATCCCAAAAAAGGACAAATCATTGAAAATGAAGGATTTTAGACCGATTAGCCTTGTGTCTAGCCTTTATAAAACCATTGCAAAGGTGTTGTCAATCAAATTGAGGTAAGTACTTAGTGAGACAATTTCGAAGTGTTGGGGTGCCTTTATTCGCTGAAGACAAATTTTATATGTGGCTTTGGTAGCTAATGAGGTGGGGGAGGATTATAGATCAAGGGGTAAAGAAGGTATTGTGTTTAAAATTGACTTTGAAAAGCCCTATGACCATGTGGATTGGAGTTTTTTGAATTATCTCTTGGAAATTAAAGGTTTTGGAAGTAGATGGAAAAGTTGAATCAATGGAAAGCCTAGGGGAAGGTTTACTGGTTTACAACTAGACAATTGAAGCAAGGAGATCCTTTATCCCTTTTTCTCTTTTACTTTAGTTGCTAACGGTTTGAGTTGGCAAATCAGAAGAGCACAGAGATTTGATCTTGTGGAAGGCTTTGTTATTGGAATGGATAGAATCCATGTGACACATTTGCAATTTTTTGTTGATATTATCTTTCTTTTCAGTGGGAGAGGAGGAAAATTTTCATAATTTAAAATAGATAGTGGAGGTGTTTGGAAGGGTATCAGGTTTAAGGGTTAAGGGTTAACATGGAGAAAAGTGTGATTGTAGGTGTAAATTCCTCTCATGATAAAATTTCTAGACTAGTGGGGATGTTGGGCAGTGGTGTGGGACAATGGCTGTTAAGGTATTTAGGTCTTCCTTTAGGGGGGAATCCTTGGTCCTTAGCTTTTTGGGATCCAATTGCGGAAAAAGTGAGAAAATGGTCAGATGGGTGGAAGAGAGCATATATTTCTAGAGGGGGTAGATTAACATTGATCCAATCAATTTTGGCTAGTATACTGACTTATTTTCTATCTCTCTTTCAATTGTCAAGAAAGATTGCAATGAGATTAGAGAAAATGATGAGAGATTTTTTGTGGGAATGAAATGGAGAAGGGACAAAGGCTCATTGGTAAATTGGGAGAACGTGTCAAGAACAAAAGCAATCGGTTGAGAATTTGAAGGCAAGAAATGTCGCTCTTGTTGGCAAATGGCTTTGGAGATTTCCAAGGGAACAAAATTCACTATGGTATTTAGTTATTAAGAGAAAACATGGGTTACAAGCTAATCGGTGGGATGCTACTCGGATAGACCGAGGATCTTATCGCTACCCATGAAAATTTATTTCTCAGGGACTTTCAAGATTTTCTCAAAATGTTACATTCATTGTGGGGAACGTGGAGAGAATTCGATTTTGGGAGGATGTTTAAATTGGGATATTATTTTTTTTTGGTTTGTTTCCACGTCTTTATTGAGTATCTCGTTTTTATGGGCGTTCTATTGCATCGATGTGTAATTACTCTAATCAATCAATCTCTTATGATTTTGGGTTCCGTATGCATCTTGATCATAGAGATACTATGGAAGTGGTGTCAATTATTTCCTTGTTTAATGACATCAAATTGTGTCATGAATTAAATGATAAAAGAAAGTGGATTCTTGAGTCTTCGGGGGTTTTTTTCATGTAAATCTTCTTTTTATAAGTTGATTGATGATCCTTTGTATCATGTGTTTCCTCCCTCTATGATGATTTGGAAGGCTAAAGTGCCTAGCAAGGTGCAAGTTTGTGCATAGATCTAGCTCATGGTAGGATTAATTCAAACGATATGATGCAGTGAAGAAGACCATTTATGTGGATTTCTCCACAATTATGTGTGATGTATGTTGTGACAATGAAAGTATTGATTACCTTTTTTTGCATTTCCCTATTGCTATATTTGTGTGGTCCAAGCTATTTCAATCAGTGGGATTACAATGGGTGATTCCAAAAACTTTTTCTTCAATGCTGATGCAAGAATTTGAAGGATTTGGAAAAGTTGGAAAAGGGTGACCATTTGGCATTGTGCAATTTTTGTCATAATATGGGCAATTTGGTTGGAGAGGAACTCAATGATATTCGAGGATAGAGCCGAATGGATGGAGGGTTTATAGGATCAGATTTGTGCTGCTATTTTGTATTTTGGTGGATTGGAAAGCCTCATGGACCCCTTAATTTTTTTAGTGTTGAGTTGAGTGTAGTTTTTATTTTTTCATTTTATGGTTAGACATCTTCTCCATCCTATTAACTCTTTGACATTAATTTCAAATCAATACAAGAGTTTTGTTTTCTATCAGAAAAAAAAGACTGAGATGTGACTTCATCATTCCCAAGAAAACATGTAAAAATACGTCGATGCCTGTGAAAACACATATTTTAAATTAATATATTGGCTTCTAATAGAAAACTCACATGAGAAAACGGACTCTACCATTAGATTCCTCCCGCGAAAATGAGTCAAATATGTTGTCATTGACTATTATAACCCTGTCATATCCAATCCACATCCATGGTTGGTTTATAAATTACCCTTCATTCCATTCCAAGCAACAAAAAAAACGTTTATATCAATTATTTTTACAACTCATTAATATATAAAATAAACATTTATGAATATATTGTAACCATTAACACCATATATTAATAGACAAACGTATTACTTTTATATCAATTATTCTATCTAGTGCTTCAATTTCTTTGACACATGCATCACTTTCGTTTGAAGAAAGAATGTGACTTCTTCCATTTGCAATAAAAAGGCAAATTGGTCATGCTCCAAAGTTGAATTAACCAATTCAGCATAAATTATCAACTTAATTTCAATTCAAAGAAATTACTGATCACTTTCAAAGAAAAATTTCTCATGAACCCACCAATGAGAACCCCTTATATTGAGATAATTCGATGCAAATCAGAAAAATATTACATACCCAATTGATAAAAATAAGTTTTAATTGATAGAAACAACTTTTAACTAATCTTAACTCCATTGATATATATATATATATCCAACAATAAGAATATGAAGACGATGCTCAAGAAACAGTTACAAGGCATCGGCCAAAGTTCCATCAGTCTCAGAAAGCTACAAGTTCAAGTGATTTGCAAACGGAACAAAAGCAATAGCTTCTGGGTTTTGAGGTTGGGAATGAAATTTATGGAGTAAAAAGATTTACCTAACTCTGGCGAAGCTTCAGCAAGAAGTAGTGGGCAGGAGGAGGCACGCTGGGAAAGAGTACTAGCAGCTACCGATGATAGAAGACAAGTAGACTTGAAGAAAGGGTAGGGGTAAGTTTGGCTTTGGGCAAATCTGTCATTTTCCTCACTTATCCAGTCTGTGTAAAAAATATCCCAGCCCCCCTCGGGTTTCATTTAACCCACATTGGCAACTTAACTTTGACTTTTCAAACTGGGTCGGGATAAACCCGAGTGGAATTTTCGGTGCACTTTTTTGCTTGCCAAACGTGGGATAAATGGCCCCACATATTTTTTTTCTCCTATCCTACTGGTGTTATCCCATTTTAACCCACGATTTAAACGTACCCTAGGTATACATTTGTTGATCTATATATGTGTAGTGTATATATTGTGATGGATCTATACATATATGTATCAAAAATGTTGATGGAATTATACATATGTGGGTGTTTATGTGGGTATGCCTATATAAATATTTGGATGTGTAGGTTTCTCAAATAGGTTTTACATTTTGATGTGTTTACATATCTCTCAAATTGCTTTATACATTTCATCTAGAAATCCATATCAAAATTTCCAAAAAGACAATTTAAGACTTTGGGATGGATTTTGAGTAGGAGTGTAAAAAGAAAAAGAAAAAAACGAGGGGAAGAACAATCCAATAGCTGGACATAAGGAAAGGAAGAAGTATGAGTTTTTGACTTAATTACAGAAAGGCCCCTTATATCCAAATTTTTAATAGTTAGGAAATGTTTTTGAAACAGTACATTGACCCCTGAGAGTTATGAAGTACTTTTGAAGTTTACAAAGTGACCCCCAATGATAGACGAGTTTAAAAAATTATAAAATGGTACCAACAATTTATAAAACCTTTCCAAACACTATGTGAAAGTTCTGAAAATTTACATTGACCCCCAAACGGTTATGAGATAGTTTTAAAAATTACAAATTGACCCCTAATTGCTAGATAATGTTTCAATAAATTATATAATGACCACAAAAGCTTTTAAAACTCAAAATAAAGAGGCTGTTATAAATTGTTAGGCCTTCAGGAGTGTATTCCTTGGTGATATATACAACACTCATGGTTATGAAGAATATAAATTGAATGTATAAGTAAGGATGTGATTACTTATTAACATTAACAACCACTAAAGTATGGAAATATACACGAGATGTGTTGGATGATTTATGTCGACGTGCTCATTGGTGATAATGATAAAATGGTCAAAGTAGTATATACTCGTGTGTGTATATATATATATATATATAAGCATGTCGAACTGATATTGAAATGCTTGTTCCTAATTGCACATGTGCATATTGAATGGTATTTCGATGGAAGGTATATCATACGTGATGATGTTGGTTAGTATGTATAACCGATAATGTGATACATGAAATGATAACAATTGAAAAAAGATGGAAAAAAGTAAGCAGGGATCGCTCCTCCCAGACCAGAACAAGTCTTGATCAAGTAAAGCATCCGCCGAGGTGCGTCGTTATTCGTGCCCTGGTTGAAAGCATCTAAGAACAAAAGGGTGGGGTACACCCGAGGTTAGAGCCCTCGAAAGGACCCAATATTCCCCAATTATTTTTGGACCTTAAATATTGAGTTGGCAACAATGGACATAGATTGAAGCACAAAAACTGGTGGGACCGATGACATTAGTTGGTAATATTGTATACATGCTAAATCGAAAGATTTACTTTTACTCGTGAGCATCTTATTTGTTGGTACATCATGTGATGCTTTAAGCATGTTCTAGGTATGACATTGCTATAATTATTTGTTACAATTATTACTTAAGAATTTCGTGTATATGATAGCTATGTCATGTGAGATGGGATTAAAACTCGATAGTTGTTTCTCTACTAGACGTTGGCTGATTCCAATCATCATTTTTCAGGACATAGACTTGGAAATGAGGGGGGTTCAGTCCCTGAGTTATCATGAACATGAGCTTTATAATGAATGTTGTAACATTTTTTATGTATTATGCATCGCACTATCATTGATATTATTGTACTCGGGGCACCTGAACTACAGTATTAAATAAATACCCAAATTGCAAATGTTTGTACTTAAGTTTACTTTGAGAGTTTGGTAGATGCTCTAATTAACCCATTTAAACTTGAATTGTTTGAATTCACTCGATAAATTTTGCATATCTGTTACATAAATCATAATAAATCACCACTGAAAAGTGGGGCATGTGTCAATGCCAGCAAATTCTATTAAATTAATTCTGTGGACTTGGTGTGTGTGGACAGCTTGGATGACCATAAACGTTTGATTGCTAGTGCTAATATTATTGTGCAGCAAACGATCTCTCTTTTTCATGTGAAAAATTGCATTACAAATGGTAATATAATCAACCAATGAACCAACGTAGATACTATTACTTGCATGAATTCATCCAGGAAGGCGAAATGAAGTCAGATTGAAACTATATATACACACATTTACAAATAAAGAGAATAGAAACAGCCAACCTGTTCACAAACACCAAGGCCGGTTCCTTCTTTCCATCCGTGCTTCTTCAACAACTGCAAAAAATCCATACACAGGAACATGTTACACTACCAATTCCAAAAACACCACAAATAAAATGTAGCATATGAAGAAAAATAAAAAATTCAAGAAACCCTACCCTCACCCATAGGCATATGTGTCTCCAAGTGTGCGAGAGTGCGTATGTGCATGTGCTTGTAGAGAGAGAGGGGGGGGCAAAGAATAGGAAAGGAAAGCAGACCTGAAAACCAATATTAGAGGAGCCGATGGGTGTAGCAGCTGATGATGAAACTGAAGAATGATACGTACTAGTATTCGAAGAAGAAGAACCCAAACCCATACGCTCCTGTCCTTCACACATTCCCATGGCCATCCCCTGAATATCCCCAGTGGTTTGTTCGGCAGCGCGTCGGCTAATCTTTCTCTTTTCTTTCCTTATGACACCAAATCAAATCAATCCTCTCTTATCTCTATGTTTACAGGCTACGGCTTTTGGTTGGAAGAATGGACTTTTATTCTAGTTGATGATGCACAAAATTGTTTTGTGTAAAATCAACAGTTAAGAATATACAAGGGTATAATTAATGAGTAATTAACAAGTAATCAATGGAACTTAAAGTAATAAACAACATATCAACACGAAGATTTATAGTGGTTCGGTCTCGGATGACCTACTCCACTTTCGGGAATGACAGCGGTGGCCTGGTGTTTTTTATTGATGAATAAAAGTCACCGGAGTGTTACAGAGCTTTGAGAGAGAGAGAGAGCAAGTGTGCAGTGAGGTCTGTCTCTAGGTGTCTGAGATGTATCAAGGTGTATTCAGGTCTCTTTACCCTTGAGAGGGCTTACATTATATAACTATGGTGAGGCGGTGCCGTGATGAAGAGGTCTTCCACTATTTTGGTAAGTACTGTCATGGTAAGGGTGGACCTCTTTGGTAAGCATTGAATCTCTTTGGCAAGCACAATTAAGGTAGGAGTTCATCTCTGTATCCCGTCATTCTCTCCCTTGTACTCCTATTCAGTCGGAGGAGAGTCCTGAATTGGATTGGACTTTAGGCTGGACCTTGAGTTGGAGTGGAGTACCGGAGTACCGAGGCAAGAGGAGCACCAAAGGGTAGGCGCCCATGTGATGAGGTCCAAGTGACGAGTCCAAGTGATGAGTTCCAATTGATGAGTCCAAGTGACCTACCTAGTGGCACCCAAGTGCAGCCATGTTTGCCTTGCTTTGGTGTTAACCTCTTGGACTTGAAGCATCATGGCATGAGGAGAAAACAAGTGAAAGGTTGAGGAGGAGTGGGGAGCTCAACCATTGGGCGGTGCCCAATGGTGGCGCCTAGTGGGCGGCGCCCATATGGCTTGGTGGTCTCTCATATGGCCCCCCTTGGCTCCTTCACCTCTTCTCCATTCTCTTTAGATGGGTTGACCCGGCTTGACGGGCTTTGGCGACTTGGACTATTTCTTGGGCCCATTAGTATTTGGGCCTTTCTCGACTTATTTTTATTGGGCTTAGCCCAGTTGAATTTGGGCTCGTCATTTGTCCCCCATGCTCTGAGCTCTGATTTTCTCGAAAGGAAAGAGGTCGAGGGCATGTGTCTCGGCTACGTCATGATTTTTCCTTGCTCTTCACGGCACCCCTTCATCGGGTCGCTTGCTGATTTTACCAGGAAATAATAAAAAATATATTTTTTTTTTCTTTTTGCCTGCAAATTGAGGTCACTGTTTATCTTCCCCATTCTTCAGGAGGCCTTTCTCAAAAGATCTTCCAAGCTCCCTTTGTTGAGCTTCTCCAAGAAGCTAACCCAAAGCTTTCTCAAGAAGCCTTGCCAAGCTTCCTCAAGAAGCCTTGCCAAGCTTCCTCAAGAAGTTTTGTTTCTTCTATTTCAAGCCTTAAGTTTACTGTTCATCCACACTTCATAGCTCCTCACCATATTTTTCTTTAGCCTTCTCCTTATTCACCCAAAGCAAACAGATGAAGACTAGGAGCTCAAAGGATGGTGGAAGAGAAGAGCATGGAAGAGAGGGAGGCACCCAAGGGGCTGCCATGGTCGGCGCCCAGGGGGCTGCCATGGCTAGCGCCCAGGGGGCTGCCATGGTCGGCGCCCAAGCGGCTGCCATGGTCAACGCCCAAGCGGCTGCCATGGGCGGCGCCCAAGGGCCTGCCGTAGGCGGCGCCCAGGGGTCCTACCCTCCTGCGGGTGTTGGCCTCAGTTGCCCCGTTGGCAGTCGTAGTATTATGGGGATGTCCACAGTTGGAGAGAAACCATTTGGAATTATCAGTCCGAGGTTGGGTTCAAGCAATAAGGCTCTAGTCAATCCCTTCAGTATATCAACAAAGGCTCAAGGCATAGGTGGGCAACGGAGTAGATCTTCAACTGACGGCAGTACCCATGGTCCAGGCGGCGCCCTGGGCTCTTCAGGTGGTGTGGGTGGCGCCCAGGGGTCTTCGGGTGACACCCCAAGCATGGTGCAGCTTCCCCTTCGCGAGTCTAGAAAACGACCAATCGCTGACTTGGATAGGCCTGACTCCCGAGGTATGCTCCAATGTTCTTTTTATTCTTCTATCAACATGATAAATTTTTTCTTATCAATGGCCTGAGCCTGCTTCTGGGGTACCCTTTCAGATGAGGGGGAACCCGCCGGAGACCTTGACGAAGGTCCAAGTGCAGAGGGGGACAATGTTTCTCAAGTAGCCTCTATATTTAGCTCTTTTAAATGTGATGAGGACATCTCCGACATAGTTACTTGGTACCGTATTCCACCCTCCGTGACATGCCGTCGTCCCGAGGCCGACGAGTCTGCATGCAGTGATTCTTTAGGCGAGATCGTCGTTTACTAGGGTATGTTGGAGGCTGGCTTGCGGTTTCCTATCCCTTGGCCCATATGCCAGATTCTGGAATACTTGTCTCTTGTCCCGGGGAGGTTGGTTCCCAATGGTTGGAGGGTGATTATGACATTCTTTGCACTATGGCGATTGGTTCACCCTGCTACTGTCCCCCCGCCGTTTGAGGAATTCCTGGCTACCCACGCGCTTCGAGAGAACCCCACTCCTTATCGTGGGTGGTACCGTTTTGCCCCCAAATCTGGCAGGATTATCAACGGGCTTACGTCCAACCTCCACAACTGGAAGAGGAGATTTTTCTTTGTCGGGGGAGAGTGGGCTTCTGAGTCTGACCGTGACGTGGTGCCTACCCGATGGGATACAATTCCCCAGACCATAAAAGGTAAAAATTTCATTCTTTACTTCTGCCTTGATCATTGCTTATTTGTTCTCATGGTGCCACTGTCTCTTTGCAGACCCACCGATTCTGACCCCGATTCAAGAGAGGCTGCTCGACATGGTCCGTAACAATCCGACCAAAAAGTTTTCCGAGAGCATGTCAGCGTCCGGTATTCCTACGATTCTCACAAGGCCGAGGAGAAAAGGTACTTAACTCCTTTCGTTGTCCCTTCGAAAACACAACATGATATGACTTCTTGACTTACATTGGTTCTGCAGGTCTTCCTATTGACAGGTCCATGGTGGGGGAGGTTCTTTCTTCTAGGACGGCGCCCTCTCCTCCTTGCCCTTCCAAGAGGGCGAGATCCAGTGCTCCCATCTCTTCGCGACCAGAGTCTACTGGTCAGGCTAGTTTCTCAGAGGCCGACCCTGGTGATGCCCCTCCTCCTTCTTCGATTGACGTCTCCTCGCCCCTGAGAGATCACTCTTGCAGTGCTGTGGGGGCTGAGGCTCTGATGTCGTCTCCTGTCAGGACGGAGGGCCTGCCTAGTTTTCCCACTTCAGGTTCTCCCTCAGTGTCCATGTTGAAGGATGTGAGATTGGCAAAGGAGAGACTAGGAGACTTTGTGTCTGGCGTCGAGATTCAAGAGGTAGCCTCCAGAGGGCCAGAGGGTGTAGTTGATGCTGCTATGGAGGGCTTTGCATTGGTAAGTCATGCTCCCCTTTATGTGGCTTTCTGTGATGCTTTGGTCTTGTTCATGACTCTTCTTGTATCTTTGAATGTTTTCAGATGGCTGCTACCTTACCCTGTCTGTTCAATAACACTCTGAAGATCAGGGATGCAGTCAATGGCCAGACGATGGAGAGGCAGACACATGAGGCTGTCGAGGAGCAGCTTAGACTTGAGCAGCAGGCACGAGAGGATGCTGCAGAGCTTTCACGACAGACACGAGAGGATGCCGAGAAGCAGTTGAGGCTCGAGCGGCAGACGCGAGAGAATGCCGCTGAGGAGTTGAGGCGGGCGCAGGAGATGACTGCCCAGCTTGAGGCCGACCTTCGTGTAGCACTCGAGAGAGTTACTCGGGCCGAGGCTCAGAGGGACACTGCTGAGAGGGGCAGGGCCGGTGCCTTCATTGACGACTACGAGGAGCTCAAGAGGAAGGTCACAGCAGCATACCCTTACAATGACTTTACTACCTTTCGGCCTGATGAGGCCCCCGACACCGATGATGATGATGAGGGAGATTATGTGAGTGGGAGCAGTGAGGGTCATTAGGAGTGATGCCTTTGTACCTTTTTTGTTGACAGACTATGTCTTCCTTTTGTAAAAAGCTCATGGGTCTTAATGAAACACAACTTTTTGAGAAAGTACTTTGAAATTTTATTTCGCAATTCCAAGTAAATACTTAAGAAAGTAGAAAATAGCAAAACGACTAAAAGGTAAACAGTACAAGTAATGGCCCTCGACTCATGACTCACTGCCCCCAGCTACTGGTAGTATTTCTTTAAGTGCTCTGCATTCCATGGATGGGCTAGGATCTTTCCTTCGGGGTTTTGGATTCTGTAAGTTCCTGGCCTTACTACCTCTATGACGGTGTAGGGACCTTCCCAGTTTGGTCCCAGTTTTCCTTCTCGGGAGTCTTTGGTAGACAGGATGACATTTTTTAAGACCAGGTCCCCGGGTAAGAAAGACCGAGGCTTCACCCTCGAGTTGTAGTACTTGGTTATGCGACGTTTGTACTCTGCATTCCGGAGCATGGCTATCTCTCTCTCCTCCTCTACCAAGTCGAGGTTGATGCGGAGGCCTTCTTCATTACTGGTAGGGTCATAGTGTTGGACCCTAAGGGAGTGTACCCCGATTTCAACGGGTATCACTGCCTCTGTTCCATATGCTAGAGAGAAAAGAGTTTCACCCGTTGGACTCCTTGGTGTGGTCCGATATGCCCATAGTACTCCTGGGAGTTCGTCTACCCATCTCCCCTTGGCAGTCTCCAATCTGGCTTTCAGGTTGCGAAGTATGGTTCTGACAGTGACCTCTGCTTTGCCATTTGCCTGGGGATGGGCGGGGCTAGAGTGGGGCTGCTTGATCTGGAGGTCTGCACAGAAACCGTTGAGGAGTTTGTTGTCAAACTGCTTGACGTTGTCGCTCACAATGACATGTGGTATTCCAAACCTGCAGACTAGATTCCTCCATATGAAATCCTTTATCTTTTGATCTGTGATTTTGGCTAAGGCTTCTACTTCTGCCCACTTGGTGAAGTAGTCGATGGCTATGACTACAAACTTGCACTGGCCTCGCCTCACAGGTAGGGGACCTAGGATGTCAATCCCCCACATGGAGAAGGGCCATGGGCTCTGAATGGTGGTGAGCTCTTCGGGTGGTTGTCTGGGTACCGTTGCAAAACGCTGGCACTTATCACATCTCTTGACGAAGTCTTTGGTATCTCGGATCATAGTAGGCCAATAATATCCCTGCCTAACTGCTTTATGGGCCAATGCATGCCCTCCTGAATGGTTTCCACATATCCCTTCATGAATCTCCCTCATGACATAGTCAGCTTCTTCGGGGGTGAGGCAGCGGAGTAGAGGGAGAGAGTGACTCTTCTTGTAAAGGGTGTTCTGTAGGATGACATACCTGGATGCTCTCATCCTTACTTTTCTGGCATTTACTGGGTCGTCTGGACTAGTGCCCTGCTGCAGGTAAGCTCGGATAGGAATCATCCAGTTGGATTCTGAGGATGCACAGTGGACCTCCTCCTCTGGTTTGGTGGTGCTGGGCTCGAACTGGTGACCTGTTAGTGCTGGACCCATGAGTATATTGGCAGAGGCAAACTTTGCAAGGGCGTCTGCCATAGCATTCTCTTCTTGGGGCACATGGTGGATGTCGAAACAGGCAAACCTTGTGAGTAGGGCTTGGACCACCGAGAGGTACTCTTGCATCCTTTCTTCCTTGGCTTCAAAATCTCCCCTCACTTGGTTGACTATGAGCTGAGAGTCACTATAGGCTATGAGATTGAGTGCTTCCATCTCCAAGGCTAGCCTTAGGCCTGATATGAGAGCTTCATACTCTGCTTGATTATTTGATGTGGCGAAGTGTAAGGAGACAACATACTTCAAGGGTGTGCCATGTGGACTGATCAATACTAGTCCGGCTCCACCCCCATCGCTGGTAGATGACCCATCTACGTAAAGCTTCCAGGATGGTGTAGTGGGTGATGGAGGAGAATGTGATGAGGGATGAGAGGTTGGAGTCTTTGGGAGGCTGAATGGCGCCCAAGGCCTAGTGGGCGGCAAGGCGGGCGGTGCCCAAGGCTGCCCAGTCTGCGTAGCTGACTCCTCCTCCTTCTCTGGGTAGTGGTTCTTCCCTTGGGCAACATCCGGACTGGACTCCTGGTAAGTGGAGTCAGTGTGCACTGAGTAGGTGGGCGCGTGGGCGCCTGATACCTCTTCTTGGGACTCCTGTAGGGGCGTGGACTTCGCCACGAAATCTGCAAGGGCTTGTGCTTTGATGGCAGCCCTAGGCTGGTACTGTATGTCGAATTCACTCAACTCCACTACCCATTTGAGCAATCTGCCAGAGACGTCAGGCTTCCCCAAAATTCTTTTAAGTGGTTGATCCATGACCACCACGATGGTGTGGCCCTGAAAGTAGGGGCGCATGCGTCTGGCTGCAGTGACGAGAGCAAGGGCCAATTTTTCTAACTCTGAGTACCTTACCTCTGCCCCTCGGTAGGCTCTGCTCACATAGTAGACGGGCTTCTGGATGCCCTCATCTTCTCAGATGAGGACAGAGCTCACGGCTGATAGTGAAGAAGAGAGGTAGAGGTACAGTTTCTCTCTTGGTAGTGCATGGGAGAGCAGAGGTGGCGCGACGAGGTAGGTTTTAAGCTTCTGAAAGGCTTCCTCAGCCTCTGGTCCCCATTGGAATGACCTGCGTAGGATTTTAAAGAAAGGTAGGTATTTATTGGCTGACTTAGAGACAAACCTGTTGAGGGCTGCTACCCTCCCGTTGAGACGTTGGACCTCCTTTGTAGATGCCGGGGATTTCATCTCCATGATTGCTCTGATCTTATCTGGGTTGACTTCTATGCCCCTCTTGTGGACCATGAAACCTAGAAACTTTCCTGAGCCGACGCCAAAGGCGCACTTTTCAGGATTTAACTTCATCTTGTAGGCTCTCAATACGTCAAAGGTTTCCTGCAAGTGTGCTACATGATCATCTGCAGCTGCACTTTTCACCAACATGTCATCTACATAGACCTCAATAGTCTTTCCAATCTGAGCCTCGAACATCTTGTTGACGAGGCGCTAGTATGTGGCACCGGCGTTCTTGAGCCCGAAAGGCAACACCCTGTAACAGTAAGTGCCTTTCGGAGTAATGAATGAGGTCTTCTCTTGGTCCGGGGGGAACATGTTGATTTGATTGTAACCAGAGTAAGCATCCAGGAAACTCAAGAGTTCATGTCCAGCAGTGGCATCAATAAGGAGGTCGATGCGTGGAAGTGGATAGCTGTCTTTTGGACAGGCCTTGTTGAGTTCCGTGAAGTCTACACAGAGGCGCCACTTCCCATTGGTTTTGGTCACCATCACCACATTGGATAGCCAATCTGGGTAGGCTACCTCCCTCACTGATCCGTTAGTCAACAACTTGTCTACCTCTGCTTCCATGGCTTGCCCCCTTTCGGTGCTTACATTCCTCAACTTTTGTCGGATAGGCTTATATCCGGGGTCAACATTAAGTCGATGGGAGGCCATCTCTGGGTCGATGCCCTCCAGGTCTTCGTGGGACCAAGCAAAGACGTCTGTGTTCCGTCTGAGGAAGTCTACCAAGGCGGAAGCCTGCTCCTGAGAAAGTGAGGAGCCTATGTAGACCTTCCTTTCTGGAAGATTATCATTGACCACAACGAGTTGGAGCTCTTCTGCTGGTTCACCCCTTTTCGTGGTACTGTCCTCCTTGGGGTCGCATACTTTGACTTGGAGAGTCTCGTGTAGTCTCTTAGCCCTTGTAGAGGCCACATAGCATTCTCTGGCTGAGACCTGATCTCCTCTTATCTCCCCAACTCCAGTGGATGTTGGGAAACAGAGGAGTAGGTGGTAGGTTGATGGTACTGCCCTTAGTGTGTTGAGGGCAGGTCGTCCAAGAATTATATTGTAAGCAGAAGGGCAATCTAGTACAAGAAAATTTACCATTATAGTAGAGCTCCTTGGTGCAGTCCCTGCTGTGACAGGCAGGGTGATGGATCCCAAGGGATGGACTCTCTCTCCTGAGAAGCCAACCAAAGGGGTCCTGACTGGCTGTAGTCGCTCTCTGCCGAGATGAAGGCTGTCGTTGGCTGTAGCGAACAAGATGTCGGCTGAGCTACCACTGTCGACTAGGACTCTTCTGACCTGGTAGTTGGCTACCATCAGGGTCAAAACTAAAGGGTCATCATGTGGGACCTGGACCCCCACAATGTCTTTATCTGAGTAGGTGATGACCTCCTCCTCCTCCTCTCCATGTCGTGGTGTTTTCTTCGGGCGAGAGTTGTGTGACTCTTCCTGTTTGGCCCTTCGGGCGTGTGCCTTCCTGGCGGAGTTGGAATCACCTCCTCCTCCTAACCCTCCTGCGATGGTCTGAATCTCGCCAAGGGGTTGCTGGTGCTCACGCTCTTCATGCGGTGGAGCTGGTCCTTGACCAGCCACGTACTGCCTCAGATGGCCCCGTTGAATAAGCTCCTCAATCTGCTTCTTCAGCTGGAAGCAGTCATTTGTGTCATGGCCGTGGTCGCGGTGGAAGCGACAATACTTACTGGTATTCCGGCGCTTGGGGTCGGACTTCATCTTCCCGGGCCAACGGATGGCGGGGTCATCCTGTATCTGGAATAAGATGTGCTCTACTGAGGCGTTGAGTGGTGTGAAAGGCTGCCGGTCTCTCGGGGACAGTGGACCGAGACGGTCCTTCACGGACACCCTGTCAGCTTTCTTTCTCTTGTTCTCGGTCTCCCTCCTATCTTCATGACTTTCTTTTCTCTTCTCACCTCCTCGAGAGGGCTCTCCTCGGCGGGCCTTGGTGATGTCCTCCGCGTTCATGTACTTCTGAGCCCTGGATAGCAGCTCGAGCATACTGGAGGGCGGCTTCTTGAGTACAGAGAACATAAAACTGGAGGAGCGGAGTCCAGCGATAAAAGCGGCTAAGGCCACCTTATCATCTGGCTCCTCAACCTGGAGGACCTCCTTGTTGAAGCGGGTAAGGTAGCCCCTGAGGCTCTTGTCCCTGTCCTGCTTGATGGTAAGCAAGTGGGTTACTGGTTTCTGGTGGCGGCGTCCCCCAATGAAGTGGGAGACGAAGGACCTGCTTAGCTCTGCAAAAGAGTGGATGGAGGAAGGCTTGATCTTGGAGAACCACTGGCGGGCAGACCCCTTCAAGGTGGTAGGGAAGGCTCTGCACATAACCTCCTCAGGCACGTTGTGGAGTTGCATGAGGGATTTGTAGGTGTCCAGGTGGTCAAGGGGGTCTTTGGTGCCATCGAAGACCTCGATATTGGGCATCTTGAACTTCGAAGGCAGAGGATAATTGACAATATCAGAAGTAAAAGGCGTATCAGTACGTCTTACCAAGTAGTCTACGACTTCAGGCGCCTGTGCCTTGATGGCGTTGAGGGCATCACCAAGCTGGTTCTGTACCTCTCTAATCTTCTCGTCCCACTGGTTGGGGACATCTTCAGTCGGATGATGGTACTGGCTTTGATGGTCGCCATATTGACTCTCACCGTCTTCATCCTCCTGCGCAGGTACGTGTGAGAGAGGAGGAACACGCGAGCTGCCTGTGCGTTGAGGAGAGACTGCTGGGTGAGGGGCGCCCTGTGGCCTCGGGGCGTTTTGGCGAAGGGTTCCCTGGTGAGGGGCTGCCTGCTCCTCTACTGTTGGAGGGAATGGTGCTCCTCCTACAGGGTGAGGGGCGACACCCCCTTGGGTGAGCATCAGTTGGATGATCTGCTGGTTTTGTTCCACCAGCAGCTGCATAGTCTGCAAGAGTTGTTGCTGTTGTCCGACGGCGGGAGTCGCCGTGGCAGAAGGTCCCGAAGGTGCAGGGGGAGGCGGAGCCTCCTCCTGGTGAGCCGGGTTGTTGTCCCCGGGTTGTTGAGACCTTGACCTCGTAGTAATTGCCATGGATTCAAGGAGCAAAGAAGTAGAGTAATAGAAACTTTGTCGTTCCCACAGACGGTGCCAAACTGATGATGCACAAAATTGTCTTGTGCAAGATCAACAGTCAAGAATATATAAGGGTGTAATTAATGAGTAATTAACAAGCAATCAATGGCAATCAATGGAACTTAAAACAATAAACAACAGATCAACACAAAGATTTATAGTGGTTCGGTCTCGGATGACCTACTCCACTTTCGGGAATGGCAGCGGTGGTCTGGTGTTCTTTATTGATGAATAAGAGTCACCGGAGTGTTACAGAGCTTTGAGAGAGAGAGAGAGAGCAAGTGTGTATTGAGGCCTGTCTCTAGGTGTCTGAGATGTATCAAGGTGTATTCAGGTCCCTTTACCCTTGAGAGGGCTTACATTATATAGCTATGGTGAGGCGGTGAGGCGGTGCCGTGAGGAAGAGGTCTTCCACTATTTTGGTAAGTACTGTCATGGTAAGGGTGGACCTCTTTGGTAAGCATTGAATCTCTTTGGCAAGCACAATTAAGGTAGGAGTTGATCTCCGTATCCCGTCATTCTCTCCCTCGTGCTCCTATTCAGTCGGAGGAGAGTCCTGAATTGGATTGGACTTTAGGCTGGACCTTGAGTTGGAGTGGAGTACCGGAGTACCGAGGCAAGAGGAGCACCAAAGGGTAGGCGCCCATGTGATGAGGTCCAAGTGATGAGTCCAAGTGATGAGCTCCAAGTGATGAGTCCAAGTGTCCAGGTCCAAGTGACCTGCCTAGCGGCACCCAAGTGCAGCCATGTTTGCCTTGCTTTGGTGTTGACCTCTTGGACTTGAAGCATCATGGCATGAGGAGAAAACAAGTGAAAGGTTGAGGAGGAGTGGGGAGCTCAACCATTGGGCGGTGCCCAATGATGGCGCCTAGTGGGCGGCGCCCATATGGCTTGGTGGTCTCTCATGTGGCCCCCCTTGGCTCCTTCACCTCTTCTCAATTCTCTTTAGATGGGTTGATCCTGCTTGACGGGCTTTGGCGACTTGGACTATTTCTTGGGCCCATTAATATTTGGGCCTTTCTCGACTTATTTTTATTGGGCTTAGCCCAGTTGAATTTGGACTCGTCACTAGTGACTGAACCCTAAGCGACTTTTTTGACCTTTTGGCTGGGAAGGAAAGGGCCCTAGAGGACCGCTAAAAAAACAAGATTTGGTTTTTTTTTTTAATTTGACGTAGATAGGACACAATTTTTAATTATTTTTGATGATGAACAAAATGGTCTTATGCAAGATCAATAGTTGAGTGTGTGATAAAGTGTAATTAATGAACAATTAATAGAGTAATCAATGACAATAATGTAAATATCGGGTCAATACGCAGATATATAGTGGTTCGGTCCGAGTGACCTATTCCACTCCGAGAAACGACAACGGTAGCAGAGGAATCTTTATTGATGAAATAGTAGGTGAGAGAGATAGAGCAATGGTTAATTCCGGGAGAGATATAATTGCTAGGAGAGAGAAAAGTTATGTGAGGAGGTGTAGAGAAACATCCTCTCATGTAGAGAGAGCTTACAATTTATAGGCACATAGTCTTTGTTAAGGCGGTGACGTGAGGGCAAAGGTACTAGTTCTCCGGGGAGGATAACTACAAAAGGTAAATACATTTAAAGATTGTATTGATCTTCGAGAGCAACTATCCCGGTAATTACTCCTCATGTGCGCTTCTGGACTCCTTGAACTCTGAACTGGACCGAATCCATGAATTGGGTTTGACCCGCCTTGTAGCTGATTTTGGCCTATCTCATTAATTAGGCCTGGCCCAGTTAAATCTGGGCTCGTCATTTGCCCCCAAGCCCTAATAGTGATTGGGGTTTGAGGGCATGAGTGAGCTATTTACTTTGGGTAGAACATATATCTTGTTTCATATGGTGGTTTCTTCAGCTTCCCACTCCATGGCATTTTTGAAGCTTATTTATCTATTTGGTAACGCCATTGTTGGAGAGAGGATGAAGAGAAGAATGAACACTTCGACGCATGGAGATGGAGATGCTTTGGCGAGTGGCGCCATGGATATGAACCTGGGCAACACCAGGGAAGGCACAAGGCTGGGCGGTGCCACAGACGACGCCATGGATGTCCCAGGCAAATTGATGATGTCTTTGGTTTATGAAAATTCTCTCTTTCACAGGTGATCCTGTAGTTGATGGATCAACGGTGAATGCTCTCTACATCACTAGGATGGTGACTTTCCCCTCCTCCTAGAAGGGGTGAGATCTGATGCCCCCAGTGCTTCCCAGTTGAGGTCTGACAGTCCTGCTGTTTCTCGGAAGGCGGGGTTTGATGCCCCCAACGCTTCACATAATTATTCTGCTTCTAGCAATGGTCTGGTGTCCCTGCTGCAGGATGTGAATTTTGGCTAAGAAGAGGCTTTGGAGGTTTGTGACACCTTTGGATGTCAGCTCTCGGGGTATTGAGTGTATCATCGATACCGAGATAGAGGACTTTGCTATGGTACCCTGCTGTTATCTGGAACTCTGTCTTTTATATGCTTGGTCATGCTGACATTCTGGCTTTCGAAAATTTGCATATGGCTACGACTTTTCCGTACTTTTGAGGATGCTCAAACTCAACAAGGTGTCGAGAGCTTTGGTGGAAGAGAGACCTGGGCATCAGGCTGCAGAGGAGCAGTTGAAGTTGGCTCATGAGAGAGCAACAACTTTTGAGGCCGAGCTTCTGGAGAACGAGGCTGTTTGCATATAAGCACAGGCTGAGTTAGCCCGAGCTTGTGGCGACTCTCGTGAGGGCCGCTAAGCTAGAGACATAGGCTGCCTGCTTGAGAGCAAAGCAGAGATAGGGCAAGTTTTTGGCGACTCACGTGAGAGCCATTAAGCTGGAGATATAGGTTGCTTGCTTGAGAGTGAAACAGAGATAGGCCAAGCTTTTGGCGACTCTCGTGAGAGCCGCTAAGCTGGAGATATCGGCTGTCTGCTTAAGAGTAGAACAAAGATAGGTCAAGCTTTTGGCGACTCTCGTGAGAACCGCTAAGCTGGAGATATAGGCTGTCTGCGTGTGAGTAGAGCAGAGATAGACTAAGCTTTTGGCAACTCTCGTGAGAGCCGCTAAGCTGGAGATATAGGCTGCCTACGTGAGAGTAGAGCAGAGATAGACCAAGCTTTTGGCGACTCTCGTGAGAGCCGCTAAGTTGGAGCTGCCTACTTGAGAGCAGAACAGAGATAAGATTAGGTCAAGTTTTTGGTGACTCGTGAGAGCGCCGCTAAGTTAGAGACATAGGCTGTCTGCTTAAGAGTAGAGTAGAGATAGACCAAGCTTTTGGCGACTCTTGGGAGAGCCGCTAAGCTAGAGATTTAGGGTGCTTGCATGAGAGCACTACCAGGCGCTAAGGCACGGGCGCTGCTGGGCACTGGGCGTTGTCCGCTGGGCGTTGGGCGTTGTCACAGGTGCTGGGCATTGTCCGCTGGGCGCAGGCATTGGGCGTTGTCTGTTGGGCATAAGCATTGGGCATTGTCTGCTGGGCGCAGGCGCTGGGCATTGTCCGCTGGGCGCAGGCGCTGGGCATTGTTAGCTAGGCGCAAGCACTGGGCATTTGTCCACTGGGCGTAGGCGCTGGTACTAGGAGCTACCCGCTGGGCGCTAGGGCGTTGTCTGCTGGACGCTAACTGGTGCTGGCTGCGGACTGCAAGGATATGGGCAACGCCTTGGAGCAAGGGGCGCGACGCCAAGGCCAGTTGTGCGGAGCCCTAAGGCGGGTTGATAGAGGAGGACGCCAGGGCCGGTTTGGGCGATGCCAGGGAGGCCTGGGCATAGTTAGGAGAGGAAGCGCGTGCTGGGCGCCGACCGGAGTATCAGAAAACTATGAAAAAATGACAAAACTTTGAACGACCGTAACTTGGGTATTTTTTCAATTTTTTTTTTGAATTTGGGTATTTTTTTCAAGATCTACGACACACAAATTTCCCAAAAAAATGCTTATTTCTCTCTGAATTTGAGTTTTTAACCCCAAATTAGTGAAAAAGTAGATTTTGCATGTGTCTACTTTTCATCGGTGGTGGCGAGATCTCGTCATGATGTGGCAGATCATCTTCTACTTGGTGATTTATGGATTTGATTGTTCTTGCCATTGGAGGTAGGAAGACTATGAGGGGAGAATCAAATCGCTTCCCATAGACGGCGCCAAACTTATGATGCACAAACGGTTTTATGCAAGATCAACAGTCGAGTGTGTGATAAAATGTAATTAATGGACAATTAATAGAGCAATCAATGATAATAATATAAATATCGGGTCAACACGTAGATATATAGTGGTTCGGTCCGGGTGACCTACTCTACTCCGGGAAAACGAAAACGGTGGCGGAGAAACCTTTATTGATGAAATAGTAGGTGAGAGAGAGAGTAATGGTTAGCTCCAGGAGAGATACAATAGCTAGAAGAGAGAAAAGCTATGTGAGGAGGTGTAGAGAGACGTCCTCTCTTGTAGAGAGAGCTTATAATTTATAGGCACAAAGTCTTTGTTAAGGCGGTGATGTGAGGGTAAAGGTATTAGCTCTCCGGGGAGGATAACTACAAAAGGTAAGTTGTAACACCCCGCATTTCCCTTTTATATAGGTATATAGATATATAATAAAAATATGAAATTTTAGGTCCTAGAATTTGTATTAAATAGGTTTGGTGTAGAAATATGTGTTGGAGAGGTTTGTGATGGATTTGGTTGGTTTAGGATTGGATTGGACGGCACGGGAAGTCGGAGCAAAAATCTGTCAGTCAAACCGTACCGGTACTATACCGTACCGGTACCGCGTACCGGTACGACTACTCCAATAGCTTAACCGTACCGGTACCGCGTACCGGTACCATACCGTACCGGTACGATTTATCTGACGCTCGCCGAACAGTAAAAGTCGAGATTTTAGTGTTTTAAAACACCCTTTTTAAGCCTCATTTGCCCCATTCTTCATTCCACTCCCACACAAAACACTTTAGAACCCTAGGAGAGAAAGAAAGGAAGAGAGGACTCAAGATCAAAGGGAAAAACACAAGATTTAAGGGTGATTCAAGATCCAAGCCCTAGATTTCAAGAACACCAAGTAGGGGTTTTCTTCCATTCTTGTTCATTGATGTTAGGGTTATTATATATATATGTTTTGACTCCTAATTATATGTATTTGCTATGGGTTCATTGTTTCTTGGTTCTCTTGCAATTGTTAACATGTTCTACACAAGGTTAGGGTTGTATACCCATGAAATCCCTCTTTTGTTTGAAAAACCCTAGTTTGCAAGAGTGATGAGTTTTCCTCTTGAACTCTTCCTTTATTCTTGATTTCAAAATCATAGTGTTTTGTGTTGAGTAATAAAATGATATTGTTGTGATCTCTTGCATTTTTCTTGGTTGGTTATTGAAAATGTCACATGCTTAATTTGGGGATTTTGAGATATGCTTGTAAAATGAGAAATTGTGGATTTTGTAGTTATTTGGAATTGTTGGTGAATTGAGAATATTTTGGTTTCCTCATTGGTATGGTTGTTGTGATGGACTTGAATTGCCTTCGAGAGATGCCGTAGAGTGTTAGAGGTTAGTCTATCCCAGTGGGGGGTGAGATGGTTTCCTAACACTTGTAGTAGGTTGTCATTTGGTAATGCAACTACTATCGTTCCCTGGAGTTCGAACAAGAGATGATATACTTTTCCTGGGAAGGGACTCGTCACTGCCATTGGGATGGTAGACGCCCTTTCTTAAAGTGTTTGTGATTGTGATTGTGATTGTGATTGGTGGACTAGGTATAATCGTTGGGTAGATTCATGAGAAGCAATCAACATACATGGTACGGGGATGAACCAATATAAATGGGATGATGGGTTGGACCGCCTTGGCCGGTGCATTGGTATGGGACAATGCATCGGAAGGTGCCTGATTAGTACTTAAAGTTGACATATTATTATGACATTTTAAGACTAATGGTACTTTAATGGAGTTTAAGTGATGTCATTTCAGGCCCTAAACTGAACAAGGACTGTAGAACAACAAGTACCACACTTGGATGCAGCACCAGTACATTAGAGCCAAAATTGGAGAAGCTTGGAGCACAGCCAGAACGTTCGAATGCCAACTCACGTTCGAACGTCCACAATACACTGTAGCAAACTCAACTGCTGAAGAGAAGGCGTGTTGCAGTTAGGAAAGAAGACTGGAGCTCTGAAGTACTTGAGTGCACGTTCGAACGCCAACTCACGTTCGAACGTGCACTTGAGTTGATGGAAGACCAGACCACTGCAGAGAGTTGGAACTGAACTTCACAGAAGACCACAGTGAAAGGGGTCAGAGCAAATCTGGCGTTCGAGTGCAAAAACAAGAAGAAACGTTCGAACGGCAGTCAACGTTCGAACGCCCTCAGTGCAAAAACAAAAAGAACGTTCGAACGCCAACTCACGTTCGAACGTTATCCACATACTGGCAGCAGAGTTGTTGACTGTTCACTTGGACTTGGGCGGCAAACACTATTCTTTCACCCCCCTGCCTCCTCCTCTTGCCTATAAATACTCCCCTTGTTGGAGAGCTAAAGAGGATAGCATAGTAGGAAGTAGATAGTGATGGAGGCTTAGACTCCCACTCTCATTGTAGTTAGTTCATTTTCCTTATGAAGTCTTTATTTTAGAGATTAGTTTGGCTTTAGCCCAACATCTCTTGCTTGTTATAACAGTAGTTTTATGCCTATGTTTATGTTTACGCTTTCATTTCTCATGCATAGAAGAGAAATAGCTCCCATCTTGGTTGAGGAAGCAACCCTCCAATCTTTGGTTGAGGAAGCCACCCTCCAAATGTGACTAGCTTTCTCCTACTTTTATTGTTCATGCATTTCACTTCCATTGCTTGAGCTTCCTTCTTTCTTAGAAGAGTGAAACTCTTCCACTTTTCTAGAGCTTGATTAAAGCCGTGAAGGGTGGAACGTGATTCACTCATTCTTTGTGGAAGATTCGCTCCGCGTTTGTTGTTACTTTACCTTTTAAAGTTCTCCACTTGGAGGGATGAGCATCACTCACTTTTCTAGCTTTACCCAAGCCATGAAGAGTGAGTAGTTTCTCATTCACTCTTTAGTGAGAGGAGAAAGGCATGTACAAGTTATCCGGGAATCATATTTGTGCAATGTTCTTTTATGCTTAACGTTTATTTCTTCTTGTCATCGGATGATTGATTGCATCTAGCAAAGCTAAGGTACTTTGTATAATTGTGAGCTCTTTCTATGACATGGATGACTCCTGCATAGAAAGACTCATCAGTTCAAGGCAAGTACCTCGGCTAGATCCTCATGACTACCCTTCAATCTCCACCCTTAATGTACTTCATTTAAAGAATGGACTATTAATATCATGATTGGATGTCTTGTAGAAACACTTGCTTGTTTGTAGACGGGTTAAGTCTCGGCACAGGCAATTCTTGTAAACTTCTAGAAAGACATCGGAATCATGTTCTTAATTCTCACAATCCATCTTTATCTTCCGATTAACTTGCTGTTGACACGGGAGTTAATTGAGTTATCAAGCACAATTATGACAAACCGGATAACTAACTACATGTCCAGATCCTTGCACTAAAGGGTGACTCTTTCTAATTAGCATTCATCTCCTATTTTGTTAAGAAAATCTTTCTGGAAAGAATCTTATATTCTGTCCAGCAAAACCCATATCTTGCAGCAAATCAAAAAGGTTACAATCAAAAGGTCTCTACCACTGCTTGCCTTAGAGATATCAACAAAAGTTCCCTGTGGATTCGACTCCGGACTCAAACCGGATTATTACTACAGCTTGACCGCCTGCACTTGGGTGTATACATTTGGATCAAGCCATCAAGTTTTTGGCGCCGTTGCCGGGGAACCTTTGAAAGATGTTTTAAGGTAAAAGGTAAAAAAAAAAGACCTTCAACATTGTGTATATTTTGTTTTACTGTAAATAACTTTGTTTTATTTTCTTTATGACTGAGGGCACTCCTCACTTCCAAAATTTGTCGGCAGAATCGTGTGAGTTCGTGAATTAGCCTGAACCTAATTCACCTAGATCAGTAGCAGACTCTTGTGAGGGTAGTATGGCAAATAATGAAAGAAATGGAGAAGTCCCAATGAGAGAGGAGGAAGTCCCTAACATCCGAACTTTGCGGGATTACTTGAATCCCACAAGAAATAGTGTCCCCTCTTGTTTTATTTTTCCTGAAAATGCTCCCCTCTTTACTGTAAAGCCGGGGACAGTGCAGTTATTGCCTGTGTTTCATGGATTGGATGTAGAAAATCCATATCTGCATATCAAAGATTTCGAAGAAGTGTGTGGAACATTTCAAGACAATTCTGATTTGGCAAAAATGAAATTGTTTTCTTTCTCTTTGAGGGATAGAGCCAAACAATGGTTAAATTCTTTAAAGGCTTTTTCAATACCCAATTGGCAAGCATTGCAAAATGAATTTTTTAGAAAGTTTTTTCCTTTACATCGCACAAATGCATTAAAAAGACAAATCATGAATTTTGCGGTCAAAGAAGGAGAAACTTTTTATCAAAGTTGGGAGAGATTCAAAGATCTACTCCAATCTTGCCCACATCATGCTTTTGAAAATTGGACATTGGTAGGATTTTTCTATGACTCCTTACCTTCTAGACTACGTCAGTTTGTCGAAATGATGGCCCAAGGAGAATTCATGGGAAAAAGTCCGGAGGAGGCATTCAATTTTTTCGACACCATATCTGACGGTTATCAGATGTGGGACTCAGCCTCCCCTACCACTGTAGAAGCCAGACCATCTAATTCCCAAGGAGGAAAATATGTCTTGAGAGAGGATGATGACTTGAGAGCAAAAATGTCCACATTGTCTCGAAAGCTCGAAGCTTTAAAGATGAAGAAAGTCCATCAAGTTGATGTTAGCCCTTCCACTGAGCAAGTGTGTGGAATCTGTGCGCTAACAGGACACCCTACTGGGGAGTGTCCCACCATCCCAGCATTCAAAGAAGTCTTGTTAGAACAAACACATGCAGTTTCCAACTTCAACAAGCCTTACTCCAACCCATATTCTGAAACATACAATCCAGGGTGGCGAAATCACCCTAACTTCAGTTGGAAAAACACACAACCAATACCCATGAACCAACAACAAAGGCCATACCCACCACCTCAAGGGCCTCTTGCATATCAACCATACCAACCACCACAAAAGAGGAACCTTGAGGACACATTAAATCAGTTCATGCAAAGCCAAATGAATTATAAAAATAATTCCACACAGGCTTTCACTGATTTCAAAACCCAGACCACTCAATCTTTTGAGGATCTTAAAAGCCACATCCAAAAGTTGACTCAATCCATGGTCACACACGAAAAAGGAAAGTTTCCTGCTCAACCAAAACAACCACAAGGCCAATTCCATGTAGGAAACCCTTCAACAACAGGAAACACCCAAGACCAAGCCCAAGTTGTCATGACCCTAAGAAGTGGCAAAGTGATTGACAAAACAATCAGAGACATACTCATTCCCAAGCCAAGACCTGAGTCAAGCCCAGTCAATCCATCATCTGAACCTGAACCAATTGAGAAAGACCCTGAGCCTGTGATTGAACAAGAGTCAGAACCTTCTGAGAAAAAGGAACCTTCGTATCCTGTTCCGGCTCCATTTCCTCATCGACTCAGAGCCAAACAGAAAGTGAAAAATCAGCCTTAAATTTATGAGCTTTTTAAGCAAGTAAATATCAACATCCCACTTCTGGATGCAATCAAACAAGTCCCGCCTTATGCCAAGTTTCTAAAAGACTTGTGCACAGTCAAGAGAAGCCAGAAAGTCCAAAAAAGAGCTTTCCTAACGGAACAAGCTAGTGCTCTTCTCCAACAGAAAACCTTTCCAAAATACAAAGACCCAGGATGTCCGACTGTCTCATGTATCATTGGAAACTTCAGAATTGAACAAGCCTTGTTAGACCTTGGAGCCAGCGTTAATCTGCTACCCTACTCTGTGTATCAACAGTTGGGTTTGGGAGAACTTAAACCCACTTGTGTCACACTCCAGTTGGCTGACAGATCTGTCAAAACCCCCAGAGGGATTGTTGAAGATGTGCTTGTCCAAGTAGATAGTTTTGTCTTCCCTGTTGACTTCATTGTTCTGGATACTCAACCAGCAATAAATTCGGAGAACCAAATTCCTGTCATTCTTGGTCGACCATTCCTAGCAACTTCCAATGCTTTAATCAATTGCAGGAATGGAGTCATGAAATTAACTTTTGGGAATATGACTCTCGAAATGAACATTTTCAATATTGCTAAACATCCAGAAGAGGAAAAGGAAGAAAGGGAAGTACACTCCATAGAATCTTTGATACAGGAACATCTGGATGATACATTCTGTGAGGATCCTGCTGAATCATCTCTGTTAGAACTCATCTCATCAGAAATAACAGATGATGACCCAAAACCACCAAGTGACCCTACTCATACTGTTGAGACCTGGGCACTCAAATTCGAAGAAATTTCATCAAGTGGCACAAAGCCAGTCTCATCAAGTGTTAGCCCACCAAAGCCTGAATTGAAACCTCTCCCATCTGACCTCAAATATGCATTCTTAGGAAGGAATGAGTCGTACCCAGTGGTAATTTCATCTAAACTCACAGACTTGCAAGAGTCTAAATTGCTTGAAGTTCTCCGAAGTCATAAAAGTACCATTGGATGGACCATCGCTGACTTGAAAGGTATAAGCCCGTTAATCTGCAATCATGCCATATACCTTGAAGAGGACTCAAAACCCTCTCGTCAAATGCAGCGACGACTGAATCCTCACATGAAGGAAGTTGTGAGAATTGAGGTACTCAAACTCCTAGATGCAGGGATAATCTTCCCTATCTCAGATAGTAAATGGGTCAGTCCAACCCAAGTTGTGCCAAAAAAATCTGGGGTCACAGTGGTAAAAAATGATGCAAATGAACTAGTGCCAACTCGAGTCGTCACAGGATGGCGAATGTGCATTGATTATCGAAAACTCAATTTGGTCACTAGAAAAGATCATTTTCCTCTCCCATTTCTTGACCAAGTCCTGGAGAGAATTGCAGGCCATGCATTTTACTGTTTCTTGGATGGATATTCAGGGAATAACCAAATTGAGATAGCCTTAGATGATCAGGAGAAAACAACCTTCACATGCCCCTTTGGCACCTTTGCATTCAAAAGGATGCCATTTGGACTTTGTAACGCTCCTGCAACATTCCAAAGATGTATGCTAAGCTTGTTCAGTGATATGGTTGAAAATTTTTTGGAAGTATTTATGGATGACTTCTCTGTCTATGGTGATTCCTTCGACTTGTGTTTAACCAATCTGGAGAAAGTACTGATCAGATGTAAGAAAGCCAACCTATTGCTCAATTGGGAAAAATGCCATTTTATGGTAACACAGGGCATTGTTCTTGGTCACATCGTGTCGTCTGAAGGCATGAAAGTTGACAAGGCAAAAATTGATTTGATTGGAAATTTGCCTGCCCCTAAGACTGTAAAAGATGTTCGATCATTCCTAGGTCATGTAGGGTTCTACAGGAGATTCATAAAAGATTTCAGTACCATAGCAAAGCCGATGTGTCACCTCCTAAGTCAGGATGTAATATTTGATTGGAATGAAGCATGCCAAAAAGCCTTTGACAAGCTAAAAGACATGTTAATTTCTGCACCAATAATGCAACCTCCTGACTGGAATCTTCCTTTTGAACTAATGTGTGATGCAAGTGATTTTGCTGTAGGTGCTGTATTGGGACAAAGAAAAGATAAGAAACCCCATGTGATTTACTATGCAAGCAAAACTTTGAATGATACCCAAATGAATTATTCAACAACTGAGAAAGAATTGCTTGCTGTAGTTTTTGCACTGGAAAAATTCCGTTCTTATCTTGTTGGTTCTTCTGTTACTGTATTCACTGACCATGCAGCTCTAAAATTTTTGCTCACAAAGAAGGACGCCAAACCGAGACTCTTGAGATGGATACTTTTGCTCCAAGAGTTTGATCTTGTCATTAAGGACAAGAAAGGCGTTGAGAATGTGGTGGCAGATCATCTATCTAGACTAACCTATGAATTTCATGAGGATGGACTGCCAATCAATGAGAAATTCCCCGATGAACAACTGTTCATGATTGATAAGACACCATGGTATGCAGACATTGCTAACTTTCTTGCTACTGATACACTCCCTCCATCTTTTACCATGTTGGACAAAAAGAAATTTCTGAGGGAGGTACGTAACTTCTTTTGGGAGGATCCTTACGTATTCAAATACTGTAAAGATCAAATCATAAGACGTTGCATCCCTGCTCATGAAAGTAGTCAGGTAATAACTTTTTGTCATTCTGAAGCATGTGGTGGCCACTTTTCATCAAGAAAAACAGCTGCAAAAATATTGCAGTGTGGATTTTACTGGCCCACACTTTTCAAAGATGTCCATGCCTTTTGTTTAACTTGTGATAGGTGTCAAAGGTTGGGAAACATTTCTAAAAGAAATATGATGCCCTTAAATCCCATTCTGGTAATTGAAATTTTTGACTGTTGGGGCATCGATTTTATGGGACCATTTCCCCCTTCCTTTGGCTATCTATACATTTTAGTGGCTGTAGACTATGTATCCAAATGGGTTGAAGCAATTCCATGCCGAAACAATGATCACAAAACAGTGATCAAATTTTTAAAAGAAAATATTTTGTCCCGATTTGGAATTCCGAAGTCAATCATAAGCGATGGGGGTGCTCATTTTTGCAATCGTCCCTTCTGGAATTTAATGAAAAAATACTTGATTTTTCACAAAATTGCAACCCCTTATCACCCACAGACCAGTGGACAAGCTGAGTTAGCTAATCGGGAGATCAAATTAATTTTGGAAAAAACGATGAACCCAGATCGCAAAGATTGGTCATTAAGACTGACTGATGCACTCTGGGCATACCGAACTACTTTTAAAACAATTTTGGGCATGTCTTCTTATCGATTAGTCTATGGAAAGTCATGTCACTTGCCTGTGGAATTGGAACATAGGGCATACTGGGCAATTAAAGCAATGAATTTTGACTTAGACAAGGCTGGGCTAACAAGGAAACTTCAGATAAATGAATTGGAGGAATTGAGAAATGAAGCATATGAAAATGCTAAGATTGCTAAAACCAGGATGAAAATCTTTCATGACAAACACATTGTGCGGAAATCTTTTGAGCCATCTCAAAAAGTCTTGCTATTCAATTCAAGACTCCGCCTCTTCCCTGGTAAGTTGAAATCAAGATGGGCTGGACCTTACATTGTGAAAAAGGTGTTTGAACAAGGAGCAGTTGAAGTGGAAAACCCAGCAAACGGTAATAATTTTACTGTTAATGGTCAGAGGTTAAAACCATTTTTGGAGGATTTTGTTAGAAATGTGGAAACCATTCTTTTAATGGAACCAGAGTACTCCTCCGAAATTCGCGCCTGCCGACACTCTAGTGGATCGGGTCAGGAAATATCTACTCCAACCCGACCCACTGGGGCGCCTTTATAAGGCGCCCACGTGTTCCCCAACCGCCGCAGTTGGCCCTCCCCCTTTTCTTCTTCTTCTGTTAGTTTTCGAGTCTCTGTTACCCGAGAAAACACCCATGACCACACACTCCACAAACACGATATTTTGCTTCCTGTTTAGCATTTTAATCTTATATTTGCTCACGGGTGTTCTTCTCTTGTTCGCACTCACACATAAGGATTTTCAGCCTACCCGAAATCCAGATCTGCGCACAGATGAGTAATTTTTGGTATTTTTATTTGTAGGTCTCAGTGGTGAACAAATCTCTACCATTCAACCTCGTCTCCATACTCCATGAACCGGTAAATTCGAAACATTGGGGACAATGTTCAGTTTAGGTTGGGGGGTATGATCATTTCATCAGTTAGTTCATTTTCGTTCATAGTTCATAATTTTCGCAATTTTTTTTTAAATTTTTATTGTCGTTGTTGATCATGTTTGAACATTGATTAAATTGATTATGCTTATGAATCAGCCTCAATCGTCTTTGTGACTGGCAGACGTTAAAGAACCAGATAGTGAGTCTTAAAATTTAGCAATCATGGATGTAAATCTTTTTTGGTTTAGCCTAGGAGTCCTACGTACTTTTCCATCTGATGTACATACCATGATCATGAGAAAAACAAGATTAGTAAGGAAGGCTGAAATCAAAGAAAAACAAGCGAAACCCCTCTGTGGCAGAAGTAGCTTTGCCAAACGCCGTCGTGCAAAAAGGCTTGGTGCCTGTAAACAGTGTGGCAGATACTTTCACGAAAAAAGGTACAACCAGTGTTCTGAACCAATTTCCGGTCGCGCACTTGATCGATTAGACTGGATAGTGAATGGGCTGAGTAAGGATTACCCTGATACGCCATGCTATTCCGGTACTGTGCTTAACCGATTTGTGAGAGAGAAAGTTGGGAGAGTTACTGGTTGTCCATTTTACACAGACACAGAGGGATACTCAGATTAGATAATTTTCTGTAGGAAATGTGTACTTTTGTTGGGGGAGTGAATGCCAAAGGTCCGAATTTGTTGTAAAAATTGTAAAAATCTTTTTGTATAAATTTCTTTTTTACTGAAATGAAAATATGGGCCGAGTAAGGAATGCCCCAAAATACCAACCTGAAGCGTGGGTAGGGGTTCATCCTGAGACGCCTTAGTTTTTGAATTATATTTGTGTGTTTTGTCTTCTTTGATTGTATATAGGGCAATAGAGAAAATTTTAATTTGTGGTTCAACGTTCGAACGCCAGGTAACGTTCGAACGTTGAAAGCTTACAGTACTCAGCCTCTGATGAAGCTTCTGCAGAAACTTGAAAGTACTGGGAGCTCAGTTCGTTCGAACGCCAATAGACCGTTCGAACTAGATTGACGTTCGAACGCCAATAGACCGTTCGAACGAAGAGTATTTACAGTACTTTGGCCTCTGACAGAAACTCAAAAGTACTGGGAGCTCATCATGGTCGAACGCCAGACCACGTTCGAACGATCTTTTTAAATTCCTTCTACCAACGTTCGAACGTCACCAACGTTCAAACGTTACAACTCAGGCTATAAAAGCCTGGTTCGTCGTTTTCACCCAAAATCCCCAAATTTTTCAAAACCCTAGAATCCATTCTCACCCCACAGACCTCAATTTGCCCTCATTCCCCAAGAATATCCAAATTCGACCCTCCCTAACTCCTCTCCACATCAAAATCATCAATCCCAGACCTAGAACCCTAAGTTCCAGAACTTTTCAGGACCCCCCCCAGATCAAACTCACGTTCGAACGCCATGCCAAGGATGAAACTTCCTGCCAGGCGTGCTCCACCAGTGAATCAAGACCCAAACATGGTAGAAGAAGTGATTGAAGAAAGGGGAGGAAGGCAAAGGACCAAGACGTATGATAGAACCAGATTTCCTAATGCCTTGAAGGCTGAGAGGTATGAAAATTTTTACCGTAAGCATGCTATTGTCTGTGAGAGGGATGTTGTGATTGATGATTTTGCTGAGATTGGTATAAAGCAAGAAATGGAGAGGAGGGAGTGGGTATGGTATTTGAGAAATGGTGGAGACGCCGTTGTTGAATTGGTGCATGAGTTTTACTCCAACACTGAGATCATCAACGGCGCAATACGGACATATGTTAGGGGTACCCACATTGACGTGGACGAAGCATACATTGGGGAAATAAGGGAAGAAATACTCCGGGTGCAAAACCCTACCTACCCACCAAAGAAGAATGTAGCAATGACTGTGGTAGGAAAGGAGTTGACTGGGATAGCTGACTTTTCATGGGTAGGGAGGAAATTTTTTAAGCAAGGGGAGCTCACCGACAAGTATAAGATGTTGAATTTGATTGCGGTGTCCAACTTCGCTCCCTTAGGAAGAAAGAATGTGATCCTACCTGATATGGCCCGACTTCTGTATGCCATTGGCAAGGGACATAGCATTGACCTTCCCTCTCTCATCTTGAGTGAAATGAAGAAGGGATGTGATGTAAAAAGGAATGCACTCCCTTTTGCGACTTTGGTGACTGAAATGTGCACGGAGCATGGGGTAAGGGTAAAGCCTGAGATGGAAATCCAGAAGCCAATGGGGCCATTGAACAAGGCTTCATTCCGAAGAAGCCAAAGTCATAGTGGCGTCCCGGCGGCAAGGCAAGAAGAGCCCCCGGCCCAAGGAGTAGATGAAGTGCAAGAGGAGCTTGATGAGATGGAGAGAGAGATGGGAGGAGAAGGAGATCAGCCAGCAGGTGAGGGACCTAGCACCAGCACCAGCACCCGACGCTCTTTGATGGACGTCATGCTTAGCATCGAAGCTAAGCAGGACGAGATCCTTAGGTATTTGAGGGGTGGACATGGTGGGCATGGTGGAGCTAGTGGGCAAGGAGGAGAGTGAGAGAGAGGGACTTCTATTTCTGTTCTTTGTCTTGTTTTTATGTTTGTTTAAAGTGCTTCTTTGTATGAATTTCTTCTTTAATAGTTGTAAGTTTTTGTGTGGTTGTGAATGAATTGAACCGTTGATGTTAAAAGATGATATTTTGAAATGAATGGTTCTATTTATCAATTTTAATTGTTTTAATGCATTTGTAGATTTAGCATAGAAATTAAAAGGTGAAGGAACAAATGTGGATGTCAAGAATGCTTGCTAGAGTAAATACGCACATGATCGGTTTAACACCTCCATTTATCAACCGAGACTTCAAACCACATTTCTTGAAAATGTGGGTGTTTTTTCTATACTTAAATTGTCATATGTACATCGCTATTTGTTATTTTAAAAGTACAGGAGGATCTGACTCGCAAATGGAATTGGTATATAACCGATACCCCCTGAAAAACCTGACATACACAGTGGAGATAACAAAGAACACCAGGGTGAGTTTCGAACCTAACGATGCTTTTGAGAGACAATCAATGTTTACTCAAGTAAATTCTTTTCAAATCTCCATTTTTTTAATGATCTCATTAACCTTGCTTTGATTGACGCATTTAAAAGTGATCTATTGACATATCCCACACGAAATCATCGCATACGACACATACAGGTGCACATGCTTGAGAAATGATCTTAGACCATCTTTGATATAATATTGAGCCTTAGACATTTCTTTGAAAAAAAAAAAAAAAAATTTTATCCCTCGTTAGCCATGTTTGAGCCATCAATGTATAAAGTTTTCTTTGATAAACCTACATGATTACCAATCCACAGGAAAACATACTTGACATACCTTGGCTATCTAATTTTCTTACATCCTCTTTGTAAGATGTTACAGAAAAAGGGAAAAGAAAAAGGAGCATTCGAGATTATCATCCAAGAAGAGTTGATTGGAACAATTGAAACAAAACAGAAGCAAAAAGGCAAGAACTTGCCAAGAAAGTGAAAAAAAATGAGAAAAATGAAAGAGAGAAATGTCATCTCTCGGCAAAATATCAAGAAGTTAGAAAGAGGTGTGCTACACAAACAACAGATAGCTTTTGAAAATCCCTGACGTCATTTCGTTAGCCACTGACCTCTAGCCACGCTACAACCCATGAAAAGCCCTAATTGATCTCAAATATGTTACATGCATGTGTTGTTGATCACAATTGGGATATGGTAAATAGCGTTCCTTTTAAATTGCATTAATATTCTTTCATGAGATCATGCCAAACATAAGTAGTTGCTTATTTAAAATTTCACTCCTTTCTTAAATGGTGCATGTGATTTTTTCGATTGACCATCTTCTGATCACATGATCTGTGAGAAACAAGTCACTATAATCAGAGTAAACCTTTGCTGAGAGTATACTACGTGAGGTTTGTGAAATCGAAACTATCCATGGAAGGTGATAAAAGGGAGTATTTGTTACATAACAATTCCTATTGCTTGAATGATCATTCCTACTGCATTGAGAATTTCAAATACCAATGTAACAAATGATAATTTTTGCATAGAATGAATACCTGTGAAATAAGGACGTGTGAGACATAAGTCAAAGTTGAAAATCTGGTGTCTCAACGACCATGATGCTAATTTACTTGAGACAACATTCTCCTATACACATCTGTTCGACTGAAGTTTGTGGGTAACTTCTCTGGAAACCCTCACGAGACAACACTCGTCCGCTAGGGTAAACCTAGTGGTTCAACGGCTTGTTGCATAAGCTAAATGCAACCGGATGACCTACGAAAATGGCATTAGGAGTAGAATTTTCTTTTTTCATATTACTAGAGACTAGCAATATTTAGGTTGGGGAGTGTGATTAGTACTTAAAGTTGACATATTATTATGACATTTTAAGACTAATGGTACTTTAATGGAGTTTAAGTGATGTCATTTCAGGCCCTAAACTGAACAAGGACTCAAGAACAACAAGTACCACACTTGGATGTAGCACCAGTACATTAGAGCCCAAAATTGGAGAAACTTGGAGCACAGCCAGAACGTTCGAACGCCAACTCACGTTCGAACGTCCACAATACACTGTAGCAGACTCAACTGCTGAAGAGAAGACGTGTTGCAGTTAGGAACGAAGACTGGAGCTCTGAAGTACTTGAGTGCACGTTCGAACGCCAACTCACGTTCGAACGTGCACTTGAGTTGATGGAAGACCAGACCACTGCAGAGAGTTGGAACTGAACTTCACAGAAGACCACAGTGAAAGGGGTCAGAGCAAATCTGGCGTTCGAGTGCAAAAACAAGAAGAAACGTTCGAACGGCAGTCAACGTTCGAACGCCCTCAGTGCAAAAACAGAAAGAACGTTCGAACGCCAACTCACGTTCGAACATTATCCACAGACTGGCAGCAGAGTTGTTGACTGTTCACTTGGACTTGGGCGGCAAACACTATTCTTTCACCCCCCCTGCCTCCTCCTCTTGCCTATAAATACTCCCCTTGTTGGAGAGCTAAAGAGGAGAGGATAGTAGGAAGTAGATAGTGATGGAGGCTTAAACTCCCACTCTCATTGTAGTTAGTTCATTTTCCTTATGAAGTCTTTATTTTAGAGATTAGTTTGGCTTTAGCCCAACATCTCTTGCTTGTTATAACAGTAGTTTTATGCCTATGTTTATGTTTACGCTTTCATTTCTCATGCATAGAAGAGAAATAGCTCCCATCTTGGTTGAGGAAGCAACCCTCCAATCTTTGGTTGAGGAAGCCACCCTCCAAATGTGACTAGCTTTCTCCTACTTTTATTGTTCATGCATTTCACTTCCATTGCTTGAGCTTCCTTCTTTCTTAGAAGAGTGAAACTCTTCCACTTTTCTAGAGCTTGATTAAAGCCGTGAAGGGTGGAACGTGATTCACTCATTCTTTGTGGAAGATTCGCTCCGCGTTTGTTGTTACTTTACCTTTTAAAGTTCTCCACTTGGAGGGATGAGCATCACTCACTTTTCTAGCTTTACCCAAGCCATGAAGAGTGAGTAGTTTCTCATTCACTCTTTAGTGAGAGGAGAAAGGCATGTACAAGTTATCCGGGAATCATATTTGTGCAATGTTCTTTTATGCTTAACGTTTATTTCTTCTTGTTATCGGATGATTGATTGCATCTAGCAAAGCTAAGGTACTTTGTATAATTGTGAGCTCTTTCTATGACATGGATGACTCCTGCATAGAAAGACTCATCAGTTCAAGGCAAGTACCCCGGCTAGATCCTCATGACTACCCTTCAATCTCCCCCCTTAATGTACTTCATTTAAAGAATGGACTATTAATATCATGATTGGATGTCTTGTAGAAACACTTGCTTGTTTGTAGACGGGTTAAGTCTCGGCACAGGCAATTCTTGTAAACTTCTAGAAAGACATCGGAATCATGTTCTTAATTCTCACAATCCATCTTTATCTTCCGATTAACTTGCTGTTGACACGGGAGTTAATTGAGTTATCAAGCACAATTATGACAAACCGGATAACTAACTACATGTCCAGATCCTTGCACTAAAGGGTGACTCTTTTTAATTAGCATTCATCTCCTATTTTGTTAAGAAAATCTTTCTGGAAAGAATCTTATATTCTGTCCCGCAAAACCCATATCTTGCAGCAAATCAAAAAGGTTACAATCAAAAGGTCTCTACCACTGCTTGCCTTAGAGATATCAACAAAAGTTCCCTGTGGATTCGACTCCGGACTCAAACCGGATTATTACTATAGCTTGACCGCCTGCACTTGGGTGTATACATTTGGATCAAGCCATCAGCGCCCTTCCGAAATGGCTAAAAGTTGGAAATGGTATATTGTTATGAAATTTACCTTAACCTTTCACTTGATTATTGTTACGGCTTAAACTTGAGATCTATTTAAAAATGTCCCGTTTTTCCTTCAAAGATTATATATACTATTTGTGAAATGAGACCGACTTGTTTTACATGTTTATAAACCTTGTTCGGGTTTGGAAGAATTTTTCTACAGAGCTTCGTGCTCACCCTCTACAGTTGAACCTTTTTCAGATTTTGTGCTAGAGGATGAGCTCGGTGCTAATGAGTCGGGCCATGGAGAGGCTTCACTAGAGGGATACTTGGATCCCGAGTGGGACATCTAGAGATGTCGTTTACTTTTGTTCTAGACTAGAATATTCTTTTGAAACACTGTATAGTCTAGATTTCTTTTGTACTTTCCCTGCGCTATAATAGTTAATGTTTCTTTGGGGAATGTAAATGCCATTGTTGGGCTTATTCTTTTGATATCGTGGCCATAGCTTGGCTTATTCTTTTGGGATGATATTGTAAATTCTATGGATGATGAATGGAAAATTTTTCCTATTGATGGATGATCTTAGTGCTCTCCTTATGTAAATGGTTTTAGAATGTAATGCCGTCCAGGGTGGTTTTTGGGGCGTTACAGATTTGGTATCAGAGCCTTGACTTTAGGTCTTACATGGGAGCTGTAGGTTATGGATTACCACTAGAGATGTAGGTTTAGGGTGAAGGAAATTGTTAAGTTAAATTTTGTATATGCCTTGTGCTTAAGTCAAGACATCCTACATATCACTTTAGTTTATATCTTGCACATCAAGGAAACTAAGTTGTGAATTGATGTGTAGGATGAATGTCGAACAAGGACGGGGACGCGGACGTGGGCGTGGCCGTGGAGGTCAAGCAAATCCACCACCACCACCCCCTCCGGATGCCATGCAAGGCATTTACCAATGCTTGAGGGAGCTCACCACTTTGGTACAAAGCCAAAATGGTAACAACAACCACAATGGTGGAGCTCATCCATTAGCCCAAGTACCGGGCAATGGAGAGGAGAATAGGAGAATGGTAGTTCTCCGAGAGTTTCTTAGACAACACCCACCTACTTTCCAAGGGAGCTCTAACCCTTTGGATGCGGATAGATGGATCCGCCGAGTGAAGAAGATTTGTGACGGCATGGGAGTTGCCGAGGACTTGCGGGTGGGTTTAGCTATCTACTTGTTCGAGGGGGAGGCCGACCATTGGTGGGACTCAGTGAAACGAAGGAGGAACACCGATGCATTTACTTGGAAGGAGTTCGACCAAATCTTCCAAGACAAGTACTTTCCGGAATCAGTCAGAGACCGGATGGAGGCCGATTTTCTTGCTCTACGACAGGGCAGCATGTCTGTGGCCGAGTATGAGAGGAGGTTTGATGAGCTATCCCGTTACGCTACGGAGGCCGACAGGGCCAAGCGCTTTGAGCAGGGCTTGAGGCCGACTATCAGGGAGAAGCTGGTGGCTCTCAAGATCCGAGAGTATGGGGATATTGTTGATAGAGCCGCACTTGTGGAGAGAGACATGGAGGATACTCAGCGGCGACAGAGCCTTATGAGGGGAGGCCCGATCAGGACGGGTGCTAGCGGCAGTGGAGTGCAGTGAGCGGCACCTTATTGGCGCCCAGATCAGGCAGGGGGACAGAGACCCCAGATAGCTCGAGGAGCAGGAGGTGTACCGGGGAGGACAGCCACAGACCCTCGTCAGTGTTTCGCATGTGGAGGAGTGGGGCACTTCAGACACAATTGCCCATCGCTTCCACCGAGGGACAACCAAGCGACAGGACAAGTGGCTGCAAACAAGCCACTACAGCAGCAGAGGCCGTTGGGAGCTCTAGCCCCAGGAGGCGCCACTCAGGGGAAAGTATTTGCTTTGACCCAACCGGAGGAAGATGCCTCCAATGCCGTTGTGGAAGGTATCGTTCTTCTCTACATTTCTTGGGCCCGAATTTTATTTGATCCCGGTGCGACTCATTCTTTTATACGTACTGCGTATGCTACTAATTTGGGATTGGGTTTCGAGAAGCTAGAACATGCATTGAATGTTGACTTGCCTACGGGAGAACGATTGGATACAACTAGGGTGTGTAGAGAATGTGTGCTTCACATTGGGGAGCAAGAGTTGATTGTAGATTTGGTTGTGTTAGACATGAAGGGGTATGACGTTATATTTGGGATGAATTTGTTGTCCGCTTTCTGTGCGGTGATGGATTGTTTTCGCAAGCGGATCTCATTCCAATTACCGGGAGGGGTAGTCTTTACTTTCATGAATGATCGTAATTCTTCCCATCCATTTCCTACTACGGGTAGTAGATTCTTGAAAGCGAAGGCGGGGAGCCAGTTGAGTTTCTTAGCCAGCTTAATGGGAGATGATCGGGATAAATCCCATGCGAACGTGGTGTTGATAGTATCGGATTTTCCGGATGTCTTCCCTGACGAATTACCTGGGTTACCTCCACAAAGGGAGATTGAGTTCAAGATTGATCTCTATCCAGGAACCGAACCCATATCCATTGCTCCCTATCGAATGACACATTTGGAGTTGAAGGAGCTAAGGAAGCAATTGGATCATCTGTTGGCCATTAGGTTTATACGTTTGAGCACCTCACCTTGGGGAGCCCCGGTCCTCTTTGTGAAGAAAACAGATGAGACTCTACGGTTGTGCACGGATTACCGGAGGTTGAATCGGGTTACCGTGAAGAATAAGTATCCGTTGCCGAGAATTGATGACTTATTTGATCAGTTGAAGGGTTCGAAGTATTACTCCAAGATTGATCTTCGCACGGGCTATCATCAGCTGCGGATTAAGGAGGAGGATATTCCTAAGACTGCTTTTCGTACCCGGTATGGTCATTTCGAGTATACGGTGATGCTGTTCGGATTGACTAATGCCCCCGCAGCCTTCATGGATTTGATGCACAGAGTCTTCCGGCCTTACCTCGATCAATTTGTCATTGTGTTTATTGATGACATATTGGTTTACTCACAGACTCAGGAGGAACATGCTCGTCATCTCTCTATGGTGCTACAAACATTAAGAGAACATAAGTTATATGCGAAGATGAGCAAGTGTGAGTTTTGGATGAAGGAAGTGAAGTTCCTTGGCCATGTTGTGTCCGAGCAAGGAGTAGCGGTTGATCCCGCAAAGATTGAGACCGTGATGAAATGGGAACCACTGAAGAACGTGACAGAAGTACGGAGTTTCTTGGGGTTAGCCGGCTATTATCGTAGGTTTGTGGAAGGGTTTTCCAAGCTTGCAATGCCGATGACTCGCCTTACAAAGAAGGGGGAGAAATTTTTGTGGACTCAAGCGTGTGAACTAGCTTTTCGCACCTTGAAGGAGAAGTTGACGACGACCCCTATCCTCATTATTCTGAGTAGTGGGGAAGGCTACGATATCTTCACCGATGCTTCACTACGAGGCTTAGGATGCGTTCTAATGCAAGGAGGGAAGGTAGTGGCTTATGGCTCAAGGCAACTCAAGGTGCATGAGCAGAATTATCCCACACACGACTTAGAGCTGGCTGCGGTGGTGTTTGCTCTTAAATTGTGGAGATGTTATTTATACGGGGAGAAATTTCAAGTGTTCTCGGACCATAAAAGCCTCAAGTATATCTTCACACAAAAAGACTTGAATCTCCGGCAGAGAAGGTGGATTGAGTACTTGGAAGATTATGAGTTCACGCTCAACTACCATCCGGGGAAGGCCAATGTAGTTGCCGACGTTCTTAGCAGGAAGTCTCGGGGTGAAATCAATTCTCTTGCGGTAAATAGGTGGAAAATGATTGATGCATTGGAGGAGTACGATCTATGGGTGGATGGACCGGAGTATCAACCATATCTATTCAACCTTGTAGCTCAACCGACGCTTCTGCAATGAGTGGTGGAGTTGCAATGCCTGGATTCAGAACTCGATTTGATTAGAGCCCGATTGGAGAATGGAGAAGCGATGGAAGGATGGTCTTGGAAGAATGGAGAGTTGAGATATGGGGAGAAGCTATGTGTTCCCAATGATTCGTCCCTAAAAGAGGAAATACTTGGAGAGTGTCATCGCTCCAAGTTTGCTATCCACCTCGGTAGCACAAAGATGTATAGGGACATGAAGCGCCAATATTGGTGGAAGGGAATGAAGAAGGATGTGGCAAGGTTCATAGCACGATGTGGGGGTGTGCCAGCAGGTGAAGATCGAACATCAAAAGCCAGGAGGATTACTACAGTCTTTGCCTATCCCAGAGTGGAAGTGGGATCACATCACCATGGACTTCGTATCTGGCTTTCCACGGACTTCACGAGGGCATAATGCCGTATGGGTCATTGTTGATAGACTCACCAAGTCCGCTCACTTCTTGAGTATGAAGACTACCGACACGTTAGAGACCCTGAGCAAGCTCTATATTTTCGAGATAGTGAGGTTGCATGGAGTTCCGCTATCCATTGTGTCGGATCGTGATTCTCGTTTCGTAGCGCAATTTTGGCAAAGTCTTCAAAGAGCTATGGGGACAGAGTTGCACTTCAGCACCGCCTTTCATCCTCAAACGGATGGCCAATCCGAGAGGGTGATCCAGATTCTAGAAGACATGTTGCGTGCTTGTGTGTTGGACTTCAAGGGAAGTTGGAGCGACCATTTGCCGGTGGTGGAATTTGCATACAACAACAGCTACCAGGAAAGTATTGGGATGGCACCGTATGAAGCATTGTATGGAAGACCATGCCGATCACCGACGTGTTGGTTAGAAGCCGGCGAGAGTAGTTTGTTGGGACCGGACATCGTTCAAGAAACTATGGAGAAGATTCAACTCATCCGAGAGAGGCTACGGACGGCTCAAAGTAGACAGAAGAGCTATGCGGATCTCAGACGAAGACCCTTAGAATTCAAGGTGGGAGACTACGTATTTCTCAAAGTGTCGCCCAAGAAAGGAGTATTTAGATTCGGCAAGAAGGGAAAGTTAGCACCAAGATATACTGGGCCATTTGAAGTGATCAAAGTTGTGGGCAAAGCGGCGTATCAGTTGCGATTACCAACTCAGTTGTCTGGGGTACATGACGTGTTCCACGTGTCGATGTTGAGAAAGTGTCAATCGGATGCAACGCCGGTCGTGAACTTGGAGGAGATTGAAATTCAAGACGGAGCAACCTACGAAGAACAACCGGTAGAAATTCTCGACGCCAAGGAAAAAGTGCTTCGCAACAAAGTTATCAGATTGGTAAAGGTTTGGTGGCAACACCATGGAATGGAGGAAGCTACATGGGAACCGGAGCAAGAAATACGGGAGAAGTATCCATATTTGTTCGCTACTTGAGGTAAGTTTCGAGGACAAAACTTTCTTTAAGGGGGGTAGATTGTAACACCCCGCATTTCCCTTTTATATAGGTATATAGATATATAATAAAAATATGAAATTTTAGGTCCTAGAATTTGTATTAAATAGGTTTGGTGTAGAAATATGTGTTGGAGAGGTTTGTGATGGATTGGACGGCACGGGAAGTCGGAGCAAAAATCTGTCAATCAAACCGTACCGGTACCGCGTACCGGTACGACTACTCCAGTAGCTTAACCGTACCGGTACTGCGTACCGGTACGATTTATCTGACGCTCGCCGAACAGTAAAAGTCGGGATTTTAGTGTTTTAAAACACCCTTTTTAAGCCTCATTTGCCCCATTCTTCATTCCACTCCCACGCAAAACACTTTAGAACCCTAGGAGAGAAAGAAAGGAAGAGAGGACTCAAGATCAAAGGGGAAAAACACAAGATTTAAGGGTGATTCAAGATCCAAGCCCTAGATTTCAAGAACACCAAGTAGGGGTTTTCTTCCATTCTTGTTCATTGATGTTAGGGTTATTATATATATATGTTTTGACTCCTAATTATATGTATTTGCTATGGGTTCATTGTTTCTTGGTTCTCTTGCAATTGTTAACATGTTCTACACAAGGTTAGAGTTGTATACCCATGAAATCCCTCTTTTGTTTGAAAAACCCTAGTTTGCAAGAGTGATGAGTTTTCCTCTTGAACTCTTCCTTTATTCTTGATTTCAAAATCATAGTGTTTTGTGTTGAGTAATAAAATGATATTGTTGTGATCTCTTGCATTTTTCTTGGTTGGTTATTGAAAATGTCACATGCTTAATTTGGGGATTTTGAGATATGCTTGTAAAATGAGAAATTGTGGATTTTGTAGTTATTTGGAATTGTTGGTGAATTGAGAATATTTTGGTTTCCTCATTGGTATGGTTGTTGTGATGGACTTGGATTGCCTTCGAGAGATGCCGTAGAGTGTTAGAGGTTAGTCTATCCCAGTGGGGGGTGAGATGGTTTCCTAACACTTGTAGTAGGTTGTCATTTGGTAATGCGACTACTATCGTTCACTGGAGTTCGAACAAGGGATGATATACTTTTCCTGTGAAGGGACTCGTCACTGCCATTGGGATGGTAGACGCCCTTTCTTAAAGTGTTTGTGATTGTGATTGTGATTGGTGGACTAGGTATAATCGTTGGGTAGATTCATGAGAAGCAATCAACATACATGGTACGGGGATGAACCAATATAAATGGGATGATGGGTTGGACCGCCTTGGCCGGTGCATTGGTATGGGACAATGCATCGGAAGGCGCCCTTCCGAAATGGCTAAAAGTTGGAAATGGTATATTGTTATGAAATTTACCTTAACCTTTCACTTGATTATTGTTACGGCTTAAACTTGAGATCTATTTAAAAATGTCCCGTTTTTCCTTCAAAGATTATATATGCTATTTGTGAAATGAGACCGACTTGTTTTACATGTTTATAAACCTTGTTCGGGTTTGGAAGAATTTTTCTACAGAGCTTCGTGCTCACCCCCTACAGTTGAACCTTTTTCAGATTTTGTGCCAGAGGATGAGCTCGGTGCTAATGAGTCGGGCCATGGAGAGGCTTCACTAGAGGGATACTTGGATCCCGAGTGGGACATCTAGAGATGTCGTTTACTTTTGTTCTAGACTAGAATATTCTTTTGAAACACTGTATAGTCTAGATTTCTTTTGTACTTTCCGCTGCGCTATAATAGTTAATGTTTCTTTGGGGAATGTAAATGCCATTGTTGGGCTTATTCTTTTGATATTGTGGCCATAGCTTGACTTATTCTTTTGGGATGATATTGTAAATTCTATGAATGATGAATGGAAAAATTTTCCTATTGATGGATGATCTTAGTGCTCTCCTTATGTAAATGGTTTTAGAATGTAATGCCGTCCAGGGTGGTTTTTGGGGCGTTACATAAGTACAATTAAAGATTGTTTTGATCTTCGAGAGTAGCTATCCCGGTAATTATTCCCCACGTGCGCTAATCCTTCTGGACTGGACCGAATCCATGAATTGGGCTTGACCCGCCTTGTAGCTGATTTGCGCCTATCTCATTAATTAGGTTTGGCCCAGTTAAATCTGAGCTCGTCAATTTTATCCAACATCAATACTAGATCAATGGAGAGTTGAGAATGACAATAAATTTAGTGAAAATTAGAATTAAAAATAATATGACAATCTATTTTGTCAATAAAAATAGGCGCAGATTTATTGGGTTATTAAGAACGTACGTATGATGTGTAATGTTTATTAAATAGGTCCAATAGTCCATTTTTTATTTTTTTAAATTTATATTATACCCTCGAGATCACGCATATAACGTTACGTGATCTATATTACTATTCCATTGGTGCCCCTCTCTCTCTCCTCCCTTCTCTTCTCTTATGGCGTGAAACCACCAGTGCTCCACTCCTGACGATAACTTATTACACACCTTAATTGTCATGACTTACCACATCTCTGTGGTGTCAACTTGCTGGTCTACAAATAGTTCTTGGATCAAGATTCGATACTTGCCTAAGAGAACTAGGGTTTTTTTTCTTTTCTTTGCTCTGCTTTTTTCTTTATGTTCTTGAGGAATTCTATAAACCCTCGTATATTCATAATAATATGTAAATAAGTACTAGGGGTTGCATGTATATAACTAATAATTAAAAAATGGGTTATGTATGCTGTAATAGAAGATAATAGAGAAACATCTTTGAGAGAAGTTAAGAAGAAAAGAACTAGATACTATCTTTGTATTTTACCCATAAATTTTTATTCTGTGTAACACCCCAAAACACACCCTGGACGGCATTACATTCTAAAACCATTCATATCATGAGAGCACTAATATAATCCCTTAAGAAACAAGACTTCATTTGTCATCCACGAATATTTACAACATTATCCAAAAGAATAAGCCAAAGTCATGGCTATTACATCTCAAAAATTAATTAACGAAGCGCAGCGGAATAAACAAAAGAAGCTAGACTACACAATGTTCCAAAAGAATGTCCTAGTTTAGTACAAAAGGAAAGGAGGTCGCTCTATGCGTCCACCTCGGGATCCACACTCCCGTCAAGTGGAGTCTCCCAAATAGCGGGCTTCTCGACCCTTACGTCCTCCTCAAGCGGGTAATCTGAAAAATATTAGCGGTAGGGGGTGAGCACGAAGTTCTGTAGAAAAATTCTCCCAAACCCATACAAGGTTTAGAAAAGCATTTAAATCGGTCGGTCTCATTTTTTACATAACATAGATACATAATTTGAAATAAAGCAGTGACATAAAAAAAAAGATCTCAAGTTTATTTAAAAAAAACATTACTTAAATGAATAAACGAACACCACATACAATTAATAATCATTAATGGCCATAAACAATTCCCAACAATTCTTTCGGTAGGTGGCATACTTTGTGGTAACCTCCACCCCCTTTTAGGTCACCTTTGATTCTCAAGCATCCTTACCGGGAACCTCTTGAGAATGGATGAGCATCCTTACATGGAACCTCTCACCAATCACTACATTGTTTCCCAAGCATCCTTACCGGGAACCTCTTGGAAAGGGGGTGAGCATCCTTACAAGGAACCTCTCACTGTAACAGACTTATTTCTCAAGCATCCTTACCGGGAACCTCTTGAGAAGGGGTGAGCATCCTTACATGGAACATCTCACTCATGTGCATCACAAACAACCCAACCAAGCATACAATTCCAACATTTATCTCAATTTACAAGCATCTATCCAAAATCCCAAAAATATATCATGTAACAATTCCACAACCAACTAAGAAAAATACATGAGATCACAATAACATCATTTTTCTACCCAACACAAAGCACTAAGGTTTCTAAATCCATAATAAAGAAAGCATTTAGGAAGGAAATACATCACTCTCCAAAAATTAGGGTTTTAAAACTAGAAAGGAGATTTCATGGGTATTAAACCCTGATTTTGTTCAAAACATGTAATCCTTGCAAAAAGCCTAAGAGAGGATGATTCCATAGCATATATATACCATTGATAGCCAAAACATACATATATAAATATCCTAGCCTCAATGTAAGTGAATGAGAGAAAACCCCTACCTTGAATCAAGATTGAAAGTGAAACCCAAGCTCTAGGGACCTCCCTCTTCCCTTTTCTTCCTCTAGGGTTCTAAGGGTTGGGGTGTGAGAGTGGAATGAAGAAATGAAGAAAATGAGAAGATAATGGGGTTATAAGGGCAGTAAAATCCCGAATTTTACTGTTCATTGGGCCCAAAAATTTCATTTTTCTCCAAAATTACAATTTTGCCAATAAATATCTTCATTTTGATCCCTATGACTACTCTAAGGTTTTTCGACGTTCCGGATTCATTTTTAATGTTATTTTAACCTAAAAACATTTATTTTTATGATTTACCTCAAAATCAAAGTCAACGTACACCCGAAACACTAAAGTTTCTATTTTACCCATCCGAACCGGCTATTAATGAAGTTTTGCGTTGTTTGCAAATAAAATGTGATAAAGGGTGCTTCTTAAAGCCTTTTATACTTATTTGAAGCCTAAATGTACTCATTATTCTTATATTTTGATTTAGGATGCAAATGGAGACGTTAAATGCAAAACGAAGCTAATTGGACTATTTCGACATCGCTCCGTTATCTGGGAATAACTCTCTCATCCGAGCTCCGATTGAGATGATTCAAGATGATATGGAATGATAAGAAAGATCTCTACAACTTTCATGTTTTGAGTTTTGAGATATATTGACTGTATCAAGGTCTAAATTGGGCTTGAAGTTGCAGCCAGTGCACTGTTCAAGCTAATTGGACTGTTTTGACATTGCTTCGTTATCTGGGCATAAATCTCTCATCCGAGCTCCGATTGAGATGATCCAAGATGCTATGGAATGCTAAGAAAGATCTCTACAACTTTCATGTTTTGAGTCTTGAGAGATATTGACTGCATTAAGGTCGAAATCGCGCTTGAAGTTGCAGCCAGTGCACTGTTCACTTGCACTGTTCACGTGCTGTTTCATCCCTTTTCCATTTCCAATCTATTCCTAAGCCAACCAAATCCATCACAAAAATCTCCAACACATATACACCAAACCTATTTAATACAAGTTCTAGGACCTAAAATTTCATATTTTCACTTATTAAAACTAAATTTCAACTATTATTTCCACTAACATTTTAAATCTCTACTTTTCCAATCTACCAAATTCAAACACACATCACTACACATATCCACATTTTTACAAAAATTATTTACTATATATCTATATACATATATAAAAGAAAATGCGGGGTGTTACATTCTGATATTAAATTGACATGATTTTTGGATAGTAGAAACTAGATTCCAAAAGTTACAAAAGTGTATTTTCACATTTATTTCTTGAATGACTTCTAAATAAGTCAAAATTGTATTGGAAGTTCTGAAAGGAATTGGGAGTTATGTTTGAACCTCAAGTCAAAATTGAACGGGGTTTAATTATAGTACTTTGTTATTTAACAAAAAGTCTAACAGAAATTGAGATACTGTGACAAAGCATGTTTAAATGCAAGGTACGTTCGAACGCCACTCCATTCGAGCATGAGTACGATTTTTACAACAATTAGGGACATGTCGACTATTCAGATTATGATCCTATAAATATCTAATGACGCCCCCCTTTAATCATACTAGTTGGTGCACGCGTGCGTTGCACGCCAACTATTTTCGACTTTTAAAAAAAAATAGATAAATTAGACCAATTTTATTTATATAGAGATGGTTATATATTACATAATAGTTATTGAATTTTATGAGGTTTACTTGTCCACTCGTTTCCTTGTTAGTGGACGATTATACAAAGTGACACTACTAACATTGGGTAACCGTTACACTCAAGATTTTTCTCGTATTTTATGTTATATGAACTGAATTGGATAAGGTTCAAAAAAAAAAAAAAAAACTAAATTGCATTGTATTTAAAAAGTGTAATGTTTAACTTCAGTAAGTGATTAATAGTTGGATGACTAAAGATTTCTTGGACTGATAAGAAGTTGTTACAATAGTTTATTATTGTCTTGTTATCTTTTTAAGGATAGTATTATCAATTAAATTTTTTTGACAAGCATTGACATTTAAAAGTAGTATATAGATTATTAGATCTATTCAAATATTTGTTTTTCAGCGAATTTGGATATGCACTACGTACCTACAAACATATGATGTAATTTGGTGATTATTTAATAAAATTGAGGAGAAATCCATGTGCTAAATGTTAAAATCGTCTCTAACAAATTCATATATGCGCTGTAAAAATTAAAATTCGTTGGACAATTGAATTGGATTCGGATCTCATTTTTCAAATCGGATTTGGATCAAATTTATATTGTTTGGAAAGAAGATAATTAAAATTTAAATAATGAATTTATTAGATGAATTAATGCAATTAATAAAAAAATAAAAATTCCTCAAAAAAGAATAAAATAGACATTATAGAATTTTTGAAGGATAAATAAGAAAATCAAAAGTTTTTCTCTTGAGTCACTTTAAAAAGGATAAAGTAGACATTATAAACTTATTGAAGGATAAATAAGAAAATCAAAAGTTTTTCACTTAAGCTACTTTTATTAGTGGTATAGATTTCATCATTTTTCAACCCTAGGCACCTCTAGAGAGAAAAGAAGGAGAAAACGCAAGATTCGAATGAATTTTCAATTTGGGAATGGATTAAACACACTAGGGTTAACATCAAACATCGAATAGAGGTAGGAGATTTTTCTTAAATTCTTTCATTGAGGCTAGGAAATATATTTATATATGTTTTTAATTTTCTTGATAATTATATGCTAGATAATTGTCAAATCTTGGTTTTCAAAACCCTAAATCTTGAGAGTTACATGATTTTCTTATGATATATGTTCATACTTGATTTATAAACCCTAATTCTTAAATAAACCATGTTTTACATTCAAAGATACATTTTTTCTCTTCAAGAATTGAAAGTTTTAGAAAACCCTATAATTTTGAATATCGTAAAAGTAATTATTTTCTTGATATGAGCTCTTGCATATTTTAATTCCTTCATTATTGTATATTGAGAATTGTAAAATTGGTGATACATAGATTTTGATTGAAATTTGTGATTGGTTGAGTTTACAATTTTAATAAAGTTTTAGTTTTTATCTCTTGTATGGTGTGGGTGTGACGGACTTGAATTGCCTTCGAAAGCTGTCGATGAGCGTTAGAAGTTAGTCTATCCCAGTGGAGGTGAGATGGTTGCCTAACACTTGTAGGAGGGTTGTTCCTTAAGAGGTCAACCACTATCGTTCACGTAGATTTGAGACTAAGGGATGATATATCTTTCCTGAGAATGAATTCGTCAATACCGTATGAGACAGTACACGCCATTTCTAAAGTGGTTTGTGATGTGGTCCTGCGGGGAGTGATTGAGATTGTTTGTGTTTGTGGTGGGTGAATGAGGTAGATTTGTTGTGTAGATTCCTAAGAAGCAACCAACGTACATGAGACATTTGAGATGATGTTTACTTAGGGTGTGTTTGGTAATATTTTCGTTTTTATGTTTTTTTAAAAAATAAAAATAGAATCAGTTTTCATTTTTTTTCTGTGGTAAAAAGTTAAAACATAAAATGTGTTTGGTTGCAGTTTTTGTTTTAAAACTAAAACATAAAATACATTTGGTAACCACTTTAATTTTTGTCATATATTTTAGCTTTATATCAATTTCCTGCTATAAACATATCAAAATTCCAGTTCTCAATATATCCATCAACCCATGAAATAAGGCACAAATCAAAATAAAACTTGAATTTTTTTTGATAGAAAAGATAAAGCTTTACAAGGAAAGGGAAAAAAACTTCAAGACATCCTCTCAAGCAATGGAGCCCAACCATGTCCAACAAAAATCAACACAAGATAATTTCCAATATAGTCCCTAAGCTACTTGTTACCAATTATGATAAAATCTTAGAAATAACTCCACTCGACTCTAAGAAGCTATATACTCATAGAAATTAATTGCAGCAATGATCCATCTCATAGGAATTAATCAAACCCAACATCTTTGAATGAGTAGACAATCTTTCCCCCCAGCACTGCACACAACTCAAGCTTCATTGTCTCAACATCTTTGAATGAGTTATGAAAGATTCTTGAATCCATCTCTTTCCAAATCACATTGTCCCATGGGATATTCTACATATATAAATCACATTTACTAATCAATAAGGACCACACAAATGTTTACCCACACACACAACACACAAATGTTCATCAAACACTCACACTTATACAAACAATTACCCCACCCTCTCAAATCACAACTAGTTATATAAAGCATAATTTATAAATCAATTTATAATTCCAATTCACAATTCATAAGCATATAATTCATAAATCAATTCACAAATTCATAATTCCAATTCACAATTCATATTGATTTTTCTACATCTATTCCATTGCCTATTGCTTCTTATGCAGGACTAGTCTGGAATCAGAGTGCTAAGGAGAAGAGATTTTTTCATTGTTTGGTTTGTTTATTTTTTTTTTCCAGTTTTATACCATGTATAATGAGGTTGTTGTTCCTCTCATTTTGAGTGTAATTTTTGGGAATTAATAAAATTTCTACCTCACATTGTTGAGGTCTTAAACAAGAATTCACAATTCATACCCACCCACCCACCCACCCACAATTCACAATGCAAGCATGTACACATCCACCCACCCAGTGCACACACACACACACACACCAGATTCAAGCACGCATACACCCATCCACCCAGATGCACACATACAGACACACGGATGCACACACACACCTAGATGCGTACACACACACACGAATTCATACATAGAGAGAGAGAGGTTAAAATAAACAACAATATACCCTAGATCTGAAATAATAGACTATAGATCTGTAGAAATGAACAATGGATCTACAAAAATAAACCCTAGATCTGAAACAAAAATCATAGATCTGAAATAGAAATTAATGCTATAGTAAAGGAACCAGCAGACAAAGAGCTTACAACTTCGCCGGAAAGATTACAGGTTCGCCGGAGATAGAGAGCTTCGTCGGAGATGGAGGTCTTCGCCGGAGTTGGAGATGTCGCTGGAGCTAGAGGAGCTTGTTCGCCGGAGTTGGAGAGGTCGCTGGAGTTGGAGAGGTCTGAAATGAAGAAATGAGACAAAGCATTGTTCTTGGCTTTTTATATGGTAAGGAAAAAAAAGGATATTTTGCTGTGAAGAAGGTTTGAAGTCCAAACCTCATTAAATGGGGACTGGACCGTCCGCCTGTTTTGATTTTTTTATGTTTTCAAACAAATCCTTTTAGATGTTTCCATATTTTGGCCTTGTTTTCAAAACGGAGCAGTAAAAAAAATGAAAATATTCACCAAATGCATTTTTGGTTTTTTTTTTGCCACAAAATGAAAACAAAAACAAAAAAAAAAAAAATATCGTGTTACCAAACGACACCTTAATTATTCTTTATTTACTCTGATGCATAAACATTTACTTATGTTATTGAATTACTGTATTCTGTAAACTTGAGATTGTTATAACTAGCATTGTTTTATTTCCTCAAGTTATATGTGTTATTTTTCAAAAAAGAATTTTCATGTTTTATGCTTCAAAAACCTTATTTGGATTTGAAAGGGATGTCCTACGGGCTTTGGTTACCCCTACCACCAACACTTTTAATTTTGTAATAGAGGAGGATATTGAGTTGAATGAACATGTAGACTTCGAGATCGAGGTTGATCAGGATGGAGGTATCGGAGCTGAGGCTTAGGGTTGTTATTTCAGTTTATGGATTTTGAATGAATTCCTTGGTGATGTAATAAAAATTTGGAAGTTTATCATTTATTTTGAGACCTAGCATTATTTAAATATTTTGAGATGTAAACTTGGGGAGTTACTTGTTTAGTGTTGGGAGTTTTATTTATTAATGAGGTATGGTGAATGTTTTCTTAAATTTTTGGATGATTTTTAGTTGCTCTCATGGTTGAATGGTTTATAGTTAGGTAATTCCCAGATTATAGAATTTCGGGTGTTACAAATTCGCTTGATGAACTGTTGCTTTTATATGGAGAGAGAGAAAGTAGCGGTGCTGGAGGCAAGAAAGGTGCCATGTTCGTGATTGGAAGGAAGGATTTTATTAATTAAGTTGTATTTCTTCATCTACATGTTTAGTTGACAGTGAATTTATTTGTCACTGTCAATTTTTTTTTAAATTCTATTTTAGTTTATTTTCTATTTTGATGACATTCTTCAGTTGATATGTTATGTTCAAATGGTGCTTGATGAAATGCATGAATGAAAATTCAATCACTGTCACGTAGAATTTGGATGATGATAATGGATAGTAGCAATGAAAATTCATTGTTACTATCACTATTACTGTCCAATTTCGTAGAATTTGAATAGTGACTTTGTCATGATGTCGTTGTTATTGTCAATATGTTATTGTCACTGTGTTACTGTGTTAGTGACTGACTGATTATCTAACTAGGATGTAATTTGAAGAGGTAGCAAATGCTTGTTGTTAACTTGTTATATATGTTTTTTTATTAGAATTAATTTGTTATGTTGAGAGTGCATGTTTCTGCATGTATGCTTCCCATCTTTCTGTTCAGTTTCTTTGTCACTGTGTTATTGTGTCTCATTGTCACTGTCCATTTTATAATATTGCTAATCATGTCATTAAGGGTAAAATAATAATTATGACTGCAATTGTCTTTGATGACCCAAAAGAATAGTGCCTGACAGTGACAATAAAAATTCACTATTATTATAAATGTTTATGTTGCTGTTACTGTCTTGCTGTTACTGTTACTGTGTCGTTGTTACTATTACTGTCTTGTTGTTACTGTTCATTTTATAATAGAACAATGCTACATGGACTTAAAATATAGACTTGATCAATCAATGTCATTGATTTCATTGTGGGTTCCAGTATTTATTGGGATCTACTACCTATTTAATGGTTATGATTAATCAATTCTATGTTTTAAGTCCAAATACTATTTTCTCTTTGTAATATAGCTATTTATATCATTAAGGATAAATTAGTCTTTATTCTTTTAATTGTCCTTTAAGTCCAATAAGAATGCACCTGGACTTATTGACCCAAAAGTCCACAATTGTGAACTGGACTCCAATTAACCCATAAATTTAAGCACACACTACTTCTAAAAAGATCTAATCTTCAAAGTACTCAGGGTTGGCCCAATATAAATCGGGGCCTAGGCAAAAATTTTGTGTTGGGCTCTTTGACAATTTAATATAAAGTTATATGTATTGGGCTCTTTTATTATTACTAGCAATGCATGACGTGCATTGCACGTCAATAAATTTAAATATAATGTTATTTTTATATAAAATGTGAATTATATGTATAATTAAATTAAATAATAAATTAAGTTCTGAGTAATTAATTCATATTTTAAATATTAATTTATTCTATAAGTTTTTGAGTACCTAATTTGTTATTTATTTAGGTATTTCGTCGACCCCTTTAAATATTTGCACATCTATTTGACCGTATATGACTTTACTTCTTCATATAGATATAGATAATTGTATGTAACTGGACTACTAATAAATGAGTTCAAAAGAATTTAGAAGTCCTTATAAAAGAGTCCAAAAATTAAATAGGTGTCAAAAACAAAAATGAGATGAAAGTATATTGTGGTTAGTTGTAACACCCCGCATTTTCGTTTATATATGTATATAGATATATACTAAATAATAGTTGTAAAAATGTTGATATAGTATAACTCGAGGAAATAATATTTGAAATTTAGTTTTAGTATGTGAAAATATGAAATTTTATGTCCTAGAACTTGTACTAAATAGGTTTGAGGTAGAAATATATGTTGGAGAGGTTTGGGATGGTTTTGGAAGAGATTGGAATGGATTAGAAATGAAAAATAAAGGAAGTAGGCAAATCTGGGATCAACTACCGGTAGTAACTACCGGTAGTCAAGTGCCCAGTGTACTCGGACTACCGGTAGTCAAGTGTCCAGTGTACCCGAGCTACCGGTAGTCAACAGGTAGTCGAGTGTCCAGTGTACCCGAGCTACCGGTAGTCAAAATCAGCTACCGGTAGTCGCTGTAAAAATCAGACAATTTTAGTTCGCAAACAGCCGGTTTTTCCCCCACTGTAAATACTTCTTGCCATCCCCTTAGCCTTCATTACACACCTTAAAACCCTAGAAAACATTAGAGAGAAAGAGGGGAAGAGAAAAACACAAGATCAAAGGTGAAAAACAAGGAAAGACAAAGGGTTCACAAGTGATTCAAGACTCAAACCCTAGGTTTCTTCAAGAGCTTAAGGTAGGGGTTTTCTCTCACTCACTTACATTGAGGCTAGGGTATTTATATATGTATGTTTTGGCTATCAATGGTATGTATATGCTATGGAATCATCCTCTCTTAGACTTTTTTTGCAAAGATTACATGTTTTGAACAAAGTTAGGGTTTAATACCCATGAAATCTCTTTTCTAGTTTTAAAACCCTAGTTTTTGGGAGAGTGATGTATTTCCTTCTTAATTGTTTTCTTTATTATGAATTTCGAAACCGTAGTGTTTTGTGTTGGGTAGAAAATGATGTTATTGTGATCTCATGTATTTTCTTTGTTGGTTGTGGAATGGTTACATGATATATTTTGGGGATTTTGGATAGATGCTTGTAAATTGACATAAATTTTGGAATGATATGCTTGGTGGGAGGTTCCTTGTCAGGATGCTCACCCCTTCCCAAGAGGTTCCTTGTAAGGATGCTTGGGAAGCAAAGATGATCTAACGGGGGTGGAGGTTGCCCTAAAGTATGCCACTTACCGAAAGAATGGGGGGTGGAGGTTGCCCTAAAGTATGCCACCTACCAAAAGAAGTGTGAGAGGTTCCTTGTAAGGATGCTCACCCCTTCCCAAGAGGTTCTTTGTAAGGATGCTTGGGAAGCAAAGATGATCTAACAGGGGTGGAGGTTGCCCTAAAGTATGCCACCTACCGAAAGAATGGGGGGGTGGAGGTTGCCCTAAAGTATGCCACCTACCAAAAGAAGTGTGAGAGGTTCCTTGTAAGGATGCTCACCCCTTCCCAAGAGGTTCCTTGTAAGGATGCTTGGGAAGCAAAGATGATTTAACGGGGGTGGAGGTTACCCTAAAGTATGCCACCTACCGAAAGAATTGTTGGAAATGGTTTATGGCAATTAATGGTGATTATTTGTATGTGGTACTCTTTTATTAAATTAAGTAATGTTTTTACATAAACTTGAGATCCTTTTCAAATGTCACTGTTTTATTTCAAATTATGTATCTATGTTATGTTAAAAATGAGACCGACTGTTTTAAATGCTTTTCTAAACCTTGTTTGGGTTTGAGAGAATGTTTCTACAGAGCTTTGTGCTCACCCCCTACCGCTAACATTTTTCAGATTACCCGCTTGAGGAGGGCGTAAGGGTCGAGGAGCCCGCTACTTGGGAGACTCCACTTGACGGGAGTGTGAATCCCGAGGTGGACGCATAGAGCGACCTCCTTCCCTTTTGTACTAGACTAGAACATTCTTTTGGAACATTGTGTAGTCTAGTTTCTTTTGTTTATTCCGCTGTGCAACTTTAAATAAATTTTTGAGATGTAAATGCCATAGCTTGGCTTATTCTTTTGGGATGATCTTGTAAATTCTATGGATGATGAATGGAAAAATTTTCTTATTGATGGAATTATATTAGTGCTCTCATGATATGAATGTTTTAGAATGTAATGCCGTCCAGGGTGTGTTTTGGGGTGTTACAAAAATGGTATCAGAGCTTAGGCTTTAGGTCTTACATGGGAGCTGTAGGTTATTGATTACCACTAGAAAGGTAGGACTAGGTTGAAGGAACCGTAGGCTTGCATTTGTTTGAAGTTATGTGTTTATCAGATAGGTTAGATTCACGGTATATTTAGGTTAAGGGTTAATTATTTGTTCGAATTCGATGAGTTGTCTCGCTACGCAATCAAGTTTGTGGTCACTGAGGCAAGGAGGGCTAAACGTTTTGAACAAGATTTGAGGCCTTCCATCCGCGAGAAGCTGGTTACACTCTTAATTCGAGAATACAAGATCTCGTGAACGTGGACGTGTACGTGGACGTGGACGCGGTTGAACAAAGACTTCAGACAGTTGGAGAAGATGGAGTTACTCAGACGAGAGCAGGCAGGGACCCGCGCCAATGCTTTGCATGCGAAGAGTATGGGTACTTCAAACATAGATGCCCCTCGTTTCCCCCAATGACCAAGCAAGCAACTGAGCAAGTACCAGCAAACAAGCCACCTCTACAAAGGCCAGCACAGCAGAGACCTCAGATAGCTCGAGGAGCGGGAGGCATACCAGAGAGAATAGGCACGGATGCACGCCGATGTTTTGCCTGTGGAGGTGTTGGGCACTTCATAGATAATTGTCCATTGCTTTCTACCAAGACCAACCAAGCAACTGGGCGAGTGAATGCAAACAGGCCATCGCTACGACAACCACTAACACCACAGAGACCGTTACAAGCTCATGCCCCCGGCGGCTCCAATCAAGGAAGGGTTTTTGTTTTGACTCAACCGGAGGAAGATGCCTCCAATGCCGTTGTGGATGGTATCGTTCTTCTCTACCATTCTTGGGCCCGAATTTTATTGGATTCCTATGCGACTCATTCTTCTATACGTACTGCGGACGTTGTGGAATTGGGATTGGGTTCTGAGGAGCTAGAACATGCTTTATATGTTGACTTGCCTACGGGAGAACAGGGGGATACCAGGCTAGTCTACAAGGGTTACGTGCAAGCGGATTACATCTCAGTTACCAGTAGGTTTACTTATATGTATTTCTTTGACTCTAATTTATATCTACTTGCTAGGGAATCATCATGTCTTGCCATGTTGGATAATACTACCTTGTTCCAAAATATAGTATGGTTGGGTAAACCCTAAATCTTTTCTTATGCCCTTGAAATCCTAGTTTGCAAGGGAGAGGTGTTTTCTCTTTATCTTGCCTTTGTCATTGATTTCAAACCTTGATAGTCTTTTGTTATCGATTCCAATATATGATTGTTACTTTATCTCCGATTCCAAGCTTGATATCCGTTGTTATTGATCTCGAGACTTGATTGTTTCCTTGTCCTTAATTTCCTAAGCTTAATGATCCATTTGTTCTTGGTATCAAAAATTTGATATTCGTTTGTTATTGATTCTACCCCTGTGATTCAATTATTTTCAATATTCAATACTTGATATTCTTTATTCTTGGTTTCAAGACTTGAGTGTTCTTTTGGTCTTGATTTCTAAGCGTCATAATCCTTTGTTCTTGATTTCACACCTTGATAGTCGTTTGTTATTGATTTCCATACATGATTGTTCCGTTAAATCTTAATTTCTCATTTGTTCATGACTTTTAAGTTTGATACGCTTTTATTCTTGATTTCCAAGCTTAATATTCATTTGCTCTTGATAGCCAAATTTGATATTCATTTGATTGATTCTAACTATTGTAATTCATGTATTCTTGATATTCAATATTTGACATCCTTTGGTTCTTGATTTCAAGACTTGGTTGTTCCTTTGTTTTTAATTTCCCCAGGCCTGATGATCCATTGGTTCTTGATAGCCAAATTTAATATTCATTTGTTATTGATTCTAACCCTTGTGATTCATTTATTCTTGATATTCAATACTTGATTACTCTTTGTTTTTGAGTTCGAAACTTGAGACTTATTAGTTCCTGATTGCAAAGCTTTATATGCATCTGTTATTGACTCCAAGACTCGATTGTTACTTTGTTCTTGATTTCAAGCTTTGATTGTTTCTTATTTTGATTCCAAAGCTTGATATGGGTTGGTTATGGAATTCGAGACTTGATTGTTCCTTTATTTTGGATTCCAAAAACTTGAGATTCGTTTGTTATTAATTTCAAACTTTGCTTGTTCTTTTGTTCTTGATTTCCAAGCTTGATAGCCATTTATTCTTGATTCCAAAGCTTGATTATTTATTTGCTCATGAATTCAAAACTCTAGTGCTTGGTAGTGACCACTAAAATGGTATTTTCGATGATATTATGGTAATTTTTCTTAAATTATTTCGTTGGAAAAAAAAATGTATATGGATTTGGAAGCTAAAATGGGAGGACAAGTCTGGTTAGGTTTCAAATGTAACATTTGGTGGATTGTAATTTATATTAGAGTGCGCAGCGAACTAACAGAGTAATGACTAAAAAGGGGGAAACTACGGAGAATATTCAACTCATCTGAGAGAGGCTACGGACGACGCAACGTAGACAGAATAGCTAGGCGGACCACAGACGAAGACCCTTAGAATTCAAGGTGGGAGACTACGTATTTCTCAAGGTGTCACTCAAGAAGGGCGTGTTTCGATTCGGCAAGAAGGGGAAGTTAGCGCCAAGATATACCGGACCGTTTGAGGTAATCAAAGCGGTAGGCAAGGCGGCATATCAACTTCGACTACCAGCCCAGCTATCCGGAGTGCATGACGTGTTCCACGTGTCGATGTTGAGAAAGTGTCACTCGGATGCAACTCCAGTCGTGAACTTGGAGGAGATTGAAATCCAAGACGGAGCAACATATGAAGAGCAACCGGTGAGAATTCTCGACACAAAGGAGAAAGAGCTTCGCAACAAAGTCATCCAGCTGGTGAAAGTTTTGTGGCAACACCATGGAGTGGAGGAAGCTACATGGGAACCGGAGCAAGAAATGCGGGAGAAGTATCCATATTTGTTCGCTACTTGAGGTAAGTTTCGAGGACGAAACTTTCTTTAAGGGGGGTGGATTGTAACACCCCGCATTTTCGTTTATATATGTATATAGATATATACTAAATAATAGTTGTAAAAATGTTGATATAGTATAACTCGAGGAAATAATATTTGAAATTTAGTTTTAGTATGTGAAAATATGAAATTTTATGTCCTAGAACTTGTACTAAATAGGTTTGAGGTAGAAATATATGTTGGAGAGGTTTGGGATGGTTTTGGAAGAGATTGGAATGGATTAGAAATGAAAAATAAAGGAAGTAGGCAAATCTGGGATCAACTACCGGTAGTAACTACCGGTAGTCAAGTGCCCAGTGTACTCGGACTACCGGTAGTCAAGTGTCCAGTGTACCCGAGCTACCGGTAGTCAACAGGTAGTCGAGTGTCCAATGTACCCGAGCTACCGGTAGTCAAAATCAGCTACCGGTAGTCGCTGTAAAAATCAGACAATTTTAGTTCGCAAACAGCCGGTTTTTCCCCCACTATAAATACTTCTTGCCATCCCCTTAGCCTTCATTACACACCTTAAAACCCTAGAAAACATTAGAGAGAAAGAGGGGAAGAGAAAAACACAAGATCAAAGGTGAAAAACAAGGAAAGACAAAGGGTTCACAAGTGATTCAAGACTCAAACCCTAGGTTTCTTCAAGAGCTTAAGGTAGGGGTTTTCTCTCACTCACTTACATTGAGGCTAGGGTATTTATATATGTATGTTTTGGCTATCAATGGTATGTATATGCTATGGAATCATCCTCTCTTAGACTTTTTTTGCAAAGATTACATGTTTTGAACAAAGTTAGGGTTTAATACCCATGAAATCTCTTTTCTAGTTTTAAAACCCTAGTTTTTGGGAGAGTGATGTATTTCCTTCTTAATTGTTTTCTTTATTATGAATTTCGAAACCGTAGTGTTTTGTGTTGGGTAGAAAATGATGTTATTGTGATCTCATGTATTTTCTTTGTTGGTTGTGGAATGGTTACATGATATATTTTGGGGATTTTGGATAGATGCTTGTAAATTGACATAAATTTTGGAATGATATGCTTGGTGGGAGGTTCCTTGTCAGGATGCTCACCCCTTCCCAAGAGGTTCCTTGTAAGGATGCTTGGGAAGCAAAGATGATCTAACGGGGGTGGAGGTTGCCCTAAAGTATGCCACCTACCGAAAGAATGGGGGGTGGAGGTTGCCCTAAAGTATGCCACCTACCAAAAGAAGTGTGAGAGGTTCCTTGTAAGGATGCTCACCCCTTCCCAAGAGGTTCCTTGTAAGGATGCTTGGGAAGCAAAGATGATCTAACGGGGGTGGAGGTTGCCCTAAAGTATGCCACCTACCGAAAGAATGGGGGGTGGAGGTTGCCCTAAAGTATGCCACCTACCAAAAGAAGTGTGAGAGGTTCCTTGTAAGGATGCTCACCCCTTCCCAAGAGGTTCCTTGTAAGGATGCTTGGGAAGCAAAGATGATTTAACGGGGGTGGAGGTTACCCTAAAGTATGCCACCTACCGAAAGAATTGTTGGAAATGGTTTATGGCAATTAATGGTGATTATTTGTATGTGGTACTCTTTTATTAAATTAAGTAATGTTTTTACATAAACTTGAGATCCTTTTCAAATGTCACTGCTTTATTTCAAATTATGTATCTATGTTATGTTAAAAATGAGATCGACCGTTTTAAATGCTTTTCTAAACCTTGTTTGGGTTTGAGAGAATGTTTCTACAGAGCTTTGTGCTCACCCCCTACCGCTAACATTTTTCAGATTACCCGCTTGAGGAGGGCGTAAGGGTCGAGGAGCCCGCTACTTGGGAGACTCCACTTGACGGGAGTGTGGATCCCGAGGTGGACGCATAGAGCGACCTCCTTCCCTTTTGTACTAGACTAGAACATTCTTTTGGAACATTGTGTAGTCTAGTTTCTTTTGTTTATTCCGCTGTACAACTTTAAATAAATTTTGAGATGTAAATGCCATAGCTTGGCTTATTCTTTTGGGATGATCTTGTAAATTCTATGGATGATGAATGGAAAAATTTTCTTATTGATGGAATTATATTAGTGCTCTCATGATATGAATGTTTTAGAATGTAATGCCGTCCAGGGTGTGTTTTGGGGTGTTACATTAGTAGTATAATTTTTTTTAAAAAGTGATAATTGGGAGGGGCAGTCCTCTTTCGGGAACTTATAATGAATTAAGTAAATCCATTAAACATATTTCATGTTAAGTTCCACTCTTATATTAAGGTCAAAAAATTTTTATTACAAAAAAGCCTTTAATGTTTCATATTTTTTTGTGTATATATCACATTGAAAACAATTTTCAAACTAGGAAAATTAGTTACCCATAAGTCAGGTTGAATGAAGATCTTTTAGTAGGATTTTTCCATAAAATTTGAAATTTAAATTCTAGTTATTATTCATCTTCTTTTCTCTCTCACTTTTCTCTCTCTCTCTCTCTCTAGATCTACGTGAGGAAATTGATACATATATGTTTATGTTGAATGATCCTCAACTAAGTTGCACTGCCAGAGACCCAACAATTCCAACCCATTATTTCTTCCTAACATACCCTACACGTTGCTAAAAATAAGTGTCAATCCTATTGAATCCGAGTAGCTATCACCTCTTAGCAAACTCTAACAATTACATTGCGTTCGTTTCCTTGCACTTTCCATGTTTAACTACTAAAGCGTTTTAGATTTATTTTTTTTTGTTCAATTTTTTATGTTACATCTTTTTTTTGGTCAGCATGTTACTGTTTTTTCGTCAATGCATTATCAACTGTCTATGTTGTTTTATCGTTCTCTAGTTAATATTCAATATTACTATTTTTTTTGTTTTATGTTAATTGTGACGCCCCAAAATCCGGGGGTCCGTTGATTACCCATCAACCTGCGGAATACCCGTGGATACCGAGTAACTCGATATCGCTCCGTTATACCCCATTTATCGGGGTCCATAATTGAACAAAAATCGGGCAGAGTCTCCTTTGTACGGGGAGCTCTACCCAAAACTCAACCTGTGCAATATATATTCAAATGACCCATCCGAGGCCCAATATAAAGCAATGACCGCCCCGGGTCCATTTATAAGTAAACATTGGCCACACCGGGTCCAACTATCCATACAATTATCAAAACATGCAATGTTGTATAAAAAATAGTCCATAACAGTTCTATTACAATTCTTTTACATATACATGTCCAAAAAAAACATAGTTGTCACAAGTGTTTTACATTAACGCAAAATAAAGCCACATTCGGCTTTCTTCAAACATGTGGGTCCAAATTGGAGCCATCCGCCGATGTATTTCCCCCACCTGAAATGTTTTCCCGTATAGGGTGAGCAACGCCCAGTAGAGTAATTTCCTACAGAGGCTACTCCCCACCTACGTGCACATGCAATGTTCACATTCAACATTTCGTATTCACATCAACATTCCAAGTAAGAATATGCAACTCCATATTGGAAACTATCATGCCATGCTATGAAATGAGATGGAACTCACTCATGCAACTTTAACCCGAGTCCTCACCGACTCCCACAACACAATGCAATGTCAATGTGTAATGAATCCGTCAATTGACGAAAAATCCACCCAATGATCGTTTGAAATAAAAGTTGTTTTATTATAAAACCAAATCATTGATGGGTGTTACTCATTGAATGAGTACTTTATAAATCAAAATCTTGTGTCTTGTTGGGCAACGGATTTTGGTATCTCAACCACCGGTTCCGTAAACACCAGCACTTTTCTGGAATTTCACCGCCGGGAAGTGCCTGAACCACGTGACCGAGTTTTGCACCCGAGGGAGAGTCTAGCCCTACTTGCTATACCCAACACAAGTTTTTCTTTCTTTCATGCAACCATGTGACTCAGTCGGATTTTCAACCCAACTTTCCCGAGCCCACCCATCAATCACCAAGAATGGTGTTTGATTAACCATGCATACACACACCCACATTCATGACTCATGCCCATGAATGTGATGTCAATTCCATGTCCATATTGCAATACATGCCTAATGAACAATTTCTACATATCAATGTATACCATGACAATTTATATCATATGTATATAATCACCATAATCCGTTACAAGGTCAGTATATTCAAGAGAATATATCAACATTTCATCAACATGTTATCACATAATACATGCTAATATCACATTTCATTCACAAGGCACAAACCCACATGATTATTACATAAACACTTCCATATATCAAATCAAGCCAAGACTTAATATATACCATTTCAAATAATAAAATAAAAATCAGAATATATGATTTTTACATTTCCAATTATCGAAACATTCTAGAAATCACAAACTAGCAATTTCTAACTACCAATTCACACTATAATTGATACTACCCATTTCCATAACACCAACCATAATGGAAAAATGTTAGAAATGTCCAAAACAGCCCATATAAACCCTATGGACACCTTAGGTTAGAAATAAACCCGAGTAGGAGGAAACCCTACCTCTTGGAGCGTAAAACCACCGGTAGAACCTCCAAGAACAAGATTTAAGCCCAAATCTTTGATTTCCCTAAAATTCCGTCTTTGGATCTTCGGTGAAATCAGCTCTTTTTGGTATGTACGCGTAGCCCTTGTCGCGTAGATGAACTTTGACTTCTGGACTGACGAATTCTGACGGACGGAACTCCCGGAATCGGAGTGGGAAGGTTAAAGAATATTTTTTTTTTCTTTGGTCTTGGGCGGCTGAAAAGGCTGAAGTTCAGCTGATATGTGTTCAAAAAGTTGATTTTTTTAGGATATTTATAGGCAAAAATGTGCGGTCCACATCGCACCGCATATTTTCGACTTGCGGGTCCGTTTTTCGTCCCGAAACGATTCATTATACCTCGGATTAAGTTCAAATTAATTTTATTTGAACTTTAACTTAATTTTAGGAAAATTTTATAAAATCCATTATTGGGGACCTTTAAAATGAAATTCGCCACGCAGTCGTCTCGAACGACGTGCAAAAATTCGACTATATCGGAATTCGACGAAATTTGACAGGGGTGACTAGATTCCGCGATACGAATCCAACGGCGAACTCCGTTTCCTCATCTGAGGTCTAGAGCATGAGTATTTCAAATAAGCATTAGGATGACAAATGACCATTTTGCCCTTATTCACAAAAAATTCAAAATTTCCCGGGTTTTACATTAATATTCAATGTTACTATTTTTTGTTCTTAAATGTTACTATTCATATATATATATATATATAAAATAAAGTAGAGTTGAGTTTGAATTACACAACTTATCTTGATGTTTTTATGGTTCAGATTAATTCTGAGCAAAACATAAGTTATATTCAAAGGTGCATATTATTTTAATTTTTTTACGGCTCAAATTAACTCAAAAAAATTGATCCGACACTATTAAAATTTTGTTTTCCTGCCCAAATGAATTTCCATTTTTAGATCTATTCCTCCAACTCTCCCTGATTCACGCCTTTCTTGCCGGAGATCCCCTTCTAAGTACAACCCCTCTCTCTCTTTCTGAATTCCTAAAATCTCCTAATTTCCATACCGGACATCCCCTTTCCATACCGGCGATCCCCAAATCTCCATGTCTTTCCCAATTCAAGCCATAGAAATCAGCCCCAAATCTCCATGTTTTCCCCCATATCTCCTTTCCCCCTCGATATCAAAGCCACTAAATCTCCAGCTCTCTCAGTTGCTGCTTGCTTCTCTCTCCGATGTTTATCCCTCTCTCCGTTGCCCATATCGCATGCACAGGTACAACTCTCTGCTTCTCTCTCTCTCTCTGGGGTTCGTCAAATTGGCCTTTGTATGAGATTGACCCACAATACTTACTCTGCTGTTTGGAGAAACATGTGCAAAGACACAACATCGTTTGTTCATAGGTCTTCTATAGAGATTCTCTGTTTTTTTTTGGAAAATCTAAAGGTACTTTGTGCTTTGGTTTTTTATAGTTTTTTTAACCCTATAAATGATAAGTTAAAATTGGGATTAGAGTAGTGATGGTTGCCAAATTATTACTGTTACTCTTCTAGATTTTTTTTGTATTTCCAGATTCAATATGTCTCTTGAATGGGGTCAAATCTTTCGATGTTTGTATTATTGAGGTATTTTTTTTTTCAAGAAGAAAAATTTATTGAATGAATTTCAAAGAATTACATGAAGTGTTATTGAGGTATAAACAACTTCACACTCCTATAAATATTTTATGCTATTGTTTGTGTTTAATTAATAAAGTGTGTGATAACGGGATATTTTTGTTTCTATTTTTCTACTTTGGTTAATGTATTTAGTTTAGATGATAGGACATGGGTAAATGGATACATTTTTGTTTTGGATTTGGAAAAGGAGTTGTTTACATGTTTATACATAGGGAAGAATAACTTAGAATGATGTGACCTGGGAACTTGGAAACAAGTTTTATAAATGCGTACATCATATTGTTTTGGGTTAAATTTTTCCTGATTTTACATGTTTTGGTTTATATTTGGTCTACATTTTACACGATCTGTTAGGCAATTGATTCGGCTCCAAACCTCTCTTTACTGTACTCTACCGTATTGGTATCATGGTGATTTGATTTTTTGATTTTCATGAATGTGGTAGTAGTTGTCCAAAAATGATGGCTAGATTAGTTTAGAGTCATGTGTGTAATTAATCTGGTTAAGGGTCATGTTCATTTGAGTTTTGGTTATTGTTTTGTTCACATAGTCAAAGATGGTTGTCGGAGGTTGTAGCCGGAATTTATGGCAGCTACTGTGGAGAATGATATAAATGAACATTGGTAAAGTGTTACACACAAGGGGTAAAATGGAATCTGCACTTAATTTTTTGTGTTAGTTTATTTCCCAGCTTTCTTTCATGCCTCTTCCCCTAATTTTGTTTATCTTGCATAGTTGCACCCAAATGGTTTGCACAACTTTCTTACGTGATTGTGTGTGTGTCTATGTGGAGATTGTGTTGAATTGATTTGCTATGGGCTTTGAGTAGGAATTAAGTTTTATGATATAATGTTGTTGCTTCTTGATCCCAATGATTTTCTGTAATTGAATTTTTTTTTTTTTTGGTTTTTTTGTTCATTGATTTGAATATTTTGTTGAAATGTATGCTCTATAGCACGAAGGGTTTTGTCAGGTTGATTTCCTATTATGAGTGGCATGTTCGTGGTTAAAGACATTGAACATTGAAGGGTGATTTGAGCACAAGAATTTTCTCAATATTGGCTACAACAATTTTAGAATTGGTAATTAGTTATTCGATCAATCACTCAGCACCAAATCACCCTTGGTTGAGTTGTTTAACTATGGTTAAACATGAAATGGGGCACCGGTTATATAACTGCTTTTTGTGTACAGATGTTGATATTGTTTCAAGTGTCATATTTTTAAGGAAAGTCTGATTTTGGTTTTCAAGATCTGATTTTGGGATGCCTAAGGGGTTCACTCTAAGTGGATAAACAAAAGAAGAAACAACCAATTTCACCAAGGTTGAGCAGTTTCACCCAGAAGCTATTGGATTGATATTGCAAAGAGAATGGAATGATTATCTGCACTGCTAGAAATGAGCAAGGTAAGCTCCCTCCCTTTTCTCTCTGGTTAAATATTCTTTAAGTTACAGAGTAGTGATCCCTCTTTTTTTCCTTTTTTTTTTTTTTTTTTTTCCGAATCGTGGTGATGATCCTATGCTAGACTATTCTTTATGCCCTAATTGGTCATTGTTGAAATTGGATGTTAGGTATTGCTAAGGTTTGAGTTATGTTAGATTTGAGATGGTTAATTTTTTTTTTTTGCAATAAATTTTAAGGCCCTGTAGCATCATTGTATTCCCTTTATTTGTGTGTTTGCAAGTGAAATCCATGAAATGTGTTTATCTTACTACCGTAATCCTACAACTATAAAAATGTGTTTATTGCCATTAGCATGACTTATGCATGTTCAAAGTTAAAACTATTGACAGTGAATCCACACAACAATTATGATAAGGTATATTATTCATTTTAATTTCTTCCTTAATTCTGTCTTTCTTTTTGTCGTCTTTTTCTATTGCTTATTTGGTTGCATATCGTTGTTTATGCTCATAACCTAGATTATCACATTTATCAATTTTTTTTTTGTAGAGCTAAATTCCGCTTTTTTGTGGATTTGGTAAGATATACTGAGAGAATAGAAAAAGTTTACATAACTCATTTATCGGCTCCACCCATGTTAGATTTTTTTCCTAAGTTTTTCATTTTCGTTCTTGAATTAGTTCAATTAGTGATAAAATTGAGATGGAATAGAAGGTTAAAATTGTTGGTGAATGTAGGTGCAAATTCATTCATTTGATCATGTTGTTTTTTATTTGCAGCGTGACTTGGAATTTATTCGTGTATTTTTATGGATTTCATCCGTTTTGTTGTGGTAGTTGATAGATATTTGTGTTTAGGTAGGATTATGGAGTGATGGTGAGTCCATTTTAATAGTTTTTTTTGGGATATGATTGTGAATTGTGTATACGGCTCGATTCTAACTATTTTGAATTGACGATTTTTTTTAGTTACACAGTGCCTTCGGGCAGGGGCATATGTTCATATTTAAATAGTAGGTCCATATTTATTGGTGATTTTTAAAAATTATAACGTACCTTTAAGCATGGATAATTATTTGCAAATTATAACAAACCCAGACTCTTCTCCAAACGACTCCACCAACTACGGGGGGCCTACCTTTTGTCATCTAATCCATGTTTTGACATTTCTAACACTCCATGATGACCTTCTAACACCTACATTCAGATTTGAAGCATGAGGGAATGAATAGCCAATGTAGAGAGAGGGAGTCGTTGGAAAAGCATGGGAGGACCATTCTTTGACTGATTTTGGAAGCTTTTGTGGACAATCTCTCTCCAATCACTCCAAGTCGCCACTCATGCTAAGAGAGAGGGGGATGGATGAAAATGGGGACTTCCTACACAGAATTTTGGAGATTATCAAGTTTTTAGAGAGAATATCCAAGGTAAAAGATGAAGTTCTAGAGAGAGAAGGCTGGGTTTTACATTTTTCTTCACCATTTTCATTGTAGTAAGCTCCATTTCACATGTAATCTTTCCCTTTTGCATTTTAATCTCTTTTATTCAAGTTGTAATTAAGCTTAGCTAAATTTCTTGTGGTTCATTTCTACATTTGGGTCCTATTTCCTTTAAGCTTTACATTTTGGAAATGAATAGTTTTTCTTTTGTAATTTAAACCTTCTTTTACATTAATACAAGTCTATGTTTGATTTCACTACTATGTTTCTCTACTCAATGTTTGCTCTTGCCTTTACCATGCATAGCTAAACTTTTAGTTGGCTAATCCAAGAGGGATTTCCTCTTGGGTATATGAAATCGACTTTCTTTCTTTCTTCCTCGTAGTGTAAAGTGTTTGGTTTGACTAGGTTGAGTGTGGACGTGGTTGTGGGCTTTTGATACACCGTAGACTTGTCACGACGTATGCTCTTGTCCAACGCATCCACATTGGTCCTTCACTTCCTACGAATTAATCAAACACTGAGACACCATTGGTTGAATGAAATGAGTCGATTTGGCATTCCCAGTGGAATGACCTCTATGGATTAGCCAACCTTGTTTTCTTGCATATCTCTTAACTCACAACTCACCAAATTTCAAATCACAAGATTTTTCATCAATTTTCACTTTTCACTTTTTCACAAATCACTCTTCAAAAACATCCGACCTTGCCTTCTCTGAGGAGACGACCTTGAAATACTCATTCCAAGTAAAATATGACATTGCAAGTCTCTCCACGCTTGGGGAGCACTTTTACACACACACACGTTTTGTTTTCATCTACACACAATTTTCCCACTTCTTGCATTGAACTCGAGGGAGAGTGACACTCACCAATCTCTATAAGCCATATACACATAATCGAGTTCATGTTAGGGGTTAGGAAAAACCAGTCAAGCAATGAGCATATTCTCATAACATTTCTCCATTCTTCTTTTTCAACATTAGTAGAGCCCTAATATCCTTGGGCTGGCGACTATTGGTAATAAACCGAGCCGTAAACTGTTTGGCAAGCTATCTCCAGCCATCAATTGAGTTTTTTATTAGGCTGTTGAACCATTTCATGGCTGATTCCCTGAGACTGCTGGGGTATATAGTGCACAACAGCGGTTCATTCTTCTTGTGGATTGTCATGAGTTGTCTATAATGACGGATGTGCGAAGTCAGATCCATTTTGTCGTCATATAATTTGAAGTTTGGGACTGTGAACTTGCTCGGGATCCTTCCTCGTTCGATCCATCTGGTAAAAGGCTAAGCCTCTATTCATCCCACGTATTCACCCGTGGCTCTTTGTGCTAAGTCCCTAGCCGATTTTTCCTCAGGCCTTTTAATATACTATTCAGCTCCTCAGTTATGAAACACTTCCATGTGTCCTCCTCATTTCCAATTTGATGACATTTTCTCTTGTAGTCATTCTCCGAGGAGGCCTCTCTACTCCTCTACTTATGCTTCTAGGATCTCTATTGTCGGCATCCTTGTTTGCGTTGAGTCCCCCCATAGTCATCATTTCTTTCTCTTGATTTTCTCAACTTATCTCTAAGTTTTTCGTTTTCTCGCCTCAAGGCCTTTTCTTTAGCATAGGATTTTTTGAACATCGCATCGTGTGTGTCCAAGCGGTCATGTAAGGATTAGACTAACTTTATAATAGCTGGGTTATCCCCCTTCGGCACAGAGGAATTCACCTCAAGTAGAATCGCATTGGTTTTCACGATCAATGGGTTTGAAGCTTGCCAATGACAACTTGCCGTCATCGTACAATTTGTCTTGGCTTTCATGCATATCCATTCTGATGTCCCTATTAGAGGGAAATAATGCTCAGTAATTGGGATCAGAATCTTGCTGAGTACCAAGGCTTGCTAGTGATCTAATGGTGCTATTTAGTCTTGACATTGCTTTTTTTGTTCGGAGTGATATTTCCCACAGACGGTGCCAAATTGTAAGGGATGAAAATGGATACACGGGTTGTTGAGTACGATTCCTATATTCTGTCTTCTTCTTCCTGCAAAATGAACGAACTGCCTGGGATCGAAGTGCTTCGGTTGAAGGCACTCCGATGCTTAAGTCAGTACTTGTATGTAAGTATGTGTATGCAGGGAGAATTGTGCGTACTTTTTAGTGCATACTCGACCCCTTTTATAGTCTTTCTCCTCGTTAGGGCTTCCCTAATTGATGATGTTAGGTGTCACACCTCCTATCAATCTGGGATGTTTGTTAGGGATTTGCTGAAATCTCTCTAGATGCTCCTCCTATTGACTGGCTCTTCCCGAGCCAGTGATTGTGCTTGTTTGTTATATCTAAATGCCTTAATTATAGGCATTCCTTTAGTTTGAAGTTGTTTCCATATGCAGCTCGATTTCATTGAAACCGAGCTCTTGCTTTTCTTACAGAGCTCTAAACGATTCGACTCGACATCATGAAATGAGCCCCCATAGCTTAACTTGGCTGCTACTTTACTATTTCCTCACGTGATCTATCTCGTCATCCTCACGTGAGTATATTAAATGCTCCTTGCACGTGGTGCAATTTCAATGCCCCTTCAGTTACTATATGTTGATGTGGCATGATCTAATGTACAAAAAAGTGCATTCAATAAAGAACCACAAAGCTTCTTGAATTAGAATGTGAATCTATTTATTGATTCAAGTAAAAGATTGATTGGTGTGTCCCTTGTAGCATGGATTGACCCATTGGTGCATCCACATGGGCATAGGTTAATTGAGTTGGATTAGGATTACCTAATTTGGATTGGGGATGAAGATCCTAATTATACTATGAGTAGTGATTAACATCCAAAGTGTTAATTTATTATATTTAATGATAGGTTAATTACATATTAATTGAGCTTACGATGTGTTATATTCCTTAATTTTCTTGTTTGATTCTTATTTCAGTGGGTTGTCTTATTCTGCAGGCAAATGGGTTGATTTAGGAATATTATTGAGCAATTAAAGTGGAACAAACATTGAGAGAGGATCAACGATGAATTAGGGATGATTTGCTGAGTTATTTGAACCATTGATCAGAGATCCGGAGTTAGTTGGATGTACAATGTGGGTCCTAATCCATCTTAATTTGGAGGAGTGCACAAAACAAGGAAGTTGGAAAAATGCCAAAAATGTCACACCGTTTGGATGCAATGATTGAAGATTGTTGTTGACTGACGATGTCTAATGAGGCGACATTGCATTTCTGAGGCGAGAAGACCGTTTGGACATGACTATGCAAAGCTTTCCAAAGATGTAAGACCATCTGGACGCAGATTTACCATTTGGATGCTCATATGTGATCAATTCCAAAGAGTTTGAACTATCTGGATGCGGGTTGACTATCCGAACGCCCCTCTTTGACCCTGATGTGTAGATTTTGACCTAATGATTCCATTTTGGAAAGGACATCTTCTACAAACCTAACCTGGACCCTCTAGTATATTTAAGACTTCTCTTGTATCGAGAATCATCTTGTATTCCCTCTTATACATTATCTTTTAGAGTTTTTTAGATCCACCATGTCTAGTGAGTAGATTCCTTTGTACTTTTTAGCCTAGGGTATGGATCTATGATTGTTTATTAGATATTCTATTTATGTAATTATTTTTATAATTTTAATGTTAAATCTTTGTTTTATCAAGATTGATTGAATATCTTTTGGCAAAGTTTTATACTATGTATAATTGTTTGATTGCCTATTAACATGATTTAATTCTTGGTATAATCAATGCTTATAAGTCCCTGCGTGTTTATAAAAATAGTTCTTCAAATCTTATTTTTAGATCAATCAAACTAATTGTTTTCAAAGTTATATTTTTTCGATTGACTACATTGACGTTGGAAATCAACTGAGTTATTATGAATTGCATAATCATAATTATCCAATAAACAGTAGTAGATCTAGATCCTAAAGCTAAAGGGTAATCTTTTCCAATTGATATTTACCCTTTAATTATTCTACAATTATTATTCAAACCAATTCCAACCATCAATTCAATTTTTACTTGTTTTTCCTCTATTCCCTTCCTAAATTTCTTGTGATCCTTGTGGTACGACCTCAGACTTCTCTTAGATTTATTACTTCTTGAAAACCTGCACTTGGGTGTCACATTTAAAGTTCAAGCAAGTTTTTGGCGCCATTGCTGGGGATCTAAAAGGATAATTTGCGGAGAAGAAGAAGGAAGAATCTGCCTTCACCAATGGACTATTTGGAAGCAATCTCTTTTCAAGTAAATTTATTTCTTAGTTCAATTTTTTAAAAAAAAATTTAAGCATTGCATGTCTAGTGGTGAATCCTTTGATCCAAACAAAGTTGAGTCTCCATTTAAAGAGTCAGTCAGGTCAGTCGGTCCATCTAGTCCTTCTGGTCATTCTGATCAAGAGTCGGTTACATTCCCATCTTTGACTTGAGTTGTATAGGTAGTAGGATGGGTGGCTGTGAGCGTGATTGTGTTGAAGATGTAAATCAGCAGTGGTAGAGCCCTGAGGGATTATTTACATCCCGCTAGAAGTAAGTGTGCCATCATGTTTCGTTCTCCTTGCTAATGCCCAAAATTTTAATGTCAAACCAGGCTCTATACAATTATTGCCTCAATTTCATGGCCTTGATTATGAAAATCCCAATCTTCATATTAAGGAATTTGAGGAGGTTTGTGGCACATTCCAAGATAATTTTGGGGTAGCCCATCTCAAGCTTTTCCCCTTCTCCCTGAAGGATAAGTCTAAGATGTGGCTTAATTCTTTGACACACTTGTATATACCAACTTGGCTAGCCTTTCAAAAAAAAAAAAAAAATTTCAAGAAAATTTTCCCTCTTCATTGCACTAATGCTTTAAAATGTCAAATTATGAATTTTCTATAAAAGAGGGAGAAATATTTTATGAGTGTTGGGAGAGATTCAAAGATCTTCTCCAAGATTGTCCCCACCATGCTTTTGAAAATTGGATGTTAGTTGGATTTTTCTATGATGCTCTTCTAATTTCCTTGCATCAGTTTGTAGAAATGATGTCGCAAGGGGAATTCATGGGTTAGAGCCCCAATGAGGCCTTTGATTACTCGATAATTTAGCTTAGAGTGCCTAGATGTGGGACTTTGCCTCATCGACCAAAGTAGAGTCTACAGCTACACCTTCCCATGGGGGAAAATACATGCTGAAAGAAGATCATGACCTGAGGGCCAAGATGGCCACCTTGTCTCGTAATCTATAGGTTCTTGGGATGAGGAACGTAAGTGAAGTGGTTGTTGTTCCTCCCACAGAGCAAGTGTGTGGGATATGTGCATTGTCAGGGCATCCTATGGGGAGGTTTTATTAGATCAATCCAATACAATCTCTGGATTTAACAAACCATACCCCAACCTATACTCTGAAACTTACAACCTAGGGTGTAAAAATCACACGAATTTCAGTTGGACGAACACACGACAACCACCAGTCAACCAACCACCACAATACCCACCTTATTAACCATCCTAGAAGAGGAGTCTGCAAGTTACCTTGAACCAGTTTATTCGAGGGCAAATGAATTACAATACCCAATCTACTATGGCCTTTAATTATTTCAAAGTCCAGAATCCATAGTCCATTGATGATATTAAGAATCACCTACAAAAATTGACCCAATTGATGACCACTCAGGAAAAGGGAAAATTTCCTGCCAAACCTAAACAGTCACAGGGTCAGTTTCAAGCAGGTAACTCTTCCACTATGGATCCTCCATAGGAGCAAATCCAAGCCATAACCACTGTGACGCCCCTAAAACCGGGGGTCCTTTGTCAACCCGTTGGCTAGCCTTCAACCCGAGGAAACACCCGTGAATGCCGCATAACCCGACACCACAACACAACATCCCTTTTATTGGGATCACAAAAACACAGAGTTTGGGCAGAGTCTCCCCTATACTAGGCTCTCCCAAATGCACAACCTGTATGCCATTCAACCACATGACCCATTCGAGGTCCAATATATCACAATTTATACTCCATTATTTCCCATTTACATCATTTGAATAAAAGGACACAAAGCCCGAAAACTTGGCAAAACATTCTTCCAATTTGAGATTTTTGGAAAACCTACCGGTAGGTTTGTCATCGTCCTACCGGTAAATTTTGCCTATTGGAAAAGTTCTATCGCAAAACTTGAAGTTCTACCGGTAGGTTTTGCTCACTGGAAAAGTACTACCGGTAGAAGTACTCAATGTTCTACCGGTAGGTTTTACCAATTTTCCTACGATTCCTTCCTTTTTCAATTCCAATCCATTTCAAACTTATATAGCATCATACCAAACTCATATAACATCAATTTTAAGCAAAATATAGTTCCTATGAGTTCACTTTACAATTCTTTACAATATTACATGCCCAAAAACTAAAGTACATCTTAGTTTTACAAAAACTTAGTTTAAAAGCCACATTTTGGCTTTTCTTCAACAAGGAGGCCCCGAATGTGAACCGTCCACCGATGTAAATCCCGCACCTGAAATTTTTTCCCATAAAGGATGAGCCACGCTCAATAAGGTATCTCCTAAAGAGGCTACTTCCCAACCTAGATGCATATAAAATGTTCACATGCACAATTTCACAAGCAACAAACCTTCCAATCAAGGATATGCAATTCAATGATAGGAATTACCATGCCATGCCATGAAATGAGATGAGACTCACTCATGCAACTCAACCCGAGCCTTTGTCGGCTCCCTCACACATGTAGTGCCATGAGTATAAAACTGGGCATTCCAAGCCCTTGCCATTGATGTTGCACATCCAATGACCTTTTAAAAATAAACCATGTGTCTGTTGTTGGGTATTCGGATTTTGGAATCTCACCTCTGGTTCTGTACACCGTTACACATTTTTGGATTTGCACCGACGGAAGTGTATAAAACAGTAACCGGGTCTTGCACCCGAGGCAATATCTAGCCCTTCTTGCTATACCCGACACAAGTTTTTCATGCAACCGTGCAATTCTGTCGAACCTTGGTCCGACTGTACTGAGCCCACTTATCAACCACCAAGAGTGATGTTTGATTCAAAGATATGCACACACCCACACCCATGTCTAATGCCCACGAATGTGATGCCTCTGTGCATATGCAATGTAATGAACAATTGCAATATCAATATCATATCCATATGTAATAAATGCCATACGAACTATTTCAACCACATTTCAACACATTCCATGGATAATTATATCCAAAGCATATAATTTTCCATAAATCATCACAATGCCAATATATCATAAGCATATAGCAACATTTACATTCAACAACAATTTTCCCAAGCATGTTATACATAATCTATGCAATAACACACTTAATTTCACATAGGCATTTAATATAAACATATAACATGCCCATATAACACAATCTTCCAAGAAATTACAAGTTAGCAATTTCTATAGACCAATTCAAGCTAGAATTGATTTCACCCAATTTCAATACCCATTTCATCAAAATAATAACAATAGGTAAGTGTTATACATCTCTAACAACCTACCCATTCCATATTGTCACCGTAGGTTGGAAATAAACCTAATTAGGGAGAAAACTCTACCTCTTGAAGCATAAAATAACCGTAGGAAGCTTCAAGAACCCGAAACAAGCTCTAATCCAAGCTTTCCGCAAAATCTCATTTTTTAAACTTCGGTGAAATCCCTCCTTTTTGGTATGGTCGCATAGGCCACGACGAGGAGATCGACTTTTGTTCTTGGCTCGTGTTAATTCGAGCGACGGGGAGGCGTAGATCGTAGAGAGAAGTTTGGAATTCTCTCTTTTTCCTCTCTTCCCTCTCCAATGTGAAGACCCAGCTGGAAGTGGGGAGAAAATCAAATTTTCTCCTCTATTTATACCCTTTAAATACTTGGTCCACATTTCGCCACACGTTCTCATTTTTCGAGTCCGATTTTGACCCAAATCGATTAAATTTCTTCCCGATTCAAGTTCAAAATATTTTTATATGAACTAGCTTTAAATTATTTTTCAACTTTAAAAATTTTATTCCATATCTCGTTTTAGGTCATGCGACACTCGATCGCTTCGTAAAACGCAAACAATTCAATTGTCTCGGAATTCGACAAAAATTGACAAGGTAACTAGATTTCGTGAGAGGAATCCAACGGTGAGGTTCGTTTCATCATCCGAGCTCTAAAAAAATATGGGTTTTTAACCTGCACCAAAGTGGTAAATTACCGTTTTACCCTTTTTCACAAAAAAATCAAATTTACCTGGGTTTTACAACCACTCTTAGGAGTGGGAAAGTTATTGGTAAGGTCATTCCACCACACAGAGTCTACACCCATGTTGAGCCTACACAAGTCTCCCCTGAAGGGATTGACCCTAAGGGGAATGAGGAGATTTCATGCCCCCAAATGTTGAAGAAGATCTAGAAATTGAGCAATTATGCCAATATTTATGAGCTTTTTAAGTAAGTAAAAATCAATATCCCACTTCTTGATGCTATAAAGCAGGCCCCTTCCTATGCCAAGTTCCTAAAGGACTTGTGCACAATAAAAAAAAAATCAATATTCAAAAGAGGGCCTTTCCTATTGAGCAAGCTAGTGCCATAATCCAAAAAAAATATCCTTCCAAGTATAAGGACCCCGGGTGTCCTACAGTCTCATGTATTATTGAGAACTTCAAGATTGAGAAAGTTTCGCTTGATCTTAAAGCCAGTCTTAATTTACTTTCCTACTCAATCTACCAATAATTAGATCTAGGCGAGCTCAAGCCTACATGTATCACTCTTTAGTTTGAAGATAGATCTATTAAAGTCCCTAGGGGAGTAGTTAAAGATGTTCTTATCCAGGTGGATAAGTTCTATGTCCCTGTAGATTTCATTGTCTTGTATACCCAACCGGTTGTGCATTATGGGAGTCAAATTCCTGTTATTCTTAGATGACACGTCTTTGCCACTTCTAATGCTTTGATTAATTGCAGGAATGTTGTAATGAAATTATCTTTTGGGAATATGACTCATGAGCTTAAAATTTGTAATATTGCTAAATAATATGTGAGTAGGAAGTGAAGGAGGTAAACTCTATAAAATCATTGGCACAAGAACACGTGAACAGGGCATTCTTTGGAGACTTGTTTGGTTGAGTTTATAACTAATGAAGTTGAGTATTTTTTAGAGGAGGATTGTTTGGGTCTGGTTAGGGAATTAGAAGCTTTCTCGGTTAGTGCTGTTGGGCCATGGGTGCCCAAGTTTGAGGAATTAGTCCCAAGTGATACAATGTCACTATCATCCATGTCAATCCACCAAAGCTTGAATTGAAACCCCTCCCATCTAATTTAAAATATGTATTCCTTGTGGATGATGAGTCTTATCTGGTGGTAATATCTGCTAAGCTCACTGAATCACTGAAGTCTAAGGTATCAGAGGTTCTCAAATGTCATTAGAGTGCAATAGCGTGGACCATAGATGACTTCAAAGGTATAAGCCCCTTAGTCTATAATCATGCTATTTACCTAGAGGAGGATGCCAAACCTTTTCGTCAAATGTATCTGCTTGATTCTTGATTGGGCACACCCAAGTGCAGACTGTCAAGAAGGAGTAAATACTCGGTGAGACTGAGGTCGATCCACAGGGAATCAGGAATGGTAGAAAATAGGTAAAAAAAAGAACTTTAATCGTAAAGTGAGGTATACGATTTAGAGATTTATACCAAACTAGGACGAATTTATTGGGAGAAAAAAAATACTTTCTAGCATCGAAATAGGAATTATTCATGTTCACCAACTATTAAACTCATGCAATCATGTATTTTCTCAGTTGATTTCCGTGTTTATGTAGTCAACCAGAAGATTTTACTTTGAAAAATATAAGTCGATTGAACAGAAAATTATCAACAATGGACTAGGTTTGTGAACTTGCAGGGAGTTATACAATCATTCCTGGCAAGGAATTAACCTAGGGAACAATTGTATCATTTTACAGAGCACAATCCTTTACTAATATCATTTGTTCAATCTATATGTGAATAATAATTAAATCCATAAAACATAAGTCACTTAAAGATTGCATTCAATAAAGAAGTGTCATATATTCATAAAACCAAATACCTAGCTAGAAAGTACAAAGGATTTTACTCACAAGCAGCCATGAGAAGAGAAGACTCCTACGTAGAGTTTTTGGTTGATAGAAAAGAATCTCCCCCCTTTCTGGCTGAACCTCACTACTTATATCCTCAAAAAAAAAAAAACAAAAAACCTCGTTTACATAAAACTCTTCCTAAGATAAAGATGAAAGGCACCAGCCAAATTACGCGCGTCCGGATGGAGGTCTTCATAATCTTGATTGTTGATTTGGTTAACTCTGCAAAGTCTAGGCAATCCTATGCATTTAGACGAAAGTGCACCGTATCGTCAAATGAGCATTCGTACGCACAACTACATCGGAACACCTTAAATTCTCTAGAATTGGCTTCTCATCAACTGCATCTGAATGAAGTGATCACATCCGGACGGACTATCCCCATATCGTCTTTTATACTTAGCCATTTTCCTAGGATTCGGAACATCTTGCTAGCGTTCGAACAAAGGATACGCGTACGAACAGAGGATGCACGTCCGGATGGACTGTGGTATGTAGCTAGGGTCCTCATCTAGTCATCAGCTTGACCATTGTAATTGCACTTATCTCCCCTTGATTTCCATGATGTCTTCAAATCATCCAATCAATTTATTACCCATTCGAAATTAGCTCAATTCACTTGTTTTACCTGATAAATTACTTAGATGAGAAAATACCATCATAGCATGAAATCAAAGTATTAAACAATATTTAATTCAAAATAAGTGCAATTTTTCATAATACTCAGATAAATAAATGGTAAATTGCATGAAGAATCACACCCCTTAACCTACATCTTACTAGTCCTTAGGAAGATTATCCATATAAGCCTTTAAACCCTTAGGTTTCCCCTAGTAGACGAGTTATAGTCTCGTGAAGGTTTCCAGTGAAGATACCTACAAACTTCCTTTAATCTACTTATCATTATGAACATGCCATATAACTCAACCAAGGATCAAACAACTTAGCCACAATAAAAATATGAATAAATGCATGCCAAGTCAAATCATAGAACTACAAACTGCACACCAATATTTACAAATTACCTTTGCAACTGAAACCGTGTGTAGTGTGAGGATGAACTTTCATAATCAGAGATTAGGTCAAAAACATATTACCCTTCAATTATTAACTGCTAGCTTCAAATCAATCCTAAGTTTTACACTCAACAAAGATTAACTTGGACTATACTGGTTATTTCCCTCATTTTGCATATGTGAGTCGAATTATTGTAACAAGACAAAATATATCCCACATATGACACAAAAATCACCGCTATTTTCAAAGAAAGGAATTAGCATAGTTTCATGATTAGAAATCAACATAATCATTATCATCCTCCTTACTCACATAAGTCACGCATCAATGTCAACTCTTGAGATCGAAAATGACTTTTTCTAGGTTGTAACGTGGCCTTGGGTGAGAGGTTAAGAAATGAAAGAATAAGAATTCAAAAAATTCATCTCGAAAACAATCACATGCCCCTATTTCTTGAAACTAATACATTCTTCTTGTAAGCACAAATACAACACTTGCCTTTTTTTTTCCTCTTTTTTTTTTTTTTTTCACTGTGTAGCAAATTTCCTTTTGATCACATTTTCTCTATATTTTTTTTTCTTTTACAACACATATCTTTCTCTTCCTTCTTTTGAACCTCATAACTTCATTTCATATTCAAAGTCTTTGATTCTCGAGATAACCAAGGTAATCGATATTTGGACAATCTTGTTAGATCATGTTTTGTAATTGACTAATTTCATGGAGTAGTTTATAAATCTCAACCTATTCCTTGGTCATGATGCTACAAAAATGAAGATCCAAAAGCATTACTTGGAGAGAGTAGATCATGAGTCAAAGCAACATCAAAAGCACTCTGTATGCCCCTTCTTGCATAGGACAAAGTAATCACCTAGAAACCTAAGATGATCCATTGGTTTAATAGAATTATGAGGATTAGTGTTTAAATGGAATTGGTATTTGATTTGAGAATGACTCCTAGGTGTTATTCAAAGAAAAGTTTTAGAGCTGTCATCGAATCCCAATTGAGCAACACCTTTAGTGTTCAAGAGAATAAATTTTTTTTTCTTTTTTTTAGGATTAAAAAACCAATAGGGACGTCCCTATACTCACTAGCATTCGTTAAAGTGGTCTCTTCATGCCTAAGGAAAATATAGGGCAAAGGTTAAACGGAGGATAGCAAGGGTCACCCTCAGAGTTCACTCGAGCGATCCTGCTCTCCTAGGTCAGTTTTGAATTCATTTTTCATTTGGGGGCCATTGTCCTCCCACTGCTTGAGTGATTGTTCGTGAATTTGTATTTTTTTGTTGACCAAGACTGCCCTTATTTTGGACCTATAAATAGGGAAAGCCTTTTCCAATCTAGGGTATCTCTTTTGTGAGTTGAATTCTTGCCTCTTACACCTTAGAGATCACACCACAACCCTAGATCCCTAAACCCAAAGGCTACCATCTTTCTAATCTCATCCAACCTCACGACTTGGAGAAGAAGAACTTGATTATTTGAAAACCAAACCAATTGGAAGTGTGCATACCAAGGTTTGCAAGTGCATCCTATGAATGGTTGAGGCCTTGAGGATCTATTGTGGTGGAGAATCCAAGTGAACTACCCAAGAAATCGAAGAGGCACTTTGGAGGACAGGCTTATTGAAGGAAAATAGTGTCTAACCATGGTATTGGTTGAGTTATAAGACTCAAGTACTTGTGAGCTGACATTGGGGTAGTGGATTAGGCTTTGGTGAACCCTAGAGTGGTTCCCCACGGTTTTTCCCGTGAAGGGTTTCCGGGTCAACAAATTTCATGTGTTAATGTAACGCCCCAAATACCACCCTGGACGGCATTACATTCTACAACCATTCATATCATGAGAGCACTAATATAATTCATTCATAAATAAAAGTTCATTCACCATATCTAATGATTACAACATTATCCCAAAAGATCAAGCCAAAATGTGGCGATTTCATCCCAAAAGATTCAAAGTTAATCTAGCAGCGGACTAACAAAAGATTATATTTTTTTTTCATGATCTCAAAATAACTCTTCCATCTAATACAAAGATGGACAGTCTAAATATCTCCATCTGGATCCACATGCCCGTCACCTATACGATCTCCTTCTGAAGCATCACCTGAAAAATGGATTGTTTGTAGGGGGTGAGCACTAAGCTCTGTAGGAAAATCCTCCCAAACCCGAACAAGGTTTAGAAAACATAGAAAACGGTCGGTCTCTTTTCACAAATAACATATATAGATTTTGAGATAACACCGGGACATTTAACGGATCTCAAGTTTAAGTAAAAACAGTAATTGAATGAATAAATGCACACAATATACAATTAATACACCATTCCACCATTCACCGTTTCCAAAATAACCCATATATAATTTATAATCCATTTCCACCATACACCGCTTCCACAAGTTCTCGTGGCATCCCATACTACCTCAGGACTCTTGTAGAAACTGTCTATGGTAGAATGAACAATATACTACTGTACTCGTATCTCAGGTATGAAGCACGACTCCGCATGGTCACCATCGAGAATATCATGTCCCACACAAGTACATACCAATGCTACCCCGTGAGCAATAGTGGTTTAGTCTTACCAAAGCACTAACCCCACTATGAGTGGTAGGAAAAGTTCTTACCAAAGAAGACGTCTACCCACTCCATGATACCTAGTCAATAGTAACCCATGTTCATATCGAGCAACCATACAAGAGATACGATACCAACTACTTTCTCAATTAACAAGCAAGTTCCACAATTTAGTTTTCTGTGGTATGAGCATCCTTTCAAGGAACTTCTCACCCATGTTCATCCAAACAACATTCCATAATTTCAATACCAACACGTATTACACATATCCAACAATTCCCCCAAATCCACAACTTTCGCAAGTGATATTTCCCATAAAACATATTTAAGAAAAAGTACATGAGATCATCAAAAGTATCATTTTATTGTTCAATACAAATCGCTAGAGTTTTGAAATCAAGAACAAATGAAAGATCAAGCTTTGGAACTCAAGAACAAAGGACAAATCAATTCTTGAATCCCTAACAACAAATATCAAGCTTGAAATCAAGAATAAAGGGTAAATCAAGTCTTGAATCCATAACAACAAATATCAAGCTTGGAATCAAGAATAAAGGAACAATTAAGTATTGAAATCGACAACAACGAATATCAAGATTGAAATCAATAACCAAGGATAAATCAAGAGAAAACCCACTTCCCTTGAAGAACTAGGGCATACAAGAGGTTTAGTGATTACCCAACCATCACATAGTTTAATACAAGGTAATAATTGCAAGAATAACAAGAAATGATGAATTCATAGCAAGTATATATGATTGAGAGTCAAGAGAATGCATATATATAGTAGCCCTAACCTCAATGTAAGAGAATGGAAGAAAACCCCTACCTTGAATCCAAGAGTTGTAAGCTAACCCAAGCTCCAAATATCTCTTTCCTCCCTTCTCCTTCTCCTTCTTGTCTTCTCTTAGGGTTCTAAGAGATGTGGGTAAGGGTGTAGTGAAAGTGTATAGGAAGAGAGGAGAAGAATGGTGTTCTTGAGGAATTTCGGTTTTGATTTCTATGAGGTGTGAATCTATCTTGATCTTGGTGTTTCTTCCCTTTCTTTATCTTCTCCTAGGGCTCTAAGATGTTTGTGGTGAGGATGAGATGAAGAATGGGGCAAATAGGGCTTGGAATGGGTGTTTTAAAACCCAAAATCCCGACTTTTTACTGTTCGGGAAGGCTCCAGTCAAAGGGTACCGGTACCGGGTACCGGTACCAATTAGTTACTGGTTCGGGGGTACCGGTACTGGGTACCGGTACTGTTTGGCTGCTTCAACTTTCAGGGGAGTTTTGACCCCTTTAGAGGTCGAATTGGAAAATTTCCAAGAGATACACTTTTGTAGCCCTAGATGTCTACTATCTACTGTAAAAATTTCAGATCAATTGGATGTAAGGATAAAAAGTTATGGCTAAAATACTAGAAGGTGTCCAAGATACTTTTTACCCAATTTTACTCTAAAGTGGGTTTTAACTCCAAAATACTTCCTAGCTACCAATACACCTCATATTACCTCTCCCAAGGTTGTTCGACCTTCCGGATTCAATGGAAGCATTGTTTTGACCTAAAAACCTTTAGAAAATTGTCTAATCACCCTTTCCAAGTTTAAACATCTTCGACACGTAGCTTCCCAATCAAATTGTCTCCATAGCATTTATTCCTACGGTTTATTCTTATGTCACTACATATATCTACAGTTTTAAAACAATTATCTACTATATATCTATATACATATATAAAAGAAAAATGCGGGGTGTTACAATCCACCCCCCTTAAAGAAAGTTTCGTCCTCGAAACTTAGTCGTCGAGTTAGTCTCTCAACTTCTCAATAATTTGAGAGACTAGAATCAAAATACATTCCTTCACTAGAATTCATTTATCACCTCTATCCTTAATACTTGTATACAATTGTTCCAACTAATTTCTTTTCATGCCTAACTACTAGATCATAATACTTAATTGTGTACTCATCAAATATCACTTCTCTTTTGAATTTCACCAATCAATTCAATCAACCTCATATTTGCGTCTTACACGTATCTTGTTCATAAGCATATCAAAATAACTCAAATGCAATTCCACCATTAGGATTACTCATCTTCCCTATACTAACATCATGGTGTAACACAAAATTTGTTAATGGCATCACGGTAAGATTTATCTCAATTCCTGAAAATAGATACAACGTTCTTCAAAATTTCGTCTCTCACAACCCAAGAGGGATTCAAAATCTTGAAATCTACCATCATTTCAATTCATAACTACACACTCCACACAAGTCAATGTTCTAGGATCAACTCTTAGTTTTCACATCAATTTGTACTTTCTCATAATATTCCTTACCGTCACCATTATAGTCATTAATCCAAAAGCTCGCTGCGCACTCTGATATAAATTATAATCCACCGATTCACAAGTCAAAATATGCTACAAGATAAGAACTTCGCATAGATTTGAAAGTTCTAAGAGAGTATCTTAGATTCCACCAAAGTGTACAATTAAAACCTAACCGCACTTGTTTTCCAATTATAGCTTCCAAAATGTGTACCCTAACGATCCATCAAATCCCTTCAAAGGGAATTTTGGGTAATTAACCAGCTATAATACTTAAGCTAAGGATCAAAGTATATCTCCAAGATATTTGCTCTCGATCTACAATCTTGAGTTAGAACTAATAACTATCTAATCAATTCTTAGTGGTTTTCATTCACATCACAACTCTTTAAATGATATCTATACTTTCTAATCCTTCTGATACCATTCATTACAATATACCTCTTGTAACATATCAAAATGTGAGGATAGACTGTCAAGGATCCCAAAACTAAAATAATCTAAACTAACATAAGACTCTCGATGATTCATCCCATGTCAAAGCAATCTTCATAGGTATCATCATTGATTCTTCAATTTACTTCTTTACCATTATCACCATCAACCATAAGTTCGAATTTTCTATACTCATACTAACATTCCTCAAGAATAACTAATCATTCCGATCTTAACAAGGTACTAAAAGAGACAAGAAAAAGAGCTTCATTTTCCTCTAACACAACTTCGATAACATTTAAAAGGGCTCACATAACTATAAAAGTAAACACCGAACATTGAAATCATCCTTATTTCCATAATTGTCTACTATATATGACATCAAGCTTTTAACATCTATAATCTTTAATCCTACAATATCAAGGGTCAACGGTAACTACTTACCACTTAGTCATGCTTCTTAGATTTCCCTTTTTTTTTTCCATGTCTATAAATTCGTTTCCATAACTCAACCTCAAATTTTTAATCAAAGCTTGTGAATACAAGTCAACTATTAACTCTATACTTAACCAAAAGAATCTCGACTGTTAATACTTTAGAAAGTCTAAGAGTAGTCAACTAAGCCCTCAAGGAAATAAGATAACTAAGTATAACGCTCTCAATGAGTATCCTATGCATGATCCTTCTAAACCTTCAAAGTAAATTTAATCAACCCTCCATAATATTTCAAACAAATATTGGGAACCTCAAGTAAGTGGTTGTGAAACAATCTCCTATAGATTTAAGATCTATAAACACAATTCCAATCATTACTCCAAAAATAGGCTCCCATCCGAGGTTACTTCACCCTATTCCTTCAATTGCTCGTATTTGAGAATTATACTATCTCATATTATCGTAATCACCTTAGAAGAAAACATAATACTCCCATGGTTCATATCGTAAACCAAAACTACATTCATTCCTTAATTTCTATACTTTTTAAGTAACACACATAACCTTCCATACCCTTATCATTAGGAACTTAATTCATCTTAGAGAACCTCTAAGTTAACCTTATTTCCACACATCCCAATTGGGTTATCATATCCTTTGACTTTTAAAATATGAGCAATACTATTAGTGGAAGAGAATACTTGAAGTTGACAAGCACCAAATCATAATCACCCCCTTTTTTTTTTTTTTTCCATCAAAAGCACTTCAATCAAGGTGGGGGTGTCTCCCAATCAAAGCCTAAATCATGGGGAAGTTCACTTAAGGATAGGTCCTTCGGAATCTAAGAAGAAAGTAAAATACTTTACTGTCCAAAGAACACCAGAGTGCAGATTTTTTGACCAACTGTGAAGAATAAACTGATTTGACTCGGCTATTTTGAGCATGCGTGACCTATATGGTGGGAAAGATATACGAGTTAGGGTTCTAACAAAAATAACGGTGCACAATTTGGACTTTCCAACAAGGAGTTATGATCAAATTGGTGAAAGGTAGTCTGCCGGACTGTTTGGTTCTTCTATACTCATCTAACTCGAGTTTGGGGTGTCTTTTGTCACAAATGCCATCGCATACCCAACTCCAATATAGATAATATGACTTGCATTAAGATTCATGCCTAGTATCGTTTACAAACCAGAAGCCATATTACCATTCGTCTCCTAGAATAGTCCAACAACGGAATACAACTAGGATACCCATTCATGTCTAGTGCCACCATGTCCACAATCAGTTCTTGTTCCCCAATTCGAAGTACACAACCTCTACACATCCTCTTAGTATCCCACCATTCTCCCATGGGCATGTCTATACTCAAGACGGGTTTGAGATTCCCAAGGTCTAATCCCAAGTTATTTGTGTATGTGGTGTGTAGGGAGGAATTTGTCGCAACATAATCAAATAAAAAACGTGCCCAAGAATTATAGGGAAGGACAATACCTTCCACCATGATATTGGAAACGTCTTCCCCTGGTTGGGTTTGGGCAGAAATTCCTCCATGATCAGTATTGTCGGGGACTATGGCTCCTAACAGTCTCGGTGGTTCTGGTGGCTTGTTTGTAGTCACTTGTCCTGTCGCTTGGTTGGCCCTCGATGGAAGCGATGGGCAATTGTGTCTGAAGTGCCCTACCCCTCCACATGCGAAGCATTGACGGGGGTCTAGATCTGTCCTCCCCGGTACACCTCCTGCTATCCGGGTAGTCCTCTGAGGTGGAAAAGTCGGACAATGAATCCGAATATGTCCCACATCTCCACATGAAAAGCATTGTCGTGGGTCAGTGGCTGTCCGATTCCGAGTAGCCCTAGCTCCTCGAACGACTTGATTCCTTGGCTCAATAGTTTGGGCAAGTTGGGGATATGGAGCTGCCCTTTGTGCAACCCCACTGCTGCTAGCCCCAGTCCTTATCGGACCTCCCCTTGCTAAGTGTTGTAGTCGCTGGTGGTTGATTCTATTCTGGTGTTGTACTAGAGTGGTTAGCTCCCTTATACATTGATAAATGACATCCAAGGTACCAGGAGGTGATGGTGGTGGTGGATTTGCTTGGCCACCACATCCCCGTCCACGTCCACCCTCCATCCTGCACATCAACTCACAATTTAGTTTTTATGGACGTCCAAGACGTAGTTAGGATGTTTCGATCGAAACGTACGGCTTGTATAAGATTTAAATCAACACTTATTCTATACACATATAGTTTCAAACGAATTCAAGCCTAGAGTTCCTTCAACCCAACCTAATACTCCAGTGATAGTCCATAACCTACAACTCCCATCTAAGACCTAAAGCCTATGCTCTGATACCAACTTTGTAACGCCCCAAATACCACCCTGGACGGCATTACATTCTACAACCATTCATATCATGAGAGCACTAATATAATTCATTCATAAATAAAAGTTCATTCACCATATCTAATGATTACAACATTATCCCAAAAGATCAAGCCAAAATGTGGCGATTTCATCCCAAAAGATTCAAAGTTAATCTAGCAGCGGACTAACAAAAGATTATATTTTTTTTTCATGATCTCAAAATAACTCTTCCATCTAATACAAAGATGGACAGTCTAAATATCCCCATCTGGATCCACATGCCCGTCACCTATACGATCTCCTTCTGAAGCATCACCTGAAAAATGGATTGTTTGTAGGGGGTGAGCACTAAGCTCTGTAGGAAAATCCTCCCAAACCCGAACAAGGTTTAGAAAACATAGAAAACGGTCGGTCTCTTTTCACAAATAACATATATAGATTTTGAGATAACACCGGGACATTTAACGGATCTCAAGTTTAAGTAAAAACAGTAATTGAATGAATAAATGCACACAATATACAATTAATACACCATTCCACCATTCACCGTTTCCAAAATAACCCATATATAATTTATAATCCATTTCCACCATACACCGCTTCCACAAGTTCTCGTGGCATCCCATACTACCTCAGGACTCTTGTAGAAACTGTCTATGGTAGAATGAACAATATACTACTGTACTCGTATCTCAGGTATGAAGCACGACTCCGCATGGTCACCATCGAGAATATCATGTCCCACACAAGTACATACCAATGCTACCCCGTGAGCAATAGTGGTTTAGTCTTACCAAAGCACTAACCCCACTATGAGTGGTAGGAAAAGTTCTTACCAAAGAAGACGTCTACCCACTCCATGATACCTAGTCAATAGTAACCCATGTTCATATCGAGCAACCATACAAGAGATACGATACCAACTACTTTCTCAATTAACAAGCAAGTTCCACAATTTAGTTTTCTGTGGTATGAGCATCCTTTCAAGGAACTTCTCACCCATGTTCATCCAAACAACATTCCATAATTTCAATACCAACACGTATTACACATATCCAACAATTCCCCCAAATCCACAACTTTCGCAAGTGATATTTCCCATAAAACATATTTAAGAAAAAGTACATGAGATCATCAAAAGTATCATTTTATTGTTCAATACAAATCGCTAGAGTTTTGAAATCAAGAACAAATGAAAGATCAAGCTTTGGAACTCAAGAACAAAGGACAAATCAATTCTTGAATCCCTAACAACAAATATCAAGCTTGAAATCAAGAATAAAGGGTAAATCAAGTCTTGAATCCATAACAACAAATATCAAGCTTGGAATCAAGAATAAAGGAACAATTAAGTATTGAAATCGACAACAACGAATATCAAGATTGAAATCAATAACCAAGGATAAATCAAGAGAAAACCCACTTCCCTTGAAGAACTAGGGCATACAAGAGGTTTAGTGATTACCCAACCATCACATAGTTTAATACAAGGTAATAATTGCAAGAATAACAAGAAATGATGAATTCATAGCAAGTATATATGATTGAGAGTCAAGAGAATGCATATATATAGTAGCCCTAACCTCAATGTAAGAGAATGGAAGAAAACCCCTACCTTGAATCCAAGAGTTGTAAGCTAACCCAAGCTCCAAATATCTCTTTCCTCCCTTCTCCTTCTCCTTCTTGTCTTCTCTTAGGGTTCTAAGAGATGTGGGTAAGGGTGTAGTGAAAGTGTATAGGAAGAGAGGAGAAGAATGGTGTTCTTGAGGAATTTCGGTTTTGATTTCTATGAGGTGTGAATCTATCTTGATCTTGGTGTTTCTTCCCTTTCTTTATCTCCTCCTAGGGCTCTAAGATGTTTGTGGTGAGGATGAGATGAAGAATGGGGCAAATAGGGCTTGGAATGGGTGTTTTAAAACCCAAAATCCCGACTTTTTACTGTTCGGGAAGGCTCCAGTCAAAGGGTACCGGTACCGGGTACCGGTACCAATTAGTTACTGGTTCGGGGGTACCGGTACTGGGTACCGGTACTGTTTGGCTGCTTCAACTTTCAGGGGAGTTTTGACCCCTTTAGAGGTCGAATTGGAAAATTTCCAAGAGATACACTTTTGTAGCCCTAGATGTCTACTATCTACTGTAAAAATTTCAGATCAATTGGATGTAAGGATAAAAAGTTATGGCTAAAATACTAGAAGGTGTCCAAGATACTTTTTACCCAATTTCACTCTAAAGTGGGTTTTAACTCCAAAATACTTCCTAGCTACCAATACACCTCATATTACCTCTCCCAAGGTTGTTCGACCTTCCGGATTCAATGGAAGCATTGTTTTGACCTAAAAACCTTTAGAAAATTGTCTAATCACCCTTTCCAAGTTTAAACATCTTCGACACGTAGCTTCCCAATCAAATTGTCTCCATAGCATTTATTCCTACGGTTTATTCTTATGTCACTACATATATCTACAGTTTTAAAACAATTATCTACTATATATCTATATACATATATAAAAGAAAAATGCGGGGTGTTACAGTTAATCTTTGCTATTTTCATACACACTAGCAATTTGAGCAAACACGACCACTATGTGATTGATTAAGTGTTTGATTGAATATATTTATCATCCAAATTTCATGGGTTTGGGTCATTGGGTTGGGATCCCTGTAAGAGATTGACTATTGAGTAATTAATTGCTAAAATCAATGCACTAACCTTCATGGGTTCATGTGGTCTTTATATTTAAAGGGGGTTCTCACTATTAATTTGAATATTTGTGAGAAGAGGTAATTGAGGTAGTAATAGGTTTAACTTGGTGGTTATGCAAGCATAAAGTTTAAAAGCATATTCACTCCTCTTAGGTAGTATTGTGCAATCCACATGCATAATTGTGATGGAAGATACACATTATTAAATCATGATTAGGACAAAGGTAATGAACTAAAAACCTAAGATGAACCCTTAGTTGTTTTAACTTAGGATGATTAGGATTAAAATAGAATTGGAAGCAATCCGTGTATGACTCCTAGGTGTTTTGAAAAAAAAAAGATTTTCTAAACTGTTTTGGTGTTTTGAAAACATAGATTAAGCCATTAACGGACCCCTCTTGAGCAACACCCTTTAGTGCTCAAGAGGATAAGTTTTTTGCTTCGTTTTATGTTTAAAAAACTAGTAGGGACCTGTCACACCCTAACTCGGAAATAGTAGCTTATGTCTACCCCAGTAGGGTGGACCCCGCTGATTAGCACAAAACTTTGTATATTTTTAAGTGCTGATCATGTTATTTTAATTGCTGTTGGAGATTAAATGATGGGAGTTAGGTTAATTGAGTTCTTGACGATGATATTTGGTGTTTGCAGTTAACAGGTGCTAAATGAGGCTTCTTAAGGCCTTCCTAAACCATTTGAGACAAATGAGGTTGAAAAGGTAGCTTGGGGATAGCTCAGGAGAGGAGGAAATCAAAAAATCAAGAAGTCAGCCAAACCGTACCGGTACGCTAAGGCTACTGGAGTTAATCGTACCGGTACGCGTACCGGTACGCTGAAGCCACTGGAGTTCGCCGTACCGGTACGCTTTGCCTGATCTGCCCAACTGCTCTGCAACTCATGTCTGCTACTTTGAGGGTCCCACCAACAGACCTCCCATGCTCCCCTGACACGCCCACAACACTATTCACCCTTTTCACACCTTTGATTGCAAGTTTGGAGTCTAGGTGATCAATGAGGAGAGAAAAGAGAAGAGGAGCTGGGTGTGCAGACAAGCTCTGCAACCCCTCTGTCCAGCCATTCCTCCTGCATCCCTACAGATGGAGGTCACTTCTGAGGCTAGGGCACCTCTCCAAGCACGTTTTTGGAAGCCAAGCATTGGCATTCAACCTGGAGATAGATATAGAGAGAGAAAGTTTGGAGAAGATGATGAATAGTGTTCTAGAGAGATAAACTTGAGATTTTTACATTTTCTTCATTACATTGTCTTGTAATCTGCTGTAAGAACTTTCCAAGCTTCATTTAATATCATTAATGTTGTTCTCCTTCAAGTTCATTGCTAGTTAATGCTCTTTTAAGCTTCTACCATTAATGCAACAAAGATCTTCATTTTCTTAACTGTAAAATGGGTTTTAAATGCACTCTCTTAAATGCACTCTCTTCTAGCTTATGTCTTCTTGCATTTAGGTACTCAAGAAATTCATCCCATTGAAATGCATTCTTATTACATAGTTAATTTCATTTTAAGCATGAGTAGCTAAATCTTTTAGTTGGCAAAGCCAAGGGGAACCTCCACTTGGGTATGCCATTTTAACTCATTCTCCTCCCTTTTTCAGAGATCAATGGTTCGGTTTGACTGGGTTGAGGGTGGATAAATTGGTGAGTCTTTGATATTCCGTAGGCCTAGTCACGGTTTATGCTTAGATACTCACCCTTCTTATCTCCAGCTTCTCACGAATCAATCGTTCATTCATGCTCTATTGGAGGAGGGATTCGAGTTGAGATAGCATTCCTATTGGAGTAACCTCTTGGGTTTGCCAACATTTGTTTCTCACTTCATTTTCATCAACACACACTCACCAAACAAATTTCAACCACAAAGATTTTACACTTTCTTTCACTAAAAATCACCTTCCCTTTGGTTTACTTCCTTCCCCGTGGAAACGACCTTGGAATACCACCAAGTAAAACACGACCCGCAAAAGTCTCCTTGCGCTTGGGGAGCACTTTTGTACACACACACACATTTTTTGTGCATTCACATTTCACATTTCTACCATCTCATTTTCCTTCCTCCTTGCCCTTTCTTTTGACACTATCCCAAGGGAGAGTGACACTCCCCTTTGCCCATACACTACACATTTTAAGGGATGGTTTTTAGAGGTTAGGAAACTACAACGTTTTTCACCAAGCACCCGCTTATTGACATAACCTTGTTACCCTGTACATGATTATAAAAACTATATGTACAAGCATCGACCAGGTGCCTCAAGATAAAAATAAGACCATTGCACATAAAGGCATCATCTATATTCACTATCCACTGACAAAAATAAAATTTAGTTAATAAAACCTTAATATTTACATCATTGAAATATAGACAATGTTATACAGACACGACCTATCCTCCCATTTCCCCCCTCAGTTGTCTAGACCTAATAGTAGACATCCCTCTTTATATGGCTACTTGAAAACACAAACTCGGGGGGGGGGGGGGGGGGGTGGGGGGAGGGGGTTGAGCTCAACACTCTCAATGAGTATACTTGCATCATATTAATAGAAACTCAATTAAGTAATACAACATAGTTATATACAAGAACCACCATAAAATATGACTTTAAGATTATTTCCAAAAACAATAACACACACCACGAATTGCACAAACTACCAAAATAAACAACTTAAACTAGAACTACACCTACTTTACCTAGTACAATACCATAAAAATAAGGGTAATTTAGAAGTCGGTACAAAAATTTAGACTTATTTGAACTAAACTACATTAAAAAAACTTATTTTGCCCTAAGTGCATTTTTTTGAAAAAAGACTAAAAGGGTATTTATTACTCCATTACTCTCTCTCCTCTCTCTTCATTACTCTTTCACTCTCTCTTTTCTATTTTCTTTCTATTTATTTCTCTCTCTCTCTCTCTCTCTCTCTCATATTGATAATTTTTTTTAAATATGTAAAGATTTGATTTAATTTTTTCATCTCTCTCTCTCTCTCACTTCTTCTCCCCTTATTTCCTTATTCTCTCCCTTTTTCTCTCTCCTTATATCAATGTTACATAACACAATTATACTAATCAGTTACACCAATTAGTTACAATTACCCTATAATACACTAAACAGTTACTCATGTGTTCTAATAAACTAAACAGTTATACTAAACAATTATACGAAATTACAACACCAACTCAATTTGACATTTTGTTATTTACATAAATCAAAGAGTTACATCATTTAGTATCATGACATGGTTACATCAATTATATACACCAAATTGGATTTATCATTACACAAAAGACTTTATCATTAAATTAAATTTGATATATATGATTGGTGTAACGATGTCGCGATACTAAATAGTACAACTATTAAGTTTATGTAAACAACTGAATGACAAATTGAGTTGATATTATAAATTTGTGTAATTGTTTGGTGTAACTGTTTGGTTTATTAGAATGCATGAATAACTGTTTGGTGTATTATAAGACAATTGTAACTGATTTGGTGTAACTAATTAGTGTAATTATGTTGTTGTAATGTTGATATAAATAAAGAGAGAAAATAGGGAGAGCGAAATGGTTACAGAAAATAAAGGGAGAGAGAGAAAATATGGGAGAGAGATGAAAAAATAAATCAAATATTTACATATTTGAAAATAAAATAAATTATCAATGATAGATATAGAGAGAAAATAGGGAAGAGATAGGGAAAGTAAAGGGGAAAGAGAGAGAGAGATGGAGAGAAAATAGGGGAGAGATAGTGAAAGAATCTAATGAAATCTTTACATATTTGATTAGATATATAACTGTCAATTAAGAATGCATAAATTAAGGAAGGGTGTTTAGGTAAAAATGATTTTAATTCATTTGAATTTTGTACCTAAACACAAAATTTTTTATAAAAATTGTACTTAATGGAATAAACAATTTATCCATACACTTTTGCCTAAATAAGTCTAAAAAATTGTACCCACACCTAAAAAACCCTAAAAATAATCGAAAAAATCTATGAACAGTGGCCACCCATAATGATCACCTATATAACTCGTCGCTCATATAACACATTACACAATTCTACACATATCACTAATAACTTACCTTAGCAGAAGTTGCACATAAACATAATCCACATAGTATATTTTATCTTCTTAAAATTCAAGCAATAAAAGATGCATAATCCTGTTTCCATATTATCTCAATCAATACATATATATATATATATATATATACATATATATATATATATATATTGACATAATATTATGATTTTCCACTTAGTATGAGACAGTACACTCACCTCGAACTCCACTTAGTTCCAAGATTAGTCCCCTTTCGAGATTTCAGGTGGAACTGACGTTGGTGTCGCCTTATCGTCACCTCCGTACCTAACACATATTATCACAAATACATTTAAGTATACCTCATACATACATTTCATCCTAAATTCCCATGTATGAATGGTTGTTCATACTTAGTTTAATACATTACCAATCTCCCTTTTAAATAAAACCATTTAACCTTACCTTCAAGCAATTCATCTACCCAAACTAGGTTTCTATTTAGTACATAAGTCATGTAATTGTAGACGTTTAAACCCAAAAAGGGTTAATCTAGTCTCAATGGAATCTTTCAGGGAGCTTTGGAAATGAATGGAGGAAGAATCAAAGACATTAGAGCAAAATAGGAAAATCAGGACCCTGTTGTACCGGTACAACCTTGCAGTATAGGTACAACACTGCCTTGTACCAGTTCAAGCCACTCTAGAATCCTCTTGTGCCGGTACAACTCAACTTTGTATCTATTCTTCTCTTAACTGAAAGCTTTTCACTTGGTTCAATCACCTCCTAACACTGTCTTCCTCCTCCCTAACACCTTCCAAACCTCTATCAAGCTTTAGAATAGTACTTAGAAGCTTAATTACATACTAAATTAGAGAAGAAGAGATTACCCACAAGAAGACTTCCTTTGCCGAAACTCTGCCAAATCTTTGGTTGTAAAGAACCTAGGGTTCTTGAGTCTTCATCACATCACAACTCAAAAATATGGAATATATCATGAAGTATGAGATGAAATAAAGAGAAAATATTTGATTCTACTTCAAGGAGGCAAGCAAATCCATTCACTCAATACCAATTCGAAAGTCGACACACTTCAAAAACCCACCACCAAGCTCATGTACCAGTTCAACAAGAAGAGCTTTCCCCCAAGTTCTCAAGACTTCTCCACACCTCTACCCACATCAACACACAATTGGAAATCTTCGAGCAAGACAAGTGTTTAAGATGACTCATCAAACTTCACCTAATCACACTTACAACCCCTTTTGTTTCCTTAATTTATATACAAAGTATTTCATTTTCAGCACATAATAATTCTCATCAATATTTTTCCTTTCTCATAATTTCAACCCAAAATTTTTTATTAGGCATATTTCTCAATTCCCTATGATCTCAATAACTAAAATTTTAACCCACATTCAACTATTAATAAATTACACTTTAGACCTTAAAATTTATAATATGTCATGAAATGTGTATTCAGGTCTCACAACTCTTCCCCTCTTAAAATAATTTTTCCATCGAAATTGACTTACCATGCTGGAACAAATGAGGGTACTTTGTTCACATAATCTGTTTCATTGAGCTGAGGCAAGACCATACCAATAAATTACCACAAGGCAATTAACCAAATAAGCTATCTAATATCAAATTTTTAGTTCCATATAGACACTAAAAATCATAAACAACAATACCCAAGCTTACTCTCCAGTAGAAGTGTAAAACCCGGGAAAATTTGAATTTTTGTGAAAAAGGATAAGACGGTAATTAGCCGCTACGGTACGGATTGAAAATCTAAATTTTTCTAGAACTCGGATGACGAAACAGATTTCACCGTTGGATTCGTCTCGCAAAATCTAGTTACCCAGTCAATTTTTGTTGAATTTCGGGACAATTAATTTTTCGCGTTTTATGAGGCGATCGGGTGTCGCGTGACCAAAATAAACGCGATCGAGAATTAAATTAAAAAAAATTAAAAAATAATTCAAATTAAGTTCAAATAAAAATATATTGAACTTGAATCGGGATGAGATTTAATTAATTTGGGACGAAATCGGACCCGGGAAAGGCAGACGTGTAGCGCAATGAGGGCCAAGTATCTAAGGGGTATAAATAGGGGAGAAAAATCAAATTTTCTCCCCATTACCCATCAGATTTTCTGAAAAAGAGAGAGGGAAGAGGAGAGGAAAAAATCAAGGGTTTTCTTCATCTTCTCTCTACGATCTAGAGCAAACCCTTGGTCGAATTGACTCGGGCCAAGAACCAACGTTCATCTACGCGAATAGGGTTACGCCTACGTATGGGATTTTGGAAATCTAGGGTTAGAGCTTGATTTGGGTCTTTGGATTTTTTCTACCACTTTTTTTAAGCTTCAAGAGGTAGGGTTCCATTCCTAATTAGGTTTATTTCAACCTAGGGTTGAAATATGAAATGGGTAGGGTGTTAGAGATGAAATCTCATGTGTGGCACATACATATGAAAATTGAAATGTGGGAAGTGGGAATAAGAATGGTTAAAATCAATTCTAGCATGAATTGAGTTTGTTGAAATTACTTGTTTGTGATTTTCTTGAGATATGTGGTGAAAGAGGCATGATATGTGTTTATAATTATGCCTTGAATGTGTTTGATGAAATGCCTATGTTGATTAAGTGTGTTAATTGCATAGACAATGTTATAACATGCTTGGGTGAAGTTGTTGATGGTGGTTATATGCTTATGATGTAATTGACCATGGAAAATGTAGATGGATATCTAAGTTGTTCATATTATGTTCATGACTTATTGAACTTGATATTGGAAATGAAATTGTACATTGCATTTGCATATGCATGAGAAACATCATATTCGTGGGCATGTGACATGAGTGTGGGTGTGTGCACGGTCTTGATCAAACAACACTCTTGGTGGATGATGCGTGGGCTCGGGAAAGCTGGACCAAGTTTCGACTGAGTCGCACGGGTTGCATTGAAAATAGGGTCGGGGTTAGCAAGAAGGGCTAGACTGTCCCTCGAGTGCAAGACCTGGTGATTTGGATACGCACTCCGTTGGTATTGAGTCCATAAAGTGTGCCGGCGTATGTAGAGCCTTTGGTGGAAGTCCATGAATGCCGTGTCGGTTGGGTGCCCGTTGGTGTTTGTCCATAAATATCCACCCCAAGAAAGACCCGGGATTTATAAATGGTCATTTCATGTGTAACATCAATGGCGGGGGCTTGGAAGGCCCGAATTCATACCCATGACATTGCATGTGTTATGGGAGCCAGTGAAGACTCGGGTTGAGTTGCATGTGTGAGTCTCATCTCATAACATGACATGACATGGAGAATTCCATTATGAATTACATATTCTTAAATGGATTGTTTGTTGATTTTTAAATTGCATTTGAGCATTTCATATGCATCTAGGTTGGGGAGTAGCCTCTTTAGGAGATACCCTATTGAGCGTGGCTCACCCTTTATGGGGACAATATTTCAGGTGCGGGACATGTGCCGGTGGATGGCTCTCACTCGAGCCTTCATTGATGAAGAAAGGCTGAGATGTGGCTTTAAATTATATTTTTTTTGTAAAACTTTCAGTTTTGGACATGTAATAATATGTAAAGAATTGTAAAGCAAGCTCATATGGACTATGTTTTGTGTAAAATTCTATGTTATATGAGTTTGGGTTGATGGTGTATGAGGTTGGAAGAGTTGGAATTGAAAAAGGAATTAATCCGGGAAAAACTGGCCACTTCTACCGGTAGAACGTCAAGTACCTACCAGTAGAAGAATTCCAGTAGGCACTTCTACCGGTAGAACTTCAAGTATCTATCGGTAGAAGAATTCCAGAAGGTTTTTCTACCGGTAGAACATGAACTTTTCTACTGGTAGGTCCCCTTCAGTTTTCAAAAATTCAAGATGATCTTGATGAACTTCTGGGCCTTGAGTCCTTTTGCTTCAAGGAGGTAAATTGTAAACCCCCACACTTTTATAGATATATATAGCGAGCAATTCATAATTTCATTGAAATGTAATATGTGTAAGGATGTATGCATGGACTAGGTAGATTGTAAACGTAGAAGAAAAAATGTTCGTATTGTGAAAATAGGGTAAATAGTAGTTGAAACTTGGTTTTGATTTGTAGATGTATGAAATGGGGTGTAATAGAACTTGTAGGTATCAAGTTTTAGGTGGGAAACCATGTTAAACATGTATGGGATGGATTTGGTTGGCTTAGGAATGGATTGGAAATGGAAAAGGGATGAAACAGTGAACAGTGCACTGACTGCAACTTCAATCCCAATTTATACCTTGATTCAGTCAATATCTTTCAAAATTCAAAACATGAAAGTTGTAGATCTCTTTCTTAGAATTCCATAGCATCTTGAATCATCTCAATCGGAGCTCGGATGAGAGAGTTATACCCAGATAACGAAGCGATGTCGAAACAGTCCGGCAGACTACCTTTCACCAATTTGATCATAACTCTTGGTTGGAAAGTCCAAATTGCGCACCGTTATTTTTGTTAGAACCCTAACTCGTATATATTTCCAACCATATAGGTCACACATACTAGAAATACCTGAGTCAAATCAGTTTATTCTCCGAAGTTGACCAAAAATCTGCACTATGGTGTTACTTGGATAGTAATTTTAATGTTTTGAGTGTAAATTTATTTTAGTTTGAAATAAATCATAAAAATAAATGTTTTTCGGTTAAAATAACATTAAAAATGAATCCGAAACGTCGAAAAACCTTAGGATAGTCATATGAATCCAATTTGGAATGTGTAGTGGCAAAACTGTAATTTTGGAGAAAACCCAAATCAGCCATGAATAGTAAAAAAACGGGACTGCTGGGTTTAAACTCATAATTCTGCCCCTTTTTCTTCCATTTTTCTCACATCTCTCACCCCAAAACCTCTTGGCACCCTAGGAGAAGATAGAGGAAAGGAGAAAAAGGGAGAAAAGAGATCTCTAGAGCTTGGGTTTTGGTTTAGAACTTGGATTCAAGGTAGGGGATTTCTTCCTATTCTCTTACATTGAGGCTAGGATTAAATTATATGTATTCTTTTGGTTCAAAATCATATATACTTGCTATTATTTACTTGATTCTTGATCCTCTTGCATTTATTGCCATGTTTTAAACATTGTGGTAGTTGGGTAACCATTAAAGGTCCCTTTTTCATTCTCAAACCCTAGTTTTAAGAAAAATGAATTTTTCCTCTTTACATTTTCTTTGTTCTCACCATCACAACCTTAGTGCTTGATATTGTATAACAAAATGATGTTTATGGTGATCTCTTGCTCTTTTTCTTCAATTTTGCTATAGTACAAATTGTGAAATTTGGGGATTTTGGGATTTCTGGTAAATTGAGAAAATGTTTGTAATGATATCTCTTGTATGATTGTTGTGATGGACTTGAATTGCTTTCGAGCATTGCCGTAGAGTGTTAGAGGTTAGTCTATCCCGGTGGGGGTTTATGGTATGGTTAGAATGTGAGATATTTGTGGGAATTTTATCGCTTGCGTGGTTGTACGATACGAACATGGATTACTATGGACCGGATATCATGTAGTGGGTATACGTCTTTATATGCCACGCGGGTATGAACTTTTCCTACCACATGGAGTGGGTAGACGCCTTTGTACGCCGTGTGGGTATAAACTTTTCATATCGCTAATGATCACGGGTTAGTAACGTGGGTTGTATCGGGCACACAGTGTGGGTCATCGTGCATTGTACCATAAATTGTTTTGACAAGAGTTTCGGGAAGTATGTGATTCTGCGAGAACTTGTTGAAAACGGTTCATGGTAGAATGAATTACCAATGGTATATGGTGTTTATTTATCCATTTCGATTACTATTGCTACTTAAACTTGAGATCTATTTAAAATGTCCTGCTTTTCCTTCAAAATGTTATATATGCTATTTTTGAAAATGAGACCAACCGTTTTATATGCTTTCCTAAACCTTGTTTGAGTTTGGGAAGATTTTGCTATAGAGCTTCGTGCTCATCCCCTACAATTAACATTTTTCAGATTATGCTATAGAGGAGGAGCTTGGCGCTAATGAGCCGGGCCTTGGGGAAGCCTCATTAGAGGGGTACCTGGATCCCGAGTGGGACATTTAGAGATGCCCCTTTTATTTTTGTACTAGACTAGGAACCAATATGTACAAACATTGTAAAGTCTAGTTTCTTTTGAAATTCCGCTGCAATATATTCATGTAATTCTTTTGGGTTGTAATGGCCTTAGTTTGGCTTATTCTTTTGGGATGATTGTTGTGGATAGTATATATGGTGAATGAAATATTTTGGATTTGATGGTTAGATAGACCCGGTGTGGTCAAGGTATTATAAATGTACAGGTTGTGAGTTTTGGGAGAGCTTCCCGTGCGAAGGAGACTCTGCCCAAATTTTGTTAAAATTAAGAATGTTTCTTATTTGATGGATATATATTTAGTGCTCTCATGATGTGAATGTTTTAGAATGTAATGCCGTCTAGGATGGTATTTGGGGTGTTACATAAATGGAGTAATATTAAGAGTAAATTGATGTATATTGGACCTTGGAAGGGTCAAGTGCTTGAAATGTACACAGGTTATGCGTTTGAGAGTGCTTGGTGCAAGGGAGACTGCCCAAACGCTGCGTTGTTTTATGATCCCGGTGAAGGGGATGTTATTGACGTGGTGTCGGGTTGTGCGGCATTCACAGATACTTCTGCAGGTTCATGGGTGATTAACGAGTTGACAAATGACCCCCGGTTTTATGGGCGTCACAATAAGCTTATTTGAAATAATTTATATCATCATTCATGTGTCATTACTAATGATTGTCCGTATAAGCTTCCGACGATGATATATAAGCAAAATAATATATACAATTGATTAACCCTAATTAGTATGTAAATTAAAATAGTTAATTATGTAAGATAAAACAGTTAAAAACTTTAAATTAGGGTTAGTGCGTAAAGTTAGGGTTTATGTAACACCCCGCATTTTTCTTTTATATATGTATATAGATATATAGTAGATAATTGTTTTAAAACTGTAGATATATGTAGTGACATAAGAATAAACCGTAGGAATAAATGCTATGGAGACAATTTGATTGGGAAGCTACGTGTCGAAGATGTTTAAACTTGGAAAGGGTGATTAGACAAGTTTCTAAAGGTTTTTAGGTCAAAATAATGCTTCCATTGAATCCGGAAGGTCGAACAACCTTGGGAGAGGTAATATGAGGTGTATTGGAAGCTAGGAAGTATTTTGGAGTTAAAACCCACTTTAGAGTGAAATTGGGTAAAAAGTATCTTGGACACCTTCTAGTATTTTAGCCATAAATTTTTATCTTTACATCCAATTGATCTGAAATTTTGACAGTAGATAGTAGACATCTAGGGCTACAAAAGTGTATCTCTTGGAAATTTTCCAATTCGACCTCCAAAGGGGTCAAAACTGCTCTGGAAGTCGAAGCAGCCAAACAGTACCGGTACCCAGTACCGGTACCGAACAGTACAGGTACCCAGTACCGGTAACTAATTGGTACCGGTACCCGGTACCCTTTGACTGGAGCCTTCCCGAACAGTAAAAAGTCAGGATTTTGGGTTTTAAAACACCCATTCCAAGCCCTATTTGCCCCATTCTTCATCTCATCCTCACCACAAACATCTTAGAGCCCTAGGAGGAGATAAAGAAAGGGAAAAATACCAAGATCAAGATAGATTCACACCTCATAGAAATCAAACCCGAAATTCCTCAAGAACACCATTCTTCTCCTCTCTTCCTATACACATTCACTACACCCTTACCCACATCTCTTAGAACCCTAAGAGAAGACAAGAAGGAGAAGGAGAAGGGAGGAAGGAGATCTTTGGAGCTTGGGTTAGCTTATAACTCTTGGATTCAAGGTAGGGGTTTTCTTCCATTCTCTTACATTGAGGTTAGGGCTACTATATATATATGCATTCTCTTGACTCTCAATCATATATACTTGCTATGAATTCATCATTTCTTGTTATTCTTGCAATTATTACCTTGTATTAAACTATGTGATGGTTGGGTAATCACTAAACCTCTTGTATGCCCTAGTTCTTCAAGGGAAGTGGGTTTTCTCTTGATTTATCCTTGGTTATTGATTTCAATCTTGATATTCGTTTGTTGTCGATTTTAATACTTAATTGTTCCTTTATTCTTGATTCTAAGCTTTATATTTGTTGTTATGGATTCAAGACTTGATTTACCCTTTATTCTTGATTTCAAGCTTGATATTTGTTGTTAGGGATTCAAGACTTGATTTGTCCTTTGTTCTTGAGTTCCAAAGCTTGATCATTCATTTGTTCTTGATTTCAAAACTCTAGCGATTTGTATTGAACAATAAAATGATACTTTTGATGATCTCATGTACTTTTTCTTAAATATGTTTTATGAGAAATATCACTTGCGAAAGTTGTGGATTTGGGGGAATTGTTGGATATGTGTGATAAGTGTTGGTATTGAAATTATGGAATGTTGTTTGGATGAACATGGGTGAGAAGTTCCTTGTAAGGATGCTCATACCACAGAAAACTAAATTGTGGAACTTGCTTGTTAATTGAGAAAATAGTTGGTATTGTATCTCTTGTATGGTTGCTCGATATGAACATGGGTTACTATTGACTAGGTATCATGGAGTGGGTAGACGTCTTCTTTGGTAAGAACTTTTCCTACCACTCATAGTGGGGTTAGTGCTTTGGTAAGACTAAACCACTATTGCTCACGGGGTAACATTGGTATGTACTTGCGTGGGACATGATATTCTCGATGGTGACCATGCAGAGTCATGCTTCATACCTGAGATACGAGTACAGTCGTATATCGTTCATTCTACCATAGACAGTTTCTGCAAGAGTCCTGGGGTAGTATGGGATGCCACGAGAACTTGTGGAAACGGTGTATGGTGGAAATGGATTATAAATTATATATGGGTTATTGTGGAAACGGTGAATGGTGGAATGGTGTATTAATTGTATATTGTGTGCATGTATTCATTCAATTACTGTTTTTACTTAAACTTGAGATCCGTTAAATGTCCCGGTGTTATCTCAAAAGCTATATATGTTATTTGTGAAAAGAGACCGACCGTTTTCTATGTTTTCTAAACCTTGTTCGGGTTTGGGAGGATTTTCCTACAGAGCTTAGTGCTCACCCCCTACAAACAATCCATTTTTCAGGTGATGCTTCAGAAGGAGATCGTATAGGTGACGGGCATGTGGATCCAGATGGGGATATTTAGACTGTCCATCTTTGTATTAGATGGAAGAGTTATTTTGAGATCATGTAAAAATATAATCTTTTGTTAGTCCGCTGCTAGATTAACTTTGAATCTTTTGGGATGAAATCGCCACATTTTGGCTTGATCTTTTGGGATAATGTTGTAATTATTAGATATGGTGAATGAACTTTTATTTATGAATGAATTATATTAGTTGCTCTCATGGTATAAATGGTTTTAGAATGTAATGCCGTCCAGGGTGGTATTTGGGGCGTTACAGTTTATGTGTGTAATTTCTGAAATTTCAGGGTTCTTGTGCAGAAATTGAGCGGAGCAATCTGCTAAAGCTAAAACCAGCAAGGAGGCAAGTGTAATATCAATAAAGAACATGCAAGAATACTGTGGAAGCTCACCACCACATTCAAGTACATTAGCACCGTTCGGACGGTCTTGATGGCATCCGGACGGTTGTCTAAGGCGATTCAAGCTTATCCTTCTTCCAGCATCTTCATCTTTGGCCTATAAATATTCTTTAACCGGGAGTTGGAAAGAGCTTAGAGAAAGGAATCCTTGGAGAACTTAGAGAGAAATTCAAGCATATACAAAGAGAGATTCAAGAATCCAAGGGGAGATCCTGTCCAACCTATTTTCCAGCTAGAATTCTATTATTTCTACATTTCTGTTATGCCTTTCTACTTGGAGAGTTGAAATTCCGCCACCTTTGTGTCTTAACTGATATTAAGGGTGGTTGTATTTCAATTATTCCTTGGGAAAGGAGTGTCAGTGTTTGTATTTTATTTAGTATTGTAATGAAACTTACCTGCACTTCTTGCTTGTTTATAGTAATGAGGTGTGAGTAGTTTACTTATATCCTTCAGTGAGGGGTGAACATATGTATATTATTGGTTAAGTTATGGAAATGCCGATGTTTAATTATGTTTATTGTTATATATACCTCCCTTAATTGATGGATGATTATATTTATAATATGCTCACGGCTATGAACACCGAGCGGTACTTAATATTCTATACCATACTATCTACTATTATGTACTTCATGCATGATACAGTGATGTACATAATTGGGTGTTACGTAAAATTCGATTGATTGTTTATAGATGGGTTAAGTTTTGGCATAGCCAATGCTTTTGATTCAATGCGTAGCCCATAATTATGTCATCAGTGGATCATCAACCTGCCGGTGGAATATCTAAAGTGTTCCAATTGAATGGCTTGATCTTCTAGTGCACTAAGGATGTTTAACTGTTGCATGGTACAAAGTTGTCAGATGAATAACCTAAGTGATCCTCCTGAATGGCTTGACCTTCTGGTTCACTAGGGTTGTTTAACTGATATATAAGACAAAACTGCCAATTGAGTAATTCCAGTATTTCTCATGAATGGCTTGACCTTCTAGTTTACTTGAATTAGTCAATTGTTGCATATACCTACCAGCTAACCTAAACAGTTGCTGTGTTATGGTTTAATATACATCAGACCTACCGGTTAACTTTCCAGTGACATGGAAGTTAATTGTTGTAAGGTGACATTTCCAGTACTTAACCAATATAAAGCATATGGGATCCTTGAACTGAAGGGTACCTTTTATATTATTCTCTTTAAACAGCTTACCTACAAATTTTATTTCCGCATTTTATTTACTTAGACTAGTTATCAATCTAAGCTCACCTCACAAGCTATCTCATGTTACACTGCTTTAACAACAACTTCACAATTCTTATTTTAAATTCCAATTATTAAAACTCTTCGTGGGATCGATCTTGGACTTAAACTAAGAAAACTACTGTAACACCCCGCATTTTTCTTTTATATATGTATATAGTAAATAATTGTTTTAAAACTGTAGATATATGTAGTGACATAAGAATAAACCGTAGGAATAAATACTATGGAGATAATTTGATTGGGAAGTTTACGTGTCGAAGATGTTTAAACTTGGAAAGGGTGAATAGACAAGTTTCTAAAGGTTTTTAGGTCAAAATAATGCTTCCATTGAATCCGGAAGGTCGAACAACCTTGGGAGAGGTAATATGAGGTGTATTGGAAGCTAGGAAGTATTTTGGAGTTAAAACCCACTTTAGAGTGAAATTGGGTAAAAAGTATCTTGGACACCTTCTAGTATTTTAGCCATAACCTTTTATCCTTATATCCAATTGATCTGAAATTTTTACAGTAGATAGTAGACATCTAGGGCTACAAAAGTGTATCTCTTGGAAATTTTCCAATTCGACCTCTAAAGGGGTCAAAACTGCCCTGGAAGTCGAAGCAGCCAAACAGTACCGGTACCCAGTACCGGTACCCCCGAACCAGTAGCTAATTGGTACCGGTACCCGGTACCGGTACCCTTTGACTGGAGCCTTCCCGAACAGTAAAAAAAGTCGGGATTTTGGGTTTTAAAACCTCATTCCAAGCCCTATTTTCCCCATTCTTCATCTCATCCTCACCACAAACATCTTAGAGCCCTAGGAGGAGATAAAGAAAGGGAAAAACACCAAGATCAAGATAGATTCACACCTCATAGAAATCAAAACCGAAATTCCTCAAGAACACCATTCTTCTCCTCTCTTCCTATACACTTTTACTACACCCTTACCCACATCTCTTAGAACCCTAAGAGAAGACAAGAAGGAGAAGGAGAAGGAGAAGGGAGGAAGGAGATCTTTGGAGCTTGGGTTAGCTTACAACTCTTGGATTCAAGGTAGGGGTTTTCTCTCACTCACTTACATTGAGACTAGGGTATTTATATATGTATGTTTTGGCTATCAATGGTATATATATGTTATGAAATCATCTTCTCTTAGGCTTTTGACCAAGATTACATGTTTTGAACAAAGTTAGGGTTTAATACCCATGAAATCTCTTCTCTAGTTTTAAAACCCTCATTTTTGGAGAGTGATGCATTTCTTCTTTAAATGCTTTCTTTATTATATATTTTGGAACCCTTAGTGCTTTGTGTTGGGTAGAACAAGGATGTTATTGTGATCTCATGTATTTTCTTTGTTTGTTGTGAAATTATTACATGATCTATTTTGGGGGATTGTGGATAGATGATTATAAATTGAAATCAATATTGGAAATTGTATGCTTGGTTGGGTTAATTGTGATGCAAATGAATTGTGAGAGGTTCCTTGTAAGGATGCTCACACCTTCCCAAGAGGTTCCTTGTAAGGATGCTTGGGAAGCCATGTAATGAATTGTGAGAGGTTCCTTGTAAGAATGCTCACCCTTTCCCAAGAGGTTCCTTGTAAGGATGCTTGGGAAGCCATGTAATGATTTGTGAGAGGTTCCTTGTAAGGAGGCTCACCCATTCTCAAGAGGTTACTTGTAAGGATGCTTGAGAAACAAAGATGATCTAAAGGGAGGTGGAGGTTACCCTAAAGTATGCCACCTACCGAAAGAATTGTTGGAAATTGTTTATGGCAATTAATGGTGATTATTTGCATATGGTACTCGTTTATTCATTTAAGTAATGTTTTACATAAACTTGAGATCCTTTTTAAATGTCACTGCTTTATTTCAAATTATGTATCTATGTTATGTTAAAAAAAAATGAGACCGGCCATTTTAACTGTTTTTCTAAACCTTGTATGAGTTTGAGAGAATTTTTCTACAGAGCTTCGTGTTCACCCCCTACCGCTAACATTTTTCAGATTTCTCGTTTGAGGAGGACTTAAGGGTCGAGGAGCCCGCTACTTGGGAGATTCCACTTGACGGGACGGTGGACCCCGAGGTGGATGCATAGAGTGACCTCTTTCCTTTTTGTACTAGACTAGGATATTCATTTTGAACCTTGTAAAGTCTAGTTTTCTTTTGCTATTCCGCTGTGCTACTTTAATTGATTTTTGGGATGTAAAGGCCAAAATGGGTCTATTCTTTTGGGATAATGCTGTGAACTTTATGGATGACTTTATGAAGTCTTTTTATTGATGAATTATTTTAGTGCTCTCATGATATGAATGTGTTAGAATGTAATGCCGTCCATGGTGTGTTTTGGGGTGTTACAACTACAATTCGACCACTTATACTTGGGTGTATGATATAAAGCAGGTCACGAAACACGTCGAATCAAGTTTTTGGCACCGTTGCCGTGGAGTTACGATAATTTTAATTTGAATAGGGAAGTTGTTTACTTGTATTATATGTTTATAGATTGTTTGTTTTCTTTGAATAGTTTATGTCTGTTCATTCACCAGTAGGTTCTGTAAATCAGTCATCTCCTTCGTCTTCATCATGTTCATCTACACAAGCATCATTTGATTTAAGTATGACTCAAAATGTTTCTAGGGAGCAAGATCCTAGGGAGCAAGAAGTAGTTCAGAATGTCCAACCTTTAAGAGAATATTTGTATCCTACATGTACCAATGATTTGTCATGCTTTGCTTTTCCAACAAACGCTCCAAATCTTAATATTAAGGCAGGGATAATACAGTTACTACCACAGTTCCATGGTCTGGAATCTGAAAACCCCTATTTGCATATGAAAGAATTTGAGGAAGTCTGTGGAACTCTACAGGATAACTCTGAAATGGCCCGATTAAAATTTTTTCCTTTTTTTTTTTGAAAGATAAAGTTAAATAATGACTTAATTCTTTAAGAGCTAATTCTATTACAAGTTGGCAAGCTTTGCAAACTAAGTTTTTCAAAAATTTTTTTCCTGTCATCGTACTAATTCATTAAGACGTCAAATAATGAATTTTTCTGTAAAAGAAGAGGAAACTTTTTATCAATGTTGGGAGAGATTTAAGGATCTTCTTCAAGCTTGTCCACATCATGCATTTGAAAATTGGACTTTAGTTGACTTCTTTTATGATGCTCTTCCATCTTCATTACGACAGTTTGTTGAAATGATGGCCCAGGGGGAATTTATGAGTAAAAACCCTGAGGAGGCATTCCAATTTTTTGATACTATCTCTGAGAGTTCCCAGATGTGGGACTCGACTTCTTCAAATATTGTTGAACCTAAGCCGTCCACATCTGAAAGAGGAAAATATGTGTTAAAAGAAGATGATGATTTAAGAGCTAAAATGGCTAATTTATCTCGAAAGCTTGAAGCCTTAGAAATGAAAAAAAAAAAAAGCAAGTATCTGTTGTGTCTTCTATTGACCAAATTTGCGAAATTTGTGCGTTGTCAGGACATCCTACCGGAGAATGTCCAACTATACCCGCATTTAAAGAAGTTTTAATTGAACAATCTAATGTTATTCAACTTATACTAAGTCTTATCCTAATCCATATTCTGATACCTACAACCTACGATGGAGAAATCATCCAAATTTTAGTTGAAAAAATACACAACCTATAAATCAATCACAAGGTCCACCACATCCATAGACTCAACAACAATATCAACCTTATCAACTCCCACATAAAAGAACTCTAGAAGATACTATGAATCAATTTATTCAGAGTCAAATGAGTTTTAATACTCAAAAAACTCAAGCATTTAATGATTTTAAAGCTCAAACTTCACAAAGTATTGAAGACATTAAGAGTCATCTAGCTAAGTTGACTCAGTCCCTGAGTATGCCAGAGAAGGGAAATTTCCATCTCAGCCTAAACGTCCACAAAGTCAAAGTCAAGCTAATACTGTGTCCTCTGAACCTTCTCCAAGTCAAGTACAAGCAATCACAACACTGAGAAGTGGTAAAGTGATTGACAAGGCAATTAAACTAAGATTTCTAAAAAAATACGTAAGTCAATTCCTGTAAATGAACCACTTGAACTTGAACCTTCAGCTGAAAAGCAACCAGAAATACAAAATAAGGAAGATCATCCGTGTCCTATTCCTTTATATTTTCCTCAAAGGGTTAAAAAGACCTCATCTTTGAAAGATCATTCTGAAATTCTTGAGCTATTTAAACAAGTAAAGATTAATATTCCTTTGTTGGATGCAATTAAACAAGTTCCAACTTACGCCAAGTTTTTCAAAAGATCTTTGCACAGTTAAAACAAAAATCAATGTACAAAAGAAAACATTTCTATTTGAACAAGTTAGTGTTATAATACAGCATAACACTCTTCTTAAATACAAAGATCCTGTAAGTCCTACAGTCTCATGCATCATTGAAAATTTCCGAATTGAACAAGCTCTGCTAGATCTTTGAGGTAGTGTTAATTTAATGTCATATTCGGTGTATACACAATTAGGGTTGGGTGAGTTGAAACCTACCAATGTTACACTACAATTAGCAGACCGATCTATAAAAACTCCACGAGAAATTGTGGAGGATGTTCTTGTCCAAGTTGGTCAATTCTATTTTCTAGTAGATTTTATTATTTTAGATATATAACCAATTTTTCATGCATCTGCATACATACCTGTTATTTTGGGTCAACCATTCCTAACTACATCAAATGCATTGATAAATTGTAGGAATGGAGTTATGAAACTTTCATTTGGAAATATGACTTTGGAATTAAATATTTTTAACATTGCAAAACAACCTAGAGAAGAAGAAGAATTGCATGAAGTAAATTGTGTTGAGTTGTTAACTCAAAGTTTATTTGAAAATGCTTGTATGAAAAAAGAATTATATACATTATAATCTATACCTGATGATGAGTCTGAAGATATATCAGCATGGAATCCAAAATGTAAAAAATTGTTGTCTAAGTCTATAGAACCAAATGTCAAAGTTTTTAAACCAGAATTGAAACCTCTCCCAACTAATTTAAAATATGTCTTTTTAGGGGAAAATGAAATCTATCCAGTGATAATATGTAACGCCCCAATTACCACCCTGGACGGCATTACCCTATGAAACCATTCATGTCATGAGAGCAACTAAATATATATCCATCAACTAAGAAACATTCTTAATTTTAACAAAATTTGGGCAGAGTCTCCTTTGTACAGGAAGCTCCACCCAAAAATCACAACATGTACGTTTATAATGCATTGACCACATCGGGTCTATCTAACCATCAAATCCAAAACATTTTATTCACCATATATACTATCCTTAACATTATCCCAAAAGAATAAGCCAAACCATGGCCATTTACATCCCAAAAGAATTATATGTAACTTCTCAGCGGAATAACAAAAGCATAAACCATACATAGTCTCAAAATACATTCTCTAGTCTAAAACGTAAGGAAATATAATCCTACACAACCGTCTCGGGATCTATGTTCCCATCCATCGAAGCCTCCCAATGCTCTGGCTCGTCAGCTCTGAACTCCTCTCCTAGCACATAATCTGAAAAATATTGTTTGTAGGGGGTGAGCACTAGGCTCCGTAGCAACATTCCTCCCAAACTCAAACAAGGTTTAGAAAAGTGTATAAAACGGCCGGTCTTGTTTCACAATTAACATATATAACATTTGAAGTAAAACAGTGACATTTAACCATGATCTCAAGTTTAAATAGCAAGAATAAATTGAAGGGATGAATAACCACAATACACCATTTCAAATCCATTCTACCATTAATCATTTCAACAAGTTCTCCAAGGAATCCCATACTTCCCGAGAATCTTATCGAAATCATTTCTGGTATAATGCACGATAACCCACACTGTATGTCCGATACAACCTACGTTACTAATCCGTTACCATTAGTGATAGGAAAAGTTCGTATCCACACGGCGTACAAAGGCGTCTACCCACTCTAAGTGGTAGGAAAAGTTCATACCCGTGTGGCATCCGAAGATGTCCACCAGCTACATGATACCCGGCCAATAGTAAACCATGTTTGTATCGTACAATCACACAAGAGGTAAAATACCAACCAATAATCCCCATAATCAAAAATAGCATAAAACCCCCAATTTCCTTTCAAGCAATTTCCATAAAATCCACAATTTCATCATGAGGCAATTTCAAAGAAATCATGAAGAAAAATCCAAGAGATCATGTATAATAGCCTTTCAATACTCAACACAAGCACTATAGTTTCTAAATTGAGAATAAAAGAAGAGTTCAAGAGGAAAACCCAACACTCTTGAAAACTAGGGTTTTTCAAGCAAAAGAGGGATTTCATGGTATACAACCCTAAACTTGTGTACAACATGTGAATAATTGCAAGAGAATCAAGAAACAACATACCCATAGCAAATACACATCATTAAGAGTCCAAAACATACATATATCATAACCCTAATCTCAATGTAAGTGAATGGAAGGAAAACCCCTACCTCTCCCTTAGTTTGGTGTGAAGACCTTGAGGATTTGATCTACTTTGAGGTGAGAATCCCCTTCCTTCTAAGCCAAGCTATAAATCCAAGACCCAACCTTCAAAACCTTCTTGTTCTCCTTCCTTTTCCTCTTAATTTCCTCCTCCTAGGGTTTCAAGAGATTTGGGTGAGATTGGGTGAAGAAGGGAAGAAAAGGAAATGGGTATAGAAGTGGAATCTTGAGAAATCTAGGGTTTTGATCTTCAAGAATGGTGTAAATCTCCCTCTATATTTGTGTTTTTCTCTCCCTTTCTCTCTTTGTAAGGCTACCTAGGGTTTGGAGTGGTGAAATGGAGCTTAGAGAGAAGACATTATGTATTTATAGTGGAGGAAGAGCCGGCATTCGCGAAACAGAAATTTTTGGATTTTTACACTAACCTTCCGGAAGGTTTGTGTCTTTCTTCCGGAAGGTTTTGCTCACTGGAAGGTTTTTTTTTCATCGACCTTCCGGAAGGTTTTATCGTCCTTCCGGAAGGTTTTGCTCACTGGAACTTCTAGCGCATTTTTGACCTATTTAGAGGTCGAATTGGAAAATTTTCATGAGATACACTTTTGTAGCCCTAGATGTCTACTATCTACTGTAAAAATTTCAGATCAATTGGACTTAAGGATAAAAAGTTATGGCCAAAGTACTAAGAAGTGTCCAAAATCCTAAATTCCCAAATTTTCTCAAAAATGTGTTTTAACTTCAAAATACTTCCTAACTTCTAATACACCTCATATTACCTCTCCCAAGGTTTTTCGACCTTCCGGACTCAATGGAAACCTTATTTTGATCTAAAAAAAATTTAGAAACTTATCGAATCACTCTTCTTAAACTTTAACATCTCCAAAAACTCAATTCACCCCGAAAGTCAATATGCTTGGAACTCAACTTCAAAAAAATCAATATTCTAACAATGATTCTAAGTTTCTATGATCACTTTATCTATCTTAGGATAACTCTTAAGATAGTGTTAGTCTTTATTTAATTTTAATACGAGGTGTTACAATCCACCTCCCTTAAAGAAAGTTTCGTCCTCGAAACTTAATCGTCGAGTTAGTCTCTCTAATTCTCGTTGGGCCATGGTATCTCCACTTCTATCCATCCTTTAAACATCAAAGCCAATATTAAAATAGAACATCATCATATCCTAATTTTAAATCCATATTTTCTACTTATAACATCATTTTAGTTACTTAAAGTCCTCAAGATTACATTCCTTCACTAGAATTCATTTATCACCTCCATTCTCAATAATTGTATACGATTGTTCCAACTACTTACTTATCATGCATAACTACTAGAGCATAGTACTTAATTGTCTACTCATCAAATATCACTTCTCTTTTGGATTTCACCAATCATTTCAATAAAACTTCATATTTGTTTCCTACATGTAGCTTGTTCATAAGCATACCAAAATCACCCAAATGTAATTCCGCAAATAGGGTTATTCATCTTTCCTATAAATAGTTACAACATTCTTAAGGTCTTTGTCTCTCACTAGCCAATGGAATTCATAATCTTTGAAATCTCCAATAATTTCAATTCACAACTACACACTCCCACACAAGTCAATATTCTAGGATCCACTCTTAGGTTGCACATCCATTTGTAATTTTTCATGAAACTCCTTATCTTCACTAGTGTAGTCATTACTCAAATAGTTCGCTGCGCACTCTGATAGAAATTATAATCCACCGATTCACAAGTTAAACTATGCTACAAGATAAGAACTTTGTATAGATTTGAAAGTTCTGAGAGAGTAATCTTAGATTCCACCAAAGTATACAATTGAAACCTGATCGCACTTGTTTTCCAATTATAGCTTACAAAATGTGTACACTAACGATCCATCCCATCCATTCAAAAGGGTAATTTTTTTTTTTTTTTTTTAGTAATTAACCAGCTATAATACTTAAGCTAAGGATCAAGTTATATCTCCAAGATATTTGCTCTTGATCTCCAATCTTGAGCTAGAGCTAATAACCATTTAATCAATTCTTAGTGGCTTTCATTAACATCACAACTCTTTTCGCGATGTCTATACTTCCGAATCCCTATGATATTATCTACCTTAATATATATCGATTAATATGCCAAAATATGAAGAAAGATGGTTAAGGATCCCAAAATATCTCTCCATTCCCTATCACCCGACTTCTCATGATATAATCAAAATTAAAACAAGGCTCCCAATGGTTAAACCAATGTTCCTCAATTTCACCATTTTAGTCATCATAGGGTTACTCATTATTCATAATCCCCAAGGTAATTAATAATTTGCAAATTCATAGCCTAACCTAAGTCGTTTATCCCCAAAAACTATAGAGAGTTCCTGCATTCATATCAAAGTCAATATTCATAGATATCATCATTGAGTCTTTAAATTTACATCTTCACAATTATCACCATCAAATCATAGTTGCTTTTTATATTGTTATCCATCAAAATCACTTCAATCAAGGTGGGGGTGTCTCTCAATCAAAGCCTAAATCATGGGGAAGTTCACTTAAGGATAGGTCCTTTAGAATCTAAGAAGAAAGTACAACACTTTATTGTCCAAAGAACACCACAATGCAGATTTTTAACCAACTTTGAAGAATAAACTGATTTGACTCAAGTATTTTGAGCATGCGTGACCTATATGGTTGGAAAGATATACGAGTTAGGGTTCTAACAAAAATAACGGTGCACAATTTGGACTTTCCAATGAAGAGTTATGAACAAATTGGTGCGAGGTGGTCTGTCGGACTGTTTGGTTCCTTTATACTTGTCTAACTCAAGTTTGAGTGTCTTTGTCACACATCCTATCTCATACCCATCTCCAATATAAATAATATGACTCGCAATCAAGATCCATGCCTAATCTCATTTACAAACCAAAAACTAAATTATCATCCGTTTCCTAGAGTAGTCTAAACCACATGATACAAACTAGCGTATCCATTCATGTCTAATGCAACTATGTCAATAATCCATTCCTACTCACCACTTCTAAGCACACACACCTCTACACATCCTTTTAGTATCCAACCGTTCTCCCGTGGGCATGTCTATACTCAATACATGTTCTAGATTCTCAAATTAACTATATATATGGTACGTGGGAAGGAATGAATAGCGCTAAGGTCAAATAAAATACGTGTCCAAGAATTAGAAGGGAGAACGATACATTCCACCACTGTATTGGAAACGTCTTCCTTGATGTACAAGACATAGTTAGGATGTCTCGATCTAAACGAGAGGTTTGTATAAGATTTAAATCAACACTTATTCTCTACACCTATAACTTCAAACGAATTCAAGTTTAGAGTTCCTTCAACCCAACCTAATACTCCAGTGATAATCCATAACCTACAGCTCCCATGTAAGACCTAAAGCCTATGCTCTGATACCAACTTTGTAACGCCCCAATTACCACCCTGGACGGCATTACCGTATGAAACCATTCATGTCATGAGAGCAACTAAATATATATCCATCAACTAAGAAACATTCTTAATTTTAACAAAATTTGGGCAGAGTCTCCTTTGTACAGGAAGCTCCACCCAAAAATCACAACATGTACGTTTATAATGCATTGACCACATCGGGTCTATCTAACCATCAAATCCAAAACATTTTATTCACCATATATACTATCCTTAACATTATCCCAAAAGAATAAGCCAAACCATGGCCATTTACATCCCAAAAGAATTATATGTAACTTCTCAGCGGAATAACAAAAGCATAAACCATACATAGTCTCAAAATACATTCTCTAGTCTAAAACGTAAGGAAATATAATCCTACACAACCGTCTCGGGATCTATGTTCCCATCCATCGAAGCCTCCCAATGCTCTGGCTCGTCAGCTCTGAACTCCTCTCCTAGCACATAATCTGAAAAATATTGTTTGTAGGGGGTGAGCACTAGGCTCCGTAGCAACATTCCTCCCAAACTCAAACAAGGTTTAGAAAAGTGTATAAAACGGCCGGTCTTGTTTCACAATTAACATATATAACATTTGAAGTAAAACAGTGACATTTAACCATGATCTCAAGTTTAAATAGCAAGAATAAATTGAAGGGATGAATAACCACAATACACCATTTCAAATCCATTCTACCATTAATCATTTCAACAAGTTCTCCAAGGAATCCCATACTTCCCGAGAATCTTATCGAAATCATTTCTGGTATAATGCACGATAACCCACACTGTATGTCCGATACAACCTACGTTACTAATCCGTTACCATTAGTGATAGGAAAAGTTCGTATCCACACGGCGTACAAAGGCGTCTACCCACTCTAAGTGGTAGGAAAAGTTCATACCCGTGTGGCATCCGAAGATGTCCACCAGCTACATGATACCCGGCCAATAGTAAACCATGTTTGTATCGTACAATCACACAAGAGGTAAAATACCAACCAATAATCCCCATAATCAAAAATAGCATAAAACCCCCAATTTCCTTTCAAGCAATTTCCATAAAATCCACAATTTCATCATGAGGCAATTTCAAAGAAATCATGAAGAAAAATCCAAGAGATCATGTATAATAGCCTTTCAATACTCAACACAAGCACTATAGTTTCTAAATTGAGAATAAAAGAAGAGTTCAAGAGGAAAACCCAACACTCTTGAAAACTAGGGTTTTTCAAGCAAAAGAGGGATTTCATGGTATACAACCCTAAACTTGTGTACAACATGTGAATAATTGCAAGAGAATCAAGAAACAACATACCCATAGCAAATACACATCATTAAGAGTCCAAAACATACATATATCATAACCCTAATCTCAATGTAAGTGAATGGAAGGAAAACCCCTACCTCTCCCTTAGTTTGGTGTGAAGACCTTGAGGATTTGATCTACTTTGAGGTGAGAATCCCCTTCCTTCTAAGCCAAGCTATAAATCCAAGACCCAACCTTCAAAACCTTCTTGTTCTCCTTCCTTTTCCTCTTAATTTCCTCCTCCTAGGGTTTCAAGAGATTTGGGTGAGATTGGGTGAAGAAGGGAAGAAAAGGAAATGGGTATAGAAGTGGAATCTTGAGAAATCTAGGGTTTTGATCTTCAAGAATGGTGTAAATCTCCCTCTATATTTGTGTTTTTCTCTCCCTTTCTCTCTTTGTAAGGCTACCTAGGGTTTGGAGTGGTGAAATAGAGCTTAGAGAGAAGACATTATGTATTTATAGTGGAGGAAGAGCCGGCATTCGCGAAACAGAAATTTTTGGATTTTTACACTAACCTTCCGGAAGGTTTGCGTCTTTCTTCCGGAAGGTTTTGCTCACTGGAAGGTTTTTTTTTCATCGACCTTCCGGAAGGTTTTATCGTCCTTCCGGAAGGTTTTGCTCACTGGAACTTCTAGCGCATTTTTGACCTATTTAGAGGTCGAATTGGAAAATTTTCATGAGATACACTTTTGTAGCCCTAGATGTCTACTATCTACTGTAAAAATTTCAGATCAATTGGACTTAAGGATAAAAAGTTATGGCCAAAGTACTAAGAAGTGTCCAAAATCCTAAATTCCCAAATTTTCTCAAAAATGTGTTTTAACTTCAAAATACTTCCTAACTTCTAATACACCTCATATTACCTCTCCCAAGGTTTTTCGACCTTCCGGACTCAATGGAAACCTTATTTTGATCTAAAAAAAATTTAGAAACTTATCGAATCACTCTTCTTAAACTTTAACATCTCCAAAAACTCAATTCACCCCGAAAGTCAATATGCTTGGAACTCAACTTCAAAAAAATCAATATTCTAACAATGATTCTAAGTTTCTATGATCACTTTATCTATCTTAGGATAACTCTTAAGATAGTGTTAGTCTTTATTTAATTTTAATACGAGGTGTTACATAATATCCTCAAAATTATCTAGGATTCAAGAAAAAGAATTGACAAAAGTTTTGAAAAATCATCAAAGTGTTATTGGATGGACAATAACAGATATAAAAGGTATAAGTCCACTTCCATGTACTCATTGTATATATTTAGAAGAAGATGCTAAACCATCTCGTCAGATGCAAAGAAGATTGAATCCACACTTGAAAGAGGTAGTCCGTGCTGAAGTACTTAAACTGTTAGATGCTAATATTATCTATCCTATATTTGATAGTAAATGAGTCAGTCCTACACAGGTAGTCCTTAAGAAGTCTGGTGTCACTGTAATAAAAAATCAAGAGAATGAATTAGTCCCTATACGTACAGTCACTGGTTGGCGTGTGTGTATTGATTATCGGAAGCTAAATTCCCTCACCAGAAAAGATCATTTTCCTTTGCTTTTTCTAGATCAAGTTTTGGAAAGAATAGCTGGCCATGCATAGTATTGTTTTTTAGATGAATATTCTGGTTACAATCAGATTGAAATTGCAATAGATGATCAAGAAAAAACTACATTTACATGTCTTTTTTGGTACTTTTGCATATAAAAGGATTCCTTTTGGATTATGTAATGCTCCAGCTACCTTTCAGCGTTTCATGTTAAGTATTTTTAGTGATATGGTTGAACGGTATTTAGAAGTTTTTATGGACGATTTCTCGATATATGGTAATTCATTTCATTTATGTCTAGAAAATCTTGAAAAAGTTCTTATTCGATGTGAAGAAACAAACCTTGTTTTGAATTAGGAAAAATGTCATTTCATGGTTACACAAGGTATTGTTTTAGGTCATGTAGTTTCTGAGAAAGGAATTGAAGTTGATAAGTCTAAAATTGATTTGATAGCCAATCTTCCTCCACCTAAAACTATAAAAGATGTTTGATCTTTTTTAGGTCATGCAGGATTTTATAGAAGATTTATTAAAAATTTCAGTTTAATATCTAGACCTATATGTAATCTTTTGTGTCAGGATGTATTATTTGAATGGAATGATACATGCCAATTAACATTTGATAAATTCAAATACATGCTTATTTCTGCACCTATTATGCAACCTCCTGATTGGTCTTTACCTTTTGAATTAATATATGATGCTAGTGATTATGCAGTAGGAGCTGTATTAGATCAAAGAAAAGATAAAAAACCCTATGTTATTTACTATGCAAACGAAACTCTAAATGATGCACAAATGAATTATTCTACTACAGAGAAAGAATTGCTTGCTGTTGTGTTTGCATTAGATAAATTTCATTCATATCTGGTGGGATCGTCAATTTTTGTATTTACTAATCATGCAGCTTTAAAATACTTACTGACTAAGAAAGATGCTAAGCCACGTCTCCTACGTTAGATACTGTTACTTCAAGAATTTGATTTTATCATTAAAGATAAAAAAGAGTTGAAAATGTGGTAGTAGATCACTTGTCAAGACTAAATTATGATACAAAAGAAGAATCAATTCCAATTAGAGAAACTTTTCCAGATGAGCAACTTTTTGTAATAACAGAAGTACTATGGTATGCGGATATAGCCAATTATTTAGCTACTGGTACTATTCCTTCTCATTATACCTGGACTGCTAGAAACAAATTTCTAAGTGAGGTACGTAATTTTCTTTGGGAAAATCCTTATCTGTTTAAATACTGTAAAGATCAGATAATAAGACACTATGTACCTAATCACGAAATTAGTCAGGTAAGTCAGTTTTGTCACTCTGAAGCTTGCGAAGACCATTTTGCTTAAAAGAAAACCGCGTTTAAAATTCTGCAGTGTGGATTTTATTGGCCAACTCTTTTAAAAGACGTACATATATTTTGTTTAAATTGTGACAGATGTCAAAGAATGAGAAATATTTCAAAACGAAATATGATGCCTTTAAACCCTATTTTAAATGCTGAAATTTTCGATTGTTGGGACATCGATTTTATTGGACCATTCCCTCCATCCTTTGGATATCTGTACATTTTGGTTGCAGTTGATTATGTCTCTAAATGGGTAGAGGCAATTCCATGTAGAAATAATGATCACAGAACAGTGGTCAAGTTTTTGAAAGAAAATATTTTGTCCAGATTTGAAATTCCTCGAACCATTATCAGTGATGGTGGATCACATTTTTGTAATAAAGTTTTTGAAAATCTTATGAAAAAATACTCGATTTCTCATAAAATATCCACTCCGTATCATCCACAGATAAGTGGACAAGCTGAATTAGCTAATAGGGAAATAAAATACATTTTAGAAAAAACAGTGAATCCAGATCGTAAAGATTGGTCTTTGAGATTAACTGATGCGCTTTGGGCTTATCGTACTACATATAAAACTATTTTAGGAAAGTCTCCTTATTGGTTAGTTTTTGGTAAACCATGTCACTTGTCTGTAGAATTAGAACATCGAGCATATTGGGCAATCAAAATGATGAATTTTGTTATCGATAAAGCTAGAGTATCTCGCAAACTTCAAATTAATGAATTCGAAGAATTAAGAAATGAAACATATGAAAATGTAAAGATTTCTAAATCTAGAACGAAAATTTTTTATGATAAAAATATCATGCGGAAGTCTTTTGAACCTTCTCAGAAAGTTCTGTTATATAATTCAAAACTTCGTCTATTTCTTGGAAAATTAAGATCTAGATGGACAGGTCTTTACATTGTCAAGCAAGTTTTTGATTATGGGGCAATTGAAATTGAGAATCCATTAATCGGAAATGTTTTCAAAGTGAATGGTCAAATGCTTAAACCTTATTATGATAGATTCACTCAAGATGTAACTTCCATAAAGCTGTTAGAGCTAGTCTATGTGTTTTGAAAAATTTATATTGCTATTTGATTATAAATAATAGTACTAATAGTTTGTTGTTTGTTTTACAGATTAGTTTTTTTTTTATTATAAGTTGTTTTACCTTCCACACTTGATTAGCATTTCTCTATTTTCACTGTTTAAACATTGAGGACAATGTTTAACTTAAATTGGGGGGAGGGAATTATTATATTTGTGTCGTTGTCATTTAAATTCGTCTTTGTGACTGGCATACGTTAAAGAACCGGATACTTATATTTGTGTCTTTGTCATTTAAATTTTTCTTTGTGACTGGCAGACGTTAAAAAACCGGATAGTGAGTCAATTTTTTGAGTCGTTTTTAAAATTTTTCGAAAAATAATTGTAAAATGGACAAGAAACTTGTGACGCCCCTGGAACCAGGGGTCCTTTGTCAACCCGTTGATCACCCATCAACCCGCGGAATAACCATGGATACTATGTAACTCAATATCACATCGTTATGCCCCATTTACCGGGATCCATAATTTAACAAAATTCGTGCAGAGCCTCCTTTGTACGGGAAGCTCTACCCAAAAACACAACCTGTGCAATATACAATCACATGACCCATCCGAGGTCCAATATACAATATTGACCGCACCGGGTCCATTTATCCATACTCATATAAAAACATGCAAGGTTATATTAAAAGTAGTACATATAAGTTCGATTACAATTCTTTTACATATATTACATGCCCAAAACTTAGTTTTAACAAAAGTTTTACAAAAGCCAAGGTTAAAGGCCACACTTCGGCCTCTCTTCACCCTTGAGGCTCCAAATGAGAGCCGTCCACCGGTGTGTATCCTGCACCTGAAATGTTTTCCCGTATAGGGTGAGCAATGCTCAATAGAGTATCTCCTACAGAGGCTACTCCCCACCCTAGATGCATATGAATGTGCACACATGCAACAATTTACGAGCAATATACTTTTCAATCAAGAAAGTGCAATCCCATAATAGGAATTTCCATGTCATGCTATGAATTGAGATGAAACTCACTCATGCAACTTTAACCCGAGTCCTCACCGACTCTCACAACACAATGCAATGCACATGTGCAATGAATCCGTCAATTGACGAAAATACATCCACTGATTGTTTGAAATAAAAGTTATGTATTTATAAAACCAAATCATTGTTGGATGTTATCAATTAAATGAGTATTTTTATAAAACAAAATCTTATGTCTTTGTTGGGCAACGGATTTTGGAATCACACCGCCGACTCCATATGCCTTTTTACACTTTTTGGACTTGCACCGTCAGAGTGTATGAACCAAGTAGCCGGGTCTTGCACCTGAGGGAGAATCTAGCCCTTCTTGCTATACCCGACACAAGTTTCTTTCTCATGCAACCATGCGACTCAAAGGGGTCTTCAAACCAACCTTTCCGAGTCCACTTATCAATTACCAAGTGTGGTGTTTGATATCACAATGCACTCACACCCAATATATGCGATGTCTCCGTGCATATGCAATGTAATGAATCATTGCAAACAAAAACTATGTCCAACATGCTATGAATGCCATATGGACCCATTTCAACCACATATCTCAACATATGTCATGTCACTTGATATCTAATGCATATACTTGCCATAATTCATCTCTTTCACAAGGCACAATATAACACAAAACAACCCACATAATAGCCCAAAAATAGCCCACTTAACAGCCATAAAACAACCCATAAAACAGCCCATATAACAGCCCCAAAACAGTCCATATAACAGCCCATAAAATAGCCTCAAAACAGTCCATATAACAGCCCCAAAACAGCCCATATAACAACCCATAAAATAGCCCCAAAACAGTCCATATAACAGCCCCACATTTCCTATGGACACCATATGATGGAAATAAACCAATGTAGGAGGGAACCCCTACCTCTTGGAGCGTAGAACGAAGGGTAGAACCTTCAAAAACACTAACCCCACCATCAAACCTTGGATTTCCCAAAATCTCCTCTTTGGATCTTCGGTGAAATCCCTCATTCTTGGTATGGTTGCGTAGCCCTCGTCGAGGTGATCGACTTTAACTCTTGGTCTGAGTCGATTCAATCAACGGAGCTTCGAAAATCGTCGAGAGAAGGCTTGAAGTCCAAATTTTCTTTTCTCTCTTTCTCTCCTCTCTTTGGCCGGTTGATGAATGGGGATCCTTCCCCAAAATTCTGATATTTGTCTATATTTATAGCCTCAAAATACGCGATCCACGTCACGCCACACACCCCCTCTTTCCCAGGTCCTTTTCTGCCTTGAAACGATTAATTTCATCCCGGTTTAAGTTCAAATTAATTTTATTTGAACCTTAATTCAATTATAAGGAAATTTTATAAATTTTATTTGTGGGGACCTTTGCGAGGTCAGTTGCCACCCAGTCGCCTCGAAATACGTGTAAAATCCGACTATCTCGGAATTCGATGAAATTTGATAGGGTAACTAGATTTCGCGATACGAATCTAACGGGGAAGTCCGTTGTGTCATCCGAGCTCTAGAAACATGAGTATTTTAAATAGGCATTATAGTGATAAATTACCGTTTTGCCATTTTTCAGATAAAGTTCAAATTTACCCGGGTTTTACATTCTTCCTCCCTTAAAAGAATTTCGTCCCCGAAATTCACACACACATACACATTCAACCACATGCATATGTGACAAGTATATCAGACTTATAACTATAAAAAAATGTACCTCCATCCTCGAATAAGAAAGGATAATTGGTACGGATAGTGTCCTCGCGCTCCCATGTCGCCTCCTCCACTCCTCGGTGCTGCCACAACACCTTCACTAGCCTCACGGTCTTGCCTCTCAAAACCTGATCCCGGCTATCCATGATACGTACCGGTCCCTCCTCGAAGGTCTCATCCGCATCAACAATCAACTCACCTCAATCCACCACATGTGTCGGATCTGGAGTATACTTCCGGAGCATAGAGACATGGAATACCGCATAAACACCCGATAGATTTGGCGATAACGCCAACCGGTAAGCAACTGTACCTACCCTCTCGAGTACCTCGAAGGGCCCGATATATCTCGGCGACAGCTTTCCCCGCTTGCCGAACCTGACCACTCATCTCTTAGGCATCACCTTCAAGAAGACATGATCTCCCACCTCAAACTTTAGAGGTTGCAGTCATCTGTCAGCGTAGCTCTTCTGTTGGCTCTGAGCCGTGAGAAGACGCTTCCGTATCAAGTCCACCTTTTCTGAGGTGTCTCTAACCAATTCTGGACCCGTAGAGGGTCTCTCCCCTACCTCCGTCCAACAAATCGGAGAACGACAAGGCCTCCCATACAGTGCCTCATAGGGTGCCATCTGTATGCTCGCCTGATAACTGTTATTGTAGGTGAACTCCACTAAGGGTAAGTGCTCTTCCCAACTACCCTTGAGATCTAGGACGCATGCTCGTAACATGTGCTCTAAAGTCTGGATGGTCCTCTTCGACTGACCGTCCGTCTAGGGATGAAAATCAGTGCTCATCATCAACTGTGTCCCCATGGCTCGCTCGAAACTCTCCCAAAAATGAGCCGTAAACCTGGGATCCCGATCCGATACTATAGATACGGGCACCCCATGCAACCGGACAATCTCCCGTATATACAACCTGCAAAATTTCTCCAGTGTGAAGGTCATCCGCACTGCCAAAAAGTGTGCCGACTTCGTAAGCCGGTCCACTATCACCCATACCGCGTCATGCCCTCGCGATGTTCGTGGCAAGTGGGTCACAAAATCCATCGTGACATGCTCCCACTTCTACTCAGCTACCTCCAAGGGCTGGAGTAACCTTGATGTTCTCTGGTGTTCAACCTTCACCTGCTGACACATGAGACATCGGCTAACAAAATCCCCAACGTGTTTCTTCATCCCGCTCCAATAATACTGGCGACGAAGATCTTGATACATCTTCATGCCACTGGGGTGTACATCAAAGCGGGAGCAATGAAACTCCCTAAGGATCTCCTCTCTCAGCTCCGCAGACTGGGGAACCACAATCCTTCCCCTAAACCGAAGACTACCATCCGTATGAATGGTCCAGCCCTCGTCACTTGTACCCGACCGTACTCGGTCCTTAATGGACACTATCTCTGGGTCTTGCCCCTGGGACTCAATCACCCTGTTCAGTAGGGAAGGCGTAGCCACCAAACTCCCCAAAGTGCCCTGAGCCTGATCCATGTAGCGTAGCCCGAACTGTCCCACAGTCTCGAGCATCTGCCACTTCTGGGAAGCCACACTAGCCAAGACTCCCAGTGACTTCCTGCTGAGTGCATCAGCCACCACATTTGCCTTACCGGGATGGTAGTGCAAAGTGAAATCGTAGTCCTCCAAGTACTCCATCCACCTGCATTGCCTCATGTTGAGGTCCCGCTGTGTAAAAATGTACTTCAGACTCTTATGGTCCGAAAACACCTCAAACTGCTCACCATATAAATAATGGCGCCAAGCCTTCAAGGCAAAGACAATGGCCGCCAACTCCATGTCATGTGTGGGGTAATTTTTCTCGTGGTTCTTTAACTGCCGAGAACCATAAGCCACTACCCTCTCGGACTGCATCAAAACACATCCAAGTTCGTCCTTAGAGGCATCACAATACACTGTGTACCTCTGTCCCCTTTTTGGGACTATCAAAATAGGAGCTGAAGTAAGCCTCATCTTCAACTCCTAGAATGCCTTCTCGCACGAATCATCCCACTGAAACTTGACCTCCTTCCGGGTCAATCTCGTTATAGGTGCAGCTAGTCGGGAGAAGTCCTCAATGAACCTCCTATAATACCCCGCCAATCCCAAGAAACTGCGTATCTCGAAAACTGACTTCGGTCTCTCCCAACTCATAACTGCCTCAACCTTCTCCGGGTCCACGGATACACTCGAAGTGCCCATACCGCGTCCTAAACGCCGTCTTAGGGATATCCGCCTCCCTAACCCTCAACTGATGGTAACCGGCGCAGAGATCTATCTTGGAGTAGACCTGTGCCCCTCTCAGCTGATCAAACAAATCATCAATCCTCGGTAAAGGGTACCTATTCTTGATAGTAACCCTATTTAACTGCCGGTAGTCTATGCATAGTCAAAGGGTCTTGTTCTTCTTCTTGGCAAACAATACCGGAGCGCCCCAAGGTGAAGTGCTCGGTCTAATAAAGCCCTTGTCCAACAATTCTTACAATTAGACCTTGAGTTCTTGCAACTCAACTGGTGTTATTCTATGCGGAGTCATAGAAATATGAGATGTACCAGGGTGTAACTCAATAGTGAAGTCTACATCCCTATGTGGAGGTAATCCCGGTAGTTCATCCGGAAAAACATCCTCATACTCACAAACCACCCGGGTAGACCCAACTCCTGTCTTGCCTCGTCTTCCAGGGTAAGGCTTGCTAGCCAACCCATCAACTGCCCATGCCAACGGGTGTCATGCACTGCTTGAGGTAAAACATTATGTTTTTCCCCCTGTAACTTGAAACAAACACCCTCCGCTGTGTAGGCAGTGACCCTCTTACGATCACAATCAATGACAACTCGATGTGCCGCCAACCAATTCATACCATGGATGACGTCGAACTCCGACATATCCATGACCCTAAGGTCCATGGTGAGTAGAATCCCCGAGATCTCTAACTCATAACCTCGACATATCTGATCAACACTCACCCTAGCTCCTAGGGGATAACTCACATGTAATGACTCTTCCAAGGTTTCAACCTCTAAGCCCAAATCTTTCACACATGATGCAGCAATAAATGAATGAGATGCACCAGAATCAAATAATACTCTTGCCCATAAGCGAGAGAGTAGAAATATACCCTGAATAACCGACTGATCCGCTGACTCAGTCTGAGGAGTGATGGCGTAGTCATGCCCCTGGGTCCCTGAAGTCCCGGCTTGTGAGCCCTGGCCTCGACCTCGACCCATGCCCTGGCCCATCTGGCCTGATTGCGGGATCCCCGCACGTGAAGTAGTAGGGCCCTGTGTGGCACCCTGGAATTGGTATTGGCTTCCCTGGCCCATGGTGAGATAGGGAGGAGCAAAGTATGTCTGTGGCTGCCCCACTGACGACTGGGACTGAGATGTCCCATAGCTTTGGGATCCTTGCCTCTGAGAGCAATCCTGCTTCATGTGACCCGGCTGGTGGCAATGGAAATAAGTCCGTGCGCCTGCCTGGTTGGAGGCCCTGAAGTGTCTCCCACCTTGGGAGGATTGACCTTGGCCTTGTCCTGGCTGTCCCTGTAGAGTGAAGGTCTTCTGCCTCTTTCCCGAGCTAGAAGAAAAGGATTGACCCTCCTTCTTCTTGTCCTTAACACCCGCTTCCTAGATGTTCCGTGCGTCATTTGCCTCTCTCTCAACGGCCATAGATGCCTCGACTATCAAGTCCAAGTCTTGCAGGTAGAGTCCCACAATTTTACCCCGGATGGATAATTTCAAGCCATCCTCAAACTTCCTCACCTTGGCCATTTCTGTGGCCACATAATCATCAGCAAAACAGGCTAATTCCGTGAACTTAGCCACGTATTCTAGTACCTTCATAGTTCCTTGCCTCAAATTTAGGAACTCCCGAGCCTTAGCTTGCCGGACAGACGCCGAAAAATATTTGCCCATGAAGAGATATCAGAACTCTCCCCATGTCGTCGCCTCCAAGTTCTTGGAGTCCTTCACCCAATCCCACCACAATTGGGATTCTCCATCTAGCTGGAATGTAGCTAGCCTTATCTTAGTGGCATCGGAGGTGATCTCCATAGCCCTTAAGATCTTGTCAATTTGCCGGAACCAATGGTCAGCCACCATCGAATCCGCCCCTCCCATGAAAGTCGGAGGCTGGTGTGCCTTAAACTTCTGGAGATGACTTGAGCCTCCTTGGCCCACATTTGCACTAGCCTGTGCAATGGTGACAGCCGCAGCACTAGCTTGTGCAATGGTAGCAGCCGTAGTACCAATAACCTCTATAAAGGCTTGTTGGTCAAAGGCTGGTGGTGGTTGGTTGTTGTTCCACCCACCGCCTCGACGTCCTCTTCCTCGATTAGTCATCTACACACAGGTAAGATAGCAATAGAGCCTCACATAGTATCCCAAGATAGGGATCAAAATTGAAACGTTGAGAATTCTCTCATTGTCTCACTTGTAATGAGTATGCCACTTACTAGTAGACATTTACACCCTGAACCAACCCGTTCATCCTTTTCCGAAACCCAAGGGTATGTTTTTTTTAACCCTAGTGTTTATCTTTCCATATACATTTCACCATCCATATAATCCACACAACACATAGCACATAAAATGAAATGCACAATGAATGCAATGGTCTAGACCCATGCCCATCAAGCCCTAGGTAAATCGTATACCTAAGCTCTGATACCAAGCTGTGACGCCCCTGGTACCGGGGGTCCTTTGTCAACCCGTTGATCACCCATCAACCCGCGGAATAACCATGTATACTGTGTAACTCGATATCACGCTGTTATGCCCCATTTACCGGGATCCATAAATTAACAAAATTCGGGTAGAGCCTCCTTTGTACGGGAAGCTCTACCCAAAAACACAACCTGTGCAATATACAATCACATGACCCATCCGAGGTCCAATATACAACATTGACCGCACCGGGTCCATTTATCCATACTCATATAAAAACATGCAAGGTTATATTAAAAGTAGTACATATAAATTTGATTACAATTCTTTTACATATATTACATGCCCAGAACATAGTTTTAACAAAAGTTTTACAAAAACCAAGGTTAAAGGCCACACTTCGGCCTCTCTTCACCCTTGAGGCTCCAAATGAGAGCCATCCACCGGTGTGTATCCTGCACTTGAAATGTTTTTCCGTATAGGGTGAGCAACGCTCAATAGAGTATCTCCTACAGAGGCTACTCCCCACCCTAGATGCATATGAATGTGCACACATGCAACAATTTACAAGCAATTTACTTTTCAATCAAGAAAGTGCAATCCCATAATAGGAATTTCCATGTCATGCTATGAATTGAGATGAAACTCACTCATGCAACTTTAACCCGAGTCCTCACCGACTCCCACAACACAATGCAATGCACATGTGCAATGAATCCGTCAATTGACGAAAATACATCCAATGATTGTTTGAAATAAAAGTTATGTATTTATAAAACCAAATCATTTTTGGATGTTACCCATTGAATGGGTATTTTTATAAAACAAAATCTTGTGTCTTTGTTGGGCAACGGATTTTGGAATCACACCGCCGACTCCGTATGCCTTTTTACACTTTTTGGACTTGCACCGTCGGAGAGTATGAACCAAGTAGCCGGGTCTTGCACCCGAGGGAGAATCTAGCCCTTCTTGCTATACCCGACACAAGTTTCTTTCTCATGCAACCATGCGACTCAAAGGGGTCTTCGACCCAACCTTTCCGAGTCCACTTATCAATCACCAAGTGTGGTGTTTGATATCACAATGCACTCACACCCAATATATGCGATGTCTCCATGCATATGCAATGTAATGAATCATTGCAAACAACAATTAAATCCAACATGCTATGAATGCCATATGGACCCATTTCAACCACATATCTCAACATATGTCATGGCACTTGATATATAATGCATATACTTGCCATAATTCATCTATTTCACAAGGCACAATATAACACATAACAACCCACATAACAGCCCAAAAACAACCCACTTAATAGCCCAAAAACAGCCCACATAACAGCCCCAAAATAGCCCATAAAACAGTCCATATAACAGTCCATAAAACTGACCCAAAACAGTCCATATAACAGCCCATAAAATAGCCCCAAAACAGTCCATATAACAGCCCCAAAACAACCCATATATCAGCCCATAAAATAGCCCCAAAACAGTCCATATAATAGCCCCACATTTCCTATGGACACCATAGGATGGAAATAAACCAAAGTAGGAGGGAACCCTACCTCTTGGAGTGTAGAACGAAGGGTAGAACCTTCAAAAACACCAACCCCACCCTCAAACCTTGGATTTCCCAAAATCTCCTCTTTGGATCTTCGGTGAAATCCCTCGTTCTTGGTGTGTTTGCGTAGCCCTCGTTGATGTGATCGCCTTTAACTCTTGGTCCGAGTCGATTCAATCAACGGAGCTTCGAAAATCGTCGAGAGAAGGCTTGAAGTCCAATTTTTCTTTTCTCTCTTTCTCTCCTCTCTTTGGCCAGCTGATGAATGGGGATCTTTCCCCAAAATTCTGATATTTGTCTATATTTATAGCCTCAAAATGCGCGGTCGACGTCACGCCACACACCCCCTATTTCCCAGGTCCGTTTCTGCCTCGAAATGATTAATTTCATCTCGATTTAAGTTCAAATTAATTTTATTTGAACTTTAATTCAATTATAAGGAAATTTTATAAAATTTATTTGTGGGGACCTTTGTGAGGTCAGCCGCCCCCAGTCTCCTCGAAATACGTAAAAAATCTGACTATCTCGAAATTCGATGAAATTTGACAGGGTAACTAGATTTCGCGATACGAATCTAACGGCGAAGTCCGTTGTGTCATACGAGCTCTATAAATATGAGTATTTTAAATACGTATTATAGTGGCAAATTACCGTTTTGCCCTTTTTCAGAAAAAAGTTCAAATTTACCCGGGTTTTATAAAACTGTTTTGGTTAAGTTTAATTATACTGCGCCATGTTCCAAAAGACATACATTCGTTGATCATGGCAAAAGTTAGATTTGTTAGAAATTTAGAAATCTTTGAAAATCAAGCAAAACCTTTGTGCGGGAGAAGTTCAGTTGCTAAACGCCGACGAGCAAATTGTCTCGGTGGTTTTGTGAGGTGTGGTTGTTTAATGCATTTAAGACAATATAATCAGTGTGCGGAACCAATTTCAGGACAAGCGTTAGATCATGTTGAGTGGATTAGGTATGGGCAGAGTAAAGAATATCCTAAGACGCCATCCTATTCTACTCCTATGTTGTCAAGATACGTGAGAAGTGAAATTAACCGTGTCACTGGTGTTGTTGGTTTGCAAGATTCTGATTCTGATTAATTGTGATCAAATGATGAATAATTTTGAGAGTGGTGCATAAATGTAAATAGCTATAGATTAATTAGGAAAATGAGTAAATAATAAATAATAAATAAAAAAAAAATTAATAAACTAAGTTTTTGAAAAAAAAAGAGTGAGTAGAAAGTTATGTAGAATGTGTAAAGTTGTAATTAATCTTATAATTGCAGGATTTTAAACAGAAGAAGGCAAAATTTCAGCAATCAGAACCCTACAGTGCAAGGCAAAATCCAGTGCATCAGCACCGTCCGGACGGTGGTGATGGCGTCTGGACAGTCCTGCCCCTATAAATACCCATCAGCATAAAAAAACCGTTCAATTTCAGTTCCCTCGCAGGCCAGATACGAAAAATGGCGCTGTTCCTCTGCATTTTCTCCTCAAATATGTTATATACAACAGTTTTTCTTCAAATTTTCTCCAATCAATCACTTACCTGTGCCATTTTCAAGGTTTCTACTGATTGAAATTAGTTGAAAGCAAGTATTTAGAGAGAAATCAATGAAAATATGGATCCAAGATAAAAAATGAGAGGTTCTTCGAGTCGAGCACAAAGGGTCAACCTCTGCAACCCGAAGCACCTCCGCAACTACGATCACTCCCTTATCCCTACAATGCTGCAGTATTTGAGAATGTTGAACAACAAGTCTGGTATGATGCTCATTTTCTCTCTAAAACTATCATTCCTGAAAGACCAGTGATTTATGAAGATTTTGAAAATATAGGAGTTAGACAAATGCTTACTTCACGTGGATGGCTAGATTATGTTAGGTTTGTTGCTCCTGCTTATGATTGTTTGGTCCGTGAATTTTATAGCAATGCACAAGTAACTGGGGAAAGAGAAATTCATGTGTTTGTTCAGGGTAGAATCTTTTAAGTTACACCAGCTACTATAACTGATATTTTTCAGCCGATGCCAAGACATCCCAACTCGCAATACCCTTACACACAAGTGCCTGATTTGACCAATGTAGGGATAGAATTGACGGGTAATCCAGATTATGTATGGGGGAGGCCACACAAATATATAAAGCAAGGGGATTTAACGGAAAAGTACCAGATTTTGAATTTGATTACAGTGAATAGTTTGTTACCCCGAGCCCAGAAAAACCAGATATATACTGAGCAAGCCTACTTCCTATATGCCTTTGGGATGGGACACACAATTGATCTTTCGAACCTTATTATGGATCAAATGTTGATTACTGTGCAAGGAAAGAAACCCTCACTCCCATATGCTATGTTAGTTTCACAGTTATGCAGGGATAAGGGAGTGATCGTAGATCCCTCGTGGCAAACATTGGAGCATTTTGCACCATTAGATAAGACTTCTTTGAAGAAAATCCATGGAGTTCAACCCGAGGAGCAACCTGAAGTACCACCAGCACCACAAGGACCTGAAGAGTTTTTCCCACCAAAGCAGCCTCCACCACAAGAAGATCAGCCGTATATACTAGCGGATGATAAGACTGACAGACAAATTTTACTAGGGTTGGAGACCACTGTTACCCAGCTAGGGACCAACATCACCCAGCTTGATCAACGTATGACTACTTGTAAGCAAAATCAGGCTGAAATATTGAGGTTACTTCGAGAGAATTTTGGTGGAGGACCATCTACTTCTCGATCAGAGACACTGGAGATTCTACAAACCTTTGCTATCTCTTACTCATATTTTTATTTACGCACTTAAATTTATTTTATGTTTTTAATGTTGGTTTTGAACTTGTTTTTGTTAGTTAATGTTGAAATCACGTTTTTAAGTTAGGAGGATTATTTCGTACAATTCACAGTTAAATTAGGTTATTATTCTCATGCTTTGCAAGGATAGTCTTTATCTGATCACGCAAGATTTTCATACTTTGGTTGTATATTATCTTAATATTTTTATTTAAACTTATACTAATGAGCACAAATAGATTTCTTTATTTTGAAAACCTTATGAAATATTACACTCTTTGCATATATAGTGGAGATATAAAATCGATTGCAGAATTTGAGTCAATTTTTTTTTGGAGAGATATTCTACATCTACTCAAATAAGAATCTTCGATTCAACGGTAAAATTTTCTTTGAATAATCTCATTAGTTTTGTTTTGATTAGCACTCATTAGATTGTATTGTTAGCATTTTCCTTGAAATTTTCTGGAAAATGATTGTAAAACCCTGGTAAATTTGAACTTTTTCTGAAAAAGGGCAAAATAGTAATTTGTCACTAAAATGCAGATTTAAAATACGTGTTCTCTAGAGCTCGTATGACCCAATGGACTTCACCGTTGGATTCGTATCGCAAAATCTAGTCACCCAGACTAATTTCGTCGAATTCCGAGAAAGTCGGATTTTGCACGTGTTTCGAAGCGGCTGGGTGGCGAATGACCTCGCAAAGGTCCCCACAAACGAGTTTTATAAAATTTCCTTAGAATTGGATTAAAGTTCAAATAAAATTAATTTGAACTTAAACCGGGATGTAATGAAACGTTTCGGGACGAAAAACTGACCCGGAAGTAGGAATATGCGGTGCGACGTGGACCACACAATTAAAATTATAAATAGTGACTTAAATAAGATTTTTGGAGAAAATATCTCCATTTGTTCAGCCTCACACGTTTGGGAGAGGAGAGAGAAGAGAAGAGAAGAAGAAAAAAAATCAATCTTCAAGCTTTCTCCTTCGATTCCCGGAGTTCTGTCGGTTGGAATTCGTCGAGCCAACAGTTAAAGTTCATCTCCTCGACGAGGGCTACGCGTACGTACCAAAAAGAACTGATTTCACCGAAGATCCAAAGAAAGGATTTTGGAGAAATCAAAGTTTTGGGCTTGGGAAGTGTTCTTGAAGCTTCCTTCGGGTGATTTACGCACCAAGAGGTAGGGTTCCTCCTACTTTGATTTTTATTTCCTATCATCACCATTATAATGTGAATAACAAGAATCTTCCACATCAGTAACAAATAATCAAACACTAACTCATCAGACCATAAGATTTCACATTACTCACTATTTTTAGCACATACAAATTAACGTAGACACTTAATTTAGAGAATATTATGAATCTCTGAATATCTGAGATAGAACCACTATCCCTCTTTTACTACCATATTCTCACATTGTATGCATCACATCATCCCCTTAATTATCAAGAAGTATTCATGTAAAACAATTGAATCATTTATCTCTCGAGGAAGTAGTTTAATGCCAGTATCATCTCACACACTACCCAATTAAAAATCAAAGATAGGAACATTAACAAAAATTTCAAGCTCGATGTTACGACTACGAATTTAATTCCAACATATCCTTCCTTGTAATCATAGTTGCATATTCGTTGTCGGTATCCCTTCCCGGAATTATGGCTACATATTCATTTCCGGTATCTCACCCTAGAAACATGGCTACATATTCACTTCCGGTATCTTGCCCTGGAAACATGGCTACGTATTCACTACAATTTCTTTACATTCTTTCTTCCCGCATCCATAAAATCACATTTTGCTTAATCTAATATTCATGAAATATAGATATTTCCACACTATGCGGCAGAACATCACATAATATTATACTTAATTTAAAATAATACTACTAACTCCTACACACCACATAATAGCTAAATGAAACAACTACAAGAACATAACACTACTATTTCTACTCACAAAACCCTTACTCACCAATTAATCCACACACCTACTTAATAAACTTGTCTTCTAAGAACTTCATTCCGAGTATATTATTTTCTCACAAATAGATTCCAAGCATATATTTCCTGTATTACATTTTGAATGGGCATTATAAGTGTCATTTATTTATCTATTATTGATGTCGATTTGCATTGACTTTGAGTTATTAATTTAATAATTTTTTGGTTTTAAGATTTGATTGATTTTCAGTGTTTGGATGTTTTATTAGGTAAAACAGGTAAATTGAGTCGAATTGGAGGACTTGGTAAATCAACTAGACAACTAGAGCATAAAAGAAAATCAAAGGGGATGATAGTGTAATTACATAGAAAAGTCAACGGAGTCAAAATGAATATTATGGACTAGCCTGAATAGCTACACACGTCTGGACGTGGGTAATGCGTCCGAACGTGTGTGTGGATGCTAAACAAGCTTGGAAATTTTTGGCCAAGTGTTGGTGACGATACATTCTGCCTCCGTCCGAATACAAGAGGTCCATCCGGACCCACCTTCTGAGGATGGAATTCTAGAGAATTCAAGGTGTTAGGATGTGGGGATGCATGCGAACAAGGATTTGACAATATGGTGTACCTTCGTTAGGATGTGACAAGCTATTCGGACTCAATTGGTTTACTGAATTGAAGACCTCAAGTTTCAATGCTTGCGTCTGAATGTGAGTCTTGCATCCGGATGCGTGTTTTGGAATATGCGCCGTTCAGTTTACCCTAGCAGGCCTTAGTTAGTGATTTTGTATTATTTTTGATTATCTTTATTGTAAAAATATAAATAGGGAAATAGTCAGTTGTATTGAGGGGATTTGGCCTTTAGTTTTTCTTTGGCTAATCTTCTTTTCCTAGAACTTTTAAAGGCTACTTCCATGGCTTGTGAGTAGTTTTTCTTTGTATTCTCTAGTTAGGATAGGGTTCTTGGATTGTGTATCGAATGTTATTATTAATGCTATTATCCGTTTATTGTTCGTGGATGATTTATCATTTTTATTTTCTGATTAAATGAATATTTCTAACTAAAGTATATATACTCTATATACTTGTTTGATTATTCATCAACCGGGTTGATTCCTGGGTATGGATAATTCTTATAATTCTCTGTGAGTTTATATTACTAGTTCTTAAGTTCATATTTTCATATTAATCAAGGCTTAGTTTAATAGTTATATCCTCACGTTGATTACACTAACGTTGGAAGTGAACTGAGAAAAGAGATAACTGCATTAGTATAACATTCAATACACATGATTAGTTCCTTATCCCGATACTAGAGAGTCTCTTTTCCTACATAAGAATTTCTTTACAATTGGTTACAATTGCTCATTCTACAATCAAGATAAACTGTTCTTTCTTTTCATCTTCCTGTACATATAACTCATTTCCTTAAGGATCAACCTCGGCCTTACCGATTTATTACTACTTCTTGACCACCTGCACTTAGGTGTAACTATTTGGGATCAAGCAAGTTTTTGGTGCCATTTCCGGGGACTAAAAGGATACGGAAGCCGAAAAGAGGAATCCACAGTCACAACGAGCTATTTGGAGAACTTGAATTTCTGGTTAACCTCGTTCCATCTTTTAGATTCCTGTTTAAATATTGTGTTTTCTTTTTGATTCTTGTGATTTGATTTTTAATTGTTAGTTTAATTTAATTCACAATCGTTTAGTTCTTAGTTGTATGTTTGGTGGGGAAACTTCAAATTTTGATATTGAATCACCATTGAAAGAATCTGCAGGATCTGTTGGTTCATCTGCATCTTTAGAGTGGAATCAGTGAATTCTTGCCTCACATTTGATCTCAGTTGGAATAGGCAGTGTTATGGGAGATAACACGAACAATCCTAACCATGTTCAAGAGGTTGACCAATAGGTCAGAACTCTTAGGGATTATCTGCACCCCACAAGGAGTAGTGTCCCATCTTGTTTTGTCATCCCACATATGCACAAAGGTTCAACTTGAAACCTGGAACTATCCAGCTTCTGCCACAATTCCATGGCCTCGATTATGAAAATCCTTATCTTCACATGAAGGAATTCGAGGAAGCATGTGGGACTTTTCAGGATAGTTCTGAGTTGGCTAAACTGAAGCTTTTTCCCTTCTCACTGAAGGATAAAGCGAAGTAGTGGCTCAATATTTTGAAACCACACTCTATCCCGGATTGATCTGCACTGTAGAAAGTGTTTTTTTAAATTTTTTTCCCTATTCACCACACAAATACTTTGAAACGCCAAATAATGAACTTTACGGTGAATTATGGGGAAATATTTTATCAGTGTTGGGAGAGATTCAAAGATCTCCTTGATTCATGTCTACACCACGGGTTTGAAAGTTGGACACTTGTAGGTGTTTTCTATGATTTGCTTTCTACTCTTATTCACCAGTTTGTGAAAATGATGTCACAGGAGGAGTTCATGGACAAAAAACCTTAAAAATTAAATGGATAATTTTCTTGGGTAGGTTTTAATGTATATTTAATTTTTTTTAAAAAATTAATCAATGTTTAGATTTTGGGAAAATTACCAAACTGCCTTTGCATTGGAGCCATGTCCAAGCTGCTGCCTAGCAGCAGCAGAGCTCTCCCCAGCCTTCTCCAAGCTTTCAGAGTGTTTGAGGAGGTGTTCAAGGGTTCAGCTGGGTCTCTGGATGAGGTAGAACCGCCTGGAGGAGAGAGAAAGAGAGGAGAGAAGGTAGAAAGAATTGGATTTCAGGTTTTCTTTGGAGGGCTATTCGAGTTTTAAAGTTTCAGGGGTTTGGTTTTCTTGAAATGGGTTCATGTATACTCTTCATTCTAACTTAATTAATCTATATGGCTGTGTTTCTGGGGGTTCAAGGAGTGGTTTTAAAGTTTGAAGGTTAGGGTTTGTGTTCTTAAGAATTTGAACTTGTTAATCTTGTGTTTTTAAAGTGTAAAGGTTATTGTCCAAGACTAAAAAGGACCTAAGGAATCCATTTCAAGCATTAAAATTGCATTTTGTTGATGTTTGGGGGGTCAAAAGACCATTTGCATGTCTGGCCATAAACCAAACACCTTATTTTTAGTTAACTTTGACCTTTTTTTTTGATGAGTTTATGCTTAATTCGAAGCTTGAAACTCATGGGGTTTTCTAGAATGATGTATGGTGAGTGTTTAGGTTCAAAAAAATTAGGAGGAATGTGCTTGATGGTTTCCGTTGTGTTCCCAATTCTCCGTCAATGAACCCTCAATGTGTAAGACTTATATGTGTGGGTGAGTGTCACTCTCACTCGGATTCACTGCAAGAAATGGGAAACGGAATGTGTGGAATGAATGGAAATGAGATGTGTGTGTGAACAAAAATGCTCCCCAAGCGCAGAGACACTTTCACTTGTTGTGTTTTACTTGGAAAAGTATTCCAAGGTCGTCTCCTTAGTGAAGGAAAGTTCAAGTGTGGTGAAGGTGATTTTGTGAAAAATGGAAAAATGTAAAATCTTGTAGTTGGTTTTGGTGAGTTTTGTTCTTAATGAAAATACAAGAAAACAAGTGTTGGCTAATCCGAAGAGGTCATTCCAATGGGGATGCCAAATCAACTCGAAACCTTCCTCTAATGGTGCCTAGATGCTCGATTTGTAACACCCCACAACACACCCTGGACGACATTACATTCTAAAACATTCATATCATGAGAGCACTAATATAATTCCATCAATCAGAAAATTTTTCCATTCATCATCCATAGAATTTACAAGATCATCCCAAAAGAATAAGCCAAGCTATGGCATTTACATCTCAAAATTTATTTAAAGTTGCACAGCGGAATAAACAAAAGAAACTAGACTACACAATGTTCCAAAAGAATGTTCTAGTCTAGTACAAAAAGGAAGGTGGTCGCTCTATGTGTCCACCTCGGGATCCACACTCCCGTCAAGTGGAGTCTCCCAAGTAGCGGGCTCCTCGACCCTTATGTCCTCCTCAAGCGGGTAATCTGAAAAATGTTAGCGGTAGGGGGTGAGCACAAAGCTCTGTAGAAACATTCTCTCAAACCCAAACAAGGTTTAGAAAAGCATTTAAAACGGTCGGTCTCATTTTTAACATAACATAGATACATAATTTGAAATAAAGCAGTGACATTTGAAAAGGATCTCAAGTTTATGTAAAAACATTACTTAATTGCATAAAAGAGTACCACATACAAATAATCACCATTAATTGCCATAAACCATTTCCAACAATTCTTTCGGTAGGTGGCATACTTTAGGGTAACCTCCACCCCCGTTAGATCATCTTTGCTTCCCAAGCATCCTTACAAGGAACCTCTTGGGAAGGGGTGAGCATCCTTACAAGGAACCTCTCACACTTCTTTTGGTAGGTGGCATACTTTAGGGCAACCTCCACCCCCCATTCTTTCGGTAGGTGGCATACTTTAGGGCAACCTCCACCCCCGTTAGATCATCTTTGCTTCCCAAGCATCCTTACAAGGAACCTCTTGGGAAAGGGGTGAGCATCCTTACAAGGAACCTCTCACACTTCTTTTGGTAGGTGGCATACTTTAGGGCAACCTCCACCCCTAGTCATTCGGTAGGTGGCATACTTTAGGGTAACCTCCACCCCCGTTAGATCATCTTTGCTTCACAAGCATCCTTACAAGGAACCTCTTGGGAAGGGGTGAGCATCCTTACAAGGAACCTCTCACTCATGTGCATCACCACCAATCCAACCAAGCTTACAATTCCAATATTGATTTCAATTTACAACCATCTATCAAAAATCCCCAAAATATATCATGTAACCATTCCACAACCAACAAAGAAAATACATGAGATCACAATAACATCATTTTCTACCCAACACAAAACACTACGGTTTCGAAATTCATAATAAAGAAAACAATTAAGAAGGAAATACATCACTCTCCCAAAAACTAGGGTTTTAAAACTAGAAAAGAGATTTCATGGGTATTAAACCCTAACTTTGTTCAAAACATGTAATCTTTGCAAAAAAAGTCTAAGAGAGGATGATTCCATAGCATATACATACCATTGATAGCCAAAACATACATATATAAATACCCTAGCCTCAATGTAAGTGAGTGAGAGAAAACCCCTACCTTAATGTTCTTGGAAAAATTAGGGCTTTGATCTTGAATCAACCCTTCAATCTCTTGTTTTCTCTTGATCTTGTGTTTCTCTCTTTCTCTCTTCCTCTCTTATGTTTTCTAGGGTTTGGAGTGGTGTAATGAAGGCTAAGGAGGTGACAAAATGTATTTATAGTGGAAGAAATGGAGAAAGACCCGCAGTCGGATCGGGTTGGCTTTATCGGGCGTACCGGTACGCGTACCGGTACGGTGTAGCTACTGGAGTTCTGCGTACCGGTACGGTTTGACTGCCAGATTTTTGTTTCAACTTCCAATGCAGTTTTGACACATTTAGAGATCGAATTGGAAAATTTTTACGAGACATACTTTTGTAGCCCTAGATGTCTTCTATCTACTGTAAAAATTTCAGATCAATTGGACTTAAGGATAAAAAGTTATGGCCAAAACACTAAGTAGTGTTCAATACCCATTTTTACCCAAATTCTCGCTAAAGTGTATTTTAACTCCGAGACACTTCCTAACTTCCAATACATCCATATTACCACTCCCAATGTTTTTCGACCTTCCGGATTCAATGGAATCATTATTTTGACCTACAAACTTTTAGAAACTTGTCTAATCACCCTTTCCAAGTTTAAACATCTTCGACACGTAACTTCCCAATCAAATTGTCTCCATAGCATTTATTCCTACGGTTTATTCTTATGTCACTACATATATCTACATCTTTACAAATATTATTTACTATATATATATCTCTATAAATATATAAAAGAAAATTCGGGGTGTTACACGATTGATTCATGGGAAGCTCGGGACGAGACGAAAGTGAGGATCCAAGCATAAACCGTGACAAGTCTACGGGATATCAAAGACTCACAACCACATCCACACCCCAACCCATTCAAACCGAACCATTGTACACCGAGAGGAGGAATGGAAATGAGTTGAGATAGCACACTCAAGAGGAGATCTCCCTTGGATTAGCCAACTAAAAATCTAGCTACTCGTGAAAGCAAGAAAGAATTGCATAATGTAAAGAGACATACTAAAGGAAAGAAGATTAGAACTTAGTTTAATGCAAGAAAACAGAAACTATGAAGTAAAATACGCAATACCCATTTTAAAGCTTGAAGTGAAGAAACTCAAATGCATTAATGGTAGATTCAAGAACATGAAACTAAACTTGCAATACACTTGAAATAAATAAGATTAAAGTGCAAGGATTAAGGATTACAAGATATTTAAAGCTTACTACAACTGAAATGGAGAAGAAAATGCAAAAACATAAATTTCTATCTCTAACTATTCATCTTCTTCCTTAGAGCATTCTAAGCTTAGGTAGCCACACCTTCAAAGCTTGTGGAATGCTGAATATATGGTGAAGAGTCTCTGCAATTTCTTCCATGGTGGTCCCCCTAGGTGTGTGAAAGGCCTCCCATCCATAGGAGGCTGAGTTGATACATTGCCCAGGCTAGGAGTAGCCTACCCAGCAACTCCCCTGGCAGTCCCCTTCTCTCCCATCCTCATTAATGCCATTGCCTCCAAAGTTCAGCATGGGTGATGGGAGGCATGTAGATGTGTAAGGGATGTCAGGGGACAAGTGGGAGAATCAATGGTGGGACCCCCAAGAAAGTGGAGCATGAGTTACAGGATTTCTGGGCATTCTAGGCAAAACCTTCCGGAAGGTCGATGCAAACCTTCCGGAAGGTTCATTCCAGTAGGCTAAACCTTCCGGAAGGTGACAGCTCAGGACTAGTTTTGGTAGATTTGTCATAACTTTTGATCCAACCATAATATTGATCTGAAATTTTGATCCAATATAGAGGACATCCAGGTCTACAACTTTCATGTTTTGAACTTTTTCAGATTCGAAGTGGATCATGGTCAAAAATGGGAAAAAAAAGAAGGTCATGTAAACAGAAGGTCATGTTTTGCATTTTTTCCAATTCCAGTGGGCTAAACCTTCCGGAAGGTCGATGAAAACCTTCCGGAAGGTTATCTTCCAAATGAATTTTTCTTAATTTCTTCACCTTCCAAGCCTCCCAATCCTCATGTAATGTGTCCATCCCTTCACCACCATTCACACTTAGTTGCAAAGCTCTAAAGCCATCATTTACGCTATAATTACCTGCAACATCAAAATTTTCACATTATTCATAACTTTGGCTAACTCCAAGTAATTAAATACAAAGTTAAGTTAAAAATCATGTAATGAGGTCATTAAATATGCAATATTTTGTGCTCATCAGAATGGTGTACTTTAGATGGAGAAAAGGATGAGAGAAGTGGGGTAGTTGAAGCTTGAAATAGGAAACCTAGGGTTTTGGTCAAGGAGTTCAAGGAAGAAGATGAAGGAGGAGGAGGTACACCAGTGCACCCCGTCGGCACGTGAGGCCACTTCCAACATCCGAGCGACCTCTGGTTGGTGCCAAAAGTTCCGTAACGTCCGTTCGGAGGTCCCGGTAAAATTTCAAGTTGATCCGACGACTGGATAAAAAAGAGGAGTAAAATGACTGTTCTGGCCTCTGGGGTCAATTTGACCTAGGGTGATTTTGAGAAAATAAATTTTATATTCATTCTTAGGTATGTTAATTGATTATGTGTATTAAATTTCATCAAAAAATAATACTGTTTAATTTTTGGCTATTTCAGATCTAAATACCGAGACGGGTAGGGTTTCTCAATTCTGGAACAGGCGATGCTTTCCAAACTTGTTTATAAATTATTCTATATGTTATTTAAGATTATTTAACATGTTTTGAAATATATGGTTGAGTGTTTTGAATATTGACTTGGATTCGGACCGAAATTAGGGTTTTTGAGTGTAGTTTGTATTAATATTTTGGAAATGATCGTATCGCTCGTATTGTTCATATTGAAAGAAACTCCGGGATCTTTTTAAATGAAATATAAGTGCACACGAGTCGAGTTGGAAAAAAAAGGTTTACAATCCAGTTTGAGGACGTAGAGGGTACTCATTGAATTTGTAAATGACTGGGTGGCCCAGTTGGTCTTCGAACTTGGGTATGAACGTTGACTAGGGAGCGTATCTTCCTCGGGGTGCAAGTCCCCCAAAAGGTTGGATCGTATGTTTGTATGGACCCTTAGTGGTCTATTAGGATGAATTTCCCACCAGTATAGCACTGTACTTGAATTTTTGAACTCTCTCTTTTACAATTTTATTTAACTGTTACGGTTTCACATGAAATGATGTTTTTGCCGACATATATGTATCAAATGCTCGTTTGAATTTTTGCCCAATCATGCCAAACTATGCTATTTTCAAAATCGTTTGCTTGGAAATTGAGTTACTCTACTGAGCTGTTGATGCTCACCCTACATTATTTTCCCCTTTTCAGATGTGTGAATGCTGGGAGATTTGTACATAGTAACCTACCAGGGTTTCTGTGTAACCTAGGAAGATGTACCTGAAGTTTGTAATAGAATAAAATGAAACTTAATGTGTAACGTGTATCTAACTGAATAGTAGTTTGTATTAGGTTGAGATGTGTATGTAAGTTATGCATATGTTTATACAATAATCTGTGGCATGTATATTGTGGTTATTCTGCTATATTACGATGTGACTCTGTTATTCTATTATAATGTTCCGTGGATTAAAATAACACATGTTACATGCCTAGCCGATCTGGGGTGTGACAATTGCATTCACCATGTTATGTTCAACATATCATAAGCATATTATGAACATATTCTATCTCAATCAACATTTCCCAATTGTCAATTATATCACAAGCATATAATCACAATTTACAACATCACCAAAGCATGTTATAACATCTTTAATGCAATTAACACGCTTAATTAACATAGGCATTTTATCCAACACCATCAAGACATAATGTAAACACATAGCATGCCTCATTCGTCACATATCTCAAGAAATCACAATTAAGCAATCTCACCAAAACCCAATTCTTGCAAGAATTAATTTTAACCCATTATAATATCCATTTTCACATTTCAGCTATACTAGGTATGTGTCATACATGAGATTACATCTCTAACACCCTACACATTTCATATTTCAACCCTTGGTTGGAAATAAATCTAGTTAATAAAGGAACCCTATCTCTTGAAGCGTAATACACGTAGTAGAAGCTCTAAATCACCCAACTCAAGCTTCAAAAACTTAATCCCCAAAATCCCGATCTTGAGATTTTGGCGAAACCCGCGATCTTTAGTACGTGCTTGTAGCTCTTGTCTCGTAGAAAACTTTTTGTTCTTGGTCCGAAGCAATCCGAAGAACGGATCGCCCTAGATCGCAATGAGAAGTGAAGGAGATCTTGAGTTTTCTCTCTCTTATTTCCCTCTCTCTCTCTCTCTCTCTCTATCAAAAAACACAGCAACAAATGGGGGAAAATTTGGTTTTCCCCCTTTTTATACTCCCCAATGCTTTTGGCTTTCATTAAGCCACACGTTTCATCTTTTTTTGATTCGATTTTGTCCCAAATCAATTTAATTTTGTCCCATTTTAAGTTCAATATATTTTATTTGAACTAACTTTAAATTATTTCCCATGTTTCACAATAAAAACCCTATTGCATTTATTTTAGTAGCGCGACGTCCGATCGCATCGTAAACCATGAAAAACCTGACTGTCTCGGAATTCGACGAAAATTGACTAGGTAACTAGATTTTGCTAGAAGAATCCAACAGTGAAGTCCGTTTCATCATCCGTGTTCTAGAAAATTTTGAGTTTTCAACCCATACCGTAGCGGCTAATTACCAATTTGCCATTTTTCATAAAATTTTAAATATTTCCGGTTTTTACATTCTTCCCCCCCTTAAAAGGAATTTTGTCCTCGAAATTTACACAGACATTCACATATAATCACATGCATATGCAAAAAGTCATATAATATTTTATGACTACAAGAAAGTACCTCTATCCTCGAACAAGAATGGATAGCTAGCACGTATAGTGTTCTTATGCTCCCATGTCGTCTCCTCCACACCACGGTGCTGTCACAACACCTTCACTAGCCTCACGATATTGCCTAGAAAAACCTGGTCTCAACTATCCATGATAAGCACTGGTCCCTCCTCGAAGGTCCCATTCGTATCAACAACTAGCTCACCCCAATCCACCACATGCGTAGGATCTTGAGTGTACTTATGGAGTATGGAGACATGGAACACCGCGTGAACACCTGATAGATTTGGTGGTAACGCCAACCGATAAGCGACTGTGCCAACCTTCTCAAGCACCTCAAAGGGTCCAATATACCTCGGAGACAGCTTCCTCCGCTTCCCGAACCTGACCACTCCCCTCTTAGGCATCACCTTCAAGAAGACGTGATCACCAACCTCGAACTCCAGAGGTCGTCGCCGTCTGTCGGCGTAGCTCTTCTGTCGGCTTTGGGCGGTAAGAGATGCTTCTGTATCAGGTCCACCTTCTCCGATGTGTCTCTGATCAAATCCGGACCCATAGAGGGTCTCTTTCCAACCTCCGTCCAACAAACTGGAGAACGACATGCCTTCCCATAGAGTGCCTCGTAGGGTGCAATCTGTATGCTCGCCTGATAACTATTGTTGTAGGCAAATCCCACTAAGGGTAAGTGCTCTTCCCACCTATCATTGAGATCAAGGACGCATGCCTAAAGCATATCCTCAAAAATCTGGGTAGTCCTCTTTGACTGACCGTTCGTCTGGTGATGAAAAGCTGTGCTCATCATCAACTGTGTCCCTATAGCTCGCTAGAAACTTTTCCAAAAATGGGCCGTGAACCTGGGGTCCCGATCAGATACTATAGATACAGGTACCCCGTGCAACCAGACTATTTCTCGAATGTATACTTGTAGAATTCCTCCAATGTGAAAGTCATCCGCACAGCCAAAAAGTGTGTTGACTTCGTAAGCCGGTCCACAATCACCCACACTGCATCATGCCTATGTGATATCCGTGGCAAGTGGGTCACAAAATCCATAGTGACGTTCTCCTAATTCTACTCAGCCACCTCCAAAGGCTGGAGCAACCCTGCTGGTCTTTAGTGCTGGGCCTTGACTTGCTGACACGTGAGACATCTACTAATAAAGTCTCCGACGTGTTTCTTCATCCAGCTCCAGTAGTACTGGCGGCGAAGATCATGGAACATCTTCATGCCACCTATATGCACGGAAAAATGGGAGCAATGAAACTTCCTAAGGATCTCATCTCTCAGATCCGTAGACTGGGGAACCACAACCCTTCCCCTGAATCGAAGACTACCATTTGCATGAATGGCCCAACCCTCATCACTCGTAAATGATTGTACCTGGTCCCTGATGGACAACATCTCCGTGTCCTACCCCTGGGATTCGATCACTCTGCTCAATAGGGAAGACATAGACACCAGATTCCCTAACGTGCCCTGAGCCTGACCACTGTAGTGTAGCCTAAACTGCCCCATAGTCTCGAGCATCTGCCACTCCCAAGAAGCTGTACTAGCCAAGACTCCCCGTGATTCCAGCTGAGTGCATCAGTCACCACATTTGCCTGACCAGGATGGTAATGCAAAGTGAAGTCCTAGTCCTCTAGGTACTCCATCCACCTGCGTTGCTTCAGGTTGAGGTCTCACTGTGTGAAGATGTACTTCAGACTCTTGTGGTCCAAAAACACCTCAAAATGCTCTCTATACAGATAGTGGTGCCATAGCTTCAAGGCAAAGACAATGACCACCAACTCTATGTCGTGCGTGGGGTAGTTCTGCTCATGGATCTTCAACTACCGTGAATCATAACCTACCACCCTCCCGGACTGCATCAAAACACATCCAAGTCCGTCCTTTGAGGCATCACAATAAACTGTGTACCTCTATAATCTCTCCGGAACTATCAAGATAGGAGCTGAAGTAAGCCTCCTCTTCAACTCTTGGAATGCCCTCTTACATGAGTCATCCCACTGGAAATTGACCTCTTTCCTGGCCAACCTAGTCATAGGTGTGGCTAGCCATGAGAATTCCTCAATGAACCTCCGATAATATCCTGCCAATCCCAAGAAACTCCGTATCTCGAAGACTGACTTAGGCTTCTCCCAACTCATAACCGCCTCAACCTTCTCTAGGTCAACTAACATACCCGAAGCCGACACCACGTGTCCCAGAAATTTGACCTTTGTCAGCCAAAATTCACACTTGCGGAACTTGGCGTACAATTTGTGGTCTCTCAATGTCTGGAGAACAATCTGTAGGTGAATCTCATGCTCCTCCTTAGACTTAGGGTATATTAGGATATCATCAACAAAGACTACGAAAAACTGATCAAGATAGGGTTGGAACACCCTATCATAAGATCCATGAATGCCGCTGGGGCATTCGTCAATCCAAATGGCATCACAGTAAACTCGAAATGCCCATATCACCTCCTAAACTCTATCTTAGGGATATCTGCCTCCCTAATCCTCAACTGATGGTACCTCGTGTGCAGATCTATCTTGGAGTAGACCCGTGCCCCTCTTAGTTGATCGAACAATCATCAATTCGCGGCAATGGGTATCTATTCTTGATGGTAACCCGATTCAATTATCGGTAGTTTATACAAAGTCTAAGGGTGTTGTATTTCTTCTTGGAGAACAATACCGGAGCGCACCAAGGTGAGGTACTCAGTCTGATGAAACCCTTGTCCAACAATTCTTGCAACTCCGCAGGTGCCATTCTATACAGCATCATAGATATGAGGGATGTACCGGGTTGTAACTCAATAGTAAAGTCTACATCCCGATGTAGAGGTAATCTTGGTAACTCGTCTGAAAAAATGTCCGCATACTTGCACACTACCTGAGGTAGACCTAACTCCTGTCTTGCCTCATCCTCCAGTGTAAGGCTTACAAGCCAACTCATCAACTGCCCATGCCAACTAGAGTCATACACAGCATAGGGTAGAACATTGTGCTTTTCTCTCTGAAACTTGAAACAAATACCCTCAGGTGTATATGTAGTGACCCTCTTCCGATCATAATCGATGATGACCCGATGTGCCGCCAACCAATCCATCCCGAGGATGATGTCAAACTCTGACATGTCCATGACCCTAAGGTCCACAGTGAGTAGAATCCTCGAGATCTCTAGCTCACAATCCCAACATATCTGATCAATGCAAACTCTAGCTCCTAAGGGAGAACTCACATGCATTGGCTCTTCCAAGGTCTCAACATCTAAGCCTAATTTTTTCACACAGGATGCAGAAATGAATGAATGAGATGCACCCGAATCAAATAATACCCTTGCCCACAAGCGAGAGAGTAGAAACGTACACTGAATCACTGACTAATTCACTGGTTCAGTCTGAGGTGCAATGACATAGAATCGCCCCTGGGTCCCAAAAGTCCCGCCTTGTAAGTCATGTCCTCGGCCTCGATCCAAACCCTGGCCTATCTGGCCTAATTGCAGAGTTCCTGCTCGTGAAGTAGTAGAGGCCTGTGCAACACCCTAGAACTGGAATTGATTTTCGTGGCCCATGGGGGGATAGGGAGGAGTGAAGATAGTCTGTGGATGCCCCATTGATGACTGGGACTGAGATACCCCATAACTCTGGCAGGGCTGACCCAACAACAAAGCTGAAAAAGCTTAGGCTGTAGGCCCCATTTTGAAGGAAGACCCCGATTTTTTAAATACCATAATAGCCCATGTAAAAAAAGTTTACAAAAATATAAGTCCTATCAATTATTTAGGCCCATATTCCAATCCAAATATTAAATATTCAAAAAAAAAAACAGTAAAAAAAAACTGAAATAAAAAATCAGATCAAATTAAAAAAGTTGAAAGGCCAAATCATTACACTGGTAGCCATTTCTTTCTCTCTCTCTCTCTCTCTCTCGGTATAACCAAAAACCAACTGGCCCAAGTTGCCCAACTCTTCTCTCTCTCTCTCGGTAAATCATAAACCAAGCCTGCCATCTTCCTCTCTCTTTCTCTTTCTCTCTTTCTCTCTCAGTGCTCTCACAGTAATTCTCTCACAGTGTAATTGTGTAAAGCCATAGCCAAGTCTTCATTTTAACATCTGAGAGCTTGAGATGATCTATGACCCCATAGCCAAGCCACCCATCGTTGACTCCATTGCAACATAAGGGACATGGTGCAGAACCAAAAACCAACATTGAGACCATCTAAGGTTCTATTGTTTCATAAATTTTTTTTTTTTGTGTTCTTTGTCTTTGCTTTCATAATTTTAGTTGTGTTATATAGTTTAACTATACTATATATTGTGTTTGTTTGCGTTTATATGTGTTTGTTTGGTTGTTATATAGCTAAAATATATTAATAATATGGCACCTAGAAGATAACCAAGTGGATATGAAAAATTAAAAAAGAAAAAGAAAAATGGACCAGCTAATAGAATATCAAAAAAGATCTCTTGATAAATTTGTTACTAGTAAAAAAAATAATGTAACAAAAAATTTAGATGAAAATTTTGAAAATGAACAAGTAGATAATGAAATAGAAGATAATGAAATAAAAAATATTGAAATAGAAAATATAGAAATAAAAGATAATAAAATAGAAGATAATGAAATAGAAAAAATTGAAATAAAAGATAATGAAATAAAAACTTAATTAGTACTTTTGCAACTCAAAAAGCAAGAAAAAAATAATTTTAAATAAAAAAATATTAATACTAAACATAAAAGGCCTCATTTAAAGATACTGCTTTAGGCCCCAAATTGTCTTGAGCCACCCCTGAATTCTGGGATTCTTGCCTTTGAAGACAATCCCGTTTCAAATGACCCGGCTAGTAGCATAGGTAGCAGGTTTCTGGCCAGCCTGGTAGGAAGCCCTAAAGTTTCTCCCACCTTGGGTGGATTGACTTTGGCCTTGGTCTTGATAGCCGCAGCTCTATCTTTGATACCCTTGTAGGGTAGAAGTCTTTTGCTTCTTCCCCGAACCGGAAGAAGAGGATTGACCCTCCTTCTTCTTGTCCTTAGCACCCGCCTCCTGGATGATCTTTGCGTCTTCCACTTCCCTCTCAATGGCCATGAAAATCTCGACTATTGAGTCCAAGTCTTATAGGCGGTGGCCCACAATCTTTCCCCAGATGGACTACTTCAAGCCATCCTCCAATCTCCTTACTTTGGCCAAGGTAGTGGCCACATAGTCATCGAAGAAACGGGCTAACTTAGTGAACTTAGCCATGTATTCCATCACCGTCATAGTCCCGTATTTCAAATCCAAGAATTCCCGAGCTTTCACTTGCCGAACAACCGACGGAAAGTACTTGCCCATGAAGAGCTCATAGAACTCTCCCTAAGTCATTCCCTCTATGTTCTTCGAGGCCTTCGCCCATTCCCACCATAGATGGACCTCTCCCTAAAGCTGGAATGCAGCTAACCTTATCTTAGTGGCGTCAGATGTGATCTCCATAGCCTCCAAGACCTTATTTACTTGTTGGAACCAATGGTCAGCTACCATCGGATTCACCCCTCCCAGAAAAGTACGTGGCTTGTGTGCCTTGAACCTATGGAGGTTGTTCGAGCCTCCTTGGTCCATGTTGGCACTAACTTGCATAAAGGTGGTACGATCATGCCCATAGCCTCCATAAAGGCTTGTTGATCAAAGGTCGACAGCGGTTAATTGTTGTTCCGCCCACCCCTCGGCCGTTCCAGTGTCCTCTTCCTCTATTTGCCATCTACACACACGTAAGATAGCAATAAAGCACTAACTTAACATCCCAAAGTTAGGGATCAAAGTCAAAACATTGACATTTCTCTCCTTGCCTCACTAGTAGGAGGTTCGCCACCCACTAATAGACATCTTAACCATGAGTCTTCCCATTCCTTCTTTTTTGATCCCCAATGTTATGTTTTCTAACCTTAGTGTCTCATTTCCATACACATTTAATCATGCATATAATTCACATAGCACATAACATGTATCATTTAATGCTTGTAACATGTAATGCATAATGGATGCAATAGCCTAGACCCATGCCCCTGGAAGCCCTAGGTAAATCGAGAACCTAGGCTCTGATACCAAGCTATGATGCCCCAAAATCTGGGTGTCCTTTCTCAACCATTGATCATCCATCAATCCGCGGAAGTACCCGTGTATGCTGTATAACTCGACACCACGTCATCACATCCCCTTCACCGGGGTCGTAACCAACGCAGAGTTTGGGCATAGTCTCTTTTGTACCGGAGCACTCCCAAATGCATAACCTGTGCACATATCAACCACTTGACCATTCCAAGGTCCATCCCCATCAATTAGGACTTAATGTTTGACCAATTACATCATCCTAACAAGAGGGCTCAAAATCTGAAGGCTTGGGAGAGTTATATTTAAATTTTAAATTTTTTTGTAAGAGGTACTGGTACCTGAGCCCACAGTTTGCTAGGTACCGGTACCTGAGCCTACTATCCATCAAGGTACCGGTACTTGAAGCCTTGATACTGGTACTTGAGCCCACTAGTATCCAAGTACTGACACCCGTAGGTTTAGGTACCAGTACCTAGACCATCCAATATTATGGTATTAGTACTTAATCACTTAGGTATCAGTACCTGGGCCTAGATTTTTTTTCCAATTCTTTCCAAACTTCAACCTTTTACCATCCAATCTCTTCCCAAACACGTCCATACATTCATTAAAACAAATTATAGTCCAAAAGAGTCCATTTCAAAACTCTTTACACAAATTTACAAGTTCAAAATGAATTACACAAATGATTTACAAAATGTAATTCAAAGCCACATCTCGGCTTCTTCAACGAGTGCCCAAGTGAGGGCCGTCCACCGGCGCTTGCTCCACACTTGAAATGTTATTCTCCATAAAGGGTGAGTCACGCTCAATAGGGTGAGTCACGCTCAATAGCCTCTACGAAGGCTTGTTGGTCAAAGGCCGGTGGTGGTTGGTTGTTCCACCCATCGCCTCGGCGTCCTCTTCCTTGATTTGCCATCTACACACATGTAAGATAACAATAGAGCCTCACATAGTATCCCAAGATAGGGATCGAGGTCGTAACATTGTGATTTCTTTCCTTGTCTCACTAGTAGTGCATGTGCCACCACTAGTAGACATCTAAACCTTGAACCATCCCGTTCATTCTTTTTCCCGACTCCCAAGGTTATGTTCTCTAACCCTAGTGTCTCCTTTCCATATACACTTCACCATGCATATACTTTACATAACATATAACACATAACATGTAGCATATTAAAGCACATAACATGAGATGCACAATGAATGCAATGGCCTAGACCCATGCCCATCAAGCCCTAGGTAAATCGTAAACTTAGGCTCTGATACCAAGCTATGACACCCCAAAATCCGGTGTCCATTATTGACCCATGATTAACTCGAATTAAGCTAAGATATCAATATGCACTGATACCAAGCTGTGACACCCCAAAATTTAGGTGTCCGTAATTAACCCATCAACCCGCGGAAATACCCGTGGATGCCGGTTATGTAACACCCCGCATTTTATTTTATATATGCATATAGATATATAGTAAATAATTGTTGTAAAAATGGATGAAATAGGCTGTGAACAGTGCACGTGAACAGTGCACTGGCTGCAACTTCAAGTGCGATTTCGACCTTGATTCAGTCAATATCTCTCAAAACTCAAAACACGAAAGTTGTAGAGATCTTTCGTAGCGTTCCATAGCATCTTGAATCATCTCAATCGGAGCTCGGATGAGAGAGTTATGCCCAGATAACGAAACAATGTCGAAACAGTCCGGCCGACTACCTTTCACCAATTTGATCATAACTCTTTGTTGGAAAGTCCAAATTGCGCACCGTTATTTTTGTTAGAACCCTAACTCGTATATATTTCCAACCATATAGGTCACACATACTAGAAATACCTGAGTCAAATCAGTTTATTATCCGAAGTTGACCAAAAATCTGCACTTGGGTTGTAATTTTAATATTCGAGTGTAAATTTATTTTAGTTTTAAAATAAATCATAAAAATAAATGTTTTTAGGTTAAAATAACATTAGAAATGAATCCGGAACGTCGAAAAACCTTAGGGTAGTCATATGGATCAAATTGGAGATTCTTAGTGGCAAAATCGTAATTTTGGAGAAAAACTCAAATTGCAGCCCAGTGAACAGTAAAAATCGGGGCTGCTATGTTTAAAACACCATTTTTCAGTCCATTTGCTCCCATCCTTTCACTCCACTCTCACCTCCAACTTGTTAGAACCCTAGGGGAAGAGAAAGGGAAGAAGAAAAGGGGCAAAGAGAGTCTCTAAAGCTTGGGTTTTTGTTTGGACTTTGGTTTGATTTCAAGGTAGGGGATTCTTCTCAAACTCTTTCATTGAGGATTAGGGTATTATATATGTATGTTTTCAATATTCTTGAGAGTATATGATAAATAGATATGAGTTCTTGGATTCTTTGTTATTGAAACATAGATTTTGAACAAAATGCATGATTGGGTTCAAGAGACATTGTTCTTGAGTTCCCAAAATCTTTGTTTTGTTAAATACATGTTTGGGTTATGAAAAATACATGAATTCATGATTTCTAAATGCCTATTGTTGACTAAATCATGTTTTAATCTAATCCTTGTTATTATTCCAAGAAATTATGTTTGGTTTGGAAAAACCCTAGAATTTTGATATCAAGGTTGTGAAGGTTTATTGATATGATCTCTTGCATATTTTAAATTCCTTAGTATTGTAGTATATTGAGAATGGTACACTTGTGACTCTTGAATTATAAATGAGGAATTGTGGATTTTGTATATATTGGAAATTGTTTATGAATGGAGAATATCTTGGTTTCCTCATTGTATGGTTGTTGTGAGGGACTTGGATTGCCATCGAGAGATGCCGTAGAGTGTTAGAGGTTAGTCTATCCCAGTGAAGGGTGAGATGGTTTCCTAACACTTGTAGTGGTTTGTCATTCGGTAATGCGACCAGTATCGTTCACTGGAGTTCGAACAAGGGATTGTATACTTTTCCTAGGAAGGGACTCGTCACTGCCATTGGGATGGTAGACGCCCTTTCCTATAGTGCTTGTGATTATGATGTAAATAGGTGTTCTAGGTATAATCGTTGGGTAGATTCATGAGAAGCAATCAACATACATGGTACGGGGATGAACCAAAAAATATATATAGAGAATGATGGTTGGATTGTCTTGGCCGGTGCATTGGTATGGGACAATGCATCGGAAGACGCCCTTCATAAATGGTATAATGTTATGCAATTTACATTAACTTTTCACTAGATCATGATTATAGCTTAAACTGAAGATCTACTTAAAATGTCATGTTTTACTTGAAATGCTATATATGTTATTTGTAAAATGAGACCGACCGTTTTATATACTTTTCTAAACCTTGTTTGGGATTGGGAGGATTTTTCTACAGAGCTTCGTGCTCACCCCCTACCGTTGAATATTTTCAGATTTTACTCTAGAGGAGGAGCTCGATGCTCATGAGCCGGGCCAAGGAGAAGCTTCCTTAGAGGGATACGTGGATCCCGAGTGGGACATATAGAGATGTCATTTATTTTTGTACTAGACTTGATAAATTATTTTGGAAGTCATGTAAAGTCTAGTATTTTGTATTCCGCTGCGTTATCTTAGTTCAATTTATTTGGAAATGTAAAGGCCATTGTTGGACATATTCTTTTCATATTGTGGCCATGGCTTGGCTTATTATTTTGGAGAATGTTATTGTGAATATTACATGTGGTGAATGGAAAATCTTTTGGGGCAACGTTGTAGAGATTTGAGGGATAAATGGACCCGGTGTGATCGATGTATTATAAATGCACAGGTTGTGTTTTGGGTAAAGCTCCCCGAACAAAGGAGGCTCTGCCCAAATTTCGTGAAAATTAAGGACCCCCGGTTATTTATGAATTTTTATTTGTGCTCTCACGTTATAAATGGTTGTAGAATGTATTGCCGTCCAGGGTGGTATTTGGGGCGTTACAGGTTAACCCGACACTGTGGCATCACATCCCCTTTACCGGGATTTTAAAATAAAGAGTCATTATGCTTTTGGTTGATTTACCCAACCGAGGTCCAATATACCACCATTGGTATCCCATTATGGTCCATTTATATAACATTGGAAGGAAGGAATACATAGCCCAAAGACTTGGCAAAACAATTTAAAAATTTCTGATTTTTGGAAAGTGTACTGGTACAGCGTACCGGTATGGTGAGCTCACTGGACCTCGCTGTACCGGTACACTGTACCGGTACGCCTAGCCTTCTGGACCACTTTGTACCGGTACATTGTACCGGTACGGCCTGCCCACTTTTGCCTGTTTCACCTGTTTTCCATTTCCAATCCATTCCAAACCTTACCTAATCCACCCCAAACTTATACAACATGCATTTATACATCAAAACATGATTGATAGAAGTTCTATTACGATCATTTACATATTTTCACATGTTCAAAACTAAGTTTTCATAATTGGTTTACAAAAATCCAAAGTAAAGCCACAAGCGGCCTCTCTTCATCCTTGGGGTCCCGAATGAGCGTCGTCCGCCGGTGTGTATCTCGCACCTGAAATGTTTTCCCGTATAGGGTGAGCTACGCTCAATAGAGTATCCCCTACAGAGGCTATTCCCCAACCTAGATGCATGTGCAATGTCACATGCAATTTCACAACCAATATACATTTCCAAACAAGAATATACAATCCCATGAGAGGAATCTCCATGCCATGCTATGAAATGAGATGAACTCACTTATGCAACTTTAACTCGAGTCCTCACCGACTCCCACAACACAATGCAATGCACTTGTGAAGTAAAACCGTCTTTTGACGAAAATCCATCCAACGATTGTTTTAATAAAAACTCATTTGTTAACAAATCAAATCATTGTTGGATGACACTCATTGAATGAGTATTTTATAAAACAAAACCATGTGTCTTTATTGGGTATCGGATTCTCGGAGTCTCACCGCCGATTCCGTACACTGTTACACTTTTCTGGAATTTCACCGCCGGTAAGTGTATGAACTATGTAGCCGGGATTTGCACCCGAGGGAGTGTCTAGCCCTACTTGTTATACCCGACACAAGTTTTCCATGCAACCATGCGACTCAAGGGGATCTTCGATCCAACCTTCCCGAGATCACATACCAAATCACCAAGTATGGTGTTTGATCAACCATGCACACACACACCCACACTCATGAATCATGCCCATGAATGTGATGTCAATCTTATGCCCAAATTGAAATGCATACTAAATGAGCAACTTCCATCCATCAACATGTATCATGGCAATTTATATCATATGCATATAATCACCAAAATTCATCATACTGTCAATATATCACATGGCGTATATCAACAACAATAACAAGCATGTTATCATACAATTCATGTCCAAAAACCCACTTCATCCACAAATGTACACATATAAACACATAGCATACCCATGTAATACCAAATTCCAAGAGATTTCACAAGGAATTTTCACACATCAAATTCATGATAGAACTTGAAATAAGCCATATCTATACTCATTTCCCCATTCCCATAACAAATGGCAAATTCCATAACCTAACCCTTTCCTAGGGACATCATAAGTTAGGAATAAACCGGAGTAGGAGGGAACCCTACCTCTTGGAGCATGGAGAACTTCAAGAACACAATCCTAACTCTAAAACCCTTGATCTCCCCAAAGCCTCCTCTTGGATCTTCGGTGAAACCTTTCATTCTTGGTACGGTTGCGTAGCCCTCGTCGAGAGGATCGACTTTAACTCTTGGCTCGACGAATTTCGACCGGTAGAACTCCGGGAATCGAAGGAGGAAGCCTTGAAAAATTAGTTTTTCTCTCTTCTCTCTCTTTCCTCTCTTACACGTGAGAAAGGGCTGAACAAGTGTGGGGAAATCAGATATTTCCCCCTATTTTGTACCCTTTAATTCGCGGTCCACATCGTGCCGCACGTTTCCTACTTCCGGGTCCGTTTTCGCCCCGAAACGATTAATTTCATCCCGATTTAAGTTCAAATTAATTTTATTTGAAATTTAATTCAATTGTAAGGAAATTTTATAATTTTTTGGAGACATTTGTGAGGTCATTTGACACAGTCATCTCGTAAAGCGTACAAAATTCGACTATCTCGGAATTTGACGAAATTTGTCTGGGTAACTAGATTTCGCGAGACGAATACAATGTTGAGGTCTGTTTCGTCATCCGAGCTCTAGAGAAATACGTATTTTAAATGAGTATTATTGTGGCAAATTATAATTTTGCCCTTTCCGAAAAAATTCAAATTTCCCGGGTTTTACAAATGGACATTTATATTAATTTTTGGAATTTATATTTTTCATTTCATTTATGCTTAATGATTTATCTTTCTATTGCTTATTGAATGATTGAATGCATCTAGCAAAGCTAAAATACTTTGTACAACCATGAATCTCTTATAGACAACTTAACTCTTGACATAGGAGAATTCATTGGTTCTTTACAAGTACTCAAGCTAGGTCTTCATGACAACTTCTCAATCTTCATTGTCATTTTGCTTTAACTAAAAATGGAGTAATTTAACAGTTGTTGGATGATTTGTAGGTTTGCTTGCTTGTTTGTAGACGGGTTAAGTTCCGACACTAACAATTCTTGTAAATCTCTAAAAATACATCAGAGCCATGCTCTTAATTCATACAGTCCATCTTTATCCTCCGATTAACTTACTATTGACTTAGGGGTTAATTGAGTGTTTACAAAGTACATATATAAAAGCCGGATGAATAACTACATGTCCAGATCCTCGAGCTAAAGGGTGACTCTTTCATTTAATAGAGTCTTATATTTTGTCCAGAAAATTCTATAATCATCATAACTTCAAATCTCAAGGGTTCCAGTCACTTTGGTCTTTATCACTTATAACTTCAAAACACCAACATCAGTTCCCTGTGGATTCAACTCTGGACTTAACCGGATTATAACTACAACTTGATCACCTACACTTGGGTGTATACATTTCATATCAAGTCAAGTTTTTGGCGCCCGTTACATATTAAAGATTTCGAGGAGGTATGTGGGACATTCCATGATAATTCTGAACTGGCCAAGTTGAAACTTTTTCCTTTCTCTTTAAAGGACAAAACTAAATAATGACTAAATTCTTTGAATGCCCATTCGATACCAAACTGGATGGCATTACAAAATGATTTTTTCAGGAATTTTTTCCCTTTACACCGTACAAATGCACTTAAAAGGCAAATCATGAACTTTTCGGTTAAAGAGGGAGAGACATTTTACCAATGTTGGGAGAGATTTAAGGATCTTCTCCAATCCTGCCCACACCATGATTTTGAGAGTTGGACTTTGGTCTATGATTCTCTGGCCACTCGATTACGTCAATTTGTTAAAATGATGGCTCAAGGGGAGTTCTTGGGAAAAAGTCCAAAAGAGACAGTTGAATTTTTTGATACCATATCTGAGAGTTCCCAGATGTGGGACTCAACCTCTCCTACCACTGTTGAAGCCAAACCATCCACTTCCCAAGGAGGAAAATATGTTTTAAAAGAAGATGATGACTTGAGGGCAAAAATGACTACCTTATCTCGAAAGCTTGAAGCTCTAAAGATGAAGAAGGTAAATTAGGATGCTATTGGCCCTCTCATAGAACAAGTGTATGAGATTTGTGTATTGATAGGACACCCTATTGGGGAATGTCCTACCATTCCTGCAATTAAGGAAGTCTTGTTAGAACAGACCAATGCAATTTCCAATTTTAGCAAGCCCTATTCCAATCCTTATTTCGAAACGTATAATCCAGGGTGGCGAAATCACCCGAATTTCAGCTGGAGGAACACACAAAAACCTCCCATAAACCCACAATAAGGTTCACAACCACCACCTCAAGGGCCTCATGCGTATCAACCATACCAACCACCACACAAGAGAAGCCTTGAGGACACATTAAATCAGTTCATGTAAAGCCGAATGAACTACAACAATCATTCCACTCAGGCTTTCAGTGACTTCAAAACCCCGACCACTCAGTCATTTGAGGATCTCAAAGTTCATATCCAAAAGTTGACTCAGTCAATAACCACACATGAGAAGGGCAAGTTTCCTGCCTAACCTAAACAACCACAAGGTCAATACCATGTGAGTAATTCGTCGACCATGGAATCTCCACAAGAGCAAGTTCAAGTCATCACCACCCTAAGAAGTGGTAAATTCATTGAGAAAACCATCAAACCATTCCCACTCAATGAGATAACACCTGTGCAGCAACCTGCACAAGTTTATCCTAGTGAGACTGAGTCTAGAGAAGATAAAGGGTCACAACCACTATGTCCCATTCCTGCTCCTTTTCCTCAAAGACTCAAGAAAACACAGAAGTTGAACCATGCAGAAATTTACGAGCTTTTTAAGCAAGTAAAAATCAATATACCACTTCTAGATGCCATCAAACAAGTTCATTCTTATGCCAAGTTTCTAAAAGACCTGTGCACAATCAAAAGAAGTCAAAATGTTCAGAAAATGGCTTTCTTAACAGAACAAGACAGTGCCATACTCCAGCACAAAACCCCTCCAAAATACATGGATCTAGGGTGTCCCACAGTGTCATGTGTCATCGGGAATTTCAGGATAGAACAAGCATTGTTGGATCTTAGAGCTAGTGTCAACCTGCTCCCTTTCTCAGTCTACCAACAATTAGGTTTGGGTGAACTCAAATCCACATGTATCACACTACAGTTGGCAGATAGGTCTATCAAAGTTCCGAGGGGCAATGTTGAGGATGTCCTTGTTCAAGTGGACAATTTTTTTTTTCCCGTCGACTTCATTGTCTTAGATACTCAGTCAGCAATACATTCGGGGAATCAAATTCTCGTCATTCCTAAAAACTTCAAATGCAATAATCAATTGCAAGAATGAGGTCATGAAATTGACTTTCGGGAATATGACTCTTGAGCTTAACATTTTCAACATTGCCAAGCACCCAGGAGAGGAAAAAGAATTGAGAGAAGTGAATTTCATTGAGTCTTCAGCACATGAACATTTGAACAGAGCATTTTTTGAAAACTCCCCAGAATCGTGTTTACAAGAGTCTATCACATCTGAGTCAAAAGATGATTGTCAAAGTCCAAAGAGTTGCCCAACTCATGCTGCTTGGACATGGGTACCCAAATTTGAAGACTTGACCTCAAGTGGTACAAATCCAATCTCATCCAGTGTCAAGCCACCAAAACCTGAATTAAAACCCCTCCCATCTGACTTAAAATATGCATTTTTAGGGGAGAATGAGTCTTACCCAGTTGTCATTTCATCCAAGCTTGAAAATTTGCAAGAGTCTAAGTTAATAGAAGTTTTTAGACGTCATAAGAGCACCATTGGGTGGACCATTGCTGATTTAAAATTTATAAGTCGATTAATTTGCAATCATGTTATATACCTCGAGTAGAATGCAAAACCCTCTCGTCAAATGCAGCGAAGGTTGAAACCTCACCTGAAGGAGGTTGTACAAACTAAGGTGCTCAAACTATTAGATGTAGGAATCATTTTCCCCATCTCTGATAGTAAATGGGTTAGCCCAATCCAAGTCGTCCCAAGAAGTCTGGAGTCACAGTGGTTAAAAATGATGCCAATGAGTTGGTACCAACCCGAGTTGTCACAGGATGGCGAATGTGTATAGAATACCGGAAACTCAATTTGGTGACTAGGAAGGACCACTTTCCTCTTCCCTTTCTCGATCAAGTCTTAGAAAGAATTGCAAGTCATGCATTTTATTGTTTCCTAGTTGGGTATTCTGGGTACAATCAAATCGAGATAGCACTTGATGACCAAGAGAAAACAACATTCACATGCCCATTCGGTACTTTTGCATTTAAAAGGATAGCATTTGGACTTTGTAACACTCCTGCAACATTTCAAAGATGCATGTTGAGTTTGTTTAGTGACATGGTTGAGAGATTTTTGGAAGTATTCATGGATGATTTTTCTGTGTATGGAGATTCATTTGAATTATGTTTAACTCACTTGGAAAAAGTTTTGATAAGATGTAAGGAGACCAATCTGGGGCTTAATTGGGAGAAATGTCATTTCATGGTAACACAAGACATTGTTTTGGGTCACATTGTGTCATCAGAAGGCATAAAAATTGACAAAGCAAAAATAGATCTGATAGGAAATTTGCCTGCTCCTAAAACTGTTAAAGATGTCCGATCATTTCTAGGATATGCGGGGTTCTATAGGAGATTCATCAAAGATTTCAATACCATATCAAAACCCATATGCCATCTCCTAAGTCAAGATGTAACTTTTGTATGGAATGAGGCATGTCAACAAGCTTTTGATAAGCTTAAAGATATATTATTTTTCGCTCCAATAGTGCAATTTCTTGACTGGACGCTGCCCTTTGAATTTTATGGTTTTTGCTCCAGAAAAATTTCGTTCTTATCTAGTTGGTTCATCTGTCATTGTGTTCACTGATCATGTAGAGTTGAAGTATTTGATCACAAAAAAAATGCCAAGCCATGAATGTTGAAATGGATACTCTTATCACAAGAATTTGACCTAATCATCAAAGACAAAAAAGGGGTAAAAAATGTAATGGCAGATTATCTATCAAGGCTGACATATGAACATGATTTCATGGGACCATGTCCCACTTCATTTCTAAAAGGAACATGATGCCCTTGAACCCCATACTGGTAATTGAAATTTTTGATTGTTGGGGCATCGATTCATGGAACCATTTCCCCCTTCATTTGGCTATCTATATATGCTAGTAGCTATTGATTATGTGTCCAAATGGGTTGAAGCAATTCCATGCCGAAATAATTATCACCGAACAGTGATTAAATTTTTAAAAGAAAATATCTTGTCCCAGTTTGGAATTCCTAAATCCATTATAAGTGATGGGGGTGCTCATTTTTGCAATCTTCCTTTTGAAAACTTGATGAAAAAATATTTGATTTCGCATAAAGTTGCAACCCCTTATAATCCACAAACTAGTGGACAGGCTGAATTGGTTAATCGAGAGATTAAAATGATTTTGGAAAAAATGGTAAACCCGGACCGCAAAGATTGGTCATTACGACTAACTGACGCACTTTGGGCATATCGTACTGCTTTTAAAACAATTTTGGGCATGTCTCCTTATCGATTAGTTTATGGAAAGCCTTGTCACCTACCTGTTGAATTGGAACATAGAACATACTGGGCTATTAAAACCATGAACTTTGACTTGTACAAGGCAGGAATATCAAGAAAACTTCAGATCAACGAGTTGGAAGAATTGAGAAATGAGGCTTATGACAATGCTAAAATTGAAAAAGAAAGGATGAAAATCTTTCATGACAAAAACATAGTGAGAAAATATTTTGCTCCTTCCCAAAAAATTCTCCTATTCAATTCAACGCTCTGCCTGTTTCCTGGTAAGTTGAGGTTAAGGTGGATTGGGCCTTACATTGTAAGGCAAGTGTTTGGACATGGAGTAGTGGAGATAGAGAATCCTTCAAATGGTAATGTTTTTACTGTTAATGGTCAACGTCTAAAACCATTTCACGAAGCGTTTGTTAAGGATATGGAATCCATTGTTCTAATGGATCCAGAATATTTTGAATAATTTTTTTGGGGGTTCAGACAAGGAGAAGGGTCGGGTCATGAGAATTCCCATCCCAAGGACCCAACCCTACCCAAACACTGTCTTTATAAAACGTCGAAACCCTAATCACTTTTCACACTTCACTCCGCTGCTCCTCTTCTTCTTCCCCTTTACCTTTGAAGATCATCATCTGCAAAACTCCATGACTACACATTCAACAGATACCATCCTTTGTTTTATATTTTGCATTTTAATTCTTTATCTACTCATGGGTTTTGTTCTTATTTATGCATTACGCATAGGGGTTCCATTGTTGAGCAAAACCATGGTTTTTTGTAAAGCTGATTAAATGGAATAAAATTGTGTATTTTATTTATAGGACTTCTGCAGATGAACAGATCTCTCTCTTTCAACCCTAATTGTACTTTGTGCATACTAGTAAATTCGAAACATTGGGGACAATGTTGAGTTTGGCTTGGGGGGTGAAAAATATGAGTATTTATACAGTTTGAGTATTTGTACAGTTCATATTTGTAGTATTTATACAATCTGGTTCTCATAATTTTGTCTTGATTGTATTCATACTGATTGTTCTCATAAGTCTTGGTCGTATTTTTTACCACCATACTTCGAAAAAAAAAAATGAGCATTCTTTAAAGGCAGCTTCAATCGTTTTTGCGATTGGCAGATGTTAAAGAACCAGATAGAGTGTCTTAAGCCTAGCAAACATGGATGATGAGATCTTTTGGTTCAGTTTAGGTGTTTTACGCACATTTCCATCTAATGTACATTCTGCAATAATGAAAAAAGCAAGGCTGGTAAGAAAAATTGAAATTCGAGAAGAGCAAGCGAAACTATTATGTGGAAGAAGCACTTATGCTAAACGTCGCCGCACCAAACGGCTTGGTGCATGTAATCAATGTGGCAGACTTTTCCAATTTTCGGTCGCACACTCGATCATTTAGACTGGATAGTGCATGGGCAGAGTAAGGATTTTCCTGAGACGCCATACTATACCAGTTATGTGCTTACACATTATGTGTGACAAGAAATTGGAAGAGTCACTGATTTTTCAAACAAAATGGAGACAAGGCAAGACTCGGATTAGAAATTTTCTTTGACAAAGTTGGGATAAACATGTTTGTGGGGAATGAAAGGTCAATGGTCCAAACCACTTCTGTACAAAAAAAATGTAAATATTCTTTTGTTAAATGTACAAATTCCTTTTGCTGAAATAAAGATGTGGGCCGAGTAAGGAATGTCCTATAATGCCAACGAAATTGTAGCGTGGGTAGGGACTTATCCTGAGACGCCATATTTCTCCAAGTTTTATTTATGCATTTATTTTCCAGTATCATTTTTTTTACTTTTGTATGATTTTAAGTTGGCGTTCGAACGCCAGATCCACGTTCAAACTCCACTTCCGCCATTACATGTTTGAACATAAGGAGCTTACACTACTTTTCATTCTCTGCAAAAAACCAAAGCACTGGGAGCAACCTTAGTTCGAACGCCAGACCACGTTCGAATGTACTTTTAAAAATCCTTATACCGTAGTTCGAACGCCATTCACGTTCGAACGTTGGCTGTCTGGGTATAAAAGGTTGAATCATCTTCTCCACTTCAGAAAACATCCCAACCCCTTACAAAACTCAAACCCTAGGCTGCCCTTTCAACTACCCAAGCTTCAAAGCTTCTCTCCCTTCACTTTTTGCTCAAAAATCATTCACCCAAACCATTTGCCCATCTAATCTCCCACTTTTAACCAAAAATTTTAACCCATTTTTCCTCTAAAACCCCCAAATCAGAGATGCCTCCAAGAATGAAAATGCCTGCTCGGCGAAAAGTGAATATGGTCAGCCAAGAGACAAATTCTGTGGAAGAAACCAAATTTTGTGGAAGGCCGCCGCTCGTCCGTCGATATAATCATACTTGATTTCCCAAAATCCTCAAGGTTGATAGGTATGACAATTTCTTTCAAAATCAACCTATTGTTTGTAAAAGAACCATTGATTTGCATCATTTTGCTCAGCTGGGAATTTTGGCGATTATTGAATCAAGAGGTTGGGAGAATTACATGAGAAATGGAGGAGAAGCGTTGAAGGAGATTGTTATGGAGTTTTACTCCAATGCCGAGGTAGTGAATGGGACGATAAATACATATGTGAGGGGAATTCACATTAATGTGGATGAGGAGACTATAGGTAAGGCCAGTACCACGGGTACCGAGGCCTAACTATCCACCGGGGAAGGAAGTAAGTTTGGATGTAGTAGGGGTGGAATTGACGGGAACTGTGAACATCAAGTGGGGGGGGGGGGCGGAAACGGTTTTTCAAGCAAGGAGAATTAACCAAAAAATACAAAATGCTTAACTTGATTGTCGTTTCCAATTTTGCTTCACTTGGGCGAAGGAATGAAATCCTTCCCGACATGGCTCGACTTTTGTATGCGATAGGAAAGAACCATAGCATTGATCTTCCCTCTTTGATCTTGTCTGAGATGATCAAAGGTTGTGATGCTAAGAGAAACTCACTTCCCTTCGGAACATTAGTAATGGAGATTTGCATTGACTGGGGAGTGAAGATCAGACTAGAATGGGAAGTGCTTAAGCCAATGGGTTTTTTGAACAAAGTTTCATTTCAGAGGAGCCAGGGCCACAGTGGAGGACAAGCAGCAAGGGAGGACATGCCTCCAAGACATGGCACCAATGAGGTGCAAGATGCCTTGGATGCCGAAGAAGAAAGGGAGGCAGAACAGGCCCATGCTAAGACGGGTGACATAAGGACTTTACGAGAGATCATGCTTGGCTTCGACGTGAAACTAGACGAGATTCTCCATCGTTTGGATGGTGGAGCTGCTGGACCTTCGGGCACTTGAGTGGCTAGTGACTGTGTTCATTTTTGTTTCTTTGGTTTAACATGTGCTTTGTTTAGGAAAATTAAGTGTTTTGTTTTGAACCATGGGAAATTTTGAATGGGTTATGCTAGCTTTATAAATTATCTTCTTAATGCATGTTTTAAATTTTAGTTATTCCATTGTTATTTTCTGTTAATTGATAGAACTAATGTGATATTAAGATTACTTGCTAAAGTGATTAAGCACAGGGTTATTTTGACACTTAATCTAACAGTCCGAATTGAAGACCTCATTTTTTTTTTGGAAAAATGGTATTTTGTCTATGCTTAAGTTGTAACGCCCCAAATACCACCCTGGACGGCATTACATTCTAAAACATTCACATCATGAGAGCACTAATATCATCCATCAATAAATTAAACTTCATTCATCATTCATAAAATATTTACATCATTATCCAAAAGAATATGCCCAACCATGGCATTTACATCTCAAAAATTTAATAATATAGCGCAGCGGAATTACAAAAGAAAACTAGACTATACAATGTTTGTACATGTTGGTTCCTAGTCTAGTACAAAGGTAAAAGACATCTCTAAATGTCCCACTCGGGATCCAGGTACCCCTCTAATGAGGCTTACCCGAGGCCCTGCTCATTAGCGCCAAGCTCCTCCTCTATAGCATAATCTGAAAAATGTTAATTGTAGGGGATGAGCACGAAGCTCTGTAGCAAAATCTTCCCAAACTCAAACAAGGTTTAGGAAAGCATATAAAACGGTTGGTCTCATTTTCACAAATAGCATATATAACATTTTGAAGGAAAAGCAGGACATTTTAAATAGATCTCAAGTTTAAGGAACCACGGTAATTAAAAGAATAAATGAACACAAGATACCAATAAGAATCAATTCCCAAAACATAATCCATCCCACCATACACCATTTCCACAAGTTCTTGTGGCATCCCATACTACCCCAAAACTCTTGCAGAAATCGTATTTGGTACAATGCACGATGACCCACACGGTGTGCCCGATACCACCCACGTTACTAAACCGTGATCATTAGCGATATGAAAAGTTTATACCCACACGGCGTACAAAGGCGTCTACCCACTCCATGTGGTAGGAAAAGTTCATACCCGCGTGGCATATAAAGACGTATACCCACTACATGATCCCCGTTCCATAGTAATCCATGTTCGTATCGTACAACCACATAAGAAGTAAAATACCAATAACTATCTCACATAACCAACAATTACACAAGTCCCCAATTCACCCTCAAAGCCTTACTTCTCAAGCATCCTTACAAGGAACCTCTCACCCTTGTTCCTCCAAACAACCAAACAAGACATACGATATCCACAATTTCCTCAATTAACAATTAACTCCACAATTCCCCAAATTTCACAATTTGTACCATAAGATAATTGAAGGAAAAAGAGCAAGAGATCATCATAATCATCATTTTGTTATACAATATCAAGCACTAAGGATTTGATGGTGAGAGCAAAAGAAATATAAAGAGGAAATATTCTTTTTTCTTAAAACTAGGGTTTGAGAATGAAAAAGGGACCTTTAATGGTTACCCAACTACTACAATGTTTAAAACATGGTAATAAATGCAAGAGGATCAAGAATCAAGTAAATAATAGCAAGTATCTATGATTTTGAACCAAAAGAATACATATAATTTAACCCTAGCCTCAATGTAAGAGAATAGGAAGAAATCCCCTACCTTTTTAATCCAAAGCTCAAAGCAAAGACCCAAGCTTTAAGGACTCCCTTAGTCCCTTTTCTTGCTCCCTTGTTACTTTCTCCTAGGGTTCTAAGAGATTTGAGTGAGAGTGAAGTGAAAGTATAGAAGAGAAAATGGGGTGGAGAAGTGGGTTCTTGAAAAGCTAGGGTTTGATCTTATTCAAGGTGTAAATCTCTCTTGATTTTTTTGTGTTTTTCTCTTCTTCTCTCTCTCTAATGGTTTCTAGGGTTTCAAGTGGTGTAATGAGGCTTAAGGAGGCGGCATTAAGTATTTATAGTGGAAGAAATGGAGAAAGACCCGAAGTCGGATCGGGCTGGGCTTTATCGGGCGTACCGGTACGTGTACCGGTACGGTTGAGCTTCTGGAGTCCAGTGTACCGGTACGCGTACCGGTACGATCTAGCTTCTGGAGTTCAGCGTACCGGTACGTGTACCGGTACGATTTGACTTCTAGATTTTTGTTCCAACTTCCAATGCAGTTTTGACCCATTTAGAGGTCGAATTGGAAAATTTTCATGAGACATACTTTTGTAGCCCTAGATGTCTACTATCTACTGTAAAAATTTCAGATCAATTGGGCTTAAGGATAAAGAGTTATGGCCAAAACACTAAGTAGTGTTCAATACCCATTTTTACCCAAATTCTCGCTAAAGTGTATTTTAACTCCGAGACACTTCCTAACTTCCAATACATCCATATTACCACTCCCAATGTTCTTCGACCTTCCGGATTCAATGGAATCATTATTTTGACCTACAAACTTTTAGAAACTTGTCTAATCACCATTTCCAAGTTTAAACATTTTCGACACGTAACTTCCCTATCAAATTGTCTCCATAGCATTTATTCCTACGGTTTATTCTTATGTCACTACATATATCTACATCTTTACAAATATTATTTACTATATATATATTTCTATAAATATATAAAAGAAAATTCGGGGTGTTACAATCCACCCCCCTTAAAGAAAGTTTCGTCCTCGAAACTTACCTCAAGTAGCGAATAAATGTGGATACTTCTCCCGCATTTCTTGCTCCGGTTCCCAAGTAGCTTCTTCCACTCCATGGTGTTGCCACAAAACCTTCACTAGTCGGATGACTTTGTTGCGGAGCACCTTTTCCTTGGCATCAAGAATCTCCACCGGTTGTTCTTCATATGTTGCTCCATCCTGAATTTCAATATCCTCCAAATCCACGACTGGAGTTGCATCCGATTGACACTTCCTCAACATCGACACGTGGAACACGTCATGTACCCCAGACAACTGAGCTGGTAACCGCAACTGATACGCTGCTTTGCCCACAACCTTGATCACTTCAAATGGTCCGGTATATCTTGGCGCTAACTTCCTTTTCTTGCCGAATCGAAACACGCCCTTCTTGGGTGACACTTTGAGAAATACATAGTCTCCCACCTTAAATTCTAAGGGTCTTCGTCGGTGGTCCGCATAGCTCTTCTGTCTACTTTGCGCCGTCCGTAGCCTCTCTCGGATGAGTTGAATCTTCTCCGTAGTTTCTCGAACAATGTCTGGTCCCAACAAACTACTCTCGCCGGCTTCTAACCAACACGTCGGTGATCGACATGGTCTTCCATACAATGCTTCATACGGTGCCATCCCAATACTTTCCTGATAGCTGTTGTTGTAAGCAAACTCCACCAACGGTAAGTGGTCGCTCCAACTCCCCTTGAAGTCCAACGTGCAAACGCGTAACATATCCTCCACAATCTGTATCACCCTCTCGGATTGGCCATCCGTTTGGGGATGAAAAGCGGTGCTGAAGTGCAACTCTGTTCCCATCGCTCTTTGAAGACTTTGCCAAAATTGCGCTACGAAGCGAGAATCACGATCCGACACAATGGATAGTGGAACTCCATGCAATCTCACTATCTCGCGAATATAGAGCTTGCTCAGGGTCTCTAACGTGTCGGTGGTCTTCATACCCAAGAAGTGTGCGGACTTAGTGAGTCTATCAACAATGACCCATACGGCATTATGCCCTCGCGAAGTCCGTGGAAAGCCTGACACAAAGTCCATGGTGATGTGATCCCACTTCCATTCTGGGATAGGCAAAGACTGTAGTAATCCTCCTGGCTTTTGATGTTCAATCATCACCTGCTGGCACACCGCACATCGTGCTGTGAACCTTGCCACATCCTTCTTCATTCCCTTCCACCAATATTGGCGCTTCATGTCCCTATACATTTTTGTGCTACCGGGGTGGATAGCAAACTTAGAGCGATGACACTCTCCAAGTATCTCCTCTTTTAGAGACGAATCGTCGGGAACGCATAGCTTCTCCCCATATCTCAATTCTCCATTTCTCAAAGACCAACCCTCCATAGTTTCTCCATTCTCCAATTTAGCTCGCATCGACGTTAATTCAGAATCCAAGCCTTGCAATTCCACAACCCTACGTTGGAGAGTAGGTTGAGCCACAAGGTTGAATAAACATGGTCGGGATCCATCTTCTCCAACCCATAGATCAAAATCTCCAAGGGCATCTTTCAACTTCCATTCACCTATGGAAACGTTGAGTTCACCCCAAGACTTCCTGCTAAGTGCGTCGGCAACTACATTCGCCTTCCTCGGATGGTAGTTGAGTGTGAAATCGTAGTCTTCTAGGTACTCAATCCACCTTCTTTGCCGGAGATTCAAGTCTTTCTGTGTGAAGATATACTTGAGGCTCTTATGATCAGAGAATACTTGGAATTTCTCTCCGTACAAGTAACACCTCCACAACTTAAGAGCAAAGACCACCGCGGCAAGCTCTAAGTCGTGGGTGGGATAATTCTGCTCATGCACCTTGAGTTGCCTCGAGCCATAAGCTACTACCTTCCCTCATTGCATTAAAACGCATCACAAGCCTCGTAGCGAAGCATCCGTGTACACATCATATCCCTCCCCACTGCTCGGAAAAATGAGGACAGGAGCTGTCGTCAACTTCTCCTTCAAGGTGCGAAAGGCTAGCTCACACGCTTGAGTCCACACAAATTTTTCTCCCTTCTTCGTAAGGCGAGTCATCGGCATCGCAAGCTTTGAGAACCCTTCTACGAACCTCCGATAGTAACCTGCTAAACCCAAGAAGCTACGTATCTCGGTCACATTCTTCGGTGGTTCCCATTTCATCACAGCCTCAATCTTTGCGGGATCAACGGCTACTCCTTTCTCGGACACAACATGGCCAAGGAACTTCACTTCCTTCATCCAAAACTCACACTTGCTCATCTTCGCATATAACTTATGTTCTCTCAATGTTTGTAGCACAATAGAGAGATGACGAGCATGTTCCTCCTGAGTCTGTGAGTAAATCAATATGTCATCAATAAACACAATGACAAATTGATCGAGGTAAGGCCGAAAGACTCTATGCATCAAATCCATGAAGGCTGCGGGGGCATTAGTCAATCCGAACGGCATCACCGTATACTCGAAGTGACCATACCGGGTACGGAAAGCAGTCTTAGGAATATCCTCCTCCTTAATCCGCAGCTGATGATACCCCGTGCGAAGATCAATCTTGGAGTAATACTTCGACCCCTTCAACTGATCAAATAAGTCATCAATTCTCGGCAACAGATACTTATTCTTCACGGTAACCCTATTCAACCTCCGATAATTCATGCACAACCGTAGAGTCTCATCCGTTTTCTTCACAAAGAGGACCGGGGCTCCCCAGGGTGAAGTGCTGAGACGGATAAACCTAATCGCCAACAAATGATCCAATTGCTTCCTTAGCTCCTTCAACTCCAAAGGTCCCATTCGATAAGGGGCAATGGATATGGGTTCAGTTCCTGGATAGAGATCAATCTTGAACTCAATCTCCTTTTGTGGAGGTAACCCAGGTAATTCGTCAGGGAAGACATCCGAAAAATCCGATACTATCAACACTACGTCCGCGTGGGATTTATCCCGATCATCTCCCATTAAGCTGGCTAAGAAACTCAACTGGCTTCCCGCCTTTGCTTTCAAGAATTTACTACCCGTAGTAGGAAATGGATGGGAAGAATTACGATCATTCATGAAAGTAAAGACTACCCCTCCCGGTAATTGGAATGAGATCCGCTTGCGAAAACAATCCATCACCGCACGGAAAGCGGACAATAAATTCATCCCAAATATAACGTCATACCCCTTCATGTCTAACACAACCAAATCTACAATCAACTCTTGCTCCCCAATGCGAAGCACACATTCTTTACATACCCTAGTTGTATCCAATCGTTCTCCCGTAGGCAAGTCAACATTCAATGCATGTTCTAGCTTCTCGAAACTCAATCCCAAATTCATAGCATATGCAGTACGTATAAAAGAATGAGTAGCACCGGGATCGAATAAGATTCGGGCCCAAGAATTGTAAAGAAGAACGATACATTCCACAACAGCATTGGAGGCATCTTCCTCCGCTTGGGTCAAGGCAAATACTCTCCCCTGAGTGGCGCCGCCTGGGGCTAAAGCTCCTATGGGTCTCTACTGCTGTGGTCTCTGTGGAGGTTGTCTCGGTAATGGGGGCTGGGTTGTTTGCCCTTGTCCTGCCGCTTGATTGGTCCGTGGTGGAAACGATGGACATTGATTTTTGTAGTGCCCAACCTCTCCACACGCAAAGCAGTGACGGGGGTCTGTGGCTGTCCTCCCCGGTACACCTCCTGCTCCTCGAGCTACTAGCGGTCTATGTCCCCCTGCCTGGTCTGGGCGACGATATGGTGTCGGCCTCTGTGTTCCACTGCCGCTAGCACCCGTCCTGATCGGACCTCCCCTCATAAGGCTCTGTCGCCGCTGAGTATCCTCCATGTCTCTCTCCACAAGTGCGGCTCTATCAACCAGATCCCCATACTCCCGGATCTTGAGAGCCACCAACTTCTCCATGATAGTCGGCCTCAAGCCCTGCTCAAATCGCTTGGCCCTGCCGGCCTCAGTGGATATGAACTCGGTGGCATAGCGGGATAGCTCGTCAAACCTCCTCTCGTATTCAGCCACCGTCATGCTACCCTGCCGTAGAGCCAGAAAGTCTGTCTTCATCCGGTCCCTAACTGATTCCGGAAAATACTTGTCTTGGAAGACTTGGTCGAACTCCTCCCAAATGAGTGTATCGGTGTTCCTCCTTCTCTTTACGGATTCCCACCAATGGTCGGCCTCCCCCTCGAGCAAATAGGTAGCCAAGCCAACCCTCAAGTCTTCGGCAACCCCCATGCCGTCACAAATCTTCTTTACCCGACGGATCCATTTATCCGCATCCAAAGGATTGGAGCTCCCTTGGAAAGTAGGCGGGTGTTGCCTCAGAAATTCCCGAAGGGTTACCATCCTCCGGTTATCATCCCCATTGCCCGGTACTTGGGCTAAGGGATGAGCTCCCCCTTTGTGGTTGTGGTTGTTGTTGTTTCCATTCTGGTTTTGCACCAGAGTGGTGAGCTCCCTCAAACATTGATATATGCCTTGCATGGCATCGGGAGGTGGTGGTGGTGGTGGATTTGCTTGACCTCCACGGCCACGCCCACGTCCGCGTCCTCGTGTACCGTCCATCCTGCACATCAATCCATAATTTAGTTCCCTTGATGTGCAAGATAAAAACTAAAGTGATATGTATGATGTCTTGAATTAAGCACAAGGCATATACAAAATCTAACTTACAATTTTCTTCACCCTAAACCTACATCTCTAGTGGTAATCCATAACCTACAGCTCCCATGTAAGACCTAAAGCCTAAGCTCTGATACCAAATCTGTAACGCCCCAAATACAACCCTGGACGGCATTACATTCTAAAACATTCACATCATGAGAGCACTAATATCATCCATCAATAAATTAAACTTCATTCATCATTCATAAAATATTTACATCATTATCCAAAAGAATATGCCCAACCATGGCATTTACATCTCAAAAATTTAATAATATAGCGCAGCGGAATTACAAAAGAAAACTAGACTATACAATGTTTGTACATGTTGGTTCCTAGTCTAGTACAAAGGTAAAAGGCATCTCTAAATGTCCCACTCGGGATCCAGGTACCCCTCTAATGAGGCTTACCCGAGGCCTTGCTCATTATCGCCAAGCTCCTCCTCTATAGCATAATCTGAAAAATGTTAATTGTAGGGGATGAGCACGAAGCTCTGTAGCAAAATCTTCCCAAACTCAAACAAGGTTTAGGAAAGCATATAAAACGGTTGGTCTCATTTTCACAAATAGCATATATAACATTTTGAAGGAAAAGCAGGACATTTTAAATAGATCTCAAGTTTAAAGAACCACGGTAATTAAAAGAATAAATGAACACAAGATACCAATAAGAATCAATTCCCAAAACATAATCCATCCCACCATACACCATTTCCACAAGTTCTTGTGGCATCCCATACTACCCCAAAACTCTTGCAGAAATCGTATTTGGTACAATGCACGATGACCCACACGGTGTGCCCGATACCACCCACGTTACTAAACCGTGATCATTAGCGATATGAAAAGTTTATACCCACACGGCGTACAAAGGCGTCTACCCACTCCATGTGGTAGGAAAAGTTCATACCCGCGTGGCATATAAAGACGTATACCCACTACATGATCCCCGTTCCATAGTAATCCATGTTCGTATCGTACAACCACATAAGAAGTAAAATACCAATAACTATCTCACATAACCAACAATTACACAAGTCCCCAATTCACCCTCAAAGCCTTACTTCTCAAGCATCCTTACAAGGAACCTCTCACCCTTGTTCCTCTAAACAACCAAACAAGACATACGATATCCACAATTTCCTCAATTAACAATTAACTCCACAATTCCCCAAATTTCACAATTTGTATCATAAGATAATTGAAGGAAAAAGAGCAAGAGATCATCATAATCATCATTTTGTTATACAATATCAAGCACTAAGGATTTGATGGTGAGAGCAAAAGAAATATAAAGAGGAAAGATTCCTTTTTCTTAAAACTAGGGTTTGAGAATGAAAAAGGGACCTTTAATGGTTACCCAACTACTACAATGTTTAAAACATGGTAATAAATGCAAGAGGATCAAGAATCAAGTAAATAATAGCAAGTATCTATGATTTTGAACCAAAAGAATACATATAATTTAACCCTAGCCTCAATGTAAGAGAATAGGAAGAAATCCCCTACCTTTTTAATCCAAAGCTCAAAGCAAAGACCCAAGCTTTAAGGACTCCCTTAGTCCCTTTTCTTGCTCCCTTGTTACTTTCTCCTAGGGTTCTAAGAGATTTGAGTGAGAGTGAAGTGAAAGTATAGAAGAGAAAATGGGGTGGAGAAGTGGGTTCTTGAAAAGCTAGGGTTTGATCTTATTCAAGGTGTAAATCTCTCTTGATTTTTTTGTGTTTTTCTCTTCTTCTCTCTCTCTAATGGTTTCTAGGGTTTCAAGTGGTGTAATGAGGCTTAAGGAGGCGGCATTAAGTATTTATAGTGGAAGAAATGGAGAAAGACCCGAAGTCGGATCGGGCTGGGCTTTATCGGGCGTACCGATATGCGTACCGGTACGGTTGAGCTTCTGGAGTCAGCGTACCGGTACGATCTAGCTTCTGGAGTTCAGCGTACCGGTACGCGTACCGGTACGATTTGACTTCCAGATTTTTGTTCCAACCTCCAATGCAGTTTTGACCCATTTAGAGGTCGAATTGGAAAATTTTCATGAGACATACTTTTGTAGCCCTAGATGTCTAATATCTACTGTAAAAATTTCAGATCAATTGGACTTAAGGATAAAAAGTTATGGCCAAAACACTAAGTAGTGTTCAATACCCATTTTTACTCAAATTCTCGCTAAAGTGTATTTTAACTCCGAGACACTTCCTAACTTCCAATACATCCATATTACCACTCCCAATGTTCTTCGACCTTCCGGATTCAATGGAATCATTATTTTGTCCTACAAACTTTTAGAAACTTGTCTAATCACCCTTTCCAAGTTTAAACATCTTCGACACGTAACTTCCCAATCAAATTGTCTCCATAGCATTTATTCCTACGGTTTATTCTTATGTCACTACATATATCTACATCTTTACAAATATTATTTACTATATATATATTTCTATAAATATATAAAAGAAAATTCGGGGTGTTACATAAGTATCAAATGTATATTGGTATTTGCTATTTTTAAGAAAGTGCAGAATAGCCAGGCTTGAAAATGGAATTGGGATATAACCTACATTCTTTGAAAACCCGACATAATCAGTGGAGATAACGAAGAATCCCGTGGCAAGCCTTTGAGCCTTGAGATGCTTTTTGAGAGAAAAACAACACTTACTCAAGTAAGATTTTTCACTTTCTATAATTGAATAATCTCATTAATGTTTTTTTTGATTGATGCAAATAGAGTAGTATGTTGATGTACCCCACAAAGAATTTGTTCGCATGACAAATACATGTGCACATGCCTGAGAAAGGATCTTAGACCATTCTTTGATTTTTCTTTGAGCCTTATCCATTTCTTTTGCAACAAAATCTCTTGTCAGCCATGATTGAGCCTCAAAATGATAAATCTTTTCGGTACAACCATGATTTTGACCAAGCCAAAAAAATAAATAAATTATATACTCCTACCTTGGTTATCTAATTTTCTTGCACATTCTCTTAAAAGAAGACTTTATGGAAATGAAAAAGGAAAGTAAGGAAGAAAAAAGGCAAACAAAAGGGTAGAAGGAGATGACCAAAGAAAGAAAGAAAGAAATGCAAAAGAAATCAATCTAGTCAAAGAGTTGTGATTTGAAAGAAAAAGGGGATGAAATAACACGAATGAGTTTTCCAAAGACAAGATGAAGAAGAGAAGGAGAAAATGTGCAGAATTATAAAGAAATTGGATAACCCATTTTGAACTCTTCTCATCCGTCATTTCATTCACCACTTGACCCTGACCACATTATAACACGGAAAAAGCCCTAATTGATCTCAAGTTTAATGCATGTGTAGGAAGTCAACCAAAATTTAGGGTATGTTAATAGTATTGGTTTATTTGTATCAATATTCCTCCATGAGATTATGCCAAATATATTGGTTTGTTTTTCCTAGACTCCACTCCCGCAATTTTTGTGCATGTGAATCTGCGATTAACCTTCTTCTAATCACATGGCTCTTTGAGAAAAAGTCACTAAAGTCGGAGGGAATTTTTGTTGAGGGCATTCTAAGAAAGGTTTGTGAAATCAAAGTTACCTATGGAGGGTTGTAAAAAAGAATGTTTGTTATATGATGATTCTTGTCACTAGAATGATTATTCTTCACATAGGGAATTTCAAATGCCAATGTAACAAGTGTTTATTTTTGCATAGAGTACGTACCTATGAAAGAAAAGTGTGGGAAAACAATTCAAAATTGAGGGTTGGGTGTCTCAGTGATCATGTAAAACCCGGGAAATTTGAACTTTTTCTAAAAAGGGCAAAATAGTAATTTGCCACTATAATGCGTATTTAAAATACTCATATTTTAGACCTCGGATGAGGAAACGGAGTTCGCTGTTGAATTCGTATCGCGAAAACGAGTCACCTTGTCAAATTTCGTCGAATTCCGAGATAGTCAGATTTTGCACGTCGTTCGAGGCGACTGCGTGGCGATTCACCCTACGAACGTCCCCATAAATGAATTTTATAAAATTTCCTTAAAATTAAGTTAAAGTTCAAATAAAATTAATTTGAACTTAAACCGAGATCAAACGAATCGTTTCGGGACTAAATCGGACCCGATTAAGCGAGGGACACGTGGCGCGTCGTGAGCCGAGTATTTAAAACTATAAATAGGGATAAATATCTAGAAAATCAGAATTTTCTTCCCTTGTGTTCTTGTTTGGCCGGCCAAGAGAGAGAGAAGAGAGAGAAGAGAGCAAAGAGAGAAAACCTTGATCTTCAAGCTTTCTCCGTCGATTCTCGGAGTTCCGTCGCTCGGATTCCGTCGAACCAAGAGCTAAAGTCGATCACATCGACGAGGGCTACGAAACCACACCAAGAGCAAGGGATTTCACCGAAGATACAAGAGAGGAGATTTGGGGGAAATCTAGACTTGGGCTTGGAAAGTGTTCTTGAAGCTTCATTCGGGTGAATTACGCTTCAAGAGGTAGGATTTCTCCTACTTGGGACTATTTTTCACCTATGGTGTCATATGGGTGGGTAGGTGTGTATAGAACTATAGGGTTTACTTACCTATGGTTATGGAAAGGGAGGTAAAAATGGTTGAATTCAAGTTCTAGTTTGAACTCGATATATAGAGGTTCCTTGTGTCATTCTTGGAAGTTTGGCATATAGTGATATGCTATGTATTTATATGATGGTCATTCTTGGAAGTTTGGCATATAGTGATATGCTATGTGTTTATATGATGAGGTGTTAGTTGTGTACATTGAGCCTTGTCATAGGAATGAAATGATTATGTGATAACATGATGGTTGCCTTGAAGGTGTTGTTAAATACCTTTTGTATGTTAGAGTGTGTGACACATGACTATGTATAGCATGCTTAAGTCTTGTGTTGATTGGATATGTTGCTAATGTGTTAGCTTCATGGGAATATGGTATTTATATGCTTTGATATGATTTGCCATGGATATATATATTGAGCATTATGTTGTATGCAATGGAACATGGCATTGCATATGCATCTCATTACATGGGTGTGTGTGCATGGTTGATGTCAATACCACACTTGGGGATTGACAGTATGGCTTGGGAAAAGTTGGGTCGAAGACCTAGCTAAGCCGCTTGATTGCATGATAAATTGGGTCGGGATGAGCAAGAGGAGGCATGACGACCTCTCGGGTGAAAGACCCGGTGTTTGGGGGGTGCACTCCGTTGGTATAAGAGCCCATAAAGTGTACGGGTGTGGAAGACCATTGGTTAAGTCCATAAAGAAGTCCGATCCCAAGAAAGACCCTAGTTTTCAAAATATCATTTGATGTAAACATAAATGATGAAATGAAACACTTTGGCATTGCATCGTGTTGTATGAGTCGGTGAGAACTCGGGTTAAAATGCATGAGTGAGTGACATCTCATTTCATGGCATGGTATGTTGCATTCCAACTTAGAATGCATGTCCTTTTGATAAATGAATGTTGCATGAGCATGAGCATCTAGGGGGAGAGTAGCCCTGGTAGGGTTTTACTTTACTGGGCGTTGGCTCACCCTATACGGGAAACATTTCAGGTATGAGGTTTACACCAGCGGATGGCTCACTTGGAGAGCATCAAGAATGAAGGGGGCCGGCATGTGGCCTTAGTGCGAGTTTTTGTAAAACTTTTGTATAAATTCCATTTTTATGTGTAAATTATGGAATTAAATGTAATGGAACTTGTATAAGTTGTGTATTTTATGAAAAATCGTATTATACATGTGTTGGATGAGTTAGGAATGTATTAGAGTGGATTGGAAGTGAAAAACAAAGGAAAAAGGCAAAACTGGCAAAATCGTACAGGTACGCGTACCGGTACGTAGACAGACAGAAGGCAGAGCGTACCGGTACGCGTACCGGTACGCCGATGTCCAGTGGGTTCAGTGTACCGGTACGCGTACCGGTACGCCCTCCAAAACTCAGAATTCTTTTTTATTTTTGTTTTCTTTGTCAAGCCTTTGGGCTATGTTTTTCCTTCTCTCCAATGATCAAATTGGACCCTAATGGGGTATGAATCATGGGGAGTTGGACTGGGGTTGGATCGAATGAATGTTAAACCGAATTTTCATTGCGGATTATAACCTCGGTTTAAGGATGTTATTAATGTGGTGTCGGGTTAAGCGACATCCACGGGTATTTCCGCGGGTTGATGGGTTGTCAACGGTTAATACAGGACCCCCGGAAAATGGGGCGTCACAGCTTGGTATCAGAGCGTAGGCCATAGATCATATGTGGTCTTGTGGGAAATGAGTCTATCATCTTCCATTGCAAGGGAGAACGAGGTTTAGAGCCCTAACTAATTCGAAAACCTAAGCTTGATGGGCATTGGGTCTAGACCATTGCATGCATTGTGCATTTCATCTTATGTGTTTAAATGCTACATGTTATGTGCTATGTGCTATGTGGATAATATACATCGTAGAATGTATATGGAAATGAACACACTAGGGTTAGGAAACATAACCTTGGGAGTGGGAAAACAAATGAACGGGAGGATTCATGGTATAAATGTCTACTAAGGAGAGGAATATGCTTCCCTAGTGAGACGATTCGGAAACTCTTTATGTATGAGTATTGATTCATATTTTTGGGATGCCTTGTAAAACTATATTGCTATTTGACTTATGTAGATGGCATATAGAGGGCGTGGACGCCGAGGCAGTAGGTGGAATAACCAACCACCTCCGGCCTTTGATCACCAAGCCTTTGCAGAGGCTATTGGTGAAGCGGCGGCGACTATTGCACAGGCTAGTGCTACAGCCGCTACCATTGCACAGACGGGTGCAAACATGGGACAAGGAGGCTCGAGTAACCTCTAGAAGTTCAAAGCCCATCATCCTCCGGTTTTTCTGGGAGGTGCGGATCCAATGGTAGCCGATCGTTGGATTCGGCAAGTGGAGAAGATCTTGAGGGCTATGGAGATCACTTCCGATGCCACCAAGATAACTCTGGCAACTTTTCAGCTGGAGGGAGAGTCCCAGCTATGGTGGGATTGGGTGAAGGACTCCAGAAATTTGGAGGCCATGACTTGGGCAGAGTTCCGAGAGCTCTATATGGGAAAGTATTTCCCAGCAACTGCTCGACATGCTAAGGCCAAGGAGTTCCTAGAATTGAAGCAGGGAAATATGAATGTGCTAGAATACGTGGCCAAATTCACGGAGTTGGCCCGTTTTGCTGATGACTATGTGGCCTCAGACGTAGGGCTGTCAATTTTCGACACGACACGCTAACACGACACGAACCGAACACGAAATTAATGGGTCGAACACGAAATTAAATGGGTGAATGGATAAAAACGGGTCAACACGTATAAACACGAAAAAAACAGGTCGGGTTCATGTCGAAATCAGATCAACCCGATTTTGACCCAATTAACCCGTATATTTTAAACAGGTTAATATAATTTGACCCGAACCCGACCTACCCATTTATTACCCATTTAACCCATTTATCCAAATATATAAAAGCAACCAAAAAAAACATAACCCTAACCCATTTCTACTTTTCCACTCTCACCCGCCGCTGGTCGCCTGGTCTTGAGGAGGAGAGGAGGGCTCACTTTCCACCTTCGTCGTTCGTCGTTCAAGCCCTCGTCGTTCAAGCCCTTGTCGTTCAAGCCTTCATCGTTGCTCAACCGAAAAGGTTTGCTCCTCTCTCTCTCTCGCTGTGTGTTCTCTCTCTGTGTCGCCGACGCTGTGTGTTCTTTCTCTCTCTCTGCGCGCTGCGACTCAATCGAAGTGTAGAACAGTCAGAAGTAGAAGGCAGCGGGTATATCCTTCCCTCATTTTCTGCGCATTTCCTTCCCTCATTTTTTGCACACAGCAGGGAGGCCCACACATATTTCGTGGAAATTCCAGTTCGTCGGACTGATGAAGAACCTCTGCAGAAACTCTTTGTGTTAGTGAGGAGCGAGTTGAATCTGGACCTTAAGAACATTCGGCAAGAACAAGCCAAGTTTTGGAAGCAGCATCCTGCCTTAGTAAAGGTGAGATGCATGCCATTTTTCGGCTAGGCCAAGAAACATCTACGGTTGCTTTATTTTTGGGACTTCAAATTCACAATGCTTACTGCTTCTTTCATGCAGACAGAATTGTTGGTTCAAGCCCAATTGACCTGTGAGTCGGCTGCTCTATCTCCATCTTTGCAGCGTGATTATAGATGTGTTCTTGAACTTGCGCCTCGCCTTCTTGAAGAACTAATGAAGGTAATTTCTAATATATATCTGTAGAGTCATTTCAAAATAATTTTAATTGGTGTTTTAGTATCTCATTAAAGTACTCCCATTTTGGACATCTGATTGTGGATATATAGTTTTTTAAACTTTATATTGTGATATTGAACTTCTTCAGAATTTAAGTAAAAGAAAAAGGACTTTGGGAATGTTATAAAACTTTATAATGTGGTTTTTGACGGTAAAAGCGAGGCGGTATAAGGATTATGCAATCATATTCATTTCTTGGATTCATTTTGGGCCTTGGTTTCTAAGTACTTTGAGGATATTCCTGTTTTTGGTATTATTTCCAGTTGGAAAGCATCTTGTGGTGTATAATGTGGTCTTCAGCTCCTAGTTAGTGCTATATACTGTTCATATGGTTTGTTTTGTTTTTCCAGTTGGACGACTTTTCCAACATTGTTTCAGGTTATGAACGATTTCCTATATTATGAATAAAATTTTGTATCATATAAAAAATGCAATAATGTTATCTGCTTTTGATGAAGAATTTTATGAAATCAACTGTCCTGTGCCATCCTTCTAGAGTTTTGTGGAATTTTTAGTGATGATCCATTTAGTTTGCTTGTTGAGTGATATGTATTACATTACTTTCTTATTTAACAACATTTTACACCTAGTAATATTCAATCCTTACTGTTTTTTGTTGCAATCCTACCAATTGAGCGGTTCTCCATTTTCATTCACATGATATACCTAACTTCACCCAGTTTCTACCAATTGAGCAGGTCCCCATTTTTACTGTTTTTTGTTGCCCTTTCTTCACTTGTAGTTGAAGCAGACAGTAGCTGAGAAGCGTCCAGCTGAGAAGCAGTCTAGCTGAAGCAAAAATCGCAAACAACAGCTGAGAAGTGTCCAGCTGAAGAAGAAAGACAGGGCAGTCTAGCTGAAGCAGAAAAGCAACTGAGAGGCAGTCCAGCTGCAACAGCTTGTAGCCTGCTTGAAGTGGCTGTTTTTAGTGCCCATAAAAGAAATTTCTGGTTTTTTTGTTTTTTTTTTCATGTTTTGAAGGATTAAAGTCATTTAATTGGAAATGGATGTTAGGAATTGGTTTCCTTTTGCTTCTTGTAATTCTTTGAATTTTATTCAATAAAATCTTTTGATTTTTTTTTTAAGGTGTTGAACAGATAGATTTGATATGTGGGTTAAACAAGTCGGGTTAAATAGGTTAAACAGGTTAACATGTCGTGTTATGTATTAACTTGAAAATGACCTGTTTATTAAACGTGTCAAACATGTCAGGTTCGGGTAACACGTTTAATGGCCAGGTCAGGTTAGTGTTTACACATCTCGACACGATTATTAAACATGTCAGGTTAGTGTTTAAGAATTTTTGGCACAAACCCGAAACAAACCCGACACGAAATGACCCAACCCGAAACGTTTTCAGCTGGAGGGAGAGTCCCAGCTATGGTGGGATTGGGTGAAGGACTCCAGAAATTTGGAGGCCATGACTTGGGCAGAGTTCCGAGAGCTCTATATGGGAAAGTATTTCCCAGCAACTGCTCGACATGCTAAGGCCAAGGAGTTCCTAGAATTGAAGCAGGGAAATATGAATGTGCTAGAATACGTGGCCAAATTCACGGAGTTGGCCCGTTTTGCTGATGACTATGTGGCCTCAGACGTGACCAAGGTACATAAGTTCGAAGATGGACTGAAGTTGTCCATTCGAGGCAAGATTGTGGGACTTCTCCTGCAAGACCTCGATTCGATGGTCAAGACTGCAATGGCTATCGAGAGAGAGGTGGAGGATGCGCGCAACATCCGAGAAGCGGGTGTTAAGGACAAAAAGAAGGAGGGTCAATCCTCTTCTTCTAGTGCGGGAAAGAAACAAAGGACTTATGTTCCGCAGGGAGTTCAAGGGCAGAGCCGCGGCTATCAAGGCCAAGGCCGGGGTCGATTCTACCAAGACGGGGGAAACTTCAGGACCGCCTTCCAGACGGGTCAGATGACTTGTTATTTTTGTCACCAGCCGGGTCACATAAAGAAGGAGTGTCCTCGACTGCAGGGATCCCAGAGCTATGGGACATCCCAATCCCAGTCTTCTGTGGGACAGCCGCAGACACAGTTTGTTCCTCCTTACCCCTCCATGGGTCAAAGGAGCCAGTACCAATCATAGGGTGCTGCACAAGGCCCTACCACTTCACGTGCGGGAACACCGCAAGCTGGCCAGATGGGCCAAGGCATGGGTAGAGGGCGAGGCCAGGGTTCACAGGCCGGGACTTCAGGGACCCAGGGTCGTGTCTACTCCATTATGCCACAGACTGAGTCGGCAGATCAGTCGGTGATACAGGGTACATTTCTACTCTCTCGTTTATGGGCAAGAGTATTATTTGACTCTGGTGCATCGCATTCATTCATTTCTGCATCTTGTGTGAAAGACTTGGGTTTAGAGGTTGAGACTTTAGAAGAACCATTACATGTGAGTTCTCCCCTAGGTGCTAGGGTGAGAATTGATCAGATATGTCGGGGTTGTGAGCTAGAGATCTCAGGGATTCTACTCACTGTGGACCTTTGGGTCATGGACATGTCGGAGTTCGATGTAATCCTGGGAATGGATTGGTTGGCGGCACACCGAGTCGTCATTGATTGTGACCGGAAGCGGGTTACTGCTTACACATCGGATGGGGTTTGTTTCAGGTTTCAGGGGGATAAACACGATGCTTTACCTCAAGCCGTGTACGACTCTAGATGGCACGGACAGTTGATGGGTTGGCTAGCAAGCCTTACCCTGGAGGACGAGGCGAGACAGGAGTTTGGTCTACCTCGGGTTGTGTGTGATTATGAGGATGTTTTTCCGGGTGAACTTCCGGGATTACCTCCACATAGGGATGTAGATTTTAATATAGAGTTGCATCCTGGTACATCGCCCATTTCTATGACTCCACATAGGATGGCCCCTGCTGAGTTGCAAGAACTCAAGGTCCAATTGCAGGAATTGTTGGACCGGGGTTTCATTAGACCGAGTACCTCACCTTGGGGCGCTCCGGTGTTATTTGCAAAGAAGAAGGACAAAACCCTTCAACTATGTATAGACTACCGGCAGTTGAATAGGGTTACTATCAAGAATAGGTACCCTTTGCCGAGGATTGATGACTTGTTTGATCAGCTGAGAGGGGCGCGGGTCTACTCCAAGATAGATCTCCGCACCGGTTACCATCAGTTGAGAGTTAGGGAGACAGATATCCCTAAGACGGCGTTTCGGACGCGTTATGGACATTTCGAGTTCACAGTGATGCCATTCGGATTGACGAACGCCCCAGCGGCATTCATGGATCTCATGCATAGGGTGTTCCAACCCTACCTTGATCAGTTCGTCGTGGTTTTTTTTGACGACATCTTGATTTACTCCAAGTCTGAGGAGGAGCATGAGGGTCACTTGAGGGTCGTTCTTCAGATCTTGAGAGACCATCAGTTGTATGCCAAGTTCAGCAAGTGTGAATTTTGGCTGACTGAGGTGAAATTTTTGGGACATGTGGTATCGGCTTCGGGTGTATCCGTAGACCCGGAGAAGGTGGAGGCAGTCATGAATTGGGAGAGGCCGAAGTCAGTCTTCGAGATACGTAGTTTCTTGGGATTGGCAGGGTATTACAGGAGGTTCATTGAGGACTTCTCCCGACTAGCTTCCCCTATGACTAGGTTGACCCGGAAAGAGGTTAAGTTTGAGTGGAATGATTCTTGCGAGAAGGCATTCCAAGAGTTGAAGAGGAGGCTTACTTCCGCTCCTATACTGATAGTTCCAGAAAGGGGACAGAGGTACACAGTGTATTGTGATGCCTCTAAGGACGGACTTGGATGCGTCTTGATGCAGTCCGGGAGAGTGGTAGCTTATGGTTCTCGGCAGTTAAAGAACCACGAGCAGAGTTACCCTACACATGACATGGAGTTGGTAGCCATTGTCTTTGCTTTGAAGGCTTGGCGCCACTATTTATACGGTGAGCAGTTTGAGGTGTTTTCAGACCATAAAAGTTTGAAGTACATTTTTACATAGCGGGACCTCAATATGAGGCAACGCAGGTGGATGGAGTTCCTTGAGGACTATGACTTCACTTTGCATTACCATCCCGGTAAGGCAAATGTGGTAGCTGACGCACTCAGCCGGAAGTCACGGGGAGTCTTGGCTAGTATGGCTTCCCGAGAGTGGCAGATGCTCGAGACTGTGGGACAGTTCGGGCTATGTTATATGGGACAGACTCAGGGTACTTTGGGAAGTTTGGTGGCTACACCTTCCCTACTGAGCAAGGTTGTTGAGTCCCAGAGTCAGGACACGGAACTATTGTCCATCCGGGACCGTGTACAGGCTGGTACAGGTGACGAGGGCTAGACCATTCACACGGATGGTAGTCTTCGGTATCGAGGAAGGGTTGTGGTTCCTCAGTTGGCAGATCTGAGAGAGGAGATCCTTAGGGAGTTTCATTGCTCTCGTTTCGCGGTTCATCCAGGGGGCACGAAGATGTATCATGATCTCCGTCGCCAGTATTATTGGAATGGGATGAAGCGACAGGTTGGCGAATTTGTTAGTAGATGTCTCACGTGTCAACAAGTAAAGGCTGAACACCAGAGACCAGCAGGGTTACTCCAGCCATTGGAGGTAGCTGAGTGGAAGTGGGAACATATCACGATGGATTTTGTGACTCACTTGCCACGGACATCGCGGGGACATGACGCGGTATGGGTGGTAGTGGACCGGCTTACGAAGTCGACACACTTTTTGGCTGTGCGGATGACCTTCACACTGGAGGAATTCTGCAGGTTATATATACGAGAGATTGTCCGGTTACATGGGGTACCCGTGTCTATAGTATCGGATTGGGATCCCAGATTTACGGCTCATTTTTGGGAGAGTTTCCAACGAGCCATGGGGACACAGCTGATGATGAGCACTGCTTTTCATCCCCAGACGGATGGTCAGTCTGAGAGGACCATCCAGACCTTAGAGGATATGCTGCGGGCATGTGTCCTAAATCTCAAGGGTATCTGGGAAGATCACTTACCCTTGGTGGAGTTCGCCTATAACAATAGTTATCAGGCGAGCATACAGATGACACCCTACGAGGCACTATATGGGAGGCCATGTCGATCTCCAGTTTGTTGGACAGAGGTTGGGGAGAGACCTGCTACGGGTCCGGATTTGGTTAGAGACACCTCAGAGAAGGTGGACTTGATACGGAAGCGTCTTCTCACGGCTCAGAGCCGGCATAAGAGCTACGCCGATAGACGACGGCGACCTCTAGAGTTTGAGGTGGGAGATCATGTCTTCTTGAAGGTTATGCCTAAAAGAGGAGTGGTCCGGTTTGGTAAGCGGGGAAAACTGTCGCCGAGATACATCGGGCCCTTCGAGGTACTCGAGAGGGTGGGTACAGTTGCTTACCGGTTGGCATTACCACCAGATTTATCGAGCGTTCACGCGGTGTTCCATGTCTCTATGCTCCGAAAATACACCCCAGATCCGACTCATGTGGTGGATTGGGGCGAGCTTGTTGTTGATGCGGATGAGACCTTCGAGGAGGGACCGGTGCGTATCATGGATAGCCGGGATCAGGTTTTGCGAGGCAAGACTGTGAGGCTAGTGAAGGTGCTGTGGCAGCACCGGGGAGTGGAAGAGGCAACATGGGAGCGCGAGGACACCGTACGTGCCAATTATCCTTTCTTGTTTGAGGATAGAGGTACGTTTTTATAGTCATTTACCATTACATGACTGTGGCATGTGCATGAGACTGCATGTATGTGTGTGTGTGAATTTCGAGGACGAAATTCTTTTTAAGGGGGGAAGAATGTAAAACCCGGGAAATTTGAACTTTTTCCAAAAAGGGCAAAATAGTAATTTGCCACTATAATGCGTATTTAAAATACTCATGTTTTAGACCTCGGATGAGGAAACGGAGTTCGCTGTTGAATTCGTATCGCGAAAACGAGTCACCTTGTCAAATTTCATCGAATTCCGAGATAGTCGGATTTTGCACGTCGTTCGAGGCGACTGCGTGGCGATTCACCCTACGAACGTCCCCATAAATGAATTTTATAAAATTTCCTTAAAATTAAGTTAAAGTTCAAATAAAATTAATTTGAACTTTAACCGAGATCAAACGAATCGTTTCGGGACTAAATCGGACCCGATTAAGCGAGGGACACGTGGCGCGACGTGAGCCGAGTATTTAAAACTATAAATAGGGGTAAATATCTAGAAAATCAGAATTTTCTTCCCTTGTGTTCTTGTTTGGCCGGCCAAGAGAGAGAGAAGAGAGAGAAGGGAGAGAAGAGAGAAAACCTTGATCTTCAAGCTTTCTCCGTCGATTCCTGGAGTTCCGTCGCTCGGATTCCGTCGAACCAAGAGCTAAAGTCGATCACATCGACGAGGGCTACGCAACCACACCAAGAGCAAGGGATTTCACCGAAGATACAAGAGAGGAGATTTGGGGGAAATCTAGACTTGGGCTTGGAAAGTGTTCTTGAAGCTTCCTTCGGGTGAATTACGCTTCAAGAGGTAGGGTTTCTCCTACTTGGGACTATTTTTCACCTATGGTGTCATATGGGTGGGTAGGTGTGTATAGAACTATAGGGTTTACTTACCTATGGTTATGGAAAGGGAGGTAAAAATGGTTGAATTCAAGTTCTAGTTTGAACTCGATATATAGAGGTTCCTTGTGTCATTCTTGGAAGTTTGGCATATAGTGATATGCTATGTATTTATATGATGGTCATTCTTGGAAGTTTGGCATATAGTGATATGCTATGTGTTTATATGATGAGGTGCTAGTTGTGTACATTGAGCCTTGTCATAGGAATGAAATGATTATGTGATAACATGATGGTTGCCTTGAAGGTGTTGTTAAATACCTTTTGTATGTTAGAGTGTGTGACACATGACTATGTATAGCATGCTTAAGTCTTGTGTTGATTGGATATGTTACTAATGTGTTAGCTTCATGGGAATATGGTATTTATATGCTTTGATATGATTTGCCATGGATATATATATTGAGCATTATGTTGTATGCAATGGAACATGGCATTGCATATGCATCTCATTACATGGGTGTGTGTGCATGGTTGATGTCAATACCACACTTGGGGATTGACAGTATGGCTTGGGAAAAGTTGGGTCGAAGACCTAGCTAAGCCGCTTGATTGCATGATAAATTGGGTCGGGATGAGCAAGAGGAGGCATGACGACCTCTCGGGTGAAAGACCCGGTGTTTGGGGGGTGCACTCCGTTGGTATAAGAGCCCATAAAATGTACGGGTGTGGAAGACCATTGGTTAAGTCCATAAAGAAGTCCGATCCCAAGAAAGACCCTAGTTTTCAAAATATCATTTGATGTAAACATAAATGATGAAATGAAACACTTTGGCATTGCATCGTGTTGTATGAGTCGGTGAGAACTCGGGTTAAAATGCATGAGTGAGTGACATCTCATTTCATGGCATGGTATGTTGCATTCCAACTTAGAATGCATGTCCTTTTGATAAATGAATGTTGCATGAGCATGAGCATCTAGGGGGAGAGTAGCCCTGGTAGGGTTTTACTTTACTGGGCGTTGGCTCACCCTATACGGGAAACATTTCAGGTATGGGGTTTACACCGGCGGATGGCTCACTTGGAGAGCATCAAGAATGAAGGGGGCCGGCATGTGGCCTTAGTGCGAGTTTTTGTAAAACTTTTGTATAAATTTCATTTTTATGTGTAAATTATGGAATTAAATGTAATGGAACTTGTATAAGTTGTGTATTTTATGAAAAATCGTATTATACATGTGTTGGATGAGTTAGGAATGTATTAGAGTGGATTGGAAGTGAAAAACAAAGGAAAAAGGCAAAACTGGCAAAATCGTACAGGTACGCGTACCGGTACGTAGACAGACAGAAGGCAGAGCGTACCGGTACGCCGATGTCCAGTGGGTTCAGTGTACCGGTACGCGTACCGGTACGCCCTCCAAAACTCAGAATTCTTTTTTATTTTTGTTTTCTTTGCCAAGCCTTTGGGCTATGTTTTTCCTTCCCTCCAATGATCAAATTGGACCCTAATGGGGTATGAATCATGGGGAGTTGGACTGGGGTTGGATCGAATGAATGTTAAACCGAATTTTCATTGTGGATTATAACCTCGGTTTAAGGATGTTATTGATGTGGTGTCGGGTTAAGCGACATCCACGGGTATTTCCGCGGGTTGATGGGTTGTCAACGGTTAATACAGGACCCCCGGAAAATGGGGCGTCACAGATCATTGTGCTAACTCACTCTGATAAGAAATGTCACATATACACATCTATTCAACTGAATTTCTTGGGTAGCTTCACTGAAAACCCTCACGAGACAACACTCGTCCACTAGGGGAAACCTAGAGGTTTAACAGCTTGTTGCATATGCTAAATGCAGCCGAGTGACCTACGAAATTGGCATTGTAAATATAATTTCATTTGGACGTTTTGTATTACTAGGGACTAGCAATATGCAAGTTGGGGGGTGTGATGAATTGCTAAAAGTGAAATCTTACTATGCCTTTATGAGATTAATTATGCTTTGATGGTGTTTAAATGATAACATTTCAGGATAAATAAAGTACAAGGGCTTAAAGGCAACAACATCACTCTTTTGAGCAGCACATATATGTTTTTAAAGAGAATTCAAGAAAGAGGAGACAAACTTCCACGTTCGAACGCCACTTCCACGTTCGAATGCCATCTTGAAATCAGTGAAGATCTCCAGGAGACTGCCAGGGAGACGACACGAGGCTAGTTACTGTGGATGACAAAGCTACATTAGCAACCACGTTCGAACTCCAATAGCGTTTGAATGCCCTTCAAAGAAGAAATGCTTTTACGTTCGAATGCCAAGTAACGTTCGAACGTAAATCCCAGACAGAATGCAGACAGATGAGATTTTCACCCAGATTTTGTGGCATAGGCGTGGACTTTAAGCACTTAGGTCTGTCCTTTACCTCCCTCCCTTGTCTATAAATACCATCCCTTGGAACTTGTTGAAGATCATCTTTTGAAAGTGGGAAAACCCTCCAAAATTAACTAGTTTTCTTCTACTTTCATCACTAGTTTCATTAGCTTCCTTTGTAAAGCTTCTTTCTTCACTTAGAGGATTGAACATCTCTCACCTTTCTAGCTCTCTTGTAGCTTTGAAAGGTGGATAGTGTTTCATTCATTCTTTGTCGGAGATAGGTTAGTTGTTTTGGTAAATGTTAACTTGTAATTAAAAGTTCCTCTACTTGGAGGGATGAGAATCACTTGCTTTTCTAGCTTTCTCAAAGCCATGACGAGTGAGTAGTTTCTCATTCACTCTTTAGTAATAGATGATGGAGATGTATATTATTGCTCGGAAGTTATATTTGTGCATGTCATTTATTCTTAATGATTTATCTTTCTATTGCTTATTGAATGATTGAATGCATCTAGCAAAACTAAAGTACTTTGTACAATCATGAATCTCTTATAGACAAGTTAACTCTTGACATAGGAGAATTCATTGGTTCTTTGCAAGTACTCAACCTAGGTCTTCATGACAACTTCTCAATCTTCATTGTCATTATGCTTTAGTAATTTAACAGTTGCTGGATGATTTGCAGGTTTGCTTGCTTCTTTGTAGACGGGTTAAGTACCGACACTAAATATTCTTGCAAATTTCTACAAATACATCGGATCCATGCTCTTAATTCATAAAGTCCATCTTTATCCTCCAATTAATTTACTATTGACTTAGGGCTTAATTGAGTGTTTACAAAGCACATATATAACAACCAGATGAATAACTACATGTCCAGATCCTCGAGCTAAAGGGTGACTCTTCATTTAAAAGAATCTTATATTTTGCCCAGAAAATTCTATAATCATCATAACTTCAAATCTCAAGGGTTCCAATTGCTTTGGTCTTTATCACTTATGACTTCAAACACCAACATTAGTTCCCTATGAATTCGAATCTAGACTTAACCGGATTATAACTACAACTTGATCACCTGCACTTGGGTGTACACATTTCAGATCAAGTCATTCACCATTACCATAGAAGCTATGGTAATCACATGAACCCAAGCCAATAGAGTAGACCCATAAAAGTCAGAGGTAGAACTTGGTTTGGATAAAATTTTCCTTGAAACCATTAATCCAAAATTTCCACAACAAATCTATGTAATAGCAAGGATTACTTGAAGCCTAAGACTTATAAGAAGGTCTCTAAGATTTCTAAAGAGGAAGAAAGGCTCTTATATGGAAAAGGGAAAAGTTAGAGTTAGGAAAACCCTTGAAATTCCCAAAAAACCCTCATTTTAACACCTCAGATTGAACACCTACCAATAGGTGATGTACGACCTACTGGTAGAAAGACTCTTTGTTCAAAACCTACCTATAGTAAATACACATTCTACAGTAGAACTACAAAATTCCTGAATATTTCTATTTCTACCTCTTTTAATTTTTTTTCTTTTTCCTTTAACAAAACAAACAAGACTAACCCTAGACTCAACTAATACCTAAAACATAAAAACTAATGATCTAATTTCATGCCCAATTCCTAAAAATTATGCAATAAAACCTGATCCAAATAAAGCCCAAATTACATGCCTTGGAATTTAAAAGCACAACCTAAAAACTAACTAATTAAATATCATTTTTGTAGGCAATCACGATTGCATTTAGTCTATGCAATAAGCCTTTAAACCCCTAGAAGATCCCTAGTGGACGAGTTTTGTCTTATGAATGTTTTCAGAAAAGATACCTACAAAATTCTCTATTTTAGCTATTCCGATTGCATCACTTTCATCAAATTGAACAAAAACAATAATATGTCAATAGAATTTAAGCTTATTCACACATAACTATTTTCAGGCCTAAACGATATGAAAAAGTATTCACAGATATTATCGTCAGAAACTCGTGTGTGTGTGTGTCACATCAACTAGCTCAAGAGATTTGTCAAATAGAATTCTCATCTCTTTTTAGCTATTCAAAACTAGCTTTGACACCAATTCTCTCCAGTTTCGCTCAGAATAGATCTCTCTAACTATCATGACTGTTTCACTCAAGGTATATGTGAGCAAAATTTATGTTAACATGACAAGTATATCCCACATATTTCCAATAATGAAAAGCATTATGAAACGAATCAATCTTGACATAATCTCATGAAATAATGTTAAAATAATAAGAATAACACCGTTGATGTATCTCTCTATCCGTTCAGGTAATTTAATTGACCATTCTTCTTAGAATCAATTATGAACTTATCAAGGTTATAATGGGGCTAGGGGTAGAGAGAAAAGAAATGAAGGACTAGGAAATTCAAAAAAGAGTTATCCCAAGATACTTTTTACACCCTTGAATCCTCATTTTGAAAATTTTTCTCTTTACTTTTGCTTCATTCCCTTTTTCTTTTTCTTTTTCTTTGTCTTTTTTTTTTCTTTTTACACCCCCTTTTATTTCCAAAGTCTTTGGCTTCTCTTTCTTTTTTTTTTTTTTTTCAATTCCAACATTTTGCTGATTCTTCTATTTTTTTTCAGCTCCATTTCTTTTTTTTTTCCTTCTCATGTTGCCCATGTTTGAACTTTCACCATAAGTCACCCAACTTCTTGATAAAAACATGAACTGCAAAGGTAAGGTATATATAATTTTTCTTGGCTTGGTTAAAATTTATGGTTAAGAATTGAACATTGAAATAGGCTCAATCATAGCTTCAAGGGATAAATTCTAAGAAAAAATAGGCTAAGGCTCAAAATTTACCAAAAGATGGCCTAAAATTCTTTTCCAATAACAATGGCAAATTTTAATTGATAGAGATACAATCAACTACTCATTCCTCATACTCTAACCAAATTAAACATAATGAGACTATTAAAAGGAGTGATAAAAGAACTATTTCTTGAGTAGTTTTCATATAACCCTCCAAAATGATAGGTTCTTAACTCACAAGGTTATATATCTGTCTCCACTATTCATGTCAAGCTTCAAAAGGCAAAAATCCATTTCAACAAATCATAAGAACTAAACGATCATGGTGCATAAGATTTGAGTTTTTAATGACAATATAAGCATAATACTCAAGCATATAATAAATTCAATCCAATAGTCCATATGCAATCAACTCAAATTACTATTAACATATCAAAGTTCTCAAAGAATTCAATTCAAGGTCATACTCTCAAAATAGCTAAAGCATAATTTTTTTTCTTCATTTTTCTCTTTTTAGGGAGCAAATGAACAATCAAACAACACAAAAAAAAATTAACCATAGAAACAGCTGTGTAAACCCTCACCTCCAACTTGAATTATGCATTGTCCTCAATGCAACATAAATAACATTATGCAAGAGTCTAATGAAATAGATAAGGGAATGAGGTCACCTGAATGAATTGCTCCAAAAGGAAATCAATCTGCAAAACTACAGTAAATGTAAAGAAAAACAAACAACAACTACCAATATACAACAAATCATTAGGAAAAAGATCACCTAGTCGGAAGATCCTAATAAATCGGATCAACAAGCTCCTGCACAGGCTCCTCTAATGGAAAACCCTCCAAAAATGGCTTCACACGTTGACCATTAACCTTAAATGTTTGCCAATTCTTCGGGTTCTCAAGTTCTGCTGCTCCATGAGGGAAAACTATACGCACTACGAAGGGCCTTGTCCATTTTGAGCGTAGCTTACCTAGAAAAAGATGAAGTCGAGAATTATACAAAAGTACTTTATATCTTTGCTCAAAGGTCTTTCTCAAAATAGATTTATCATGAAATTTTTTTACCTTCTCCTTATAAATTCGAGTACTTTCATACGCATCTCTTCTTATCTCTTCAAGTTCATTCAATTCCAATTTTCTATTGCTACCAACAAATTTCAAATTAAAGTTTAAAGTTTTTATGGCCCAATAAACTCTGTGTTCCATCTCTATAGGCAGATGGCAAGCTTTTCTATAAACTAGCCTATAAGGAGACATACCTAATGATGTTTTAAAAGCAATCCTATAAGCCCATAGAAAATCGTTCAACCTAAGTGACCAATCATTTCTATCCGAGTTGACTATCTTTTTTAAAATGTTCTTGATCTCCCTATTAAAAATTCAGCTTGACCATTAGTCTGTGGGAGGTAACTTGTGGACACTTTGTACATAATACCATATTTATGCATGAGGTTAGCAAATGACCTATTACAAAAGTGTAAACTACCATCACTGATTATTGCCCTAGGCATCCCAAACTTAGATAAAAAATGTTCTTTCAAAAACTTGATCACAATCTTGTGATCATTGGTCCTTGTTGGGATAACTTCTACCCATTTAGACACACAGTCTATTGCCAAAAGAATGTAAGCATATCCAAAATACGTAGGAAAGGAAATCATAAAGTCAATACCCCAACAGTCAAAAATTTCTATCACAAGTATAGGGGCAAGATGCATTATATTCCTACGAGTTACACCTCCTAATCGTTGGCATTTATCGCAATGATTACAGAACATAATTTGAATAAAGTAGGCCAATAAAAGCCACATTATAGTTGATGTCTTCTTGGATGAGAAGTGGCCTCTACAAGCTTCTGAATGGCAAAAAACAATCACGTCCTTTTGCTCTTCATCGGGTACACATCTCCTCATCACTTGGTTGGGGCAATATTTGAATAGATAAGGATTGTCAAAGTAGAACTGTTTCACCTCAACCAAGAATCTCTTCTTGTCCTTTGGACTCCACTGACTTGGTAGCTGCCGTGTAATAAGATAATTCACAATGTTAGCATACCATGGCATAGTTGTAATTAACACAAATAAATGCTCATCAGGAAAAAAATTCAGGGATACGGATGTGAGCATCTGTGTCTTCAATCATAAGCCTTGACAAATGGTTGGCCACTACGTTCTCCACTCCTTTCTTGTATTTGATAATGATGTGAAATTCTTGAAGAAGAAGGATCCACCTAATAAACCTTGGCTTTGCATCCGGCTTAGTCATCAAATACTTTAAAGCAGCATAGTCAGTATATACAACAATAAGTGATCCTATAATGTATGACCTAAATTTATCAAGTGCAAAAAATATTTCTAGCAATTCCTTTTTGGTGTTAGTTTAGTTGTTGACCTTCATTCAAGGTCTTGGTAGCGTAGTAGATGACATGGGGTTTCTTGTCCTGCCGTTGGCCTAGCACTGCACCAATCACGTAATCACTCGCATCTCACATGAGCTCGAAAGAAAGTTCCCACTTGGGTGGTTGCATGATTGGAGGTGAAATAATCATATTCTTAAGGTTTTTGAAAGCTAACTCATAATCAGTTGTCCACTAAAAGGAACATCCTTGGCCAATAGATGACATAAAGGTTGTGCCAAGACACTAAAACCCTTTATGAATCGCCTATAAAACACAACATGACCAAGAAATGACCAGAGATCTTTAATAGTCTTAGGAGTAGGGAGGTAAGAAATCAACTCAACCTCAGCTTTATCCACCTCTATCCCCTTCTTTGACACAATGTGACTAAGGACTATCTCTTGGGTCACCATTAAATGACACTTTTTCCAATTAAGCACCAATCCTTTATCTTCACACCTCTGAAGCACCAACTCCAAATTTTCTAAACAACCCTCTAAAGTATCCCCAAAAATAGAAAACTCGTCCATAAAAACCTCGACGATTTCTCTACCAAGTTGCAAAAATCCCCATCTTGCACCTCTAAAACGTGCCCGGGGCATTACAAAGCCCAAATGACATCTTCCTGTAAGCAAACGTTCCAAAGGGACACATGAAGGTTGTCTTTTATTGATCTTCAAGGGCTGTCTTAATCTGGTTGTAGCTCGAATATCCATCCAAAAAATAGTAGAATTCATGCCCTTTAACCCGTTCCAAGACTTGGTCAAAGAATTGCAATGAAAAATGGTCATTTATGGTACATGAATTTAGCTTCCTATAATCGACGGAAACCCTTGACCCGGTCACTGTCCATGTTGGAATTAACTCATTATTCTCATAAGTAACCACAGTGACTCCCAACTTTTTAGGGACTACCTATTTAGGACTTATCCACTTGCTATCAACAATGGGAAAGATAATTCTTACATCAAGCAGCTTCAACACTTTAGCTCAAACCACATCCTTCATTATAGGATTTAATTGCCATTTCGGTTGGCGGGAAGATTTTGCATATTTTTCTAGGTAGATCCTATGGGTGCATATTAGAGGGCTGATACCCTTTAAATCTGTTATGGTCCACCTAATAGCTCCCTTGTGGGCCTTCAAAAATTGTATTAGCTTTTATTCTTGCTCAGGTAACAAGGATGAACTGATCACCACTGGAAAAGTACCATCACTCCCCAAATAAGCATATTTCAAATTAGATGGGAGTGGCTTCAAATCAGGTTTGGTTGGTTGAACAGTCGATGGTAGAGCATGCTTCTCCATGGGTAGTAATTCTTCAAACTTAGGCTCCCATGGGTCAAGAACAAAAGCTTCTTCTTCTTGAACAGTTATTTCCTCAGAAAGGATCTCCAAGTATCTTCCAACTGAATCTTATTCCTGCTACTCCATAATGGTGTCAATGAGATTCATCTCCATCATCTCTAGGATGCCTTCCAATGTTGAACATGTTCAGCTCCAAGGTCATATTCCCAAAGTTCAGCTTCATAAATCCATTCCTATAATTAATTAAGGAGTTAGAGATTGCAAGGAATGGTTGTCCCAAAATAACAGGGATCTGAACAGATGGGTTAGTAATAGGACAAGAATCAAGAACAATAAAATCAACTAGGAAGTAAAACTTCTCCACTTGGACTAGAATATCCTCCACTATTTCTTGTGGCATCTTTACACTTCTGTTGGCAAGCTGGAGTGTAATGGATGTTGGCTTCAATTCTCCTAATCCAAGTTGCATATATACGGAATCGGGAAGGAGGTTCACACTTGCATCCAAATCTGGCAGTGCTTGCTCTACCCGGAAGTCCCCAATGGTGATTGAGATGGTGGGAGAACCAGGGTCTTTGTATTTGGGCAGAGTGTTCGTTCTTACGATGGACCTTACCTGTTCTGTAAGGAAAGCTTTCTTTGCACATTAACCTTTCTTTTCATTGTGCATAATTCCTTCAAGAACTTGGCATACGAAGGTATCTGTTTAATTGCATCCAAAAGAGGAATATTAATTTTCACTTGCTTAAAAATATCAAGAATTTTAGATATATCAGATAACTTAGTAGGCATACGTAGTCTATGGGGGTAAGGAGTAGGGATATGACAACTATTATTAGTAATATCAGACAACTTACTCTGCTCAAGATCACCCGAGGTATCTTTTTCTGGAGGCTTAGAGACCTTGGGTGGGATAGTGTTATCTAGCCCTTTACCACTCCAAAGAGTAGTAATGAACTTTAGCTGTTCAACATTCTTGGAGGTCTCAATCAATGTTGACGCTTGGGGTTTTCTTGGGGTTGAGCAAAGAATTTTCCTTTCTCTTGTTGCATTGCCCCTAATGTTGTGTTAATCTTTGTTTATTTGTGAACTAATTTCATTCAGAGCTTGAGAATTCTGATTGTCTATGTTATTCTGGTTTGAATGAATTGTTGTAACAAGTCATCAGTGCTCCTTTTGTGGGGTGATTGGTAAGGAGGTACTGCAGGTTAATCCTAATGGCCAAACCCGTGAGCTTGAGGCTGTGTTGGTTGTGTTGGGTTCTGAACAAACCCTTGTCATGGAGGTCCTTATGGAAGGACCTGTTGAGCATTAAAAGGATCGACATAATTTGGTGATGGCTAATGTATGGCAGGAGGGTATTGTTAAGGTTGGACAGTGTTATCGGATCTCAAACTAAAGTTGTGATAGTATTGCCATCTTGGATTGTAGGTATTAGAGTATGCAGAAAATGACTATCTTGGCAGATTAAATGCGTTAACCTGCTCACGAATATCCCAACACATTGAAATAGTTGGGCACTCATTCATAGGATGCTCAATGTACTCACAAATTGAGCAAGGGTCATTAGCCTTAGGCACACTGATCACCTCGTTGACCTTTTGAAACACTAAACTCTCCACTTTCCTTGAAATTTTAGCAATCCTAGCTACGAGATCATCTTGATCTCTCAACAAATACTTTCCTCCACTGGACTATTCTGGGGCTGCCGACGATGTTGATCTTTCCGCAGGGTCCGAGATGTCCCATGACAGGGCACTCTCTTCAAAATAATCAAGAGCCTCCTCTGGCTCTTTATTCAAAAATTCTCCATTGCACATCATGTCGATAAAATGACGATGTGCAATGGTAATTCCTTCGCAGAAGAAAATTACCATCTGCCATGGTTCAAAGTCATGATGTGGAACAAAGTTTAAGAGATCTTTAAATCTTTCCCAATATTCATAAAATTGCTCCTTTGGTTTCTCAGTAAAATTTTGAATCTATTTTTTCAAAGTAGTAGTTTTATGAACGGGGAAAAATTTAGTCAAAAACTCTTTTTGCACTTGATCCCAAATAGAGATCGTCTATGGTTTCAAGGAATTTAGCCAAGTCTTTTCTTTATCTTTGAGCGAGAAAGGGAAAATTTTTATTCTAGCCATTTCTTCCTGCACATTCTGTTGCAGGAATGTACTAACTACTTCCTTGAATTTTTTGAGATGGAGATAGCAATTTTCACTTGCCATTCTGTGGAATTGAGGGAGCAATTGGAGCATCCCTGGTTTAAAATTAAATTATTGTGCCAACACCTGGGGTACAATGGACAATGGCGAGGAAGAAAAGGTAGGTTGAAGATAATCCTTCATAGTCCGACCAAATGGAGCTATAACCAAATTATTCCCACCATTATCCCCTGCTGGCACAATATTGGGTGGAATAGTGTCATTGTTGTTATTCTAAGCAGTCATACCTAAAATTTGTAATAAGTTTTGTCTAAGTCTAACAAGTCGGTCTGCTTGGTCTCTACTCCACATGCAAATCTACTAAACCTAAGCATTTAAATTGTAAGAAATTAAGAAATAAATTACAACAGAGATACACACCTAGGCTCATGATGAAAGTCACAAGACCTACCTGAATACCTCTATATCGCCTTAGATTACTGTTAACTTCCCTAGAAATGGGGCTAAAAATGCTTGCCCTCCAAAGTGGTTGCATTTTCACGAGTGCTCCCAAGTGTAAGAGAATAGTATCATGTAGTAACTCGAACCAAAGTCCAAGGTCATCTCCTTAGGGAAATATTTGGAATCCAAGGTGGTGAAAAATAAAAAAAGAAAATTCTTTTAATTTTGAGAGTTTGGAGATTAACTACTAATGAAAATGAAATTCAATAACTAGAAAACTAGATAATCTTCAGAATTCGTCTCACCTATGAATGAGAATTTCTACTCTAAATCTATAAATCATCTGCTTTCGTATTCAAACTAGTATAGACGGACGGTTTTCAACTAAACACTTGGAAAAGAATCAAAAGTAGTAATCGAGAGATAGTTTCTGATGAAAGAATCAGTACCCTATAGGTTGCAAAAAATACCACTAATTACCTATACCAAAACCAATTGTATATTGGTAATCGGGAAGTATGCAAACCAAATAGGTTTTCGAAAGCACAACTTAATCAAACAATCACATAGACATTAAAACCCTAGTTTAGAGTATAACCCTAATTCATAGGTTGGGAATCCTTGTTCAGATTATCTAGAGAAAAACTGCTCACTCATGGTAATGTAAATAGCACAAGAAATTAAAGAGATCATAATTGAATTCATGAAAGTAAAGATTGACTTAAAATTAATTGGTTGTATTGAAAACTGAATTAAAATAAGAAAGCTTTGAATACCGAAGACAACCAAATGTAAGATTACTAGCACAAATGAAAGAATAGAACTTAAAAATAAAGAATAGCAGCAAAGCTTTGAAAATAACCCTAACACTCTATAAACATAAAAACAGAGAAAAACTAAGGAAGACTCCAAAAGGTGATCTCTGTATTCCCCAAAGGGCCTTCTATTTATTCTGGTTGGAAGGAGAATCTTCAGATCTTTAACATATATCCATCCCAAAATTATCTTATTCTATGATTAGTTGAGAATCCCCAAAAGATATGGTGATATCTTATCTTTAATTGAGCTTCCCGTGGAAATCTACCTTTACCTCTCGGTAGCAACTCCTTCTGTAGCACGACCTATCGGTGGAACAGTGAAACCTACCAGTAACACTTTGCTCTGATAAAATCTCTGAAACTTCTATGGCATTTCCTACCAGTAGAACATCCTTTACCTATTAGTATGACTTCCTTTGACAAAGTGTAGTAAGTTTTTCTATCGGTAGAACATGTACTAACTACCGATAGAACTTCTTTGATGAAAAAGGTGTAAACTTCTGTAAGTCTTTCTACCGGTAGAACATGCACTAACTACTAGTAGCACATAAGCACTAATCTTTTGTAGTTCAAGCTACCGATAGAAGCTTCATCTTGTTGCCTTCCTACTGGTAGAACTTCTCTTTTCTTCCAAAATGGCTTCCAAGTCTCCCGACTTTATCTTCTACTGAGCTAACTCAATCCCAACTTATCCCGTGCCATCCTATTAATGTTTAATCTCCACCTTTACGCCTAAACTGCCTGCAATCACATAAATCAAAGCATAAGACGTAATTTGCACTAAGTGAAGCAAGTTAGTTTGTTAGCAAGCCTAAAACGAATGTGTTACACTATAAAATAATGCAATATTGAGCACTTAACAACTGCCATACTAAGGACTAGTAAGGTATAGGTTGGGGGTGTGAATTGACATTAAAAGTGTCATTTATTTATCTATTATTTATGTCGCTTTGCACTAATTTTGAGTTATTAATTGAATAATCCTTTGGTTTTATGATTTGATTGATTTTCAATGTTTGAATGTTTTATTAGGTAAAACAGGTAAATTGATCCGAATTGGAGGACTTGGTAAATCAACCAGACAACTGGAGCATAAAAGGAAATCAAGGGGGATCATAGTGTAATTACATAGGAAATCAACGAAGTCAAAATGGATATTGTGGACCAGCCTGGATAGCTACATGCGTCCAAATGTGGGTCATGCGTCCAAATGTGTGTGTGGATGCTAAACAAGCTTGAAAATTTTGGCTAAGTGTTGGTGACGATACGTTTTGTCGTCGTCCGAACACAAGAGGTCCATCTGGATGCACCTGCTGAGGATGGAATTCCAGAGAATTTAAGGTATTAGGACATGGGGATACTTGCAGACTAGGATTTGACGATGCGGTGTACCTTTATTAGGACGTGACAAGCCATTCAAACTCAATTGGTTGATTGAATCGAAGACCCCAGGTTTCAAGGCTTGTGTCCGAACACGAGTTTTGGAATATGCGCCATTAAGTTTACCATAGCAGGCCTTAGTTAGTGATTTTATATATTTTTTTCATTATCTTTATTGTAAAAATATAAAATCGGGAAAGAGGCAGTTGTATTGTGGGGATTTGGCCTTCAGTTTTTCTTGGATAATCTTCTTTTCCTAGAAATTTTAAAGGCTACTTCCATGGATTATGAGTAGTTTTTAGTTGTACTCTCTATTTAGAGTAGGGTTCTTGGATTGTGTATTGAATATTATTATTAATGCTACTATCCATTTATTGTTTGGGAATGATTTATAGTTTGTATTATCCGATTAAATGAATATTTCTAATTAAAGTAATATACTTTGTATACTTGTTTAGTTATTCATCAACTGGGTTGATTCCTGGGTATGAATAATTCTTATAATTCCCTGCGAGTTTATATTACTAGTTCTTAAGTTCATATTTTCATAACTACCAAACCTTGGTTTAAGATTTATATCCTCTGATTGATTACACTAACGTTGGAAGTGAACTGAGAAAAGAGATAACTGCATTAGTATGATATTCAATACACATGATTAGTTCTTGATCCCGATACTAGGGTCTTTTTTCATATATAATAATTTCTTTATAATTGGTTACAATTGCTTGTTCTACAATCAAGATAAATTGTTCATTCTTTTCATCTTCCCGTACATCTAATTCATTTCCCTAAGGATCGACCTCGGTCTTATCGAGTTATTACTACTTTTTGACCATCTGCACTTGGGTGTACCTATTTGGTATCAAGCACATTTAACCATAACCTTTCTGTGAAAACTATGTTAACTACAAAATGAAAATTGCATATTCTTACCACAACAATGACAATATATTTACCGATTACATCCAATATTTTATTTTGCCTTAAAATTTCAGTTTCGTGAGTATCCAATATAAATTTCAGAAATCCACTATCAAACAAAAGTAAAACTCTCTAACTTTAGCATGAGATAAAATCAACTCTTATACAATTTTATAAAATATTTTTTTCAAGAGTACGAAAACATATCTGGGTAAAATTTGGTAAGATTGTACAAATGGACTAAAAATCCAAGCTTCCAAATAAAATTACAAAACTTATGATACTAGTATAAGTACCTTAACATTTAACCTGACAATTTAGTATCAAATTGTTTATATTTTAGTTTCTACTCGAAGTAGGAAGTCTCAAATAATTCAATTCATAGTCGTAAAAACACCACACGTGAACTTGAATACCATCTAATAGTACTTACTGTTGCCATAATCAAGCAAAAATTATTGCTTTCAAGTATCTATTTAGTTAACAACTAGCATATATAGACTCACTCACTTGAGTTATATATTTTTCTCGTTATCATACCGATATATGTATTTTTCTCTTAATTACCCATTATGCACCTCCACACTAGCAAATCTAACTTCAAAACATTTATCAACATATATGTACCTACACAATATTTGCCACTCAATTGGTTGCCTGATATTATTTTTTTTTCATCGATTTCCCACTTAGATATCCATATTAAGATCATTTAAATACCCGACACACACTCCTTCACATTTCCATATATATACATTTAGATTTGTTGTAATGCATTTGTAATAGATTCGGTAAATCAATACTATAGATTGACTACCTTCATCCACGTTTGTGTATTCTCCTGAATTTTTTATGTTCAGGGTTAAAGCTTTTAGTAGATTAATGTTACTCAGACTTAAGTTGAAGTTTGGGAAACAATTGAAGTGTACTGGCCCATTGTGCAGGCTTGACTCCATTATACCTAAAATACTTGTGCTATAGTTTTTAAACATGACATCTCCTAAGCATAATAAAATTAAGGAGTTAATTCCACGAGTTGTTAATGGTTTAACTGCAACTTGAACTAAGCCGATGTGGATAAAAGAATTAACTTCTTCAGTTAATTCAATTTGGTTGTAAAAATTGATTTTTATGGTATTGTAATTCTTCTGTATTAAAAGAATTAAAATACCAATCATGAAATTTCTAGTATTTAGGATGATTGAACTCGGAAGATATTAATTTCCTACCAACTTTGAATTTTTCTAAATTCATATTGGAAACTCTATTTCAGATGCGGTTGGTTCAAATTCCGCAAAATCATAAACAAGCTCATTGTCCTGATTATTAGGATGATAAATTCCATACAAAATATTTTGATTAGAAAGTCTAACTCCTTCTAATATCGGTTCTTTTTCTTTAGACCAACTAATATTACTAGATCTTTCGGAGACAATTAGAGGATGGGTTACCCAATGAGGAGGAAGTGAAGAGGTACTTGACCTTGGTTTGTCAAAACTCCTAATTAAAAAAAATCTGGATAAGCCTTTAATATTTAATTTGGAGATTTGGTCTGATGCAAATTGAATTTGTACATCCACTTATGAGGTTTGAGATATTTGATTTAATTCCCTATTAATTATAGGTTGAGCAGGAAGTATAGATTATAAATTCCATGATTATAGATGGGTGATACCTTCCTATTTAATAGCTCTATTTTGAGCAATTCTATTTGTGACGCCCCAAGATTCAGGGGTCTTTTCTTAACCCGTTGATCACCCATCAACCTGTGGAAGTACCCATAAATATTGTATAACTTGACATAACGTCATTACATCCCCTTCACCGAGATCGTAACCAACCCAGAGTTTGGGCAAAGTCTCCCTTGTACTAGAGCACTACCCAACGCATTACCTGTACACATATCAATCGTATGACCATTTCAAGGTTCAATCCCCATCAATTTACCCTTAATATTGAACCAATCAAATCGTTGAAATAAGAAGGCTCTAGATCAAAAGGCTTGGCAAAGTTATATTTAATTTTTTGAAAATTTTAGAAGAGGTACCGGTACCTCTTACACGTGGTACCAGTACTTGAGCCTTCTGTTTGCCAGGTCCCTTCCATTTTCCTGGTACCAGTACCTGGGTGACAAGGTACTGGTACCTAAGTGCACTGTTTGCTAGGTACCGGCATCTATATGTAACGCCCCAAAACACACCCTGGACGGCATTACATTCTAAGACCATTCACAACATGAGAGCACTAAGATAATTCCATCAATAAAAAAAATTTCCATTCATCATCCATAAAATTTACAATATCATCCCAAAAGAATAAGCCAAGATATGGCATTTACATCTCAAATGATCAAACGTAACTTAGCAGCGGAATAACAAAAGAAAACTAAACTTCAAATGATTTCAAAATAAATTCTCAAGTCTATTACAAAGGAAGCTATGTCTCTACAGGTCCATCTCGGGATCCACATTCCCTCCTATAGGAGCTTCCCAATATTCCGGCTCGTCAGTTCCGAGCTCCTCCTCTATACCAAGACCTGAAATATGTTGTTTGTAGGGGGTGAGCACTAAGCTCTGTAGCAATATTCCTCCCAAACTCGAACAAGGTTTATAAAAGTGTATAAAATGGCCGGTCTCATTTCACAAATAGCATATATAATCTTTGAAGTAAAACAGGGACATTTTAAAATGGATCTCAAGTTTAAGTAGCGACAGTAATTTAAATGAACAGTAAAAGAAACCAAGATCCAAGACATATTCATTTTTCCGAAATATAAACCGGTTTCCCACAAGACCTTGTGGAATTCCCATACTCCCACAAGTTCTCGTAGGAAACCATTTTCCACAATACTACAATAATTCATAACTTGACATTAATGGCCATAAACAATTCCCAACAATTCTTCCGGTAGGTGGCATACTTTAGAGCAACCTCCACCCCCATTCTTCCGGCAGGTGGCATACTTAAGAGCAACCTCCACCCCCATTTATTCCGGTAGGTGGCATACTTAAGAGCAACCTCCACCTCCATTCATTGATTCTCAAGCATCCTTACCAGGAACCTCTTGAGAATGAGTGAGCATTCTTACAAGAAACCTCTCACTCATTTGCATCACAAACAACCCAACCAAGAATATCATTCCAACAATTATGTCAATTTACAATCATCTATCCAAAATTCCCCAAAATGTATAACATGTAACAATTTCACAACCAACAAAGAAAATACATGAGATCACAATAACATCATTTTTCTACCCAACACAATGCACTAAGGTTTAGAAAATCCATAATACGGAAAGCATTTAGGAAGGAAATACATCCCTCTCCAAAAACTAAGGTTTTCAAACTAGAGAAGAGATTTCATGGGTATTAAACCCTAACTTTGTGTAAAACATGAAATCTTTGCCAAAAAACCTAAGAGATGATGATTCCATAGCATATATATACCATTGATAGCCAAAACATACATATATAAATACCCTAGCCTCAATGTAAGAGAGTGAGAGAAAACCTCTACCTTAATGTTCTTGGAAAAATTAGGGCTTCGATCTTGAACCAACCCTTTAATTCCTTGTTTTTCACCTTTGATCTTGTGTTTTTCTCTTCCCCTCTTTCTCTCTAATGTTTTCTAGGGTTTTAAGGTGTGTAATGAAGGCTAAGGAGGTGAGAGGATGTATTTATAGTGGGGGAAAAATCGAGGGTTCGCGAACTAAAAAAATTCAGATTTTTACAGTGGCTACCGGTAGCTCGGACACACTGGACTATTGGATACCGGTAGCTGATTTTGGCTACCGGTAGTCACTACCCAGATTTTCGACTTCCACTTCCAGTGCATTTTTGACCCATTTAGAGGTCGAATTGGAAAATTTTCATGAGATACAATTTTGTAGCCCTAGATGTCTACTATCTACTGTCAAAATTTCAGGTCATTTGAAATTAAGAATAAAAAGTTATGATTGAAATAGTAAACAGTGTCTAAAATCCTTTATACCCAAATTTTCTCTAAAATGTGTTTTAACTCCAAAATACTTCCTAACTTCTAATACACCCCATATCACCTCTCCCAAGGTTTTTCGACCTTCCGGACTCAATGGAAACCTTATTTTGACCTAAATCCATTTAGAAACTTACTTAATCCCTCTTTTCAAGCTTACACACCTTCAAAACTTCAACTTCCAAATTAATTTGCATCTCTAGTTTATTCCTACCATCACTACACATATCCACATTTTTACAACTATTATCTACTATATATCTATATACATATATAAGAGAAAAATACGGGGTGTTACAATCCACCCCCCTTAAAGAAAGTTTCGTCCTCGAAACTTACCTCAAGTAGTGAACAAATATGGATGCTTCTCCCGCCTTTCTTGCTCCGGTTCTCATGTAGCTTCCTCCACTCCATGGTGTTGCCACCAAACCTTTACCAAGATGATAACTTCGTGCGAAGCACTTTTTCCTTAGCGTCGAGAATTTCTACTGGTTATTCTTCGTAGGTTGCTTCGTCTGGAATTTCAATCTCCTCCAAGTTCACGACTGGAGTTGCATCCGAGTGACACGTCCTCAACATCGACACGTGAAACACGCCATATACTCCGGATAGCTGGGCTGGTAGTCGAAGTTGATACGCCGCATTGCCTACTGTTTTGATCACTTCCAACGGTTCGGTATATCTTGGCGCTAACTTCTCCTTCTTGCCGAATCGAAACACGCCCTTCTTGTGTGACAACTTGGGAAACATGTAATCTCCCACTTTTAATTCCAAGGATCTTCTTATGTGGTCCGCATAGCTCTTCTGTCTACTTTGCGCCGTGCGTAGCCTCTCCCGGATGAGTTGAATCTTCTCTGTAGTTTCCCCATTGTAGTCCTTACTCCGTTAGTTCGCTGCGCACTCTGATATAAATTACAATCCACCAAAGGTTACAGTTGAAACCTAACAAGACTTGTCCTCCCATCTTAGCTTCCAAACCCATATACATTTTTATTTTATTTCAACGAAATAATTTAAGAAAATTAACATAATATCATCGAAAATACCATTTTAGTGGTCACTACCAATCACTAGAGATTTGAATTCATGAGCAAATAAATAATCAAGCTTTGGAAATCAAGAACAAAAGAACAAGCAAGGTTTGAAATGAATAACAAACGAATCTCAAGTTTTTGGAATCCAAAATAAAAGAACAATCAAGTCTCGAATTCCATAACAAACTCATATCAAGCTTTGGAATCAAAATAAGAAACAATCAAAGCTTGAAATCAAGAACAAAGTAACAATCGAGTCTTGGAGTGAATAACAGATGCATATCAAGCTTGAAAGTCATGAACAAATGAGAAATTAAGATTGAACGGAACAATCATTTATGGAAATCAATAACAAACGACTATCAAGGTGTGAAATCAAGAACAAAGGATTATGAAGTTAGAAATCAAGACCAAAAGAACACTCAAGTCTTGGAACCAAGAATAAAGAATATCAAGTATTGAATATTGAGAATAATTGAATTCCAAGGGTTATAGTCACTACCAAGTGCATATCAAATTTAGATATCAAGGACAAATGAATATTAAGGTTGGAAATCAAGAATAAAGGAACAATCACTTCTTGAAATCCATAACAACGAATATCAATCTTAGAATTAAAAATAAGGAACAATCAGGTATTGAAATCAATAACCAACAAATATCAAGGGTGGAACTCAAGAACAAAGGAGAAATCAAGAGAAAAACACATCTCCTTTGTAAACTAGGGTTTGAAGGCATAAGAAAAGATCTAGGGTTTACCTCACCATAATATAGTTTGGGACAAGGTAGTATTATCCAGAATGGCAAGACATGATGATTTCCTAGTAATTAAACATAAATTTAAAATCAAAGATTACTTATAAATAAATCCTACTGGTCTCCCCTTGTTGTCCCTTAGGCAAATTAACATATTCTGTAAGTTCGGCTTCCTTGAAACCCAATCCTAATTCCACAGCGTACACAGTACGTAGAAAATAATAAGTCGCATAGGAATCCAATATAATTCGGGCCCAAGAATGGTAGAGAAGAACAATACCTTCCACAACGGCGTTGGAGGCATCTTCCTTCGGTTGAGTCAAAGCAAAAACCCTTCCTTGATTGGCGCCACCGGGGGCTTGAGTTTGTAACGGTCTCTGTGGTGGTAGTGGCTGTCGTAGCGATGGTCTGTTTGCATTCACTCGTCCAGTTGCTTGGTTGGTCTTGGTAGAAAGCAATAGACAATTCTCTATGAAGTGCCCAACACCCCCACAGGCAAAACATCGGCGTGCATCTGTGCCTATTTCTCTGGTACGCCTCCCGCTCCTCGAGCTATCTGAGGTCTCTGTTGTGCTGGCCTTTGTAGAGGTGGCTTGTTTGTTGGTACTTGCTCGGTTGCTTGCTTGGTCATTGGGGGAAACGAGGGGCATTTATGTTTGAAGTGTCCATACTCTTCGCATGCAAAGCATTGGCGCGGGTCCATGCCTGCTCTCTTCTGAGTAACTCCATCTTCTCCAACTGTCTGAAGTCTTTGTTCAACCGCGTCCACGTCCACGTCCACGTTCACGTTCACGAGATCTTGTATTCTCGACTTCAGAGCGTAACCAGCTTCTCGCGGATGGAAGGCCTCAAATCTTATTCAAAGCGTTTAGCCCTCCTTGCCTCAGTGACCACAAACTTGATTGCGTAGCGAGGCAACTCATCGAATTCGAACAAATAATTAACCCTTAACCTAATTATACAATGAATCTAACCTATCTGATAAACACATAACTTCCAACAAAAGCAAGCCTACCGTTCCTTCAACCTAGTCCTACCTTTCTAGTGGTAATCCATAACCTACAGCTCCCATGTAAGACCTAAAGCCTAAGCTCTGATACCAACTTTGTAACGCCCCAAAACACACCCTGGACGGCATTACATTCTAAGACCATTCACAACATGAGAGCACTAAGATAATTCCATCAATAAAAAAAATTTCCATTCATCATCCATAAAATTTACAATATCATCCCAAAAGAATAAGCCAAGATATGGCATTTACATCTCAAATGATCAAACGTAACTTAGCAGCGGAATAACAAAAGAAAATTAAACTTCAAATGATTTCAAAATAAATTCTCAAGTCTATTACAAAGGAAGCTATGTCTCTACAGGTCCATCTCGGGATCCACATTCCCTCCTATAGGAGCTTCCCAATATTCTGGCTCGTCAGTTCCGAGCTCCTCCTCTATACCAAGACCTGAAATATGTTGTTTGTAGGGGGTGAGCACTAAGCTCTGTAGCAACATTCCTCCCAAACTCGAACAAGGTTTATAAAAGTATATAAAATGGCCAGTCTCATTTCACAAATAGCATATATAATCTTTGAAGTAAAACAGGGACATTTTAAAATGGATCTCAAGTTTAAGTAGCGACAGTAATTTAAATGAACAGTAAAAGAAACCAAGATCCAAGACATATTCATTTTTCCGAAATATAAACCGGTTTCCCACAAGACCTTGTGGAATTCCCATACTCCCACAAGTTCTTGTAGGAAACCATTTTCCACAATACTACAATAATTCATAACTTGACATTAATGGCCATAAACAATTCCCAACAATTCTTCCGGTAGGTGGCATACTTTAGAGCAACCTCCACCCCCATTCTTCCAGGAGGTGGCATACTTTAGAGCAACCTCCACCCCCATTTATTCCGGTAGGTGGCATACTTAAGAGCAACCTCCACCCCCATTTATTCCGGTAGGTGGCATACTTAAGAGCAACCTCCACCTCCATTCATTGATTCTCAAGCATCCTTACCAGGAACCTCTTGAGAATGGGTGAGCATTCTTACAAGAAACCTCTCACTCATTTGCATCACAAACAACCCAACCAAGAATATCATTCCAACAATTATGTCAATTTACAATCATCTATCCAAAATTCCCCAAAATGTATAACATGTAACAATTTCACAACCAACAAAGAAAATACATGAGATCACAATAACATCATTTTTCTACCCAACACAATGCACTAAGGTTTAGAAAATCCATAATACGGAAAGCATTTAGGAAGGAAATACATCCCTCTCCAAAAACTAAGGTTTTCAAACTAGAGAAGAGATTTCATGGGTATTAAACCCTAACTTTGTGTAAAACATGAAATCTTTGCCAAAAAACCTAAGAGATGATGATTCCATAGCATATATATACCATTGATAGCCAAAACATACATATATAAATACCCTAGCCTCAATGTAAGAGAGTGAGAGAAAACCTCTACCTTAATGTTCTTGGAAAAATTAGGGCTTTGATCTTGAACCAACCCTTTAATTCCTTGTTTTTCACCTTTGATCTTGTGTTTTTCTCTTCCCCTCTTTCTCTCTAATGTTTTCTAGGGTTTTAAGGTGTGTAATGAAGGCTAAGGAGGTGAGAGGATGTATTTATAGTGGGGGAAAATCGAGGGTTCGCGAACTAAAAAAATTCAGATTTTTACAGTGGCTACCGGTAGCTCGGATACACTGGACTATTGGCTACCGGTAGCTGATTTTGGCTACCGGTAGTCACTACCCAGATTTTCGACTTCCACTTCCAGTGCATTTTTGACCCATTTAGAGGTCGAATTGGAAAATTTTCATGAGATACAATTTTGTAGCCCTAGATGTCTACTATCTACTGTCAAAATTTCAGGTCATTTGAAATTAAGAATAAAAAGGTATGATTGAAATAGTAAACAGTGTCTAAAATCCTTTATACCCAAATTTTCTCTAAAATGTGTTTTAACTCCAAAATACTTCCTAACTTCTAATACACCCCATATCACCTCTCCCAAGGTTTTTCGACCTTCCGGACTCAATGGAAACCTTATTTTGACCTAAATCCATTTAGAAACTTACTTAATCCCTCTTCTCAAGCTTACACACCTTCAAAACTTCAACTTCCAAATTAATTTGCATCTCTAGTTTATTCCTACCATCACTACACATATCCACATTTTTACAACTATTATCTACTATATATCTATATACATATATAAGAGAAAAATACGGGGTGTTACACTATATGTCGTGGTACCGATACCTGAGTCCACTATTCATCGGGGTACCAGTACCTAAAGCCTTTGTACTGGTACTTGAGCCCATGGGAATCTAAGTACTGGTACCCGTAAGTCTAGGTAACGGTATCTGGGCCATCTGACAGCGTGGTACCGATACTTAATCACTTAGGTACCGGTACTGGGGCCCAGATTTTCCCAAATCTTTCCATATTACTACTCTTAACCATCCATATTCACACAACATTCATTCATTCATTTACATCAAAATGTTGTCCATTATACAAATTTAGAAGTTCAAAATTAATTACATAATTGATTTACAAAAATGTAATTTAAAATCCATAATTCGGCTTCTTCAATCAACAAGTGCCCAAGTGAGGACCATCCACCGGCGCTTGTCCCGCACATCAAATGTATTCCCCATAAAGGGTGAGTCACACTCAATAGGGTATCTCCTAAGGAGGTTACTCCCCAACCCAGATGCATATGAAATGTTCACATGCAATTCAACAGTCAAAAATTCATTCAAGAATATAGAATTCATAAATGAACACCACAATATCATACCATGTCATGAGATGGTACTCACACATGCAATGCAACCCAGGACCTCCATCGACTCCCATAACACATGCAATACCATGCGTATGCATTCAGGCATTACAAGCCCTCGCTATTGATGTTACACATCCAATGACCATTTTATAAATCCCAGGTCTTTCTTGGGGTGGGTATTTATGGACTTACACCAACGGGTACCCAACTGACACGATATCTATGGACTTCCACCAACGAATCTGAGTACGCCAACAGAATTTATGGACTCAATACCAATAGGAGTGTGTATCTGAAGTTACTGGGTCTTGCACCAGAGGGAGAATGTAGCTCTTCTTGCCAACCCGTGTGTGTAACGCCCCAAAATCCACCCTGGAAGGCATTACTATCTAACACCATTCAAATCATGAGAGAAACTAATAAAATCCACAAATAATAGAAATTCCATTCATCATCCATAATAACTAAAGCATAATCCAAAACAAATATGTCAAACTATGACAGTTACATCCAAAATCTAAATATTATCTTGCAGCAGAATAAATAAAATATTATCCTTAAAATTGTCTTATAATTAATCTCCCAATCTAGAACATAAAAGAAACAACTCTAAACATCCACCTCAGGATCCACGTTCCCATCAATTTGAGATTCCCAATGTACCTACTAATCAAATCCGAGTTGTTCCTCTAAACCATAATCTGAAAAAGATGTTGTTTGTAGAGGGTGAGCACTAAGATCTGTAGGAAAATCCTCCCAAGCTCGAACAAAGTTTTGAAAACATATAAAACAAGTCGGTCTCATTTCTCAAATATAATATATAACTTTTGAAAGAAAATAGTGACAGTTCATTTGATCTCAAGTTTGCGCAGTATTAATAAATTAAATGAAGAAGTAAAACAAACTTTCAAACAATGAACTGTTTCCAACATTTTATATCATTCCCAACAATTTTGTATCATTATCCCCAATTGTATTTCAGGTAGGAAGTAAGAATTTGCATGAATACACACATTGAGAATATCCTGGCCCACACACACACACCCAATCCTCGCAAGGATACCCAACTTTAGGAAGGGCGTATACCGACGCATCGGTAGTGACGATCTGTAAGACCCCGTATTAAAATTAAATAAGGATACGATTATCTTAAGAGTACTCCTAATATGAATAAAATGATGGAAGAAACTTAGAATCATTGTTGAAAGATTGATCATGAAGTTTGAGTTCGAATGAATTGACTTTCGGGTCAAACTTAGTTTTAAAGGTGTGTAAACTTAATAAAGGTGATTAAGTAAGTTTTTAAATGTTTTCAGGTCAAAATAATGCCTCCATTGAATTCGGAAGGTCGAAAAACATTGGGAGATGTAATATGGGGTGTGTTAGAAGTTAGGAAGTATTTTGGAGTTAAAACCTATTTTGGAGAGATCTGGGTAGAAAGGAATTTGACACTACCTTAGTATTTTAGCTATAACTCTTTACTCCTAACTCCGATTGATCTGAATTTTGGACAGCAGAAACGAGACTTCAAGGGCTACAAAAGTATATTTCACAAAAATTTTCTGAATCGGCTTCTAAATAGGTCAAAATCGATCTGAAAGATGAGGGTATACTGTCACACGCGTCCGGACAGGAATAGACACGCGTCCGGACGCGTGTCGCAGAACGTTGGGTGAAGAAACATGCATCCAGACCCAAGAAAACACGCGTCCGGACACGCCAAACCGAGGGCTTCACGTCCCAGACTTGTTTTGGGTGTTTTCTCTCCCATTTGCAACCCATTTTCATCAATGCTAACCATAGAGAGGCTTATAGAGGAAGGAAAGAAGGGGAAAAACAAGAAATTCAAGGGTTGATTCAAGTGGGAAGGATCAAATCTTCTAGTTTTTTCACACAAAAACTAAGGAGCAAGGTAGGGGTTTCTTCCTTTTCTTGTTCATTGAGGCTAGGACATTTATATATATGTATGTTTTGACTATCCATCCTATATATATGCTATGAAATCATTATTTTTTGATACTCTTGCAAATATTATCATGTGTTGAATGAAGTTATGGTTTGATAGACATAAAATACTTATTTGTGATCCCAAAACCCGAGTTTTTGAGAAATATGGATTTTTCTTCTTAATGTTCACTTGTTCTTGATTTCAAAACTCTAGCGCTTGATTAAATACAAAAAATTATATATTTGATGATCTCTTGCTTATTTTCTTAAATTGTTCCATTGGAAAAATAAATGTGGATTTCAATGTGGAAAATTGGGGATTTATTTATTTAATTGTGATTTGAGAAATTGTTGGGTATTGTATCTCTTGTGGATGTTTGGATGACCATGGGTGGCCGTTGACCGGATATCGTAGATTGGGTTAGATGCGTTTCTTACTCCGTGTGGGTTTGAAGGCTCCCTATCACTCGTAGTGGGGTTGGTGCCTTGCGAGTACCAAACCACTATTCGCTCACGTGTTATTGAGGCTGAAGGTTAGTATACTATTCCTGAGTTGGATTCGTCACTGCCAATGCGTTGGTATACGCCCTTCCTAAAGTTGAATATCCTTGCTAGGATTGGATGTGTGTGTGTGGGCCAGGATATTCTCAATGTTTTTACTCATGCGATGTCATACATCATACCTGAGAAACATTGCGGGCTATTGGTTTATTGTGAAAATGGTTATCGTGAAAATGGTGACTTGTTGGAATTGTTATTTTTGGGAATTGGTTTTACTTTTTCATTTAATTATTGCTATTGCGTAAACTTGAGATCCATTGAAATGTCCCTGTTTTCTTTCAAAAGCTATATATGATATTTGTAAAATGAGACTGACTATTTTATATGTTTTTGAAACCTTGTTTGAGTTTGGGAGGATTTTCCTACAGAGCTTAGTGCTCATCCCCTACAAACAACATTCTTTTCAGATTTTGGTTTAGAGGAGGAGCTTAGAGTTGACGAGCAGATAGCTTGGGAAGCTCAACTTGATGGGCATGTGGACCCGGAGTTGGATGTCTAGAACTGTTCTTTTTATGTCCTAGACTAGGAGGTTTATTTTGAGATAATGTTCATGTTAATATTTTTCTTATTCTGCTGCAAGATAATAGTTAATTTTTGGGATGTAATTGTCGTAGTTGGGCATATTCTTTTGGATGCAATGGCCATGGCTTGGCATATTCTTTTGGATGAAGTTGTAAATATTATGGATGATGAAATGGAACTTCCTCTAATTATGAATTTTATTAGTTGCTCTCATGATGTGAATGGTTTTAGATAGTAATGTCGTCCAAGGGAGATTTTGGGGCGTTACACGATCCAACCCAGGAATGGTATACTAACCCTCAACCTCGATACCATGTGAGCGAATGGTAAATTAGTCCTCGCAAGGCACCAACTCCACTACGAGTGGTAGGGAACCTTCAAACCCACTCGGAGTAAGAAACGCATCTACCCACTCTGCGATACCTGGTCAACGGTCACCAATTTTCATCAAAACATCCACACAAGAGATACAATACTCAACCAATTTCTCAAATCACAAGTAAATCAAGAACCCCAAATTCCACATGTATTTTTCCAACATAACAACTCAAGAAAATAAGCAAGATATCATCAAAAGATATAATTTTATTTTTTCAAATAAAGCACTAGAGTTTTTGAATCAAGAACAATGGAATATCAAGGGAAAAATCTCTATTTCTTGAAAAACAAGGGTTTTGAGATAAAAACAAGGATTTTATGGCTATCCAACCATAGCTTCATTCAAAACATGATATGATTTGCAAGAACATCAAGAAACAAGGATTCCATAACAAATATCTATGATTGAGAGTCAAAACATACATATATATAAATCGTAGCTTCAATGGACAAGATTAGGAAGAAACCCCTACCTTGCTTCCTTAGTGTTGTGTGAAAAACTAGAGGTTTTGATCCGATCCAATGTGAAAATCCCATTCAATCTTGTGTTTCTCCCCTTCTTTCCTACTCTCTAAGACTCTCTAGGGTTAGAAATGTTGAAATATTGATGAAACTAAGCCTAAGGGGTGTTCCATAGGTATTTATAGTCGAAAAATTGGATAGAACACCCAAAACAGGTCTGGGATGTGAAACCCCCGGTTTGGTGCGTCCGAATGCGTGTTTTTCACTATCCAGACGCGTGTTTCTTCACCCAACTTTCTGCCAAATGCGTCCGGACACGTGTCTATTCCTGTCCGGACGCAGGTGATAGTATACCCTCAACTTCCAGATCGATTTTGACCTATTTAGAAGCCAATTCAGAAACTTTTCATGAAATACACTTTTGTATCCCTTAAAGTCTAATTTCTACTGTCCAAAACTCAGATCACTCGGAGTTAGCAGTAAAAATTTATGGCTAAAATACTAGTTAGTGTCAAATTCCTTTCTACCCAAATCCTCTCCAAAATAGGTTTTAACTCCAAAGTACTTCCTAACTTCTAATACACTCCATATTACCTCTCCCAATGTTTTTCGACCTTCCGGATTCAATGGAGGCATTATTTTGAGCTAAAAATATATTTAGAAACTTACCTAATCACCCTTCTTAAGCTTACACACCTTCAAAACTAAGTTCGACCCAAAAGTCAATTCGTTCGAAACTCAAACTTCATGATCAATCTTTCAACAATGATTCTAAGTTTATACCATCATTTCATTCATATTAGGATAACTCTTAAGATAATAGTATCCTTATTTAATTTTAATACGGGGTCTTACAATCCATCCCTCTAAAAGAAAGTTTCGTCCTCTAAGGCATCCAGCCATATAACTATGAGAGCAACTAAAAATAACCATTAAAACAACCAATCATTCATCCATCTAATAAAGAATAAATGCTAAAGCCAATCAAAGAATAAAACCTCTCCAACTTATAATTCAAACCAAATAGTATCTAGCAGCGGAATAATCAAAACTAGTTGAAACATTGTTTCATAGAAATCTCTCAAATAAAATAATCTAGACTAAGAAGAAGCATCTCTAAGCCTCCACTTTAGGATCCTCATACTGACCCTCTCCATTCTTGAGATCAACCTGCTAATCTAACTTGACATCCTCCTCGCTACCAAAATCTGTAATGTGTTGTAGGGGGTGAGCAAAAGCCCGTAGGAAATCCCTCTCAAATCCCAACAAGGTTTTTAAAACAATAAAAAGAAGACAAGTCTCTTTTGGAAAATAGCATATATAAATTTTTGAGTGTAAAACAATGTCAATTGTAATGATCTCAAGTGCACAAAATATAGTAAATCAACAACAGGAAAAAACATGCAAGAAATTAAAGCAATTAATAATTAACTCAGTAGCATCATCTCATATTCTCATGTATGTTAGTTCATTCTCATTCTCATGTATGTTGGTTCATCCCCATTCTCATGTATGTTGGTTGCTTCTCAGGAATCTACACAACGATTCTACATTGTTCACCCATCACAACCACACAATCTCAATCATTCCCCGCAGGGCCAAATCACAAACCACTTTAGAAAGAGCGTATACCTTCTCCCACGACATTGACAAATCCTTCCCAGGAAAAGTATACCATCCCTCAGCTTCGAACTTATTTGAACAATAGTGGTTGCTCTCACAAACAATAATCCACTACAAGTGTTAGACAACCATCTCACCCCCACTGGGATAGACTAGCCTCTAACACTCTACGGCAGCTCTCGAAGGCAATTCAAGTCCATCACAACAAACCATACAAGAGATGAAACTACAACTTTCTCAACAACCACAATCTTAACCAATCACAATTTTCATTAAAAAATCAAGTATCACAATTGAATAATTCTCAATATACTACCATAATAAAGGAATTAAAATATGCAAGAGATCATATCAAGAAAACCTTCACAATTTTGATATTCAAAATCCTAGGGTTTTGCCAAAAATCATAATTTCTTGGAACAAGAAAAAATATTAGATGAAAACATGATTTAATCAAGAATAGGAATTTAGAAATCAAGAATAGGAATTTAGAAATTAAGAATCTATGTATTTTTCATAACCAAACATGTATTGAGCAAAACTAGGGTTTTGGAAATTCAAGAACAATGTTTCTTGAACCTAAACATATATTTTGTTCAAAACTATGTTTCAATAATAAAGAAACCAAGAACTCATAAGTATTTATCATATAACTATCAAGAATATTGAAAACATACATATGTAATACCCTAAGTCTCAATAAAATAACTTTAGAAGAATACCCTACCTTAATTCCATAGTTTGTGTGTAAACCTATAAAACCCGGGTAAATTTGAACTTTTTCTGAAAAAGGGCAAAACGGTAATTTACCACTATAATGCGGACTTAAAATACGTATTTCTCTAGAGCTCAGATGACGCAACGAACTTCACCATTGGATTCGTATCACGAAAACGAGTTGCCTAGAAAATTTTCGTCGAATTCCAAAATAGTTGGATTTTTTACGTTTTACGAGATAACAGGGTGTCGGGTGACCTCACAAACGTTCCCAAATTTTTTTTTATAAAATTTCCTTATAATTGAAGGAAAGTTCTAATAAAAATAATTTGAACTTAAATCGAGATGAAATTAATCGTTTCGGGGCGAAAACGGACCCGGACAAGGGGGGCGTGTAGATGCGTTTCTTACTCCGTGTGGGTTTGAAGGTTCCCTATCACTCGTAGTGGGGTTGGTGCCTTGCGAGGGCCAAACTACTATTCACTCACATGGTACCGAGGCTGAGGGTTAGAATACTATTCCAGGGTTGGGTCGTCCCTGCCAATGCGTCGGTATACGCCCTTCCTAAAGTTGTATATCCTTGTGAGGATTGGGTGTGTGTGTGTGGGCCAGGATTCTCAATGTGTTTAATTCATACGATATCATACATCACACCTGAGATACATAATGTGGATACAGATACAAGTTGTGTTTTGAGATACATTGTGGGATATGGTACAAATTGTGGGTTATTGTTGATTGTTGTGGAAATGGTTTATTGTTGGGAATTGGTTTTATTTCTTCATTTAAATTATTATTATTGCTTACACTTGAGATCGGATGAATTATCACTGTTTTCTTTCAAAAGTTATATATGATATTTGTAAAATGAGACCGACTTGTTTTATATGTTTTCTAAACCTTGTTCGAGTTTGGGAGGATTTTCCTATAGAGCTTAGTGCTCACCCCTTACAAACAATATTTATTTCAGATTTCGGTTTAGAGGAAGAGCTCGGAGTTAACGAGTAGGTGCTTTGGGAAGCTCAAGTTGATGGGCATGTAGATCCGGAGGGGGATGTCTAGAATTGTTCTTTTATGTTCTAGATTAGGAGATTCCTTTTGAGAATACTATTCATGTTAATATTTTCCTTATTCCGCTGCGAGATAATAATTTGGCATATTCTTTTGGATGTAATGACTATGGTTTGACTTATTCTTTTGGGATGATGTTATAGATATTATGGATGATGAATGAAATTTTCTTTGATTATGGATCTTATTAGTTGCTCTCATGATTTGAATGATTTGAAATAGTAATGTCTTTTAAGGGGGATTTTGGGGTGTTACAGAAACTCACAATATTTAAAATCTAAAAATACCTTCACTGTAAAACTCGGGTAAATTTGATTTTTTTCTTAAAAAGGGCAAAACGGTAATTTGCCACTATAATGCGTATTTAAAATACTCATGATTCTAGAGCTCGGATAACATAACGGACTTCGCCGTTAGATTCGTATCGTGAAATATAGTTACCCTATCAAATTTCATCGAATTCCGAGATAGTCGGATTTTGCACGTATTTCGAGGCGACTGGGTGGCGGCTGACCTCACAAAGGTCCCCACAAATAAATTTTATAAAATTTCCTTATAATTGAATTAAACTTCAAATAAAATTAATTTGAACTTAAACCGGGATGAAATTAATCGTTTCGGGGCAGAAATGGACTCGGGAAAGAGGGGGCGTGTGGTGCGACGTGGACCGCGCATTTTGAGGCTATAAATATAGACAAATATCAGAGTTTTGGGGAAATATCCCCATTCATCAGCCGCCCAACGAGAGGAGAGAAAGAAAGAAAAGAAAAAATGGACTTCAAGCCTTCTCTCGACGATTTTCGAAGCTCCATTGATTGAATCGACTCGGACCAAGAGTTAAAGTCGATCACCTCGACGAGGGCTACACAACCACACCAAGAACGAGTGATTTCACCAAAGACCCAAAGAGGAGATTTTGGGAAATCTAAGGTTTGAGGTTGGGGTTGGTGTTTTTGAAGGTTCTACCCTTCGTTCTACGCTCGAAGAGGTAGGGTTCCCTTCTACTTTGGTTTATTTCCATCATATGGTGTCCATAGGAAATTTGGGGATGTTATATGGACTGTTTTGGGGCTGTTATATGGGCTGTTTTGGGGCTGTTATATGGACTGTTTTGGGGCTATTTTATGGGCTATTATATGGACTGTTTTGGGACTCCTCATACCGAGTCAGCGGATCAGTCGGTTATTCAGGGTACATTTCTACTCTCTCGCTTATGGGCAAGAGTATTAGTTGATTCTGGTGCATCTCATTCATTTATTACTTGGAAGAGCCATTGCATGTGAGTTCTTCCCTAGGAGCTAGGGTGAATGTTGATCAGATATGTCGAGGTTGTGAGTTAGAGATCTCGGGGATTCTACTCACCGTGGACCTTAGGGTCATGGACATGTCGGAGTTCGAGGTCATCCTTGGTATGGATTGGTTGGCGGCACACCGAGTTGTCATTGATTGTGATCGTAAGAGGGTCATTGCCTACACAGCGGAGGGTGTTTGTTTCAAGTTACAGGGGGAAAAACATGACGTTTTACCTAAGCAGTGCATGACTCCCGTTGACATGGGCAGTTGATGGGTTGGCTAGCAAGCCTTACCCTGGAGGACGAGGCGAAACAGGAGTTGGGTCTACCTCGGGTGGTTTGTGAGTATGAGGATATTTTTCCGGATGAACTACTGGGATTACCTCCACATAAGGATGTAGACTTCACTATTGAGTTACACCCTGGTAAATCTCTTATTTCTATAACTCCGCATAGAATGACACCAGCTGAGTTGCAAGAACTCAAAGTCCAATTGCAAGAATTGTTGGACAGGGGCTTTATTAGACCGAGCACTTCACCTTGGGGCGCTCCGGTATTGTTTGCCAAGAAGAAGGACAAGACCCTTCGACTATGCATAGACTACCGGCAGTTAAATAGGGTTACTATCAAGAATAGGTACCCTTTGCTGATGATTGATGATTTGTTTGATCAGCTGAGAGGGGCGTGGGTTTACTCCAAGATAGATCTCCGCACCGGTTACCATCAGTTGAGGGTTAGGGAGGCGGATATCCCTAAGACGGCGTTTTGGACGTGGTATGGGCACTTCGAGTTTATCGTCATGCCTTTTGGATTGACGAATGCCCCGGCGGCATTCATGGATCTCATGCATGGGGTATTCCAACCCTACCTAGATCAGTTCGTCATGGTCTTTGTTGATGACATTTTGATCTACTCCAAGTCTGAGGAGGAGCATGAGGGTCACTTGAGGATTGTTCTCTAGACCTTGAGGGACCATCAGTTGTACGCCAAGTTCAGCAAGTGTGAATTTTGGCTGACTGAGGTGAAATTCTTGGGGCATGTGGTGTCTGCTTCGGGTGTATCCGTGGACCCGGAGAAGGTTGAGGCAGTTATGAGTTGGGAGAGACCGAAGTCAGTTTTCGAGATACGCAGTTTCTTGGGATTGGTGGGGTATTACAGGAGGTTCATTGAGGACTTCTCCCGATTAGCTGCACCTATGACGAGATTGACCCGGAAGGAGGTCAAGTTTCAGTGGGATGATTCGTGCGAGAAGGCATTCCAGGAGTTGAAGAGGAGACTTACTTCAGCTCCTATTCTGATAGTCCCAAAAAGGGGACAGATGTACACAGTGTATTGTGATGCCTAAAGACGGACTTGGATGTGTTTTGATGCAGTTTGGGAGGGTAGTGGCTTATGGTTCTCGGCAGTAAAAGAACCACGAGCAGAATTACCCCACACATGACATGGAGTTGGCGGCCATTGTCTTTGCCTTAAAGGCTTGGTGCCACTATTTATATGGTGAGCAGTTTGAGGTGTTTGCGGACCATAAGAGTTTGAAGTACAATTTTACACAGCGGGACCTCAACATGAGGCAACGTAGGTGGATGGAGTACTTGGAAGACTACGATTTCACTTTGCACTACCATCCCGGTAAGGCAAATGTGGTGGCTGATGCACTCAAGTTTTAAGTGCAGAAATTGAAAGTGCATAAAATAAAAGGGTGAGTGAAAGAAAGCAATGTTTTTAGTAGAATCCCCTGGTCTTCAAGAAGTTGAAGGACCTCCTCAAAAATGTTGTCTGAATAGCCTTAATATTTCTGTCTGACTCTGTTCATATTCTGTCATACGCTGGCCAAGTTGATTGATGTTGGCATCCATTTGAGTGAGGGTGGCTTCCAATCCCAGCAAAATCTGTCTGTCGGTTCGGTCGTCTACAGGGATGTAGGGTTGATCCTCTTGTGGCTGCTGCTGCTCTTGTGGAATGAACTCCTTAGGTGGGTGGAATGGCTCTTCTTGCTGTTGTTGTTGTGGCTCTGCTGGTTGTATTTCAGGCACATCTTCTGGTTGTCCTCCGTGACTTTTCTTTAATGAGGTTTTGTCTAATGCTCCATAGTGCTCAACTTCCTTCCATACGGGGTCAATGATTACACCATTATTCCTGCACAATTGAGATACTAACATGCCATACGGGAGTGAGGGCTTTTTGTTGGCTACCGTTAAGATCATTTGGTCTATGATTAGATTCGGTAGATCGATACTGTGTCCTATCCCGAGTGCATATAGCAGGTAAGCTTGTTCGGTGTAGACTTGGTTTTTCTGTGCCCTGGGTAGTAAGTTGTTGACTATGAACAAATTCAGAATTCTATATGTATCAGTCAAATCTCCTTGCTTGATATACTTGTTTGGTCTACCCCATCCAAAGTCTGGGTTATTCGTGACTTGTCTTCCTATGGCACTTAAATCAGGTAATTCATTCTCAGCATATGGGTATTGTGGGTCTGGTTCTCTCCGCATGGATTGGAAGAAATCAGCTATGGTGTTAGGTGTAACATGAAATATAGCACCTCTCACAAATACACGTAAATGCCTTTTTTCCACTATTATAGCATTACTGTAAAACTCACGAACTAAACAATCATACACAGGTGCAGATAATCTAGCATAATCAACCCAATCTCTAGCATGCAAGATTTCTCTAATGCCTATAGCTTCAAAATCCTCAAATATAATAGACCTCTCCACAATTATTGTTTTAGTTCTAAAATGTTGATCATACCAGGCTTGTTGTTGGGAATTTTTGAACATCACCTCATTGAAAACTTCGTCCGGTCCCGGTGGTGGTGGAGGTGCTTGTTGTTGCTCTGGTTGATTTGCTTGAGCCCTTCTTGATGATCTCCTTGGTCTTTGCCTCAAATCCATGATTTCTTGATTTCTCCGTAGATTCTTGGTTTTGAATGATTCTAATCGGTAAATAGCTTCTAAATGTTATGGGTAGGAGATTAATCGGAGCAAATGTGGTAGATTTTGAGCAAATGTAGTGGATTTGGTGGGCTTTTCTTCAGGATTTCTGGTTTGGCCGAAGCTTTGGAGGTGCAGAAATGGAGAACTGATCGGCTGCATGGAGGAGTGTATATATAATAGGGGCCACCGTCCAGACGGTGGGACTGCCGTCCGGACGGTCCCAACTTTCGGGTTTGATTTTCCTTTGTGTTTTGCTTGTATTTCTTCTGCAATGTTCTTTCTTCAATTTCCTGCAATACACAAAATTTTTCATATATATTCATTCTACTAAAAATTTTTGCTCACCACTCTTTTTTTTGTTGTCAAAAAAAGGGTTTTTAATTTTTTTATTTGTTATTGCTTATTTACGGAATTGCCTACTTAAATTATAGTTATTTACATTTATGTATATTTTTAACTACTTACTCTTATACTTATGTATATTTAGAAAAAAACATGTACGTTTATACAAATATATACATTGTTTATAGATGTATACATATATATTTCTCCCAAAATTCTGTTGATTATATTGAGTCGGAGTCAGAACTGGCTGGATTATTAATACCAGTGACTCGACCAACTTCATTTCGAACGTACTTGGTTAACATCGGGGTGGAGTAGGATGGCGCCTCAGGGTAGTCCTTACTCTGCCCATACCTAATCCATCGTAATCGATCGGACGCTCTACCTGAAATCGGTTCCGCACATGGATTGTATTGTCTTAAATGTTCTGTTCGACCGCATCTGACACAACCACCGAGACGATTTGCTCGTCTGTGTTTAGCATACGGACTTTTTCCGCATAGTGGTTTTGGTTGGCTTTCAAATATTTCAAGATTTCTGACTCTTCTGGCTTTTTGCATGATCAGTGCGTGAACGTCTTTTGGAAGATGACGCAATATAATTAAACTTAACCAAAATAGTTTTACATCCATACTGTATATTCTCGTTTAATATAAGATAAAAGACTCTCTATCCGGTTCTTTAACGTCTGCCAGTTACAAAGACAAGATATATATATATATATATATATATATATATATATATATATATATATATATATATATACATATATATATATATATATTTTTTTTTAAGTTATCTGTTTAAAGTAGAAGAGTTATTTTAAAAGTAAAAATTAAATTCACATTCATACCTCCCCAATTTAAACTAATTACTAGTTGTGACGAAAGCACAGTAATCATCAACATTGATGGTAGAACCTTGCTTCATCAAGTAGGATTCTAGCTGTTACTCAGGCGGTTTTCTCTGTCAAAGAAATTACAATGAATTAGTAGGATTAAGTGCTAATTTTTAAAGTAAATAGACAGGATCAGAAAGGTGCACAGCAGTGATGTTTTGAGTAAAAGTTTCATAATACGGTTTAAGCCTTTGACCGTTTACTTTAAAGATAGTTCCGGTTACTGGATTTTTGATTTCAACTGCTCCGTAGTCAAATACTTGTTTGACGATGTAGGGACCTGTCCATCTTGATCTTAATTTACCTGGAAATAAACGAAGTTTTGCATTGTATAATAAAACTTTTTGAGATGGTTCGAAAGATTTCCGCATGATATTTTTATCATGGAAAATTTTTGTTCTTGATTTTGTGATTTTAGTATTTTCATATGCTTCGTTTCTTAATTCTTCTAATTCATTGATTTGCAATTTTCGAGCTATTCCAGCCTTGTCTAAATCAAAATTCATTATTTTAATTGCCCAATATGCTCGATGTTCCAATTCTACAGGGAGATGACATGGTTTTCCGTACACTAGTCTATAAGGAGACATTCCTAAAATAGTTTTATATGCAGTACGGTATGCCCAAAGCGCATCAGTTAATCGTAAAGACCAATCTTTACGATCTGGGTTTACTGTCTTTTCAAGGATATATTTTATTTCTCTATTGGCTAATTCAGCTTGGCCACTGGTCTGCGGATGGTATGGGGTGGATATTTTGTGTGAAATGGAATATTTTTTCATGAGGTTTTCAAAAACTTTATTGCAAAAATGTAATCCACCGTCGCTTATAATGGTGCGAGGAATTCCAAATCTAGACAGAATATTTTCTTTTAAAAATTTGATCACTGTTTTATGATCATTATTTCGACAAGGAACTGCCTCGACCCATTTAGAGACATAGTCAACTGCGACCAGAATATATAGATAGCCAAATGATGGGGGGAACGGACCCATAAAATCGATGCCCCAGCAGTCAAAAATTTCAATAATTAAAATAGGGTTTAGAGGCATCATATTTATTTTTGAAATATCTCCCATTCTTTGACATCTGTCACAGTTCAAACAAACGGTATGTGTATCTTTAAAAAGTGTTGGCCAATAAAATCCACACTGCATGATTTTTGCAGCGGTTTTTCTTGAAGCGAAATGGCCTCCGCATGCTTCAGAGTGGCAGAACTGAATTACTTGATTTATTTCATGGTTAGGTATACAACGCCTTATTATTTGATCTTTACAATATTTAAACAAATAAGGGTCATCCCAGAAAAAATTACGTACTTCCCTTAGGAACTTGTTTGTATCAGATTTAGTGTAATTAGGAGGTATAGCTCCAGTGGCTAGATAGTTAGCTATATCCGCATACCAGGGTACTTCTGCTATTGCGAAAAGTTGTTCGTCTGGAAATGTTTCTTTGATTGGAATTGGTTCTTCCTTTATTTCGTAGTTTAATCTTGACAAGTGATCTGCTACTACGTTTTCTACTCCCTTTTTATCTTTGATTATAAGATCGAATTCTTGGAGTAATAGTATCCATCGCAGGAGACGTGGTTTAGTGTCTTTCTTTGTGAGTAGATATTTTAGGGCTGCATGATCTGTAAATACCACAATGGACGACCCAACCAAGTATGAACGAAATTTATCTAAAGCGAATACAACTGCAAGTAGTTCTTTCTCTGTGGTTGAATAGTTTATTTTGGTATCATTTAAGGTTTTGCTTGCATAATAGATCACGTATGGTTTTTTGTCTTTTCTTTGCCCTAATACAGCTCCTACTGCATAGTCACTTGCGTCACACATTATTTCAAAGGGTAAGGACCAATCAGGAGATTGCATAATAGGTGCAGAAATAAGCATGTCTTTTAATTTGTTAAATATGAATTGACATGTCTCACTCCATTCGAATGATGTATCTTGACATAATAGATTGCATATAGGCTTAGGTATTGAACTAAATTTTTTTATAAATCTTCTGTAGAATCTTGCATGGCCTAAAAATGAGCGAATGTCTTTTACTGTTTTTGGTGGAGGCAGGTTTGCTATCAGATCGATTTTTGACTTATCTACTTCGATTCCTTTTTTGGAGACTATGTGGCCTAAAAAAATACCTTGTGTTACCATAAAATGACATTTTTCCCAGTTTAGGACAAGGTTTGTTTCCTCACATCGAATAAGAACTTTTTCTAGATTTTCTAGACAGAGTTGGAATGAATCTCCATATAATGAAAAATCGTCCATGAAGACTTCTAAATATCTTTCTACCATATCACTGAATATACTCAACATGCAACGTTGGAAGGTAGCTGGCGCATTACAAAGTCCGAATGGTATTCGTTTGTATGCAAAGGTACCAAAGGGACATGTAAAAGTGGTTTTTTCTTGATCATCTATTGCAATTTCAATTTGGTTGTAGCCTGAATATCCATCCAAAAAGCAATAGTATGCATGCCCAGCTATTCTTTTTAAGACTTGATCTAAGAATGGTAATGGAAAATGATCTTTCCTAGTAAGAGAGTTTAATTTTCTGTAATCAATGCATACTCGCCAGCCTGTGACTGTACGCATTGGTACTAATTCATTTTCTTTATTTTGTATTACAGTGATTCCGGATTTCTTTGGAACGACTTGTGTAGGACTAACCCATTTGCTGTCAGATATAGGATAGATGATTTTTGCATCTAATAGTTTGAGTACTTCATTGCGAACGACTTCTTTTAGATGTGGGTTTAGTCTTCTTTGCATTTGACGAGATGGTTTAGCATTTTCTTCCAGGTATATACAGTGAATACATAGGAGTGGACTTATACCTTTGATATCTGCTATTGTCCATCCAAGGACACTTTGATGATTTTTCAGTACTTCTGTTAATTCTTTTTCTTGTTTTTCAGATAAGTTTGCTGATATGATTACTGGATGAATTTTATTTTTTTCTAGAAAAACGTATTTTAGATTGGTTAGGAGTGGTTTTAAGTCTGTCTTAGCAATTTTTATGTTTGGTGCTACGGGTTCAGATATTGATAATTTTTTACTTGGTGGATTTTCCACAGATTTATCTTCAGATTTGGTATCAGATATTGATTGTAACTCAAATATATCTTCTTCTTTTTTTAGAAAAGTGTTTTCAAAGAAACTTTGAGTCAGTGTATTAACACAATTTGTTTCAAAGGGTTCTTCTTCATCATGATTGATCAAAAACAATCCTATTCCTAACCCTTTAACTACTATCCTTCAAATGATGCAATGTATGAGCGGAAGGAAGGATTTCTCCCCCTTTGGGATAGTGTGAAAAGAAAGGGCAATAGGAAAGGGAAATGGGATGATGTAGATATGGAATGTGTATGCACAAAAATGCTCCCCAATCGCAAGGAGACTTTCGTGAGTTGTGTTTTACTTGGAAAGTATTCCAAGGTCGATTCCACAGGGAAGGAAGTGAGCAAATGTGAAAGTGATTTAGTGCAAAAGAAAGTGTAAAATTCTTGTTGTTGGAAATTGTTTGGTGAAGTGTGTGTTGGTGAAATTAGAATGAGAAAACAAGTGTTGGCAATTCCAAGAGATCCCTCCAATGGGTATACTATCTCAACTCAAAACACTCCTCCGATTGAGCAAGAATGAACGGTTGATTCACGGGAAGCCGAGGATGATGATGGTGAGTGCCTACGCATAAACCGTGACTAGGCCTACGGGTTATCAAAGACTCACCAAATCATCCACCTTCAATCCGGTCAAACCGAACCATGGGACTCTAAAGGGAGGGTGTAGAAAGAGTTGAAATGGTATACCCCAATGAGGATTCCCCTTGGTCTTGCCAACAAAAAGTGCTTAGCTACTCATACTTGAACTAGACATGATAATGTAAAGGTAATGCATTCTAAGGCTATGGAGTTTTTAAGTAACTAAGTGCAAGAAATCCTAGACTAGAAGTGAATGAAATGAAAAGCTATTTTATATCTATGAACAAGAATAATCTTGAAAGCATTAATGGTAGAACATAAATGGGAGCATTCAACTAACCAAACATGAAGGGAAAACAACATTTATGGCATTCAATGAACTACTAAGATTCTTACTCAAGATTACAAGACAAATGCAGTAGGAGAAATGGTAAAATCGTCACTTTCTCTCTCTAAAAACCACTATTCATCCTCTTCTCTGCCTAGAGCTCCTCTCTCTAAAACTATATCATACAATACATCCTTAATGAAAAACCCCCCAAGGAGACTCTTGTTTTCCCCCTAAAACGTGCCTGGAGAGAGAGGGAGGTCTATAGAGTTGATCTCCATCACTAGGGGTGCAGCAACATGGGCTGGACAGGGGGTGAGGCAGAGCTGTCTGCCCACCCAGCTTCCTTCTTCTTCTCTCTCTTCATTAATTATCAAGACTCATCCAAATCAATGCAGGGGTGAGGGAGGCTCCAGGATGTGTAAGGGATGTCAAGAAGCATGTAGGAGAAGTGCATGTGGGACCCTCCAAGCCGCAAAGTTGAGTTACAGGCTGTCTGGAGAAAAGTGCAAAAACCTTCCGGAAGGTCGACATACACCTACCGGAAGGTCGCTGAAAGAACAGTTAAATGAAAAGAATCAAATGCAAGAACTTCCGGAAGGTCGACATCAGTAGCAAAAATCTTCCGGAAGGTTCATTCCAGTAGCCAAAACCTTCCAGAATGTTCATTCCAGAAAACAAAACCTTCCGGAAGATTTTGGCAGTCAAAAAGAAACCCAAGGCAAAACCTTCCGGAAGGTCCATTCCAGTAGACAAGTCCTTCCGGAAGGTTTTACTCCAGTAGCTAAAATCTTTCGGAAGGTTCATTCCAGTGGACAAAACCTTCCGGAAGGTATTAGCTGTGAACAAGGCATCCAGGGTTTTTAGCAAAACCTTCCGGAAGGCCGACATACACCTTCTGGAAGGTTTTCAGACTGTGAGCAAAAATTGGATTTCTTTCCCCTCCAAACCATCCTTAAAGCTACCCCATACACTCCATTAGCCTCATATAACACCATGGGGGTTTAAATCATGTCATTTACATCATTTTACATGCATTCACCCAAAATTCCATCAAGCCACAAACAAAACCAAAACACTCCCATTTATTGACAAAAAAGGTGAAACAAAAGCACATTAGCACACCATACATGTCATTGTTATGTGCTAATCACACCCCCCAACTTGCGATTTGCTAGTCCCTAGCAAATATAATTTCCAATCCCAAACCAATATGCACACATACATTCATAAAATCTCAACAAGGTAAAATCAACAAAATCATATTGCAAATATGGTTTTAACTTTGTACAACGACAATCAACCCATTGTGGTATTTCATAGACAAGTTCATTACAATGTGGGCATAATCACAACAAAAAAAAGAACGGCCAGAACTTAAGGACACTTCTACAGGCCGACACCAAAAAGGGAGTAACCCTAATTCTCTGCTCCACCCTTACCAGACACAACAAACAAAAACAACCAAATCCTGCTTCTACATCTCACCACCACCATCATCATCATTAGGATCAGGAGGTAGGTCAAAATCACTCTCCCCCTCAGTCTCCTCCTCAGACTCCTCATCAGTGTCTCCAATCTCAACCATGGTAGAGGCAAAAGGATAGGGGGAGGTTGAGCTACCCTGGCCCGGAATGGGGTTCCCTGGGAACTTGCGCTGAAAGAGCTGTGTCATCATGGCAGCGATCCCCTGCACCGTCTCTTTCATCCCATGCACCTCATTCTTGATTCCTTGAACTTCTCCCTTAATTCCCTGCACTTCACCCACCAGTGCATCGAGGCGCTGTGGAATAGCATGATCGGGGGTTGGTGCAGGGGCTGGTGCCGTAGGAGGTGGTGTTATAGGAGGGGCTTCAGTAGAAGTTCCAGCATCAGACGGCTGTGGATGTGGCTGGGGTCCTGGATCCCTGCTCCTCTCACCCTTAGCCCTGGCAGCCCTTTTCTGACTGCTGGCCATCCCAATTGCTCCAAACTCTGGAGGGAGCAGCTTTTCCTGGCCATAGTGCTTCACATTCGCCTGATCACACAACTTAGTGACCAGGTTGGGAAAGGGTAGGTTCGCCTTTGGCTTCTCCGTCCGGGCAAACTCCCGCATCTCCAACCAAATATAGTAGGCCACATCAAACGCCACCCTTGTCATAAAAGCATGCAGTAGGAACAACTTCTCCACGTTTGGATTTTTCTCCGAACCCCGGGGCATCAAGTTGTAATGTAGTACTTTGTTCATTACCCCATAAGTGTGCTTGAGGCCCCCGACGAATGTCGTTCCCTTAAACGTGGTCGGGTCCTCATACGTGAGGTTCACATACTCCTCAAGTGTTTTGTTCCCATCCACATTGTGTGGGTAGACAGGGGTGGATGCGGGAGGTCTCGCATACCCCATTGCCGTGGTAATTGTATCAGGGGTGACCTCAAATGATTTCCCCCTCACATTAGTTTTCAACTTACCCCCGTCATCCCCAAAAACAAACAATTTTTTATAAAATTCTCGGCACATTCCCAGGTTGTACCCCTTCACCTCAACAAACTAAAAATCCAAACCCCGTTCCTCAATAATTTTCACAACCTCATCCATAACACCAAGGGAGATTTTATCAACATACCTCTCACACGTCACACCTTTGTCCTCAATCCTCTTCGTTCGTTCATCATGCCTTGCCTTTGTCCTCCGCTCCGCCCTATCCTGAGAGCTAGGACCTTCCCCGGTCCTTTTCTTAGAAGCTGAGCCAGAGGGGGGTGGAGACTCAGGGCCAGTCCTCTTCGTCTTGGCCATGAGCGAGAAAAACACACCAAACCCCAAAGCGATCATGAACCACCACCATATGTTTTCAAGGGCCCCCCATGCATCCATGGTTGCCTCATTCAATCGAGCCATGGTAGTTGAGTAGGGTGATTTGGAGAGGGGATGGAAAAGTGGTGAACTTTGGGGGGGAAATAAACCTTAGGGTTTTGCAAGAAATTCTTGGGATTTCGGCTCAAAAGTTCCAAGATTCACCCTTAATCAAGGGAAAATAGGAGGCAAAGATGATTGGAGAGGAATTTCGAAGCTCAGGAAGGAGGAGGAGGAGAGGAGAGAGTTTGGGGGAGTCGGATTTGAGAAAGGCAATGAAAGGGTTTCCGAAAAAATTAGATTTAAAACCCTTGTTTTTTTTGGGTTTCAGACTCGATCTTCCGGAAGGTCGATGTGAACCTTCCGGAAGGTTTTACTCACTGCCTAATTTAAAACAGTCAGTAGGTAAGATCTTCCGGAAGGTCTATGTGAACCTTCCGGAAGGTTTCACTCACTGGACAATCAAGCACTTCCAGTAGGTAAAATCTTCCGGAAGGTCGATGTCGACCTTCCGGAAGGTTTTACTTACTGGGCAAAACCTTCCGGAAGATGTTACCTTTCCAGCAAAACCTATCCTTTATTCAACAAAATCACTTCCAAACCATTCTTCCTCCATTCCAACCCCTCAAGCACCTATCTAAGGACATCTAAGCCACCCACAAACTTGGATCACATCAATCAACCACAATTGATCATGCCCACAGTCATTTCCAAACTTGCAATATGATTTAAGATTTTTATACATTCAATGTTCAAGGATTTGATTACAACCTTTATCAATCAAAATGACACCTAAACATGCAAATCAGATAATTAAAAACTCACGCATCCCTACATTACTTCAAATATCTGAAACTTGAGAAATATTTCCTCATTCTTGCGAGCATGGAGCTTTTTAAACAAATTTCTCAATTGAATGAACTAGATGCACATGAGCAAAACCATAGTCCCCAATGCTAGTCAGAAGTATGCACCTACCAATTAATTTTCAACTCGTGTGTATGTGAATTTAAACAAGTAATTTGGGCATTTACGAAACAGAATTCACATTCGACAGGCTAGACAAACTCAGTTTCAATGCAAAACTCACCAAGGGACACTCTTAAGCAATAAATGCACTCACGTTATACTGGTATGCACTCCATGTGTACATGTGATATGGAATCTTGTATTCAAAACAAGGTGCTCACACGTAATCCAAAAATGAAGTGCATATGTGAAAATGAGGCAACCTTGGCATAGTCTCATGAATCGGATGTTAGTGCATTAGGTAGTAAGACTAAACTTATCATTTTTTTTTTTACAAACATGCTTCTACCATGCTTCTCTAGATCACTTAGGGCTTTAAAGGTTGTAATGGGGCCCTGGGGTGATATCTAGGTACAAGAAATGAAGGAAAAAGGACAACAAAGAGGGTTGTTCCGAGTGAGAGACTTTAATGTTGGAAAAACACTTCCTTTTTCATGGGATTTTGATTTTCTCACCATCACCACACCCCTTGTTTATTTTCTTTATTTTTCTTAACATCTTCCTTTTCTTTTGATCACTCTTTATTCTTTTCACCCCTTTTTCTCCTTTTCTTGGATTTTCATTCAACTCCTTGAGTTTCAAATCATTCATCCCTTTTTGTTGGAGTTTCCACACCATACTTCCTTCTCTTTTGCAATCACTCATATTCAGCTCTAGGAACAACCAAGGTGAGGTAGATTTTTTTATCATCTTGCATTGGCTTGGTTAATATGTGTGGCATAGAAACGAATTTTAAAATGGGCTCAATCACGGCACTAGGGATAAAATTTTCTCAAGAAAAAGGGCTAAGGCTCAAAGTATTCAAAAATGGCCTAAGATCACTTCCAGGTCCACATGGGGAGAGCATTACATGATCAAGACAAATCAGTCTACTAACCAAATGCAACTAACCAAAGCAAGCATAATGAGACTATTGAACAAACTTGATATCAAAAATTGTTCTTTGAGTAAACGTAAGTTCCCTCCAAAAAGGTTTGGCACTAAAACTCTCATGGGTCCTTACTCATCTCCACTACTTATGTCAAGCTTAAAACATGAATCCAACCCGTAAATCACTGGAATTACAAGTTCAGAAAACACATACAGATGAGTTCGAAAATCAATCCATATGTGATATGTATGCATATGATCCATTTCTATAGTAAGCTCATGTGCACAAGGTTCACAACAACAACCAACATGTCATCCAGTTCATACTCGCTTCATAAGGGAATACAGATCAACTTAAAGGTATTTTTCATCAAAAATTTTCAAAATTTTCACCTATTTTTCACAATTGCAAGCAAAAATCAAAAAAAAATTCAGACAACCTTGGTGTATCATACAATGGTGCTTGCACCTCACCCCCCAACTAGAACCATGCATTGTCCTCAATGCAACAAAAATATATAATATGCAATGGAAGACAATAAAAAGATAAGTAGGGTAAGAGAACACCTCGCAATTTCGCTTTCGACAAAAGCACCAAGATCTGGATTCAAAAGAAAATAAAGCTATACACCAACACACAAGTAAGTGACATGAAATAAAAACATGACATAATTAAAATGAAAGAAACTGTACATGCGAACAAGGGACCAATTGTCATTCCTTAATCACTTCCGGATACACCGGGTCGGTTAACTCTTCCTCCACCACTTGATTTTCAAAGCCCTCAAAGAATGGCTTAAGTCTTTGGCCATTGACCTTGAATGTTTGGCCATCTTTGAGGTTGGTGATCTCAACAGCTCCATTGGGGTAGGCCACCTTAACAAGATAGGGGCCATCCCAACGGGATCTTAGCTTTCCGGGAAAAATGGAGAGGCGGGAATTATACAAGAGTACCTTTTGCCCAGGCTCTAATGATTTCCTCACTATGGAGTTATCATGAAAGATTTTCGCCCGTTCCTTGGCTAGGGTAGAGCTAATGACTACCGAAAAAGTATCTCCCTCGCCAAGATAGGCGTACTTCAAGTGTGAGGGTAACGGCTTCAACTCCAAATTTGGCTTTTGTTCCTCCGACCGGAAAATCTTCTTTTCTTGCTTGGGCAACTCCTCAAATGTGGGAATCCATTTTGTTACCCCTTTCAACTCTTCCACGCTCTCTTCCTCATCTATCTTTACAAGTTCAACAAAGTCCTCCTCCATGCAGTCCAACATCCCTTCTAACTCCACTTGCTCCTCAATCAAAGTGTCGATTCTATTGATCTCGTTCACCTCCAAATCATCCCCGGGTTGCTTTGCTAAATTGAATACATTCAGCTCCATGGTCATGTTCCCAAAAGCCAACTTCATTAGACCATTCCTGCAATTAATCACAGCATTAGCGGTAGCAAGGAAAGGTCTTCCAAGAATAACGGGGATTTGGGAATTAAGGTTAGCAACCGGGTGTGTATCTAATACAATAAAATCGACTGGAAAGTAAAAATTGTCAACTTGGACAAGCACATCTTCCACTACTCCCCTTGGTGTGCGTATGCTCCGATCCGCCAGTTGAAGTGTAACTGAGGTGGGCTTCAACTCTTCAAGCTTGAGTTGTTGGTACACGGAGTAAGGAAGAAGATTGACGCTCGCCCCCAAGTCAAGCAATGCCTGCTCAACCCGGCAATTCCCGATGGTGATGGCCATTGTTGGACAACCGGGATCCTTGAATTTTGGAGGAGTGTTGGTCCTCAATATAAAGCTCACTTGTTCGGTGAGAAATGCCTTCTTCCGGACATTCAACTTCCTTTTCACCGTGCATAGGTCTTTCAATATCTTGGCACATGACGGAATTTGCTTGATGGCATCAAGGAGCGGGATGTTGATCTTTACCTGCTTAAACAAATCCAAAATTTCAGAATAATTAGCCACCTTGACAGGTGGCTTCAACCGATGGGGAAAAGGGGCAGGCATAGAAGGAAAACATAAACCATCATCAATCACATGTTCTTTATCAACCCCATTTCTTTCATTCTTTTCACTCGACTCACCCTTGTCAACCACACCCTCTTTGGCCTCACTTTGTTTGGCCTCACTCTCAATTTCTTTTTCTTTTGGCAATGCGGCCTTTGGTGTCAACTTTGGCACCACCATCTTTTCAATTTGTTTACCACTCCTAAGTGTGGTGACAGATTTGAGTTACTCACAACTCTCCTGGGAAGTCTCGGCCAACTCAACCACATTTTGACCTTTGGGATTTTGTTGGGGTTGAGAGGGAAATTTTCCCTTCTCTTGTTGAGACAACCCAATGGCATTGGTGATTTTGGTGAGTTGGGCCGAAATGTCCTTATTGAAGGTGGTTTGGCTTTGCATGAAATTAGTGAAGGTTTGATTGAGGGTGGTCTGGGTTTGAATGAAATTGTGGAGCATATCTTCTAAATTCTTCTTATGAGGAGGTTGGTAGGTGGAAGAACTAGACGGACCTTGTTGGGAGAAATTTTGTGGAGGAAGATTGGATTGATACCCTTGCGGATTAGACCGTGGGTATTGGGAGTTAGAGGCTTGCCCTTGACCCTGGGATTGAAATTGGCTTTGCCTAGGAGGTGCGGGAGGTGTATATGTGTTTGAGACATAAGGAATGGGGTTCTCATTCCTCCAACTGAAATTAGGGTGATCACGATACCCTGAATTGTAAGTGTTGGAATTTTGAGGAAATGATTGCCTCGGTTGGTTGAAGGCATTGGCCTGTTCATGGTATGTCTCTTTAAGTGCCGGAATGCTCGGACACTCCGACGTGGAATGATCGACACCCCCACAAATAGAACAAGCCTCCTCGGCTCTTGACACCTGAGACACCTCTCGTCTCCTTTCCACCTCAAGGCTATCCACTTTCCTAGACAATTTGGAAATTTGGGAAAGTAGATCCTCACGGTCTTTTAAGTCATACATCCCTCCCCGTGGTGGTTGACTACTCACTGGCATTGTCCTAGGTACATCACTTGGATCCCTAACATCCCACGATTGTGCATTTTCGGCCAAGGTACCAAAGTAATCAAGGGCCTCGTCAGGGTCTTTGTTCAAAAATTCACCATTGCACATCATGTCAATAAATTGCCTATGGTTTGGTGAGATTCCTTCATAGAAGAAACTCACAAATTGCCACGATTTAAAACCATGATGTGGTATGGATTGAATCAAATCTCTATATCGCTCCCAACACTGATAGAATTGTTCATTGGGTTTTTCAGAAAAGTTTTGAATGTCTTTTTTCAATGAAGTGGTTCTATGAACCGGAAAAAACTTTTTCAAAAAGAATGAAACTATATGGTCCCAAGATAGCATGGTCCGAGGTCCCATGGAATCAAACCAAATCTTTGCCTTACCCTCCAAGGAAAAAGAGAAAAGTTTCATCCTTGCAATCTCTTCCATGTTGTAATTTGGGATAAAGGTTGCAACTATTTCCTCATAAGACTTTAAATGACTATAAGGGTTTTCCTTCTCAACCCCATGGAATTTAGGGAGTAGTTGCAACATCCATGGTTTGATTACAAAGAGATGTGCTTGGACGGGAAGGACAAGGCATGATGGTGTGGAGCTACGGGTCGGCTGAAGGAACTCCCGCATTGTCCTTGGTGGAGGGTCAAGTTGGATGTTCCCTTCATTCCTAGGTGGGGGAAATTGCACTCGTGGGTTGGGCATCCTAGGTTGTTGGAATCCCCCACCCATTTGCCTATTCGGGTTAGCATCCTCATTATCAAAAGCATCGGGAGGGGGATATTGCATTCTTGGGTTAGGCATCCTATGTTCGGGTAATCCCCCACCCCTTTGAACATTTGGATTTGCACCAACATTTTCAAAATTTCCACCCCCTTGGATGTTTGGGTTGGCATCCACATTTTCAAAATTGTCACCCGCATCTTCGGGTGGGTCTTGGTCGATGTTCATGTTGGGGTCTAAGGGTTCTCTAACTAATCGGTGATAGTCGTCCCTTCCCCACATGCAACAAGATATCTATACAAATGAAATTATAAACAAACAAGAATATGTACACCAGACAACGTACCTCAGCCCGTGATGAAGATCACGGGACTTACCTCCGTTGTTCGGAAATCACTTCCTTGATTTGACACTAGCCTTCCCCGGCAACGGCGCCAAAAATGATTGATCAAAAACAATCCTATTCCTAACCCTTTAACTACTATCCTTCAAATGATGCAATGTATGAGCGGAAGGAAGGATTTCTCCCCCTTTGGGATAGTGTGAAAAGAAAGGGCAATAGTAAAGGGAAATGGGATGATGTAGATATGGAATGTGTATGCACAAAAATGCTCCCCAATCGCAAGGAGAATTTCGTGAGTTGTGTTTTACTTGGAAAGTATTCCAAGGTCGATTCCACAAGGAAGGAAGTGAGCAAATGTGAAAGTGATTTAGTGCAAAAGAAAGTGTAAAATTCTTGTTGTTGGAAATTGTTTGGTGAAGTGTGTGTTGGTGAAATTAGAATGAGAAAACAAGTGTTGGCAATTCCAAGAGATCCCTCCAATGGGTATACTATCTCAACTCAAAACACTCCTCCGATTGAGCAAGAATGAACGGTTGATTCACGGGAAGCCGAGGATGATGATGGTGAGTGCCTAAGCATAAACCGTGACTAGGCCTACGGGTTATCAAAGACTCACCAAATCATCCACCTTCAATCCGGCCAAACCGAACCATGGGACTCTAAAGGGAGGGTGTAGAAAGAGTTGAAATGGTATACCCCAATGAGGATTCCCCTTGGTCTTGCCAACAAAAAGTGCTTAGCTACTCATACTTGAACTAGACATGATAATGTAAAGGTAATGCATTCTAAGGCTATGGAGTTTTTAAGTAACTAAGTGCAAGAAATCCTAGACTAGAAGTGAATGAAATGAAAAGCTATTTTATATCTATGAACAAGAATAATCTTGAAAGCATTAATGGTAGAACATAAATGGGAGCATTCAACTAACCAAACATGAAGGGAAAACAACATTTATGGCATTCAATGAACTACTAAGATTCTTACTCAAGATTACAAGACAAATGCAGTAGGAGAAATGGTAAAATCGTCACTTTCTCTCTCTAAAAACCACTATTCATCCTCTTCTCTGCCTAGAGCTCCTCTCTCTAAAACTATATCATACAATACATCCTCAATGAAAAACCCCCCAAGGAGACTCTTGCTTTCCCGCCAAAACGTGCCTGGAGAGAGGAGGGAGGTCTACAGAGTTGATCTCCATCACTAGGGGTGCAGCAACATGGGCTGGACAGGGGGTGAGGCAGAGCTGTCTGCCCACCCAGCTTCCTTCTTCTTCTCTCTCTTCATTAATTATCAAGACACATCCAAATCAATGCAGGGGCGAGGGAGGCTCCAGGATGTGTAAGGGATGTCAGGAAGCATGTAGGAGAAGTGCATGTGGGACCCTCCAAGCCGCAAAGTTGAGTTACAGGCTGTCTGGAGAAAAGTGCAAAAACCTTCCGGAAGGTCGACATACACTTACCGGAAGGTCGCTGAAAGAACAATTAAATGAAAAGAATCAAATGCAAGAACTTCCGGAAGGTCGACATCAGTAGCAAAAATCTTCCGGAAGGTTCATTCCAATAGCCAAAACCTTTCGGAAGGTTCATTCCAGAAAACAAAACCTTCCGGAAGATTTTGACAGTCAAAAAGAAACCCAAGGCAAAACCTTCCGGAAGGTCCATTCCAGTAGACAAGTCCTTCCGGAAGGTTTTACTCCAGTAGCTAAAATCTTCCGGAAGGTTCATTCCAGTGGACAAAACCTTCCGGAAGGTATTAGCTGTGAACAAGGCATCCAGGGTTTTTAGCAAAACCTTCCGGAAGGCCGACATACACCTTCCAGAAGGTTTGCAGACTGTGAGCAAAAATTGGATTTCTTTCCCCTCCAAACCATCCTTAAAGCTACCCCATACACTCCATTAGCCTCATATAACACCATGGGGGTTTAAATCATGTCATTTACATCATTTTACATGCATTCACCCAAAATTCCATCAAGCCACAAACAAAACCAAAACACTCCCATTTATTGACAAAAAAGGTGAAACAAAAGCACATTAGCACACCATACATGTCATTGTTATGTGCTAATCACATCACTTTCTTCTTCTCTAGGTCGTTTTAAGCTGTTAAACACATTTAATTCTAGGGTCATGTTTCCAAATGATAATTTCATTATTCCGTTCCTACAATTTATTACGGCATTTGATGTGGCTAGGAACGGGCGGCCCAAAATTAGAGGTATGGATCTAGATGTTTCGTAAGTTGGTTCTGTGTCTATGACAATAAAATCTGCTGGAAAATAGAATTGATCCACTTGAATAATAATATCTTCCACAATTCCTCTTGGAATTCTTATTGATCGGTCTGCTAGTTGTAATATGACCTTGCAAGGTTTTAGTTCACTTAAGCCTAGCTGGGTATAGACGGAATATGGCATTAGATTACAACTAGATCCGAAATCTAATAAGGCTCGATTGATTCGGAAATTTCCAATGATACATGGAACTGTTGGATTACCAGGGTCTTTGTATTTAAGAAGAGTTTCATGATGTACGATAGTGTTAACTTGTTCAGTTAGAAATGCCTTTTTTGGTACATTAGTTCTTCTCTTTCTTGTACAAAGATCTTTTAGAAATTTAGCATATGCTGGAACTCGTTTAATTGCATCTAGTAATGGAATGTTAAGTTTGACTTGTTTAAATATTTCCAAGATCTCAGTTTGATCTTTTTCGGATGTGAGTTTCTGAATTCTTTGGGGGAAAGGTAAAGGGATCGGATATGGTTGATCTTTTTCCTTTTTTGGTTCTAATTGTTTTGAAGGTTCTGGTTCAAGTGGTTCGTTTACCGGAATCGATTTACGTATGTACTTTGCAATTTTAGGTTTTCTAGTTTTATTTATGATTTTCCCACTTCTCAGCGTTGTAATTGATTGTACTTGGCTTGGGGAAGGATCAGAAGTTACAGAATTAATTTGATTTTGATTTTGTGGGGGTTTTGTTTGGGAGGGAAATTTTCCTTTTTCTGGTATACTGAGGGATTGATTCAGTTTAGCTAAATGACCCTTGATATCCTCAATACTCTGGGAAGTTTGAGTTTTAAATTCGTTAAAAACTTGAGTTGTTTGGTTATTAAAACTCATCTGATTTTGAATAAATTGGTTCATCGTGTCTTCCAGAGTTCTTTTATGTGGGGGTTGATATGGTTGGTATTGTTGTTGTTGATTTTGTGCCTGTGGTGGTCCTTGTGTTTGATTTGTGGGTTGCGTGTTTCTCCAACTAAAATTTGGATGATTCCTCCATCCTGGATTGTAAGTTTCAGAATAGGGATTCATATAGGGCTTATTATTGTTGTTATAAGTTGGAATTGCATTAGATTGTTCTATCAGAACTTCTTTGAATGCAGGTATAGTTGGACATTCTGCTGCAGGATGTCTTGACAACGCACAAATTTCACATATTTGTTCAGTAGTTGTTATAACAGATACTTGTTTTAGTTTTTTCATTTCTAGGGCTTCTAGTTTTCGAGATAAACTAGCCATTTTAGCTCTTAGATCATCATCGTCTTTTAAAACATATTTTCCTCTTTCGGATGTAGATGGCTTATTTTCCACAATATTCGAAGAAGTCGAGTCCCACATTTGGGAACTTTCCGAAATAGTATCGAAGAATTGGAATGCTTCTTCGGGTCTTTTATTCATGAACTCCCCCTGTGCCATCATTTCAACAAACTGTCACATTGCAGATGGGAGTGCATCATAAAAAAATCCGACTAAGGTCCAATCTTCGAATGCATGATGTGGACAGGCTTGGAGAAGATCTTTAAATCTTTCCCAGCATTGATAAAAAGTTTCATTTTCTTTTACAGAAAATTTCATGATTTGACGTCTTAACGTGTTAGTACGATGTATAGGAAAGAATGTTTTAAAGAACTCAGTCTGTAAAGTTTGCCAATTTGTGATGGAGTTGGCTCTTAAGGTGTTAAGCCATTGTTTTGCTTTATCTTTTAAAGAAAATGAGAATAATTTTAGTTTGACCATTTCAGAGTTATCTTGCAACGTTCCACAGACTTCTTCAAATTCTTTCATATGAATGTAGGGATTTTCAGTTTCTAGACCATGGAATTGGGGTAGTAACTGGATAGTTCCTGATTTAATATTAATGTTTGGAGCGTCTGCTGGAAAAGCGAAACAGGATGGGACATTTGTTCGTGTAGGATGTAGATATTCTCTTAAAGGTCGGATGTTTTGGATGACTTCTTGTTCTCTAGGAGGTTCTTCCCTAGGTACGTTTCGAGCCATACTTAATTCAAACGATTCTTGTGTGGATGTAGAAGATGAGGATGAGGGTTGAGCTGACTGGTTTACTGAACCTACTGATGACCGTACAAACATAAACTATTTAAAAGCAAACAAACAGAAACAAATTATAAACAAACAACTACTTTCATTTATTTTTTATTTTTTTTTATTTTTTTTTTATTTTAATTACCGTAACTCCCCGGCAACGGCGCCAAAAACTTGATTCGCACTTTTTAGTGTGTCTGAATTATATTATTATATTACACCCAAGTATAAGTGGTCAAATTGTAGTTTTCTTGGTTTTAAGTCCAAGTATCGATCCCACAGAGAGTTTTAGTAATTAGAGGTTAAAGATAAAATAAAAACAATAAAACCATAAAGAGGTTGTTTAGAGTAGTTTGATGTTTGATAGCTTGTGGTGTGAGCTTATTCTGTTCGAGTAACTTAACTTAATTAAAAGATGGAATTAAATTGCAGAAATAATGAAATGCGCAAGTAAGGTAGATTAATGACAGAAATATAAAAGATATCCTTCAGTTCAAGGATCCCACATGCGTTATATTGGTCGTATTATGGAATTGCTACCTCACTTCAATTAACTTCCATTTTACTGGTAAGTCAATCGGTAGGTCTGATGTATACAAATAAGAACACAATAGCTTCTTAGGCTCATTGTGGTAGTAATACATTATAACTCAGCTGCTCCTTAGGCCACACTGGTTATAGATGTCCAATTGATTAATTCAAGCAGAATCCGTAGGTGGTATAAACTATCTTCCGGTGACTTGTCAGGTCAACCGGTGGTAGTTAATCATAATACAGCCGCTTCTTAGGCTAACTGTATTTAGATATGTCACCCAGAAAGTGAAGTCACTCAAACGGCATACTTGAATTATTCAATAGGTTATCTTGTAATATATATATTGACAGTAGAACTTCCTCAGCGTTCCGGTGGAGGACTAGCCATACCGATAGGATCACCGGGGTTATTCTAGCAGGCAATATTATTATATATAGTAATACCAGGCGTCAGTGGAACTTCCTCAGCATTCCGGTGGAGGGTTAACCATACCGGTAGGAACGCCGGGGTCATTCTAGCTGGCCCGTCTCATATATATAATAAACGTATAAATAAAACATCAGCAATTCCATAAACAGATCAATATTATACATGTGTTCCCCTCGAACCGGAGGATATACGGAACTACTCACGCTCCATTGCTATAGACAAGCAAGGAGAGCTAGCAGTTGTCATTACAACAGGAAATAAAAGTACGGAATTTAAATGTCTTTCACAGGTAACAATTGAAATACAACCACTCTTATGATCGATTAAGATGAAAAAGTGGCAGCAGTTCAACTATCCGAATGGAAAGATATAACGAAAATATAAAAGTACAGGACGTAGGACTGAAGTATAACACGGACCGGAGCGTGCTTTCTCTTTTCTTTCTCTCTTTTTCTCTCTTTGGAGTTGCTTCAGAACTTCAGATTCCTCTCGTACCTCTCTCAGTTTCTCTCTTGGTTTCTCTCTCAGTTCCGGCCTTCTGAAATGCAGAAGGGGCATGAGTATTTATAGGCGTGGGAAGGCAAGTGGGAGAAGAGATGAGCTTGAGTCTGACAAGGGTGACCGTCCGGACGCCATCACCACCGTCCGGACGGTGGTGCTTTGCTGGAGAATCCCACTTGCATGCATGCTGACTCTTCACGTTGGGTAATTTACACTTTGTCCTTCATTCTTTGTATTCTCCTGACATTGCTCCCTTGGTCTTGCGTTAATTCGGCATTTGTCCTGCAACTTTTAGATAAAATGTTACAACTAGTATTATTCCCGCACAAACCCTAATTTACTCTAAGTACTAATTTTTAGTGTGTTAGTTATGCTAATTCGAGTTTTTTAATTTTTTAATTTACATACTTATTAAGGTTAATCAGTTATATGGGCTGTTATAAGGACTGATTTGGGGCTGTTTTATGGGCTGTTATATGAGCTGTTTTGAGACTGTTATGTGGGCTGTTTTGGGGCTATTAAGTGGGCTATTTTTGGGCTGTTATGTATTATATTGTGCCTTGTGAAAGAGATGAATTATGGCAAGTATATGCATTAGATATCAAGTGCCATGACATATGTTGAGATATGTGGTTGAAATGGGTCCATATGGCATTCATAGCATGTTGGACATAATTGTTGTTTGCAATGATTCATTACATTGCATATGCACGGAGACATCGCATATATTGGGTGTGAGTGCATTGTGATATCAAACACCACACTTGATGATTGATAAGTGGACTCGGAAAGGTTGGGTCGAAGACCCATTTGAGTCGCATGGTTGCATGAGAAAGAAACTTGTGTCGGGTATAGCAAGAAGGGCTAGATTCTCCCTCCGGTGCAAGACCTGACTACTTGGTTCATACACTCCGACGGTGCAAGTCCAAAAAGTGTAAAAAGGCGTACGGAGCCGGCGGTGTGATTCCAAAATCCGTTGCCTAACAAAGACACAAGATTTTATTTTATAAAAATACCCATTCAATGGGTAACATCCAACAATGATTTGGTTTTATAAATACATAACTTTTATTTCAAAAAATCATTAGATGTATTTTCGTCAATTGACGGATTCATTGCACATGTGCATTGCATTGTGTTGTGGGAGTCGGTGAGGACTCGGGTTAAAGTTGCATGAGTGAGTTTCATCTCAATTCATAGCATGACATGGAAATTCTTATTATGGGATTGCACTTTCTTGATTGAAAAGTATATTGCTTGTAAATTGTTGCATGTGTGCATATTCATATGCATCTAGGGTGGGGAGTAGCCTCTGTAGGAGATACTCTATTGAGCGTTGCTCACCCTATACGGGAAAACATTTCAGGTGTAGGATACACACCGGTGGACGGCTCTCATTTGGAGCCTCAAGGGTGAAGAGAGGCCGAATTGTGGCCTTTAACCTTGGCTTTTGTAAAACTTTTGTTAAAACAATGTTTTTGGCATGTACTATATGTAAAAGAATTGTAATCGAACTTATATGGACTAATTTTAATATAACCTTGCATGTCTTTATATGAGTATGGATAAATGGACCCGGTGCGGTCAATGTTGTATATTGGACCTCGGATGGGTCATGTGATTGTATATTGCACAGGTTGTGTTTTTGGATAAAGCTTCCTGTATAAAGGAGACTCTGCTCGAATTTTGTTAATTTATGGATCCCGATAAATGGGGCATAACGGCGTGATATCGAGTTACACGGTATCCATGATTATTTCGTGGGTTGATGTGTGATCAACGGGTTGACAACGGACACCCGGATTGCTACAGTTGTCCAATTCGAGTTGGGTGTCTTTTGTCACAAATCCTATCTCATACCCTTCTCCAATATGGATAATATCACTTGCATAAAGATCCATGCCTAGCATCATTTACTAACCAAAAACTAAATTATTATCCGTCTCTTTGAATAGTCCATAACGACATGATATAGAACTAGTATATCCATCAAAATTTTTTTCAATTCCTCTAAGCTAGCTAATCCCTGAATTCGAACAAATCATTAATCAAAAACCTAACTAAACAACAAATCACACTTATTTTATAAACAAATAACTTCAAACGAATTCAAGACTAAAGTTTCCTCAACCTAACCTAATACTCCAGTGATAATCCAAAACCTACAACTCCCATGTAAGACCTAATTCCTAAGCTCTGATACCAAACCTGTAACGCCCCAAATTCCACCCTAGAAGACATTACTATCTACAAACCATCCAACCATGAGAGCAACTAAAAATAACCATTAAAACAACCAATCATTCATCCATCTAATAAAGAATAAATGCTTAAACCAATAAAACATTAAAACCTCTCCAACTTATAATTCAAACCAAATAGTATCTAGCAGCGGAATAATCAAAACTAGCTGAAACATTATTTCATAGAAATCTCACAAATAAAATAATCTAGACTAAGAAGAAGCATCTCTAAGCCTCCACTTCAGGATCCTCATACTGACCCTCTCCATTCTCGAGATCAACCTGCTCATCTAACTTGACATCCTCGTCGCTACCAAAATATGTATTGTGTTGTAGGGGGTGAGCAAAAGCCCGTACGAAATCCCTCTCAAATCCCAACAAGGTTTTTAAAACAATAAAAAGAAGGCAAGTCTCTTTTGGAAAATAGCATATATAAATTTTTGAGAGTAAAATAATGTCAATTGTAATGATCTCAAGTGTACGGAATACAGTAAATCAACAATAGGAATAAACATGCAAGAAATTAAAAAAATCAATAATTAACTCAGTAGCATCATCTCATATTCTCATGTATGTTAGTTCATTCTCATTCTCATGTATGTTGGTTCATCCTCATTCTTATGTATGTTGGTTCATCCTCATTCTTATGTATGTTGGTTGCTTCTCAGGAATCTAAACAACGATTCTACCTCGTTCACCCATCACAATCACACAATCTCAATCATTCTCTGTAGGGCCAAATCTCAAACCATTTTTGGAAGGGCGTATATTGTCTCCCACAGCATTGACGAATCCTTCCCAGGAAAGGTATACCATCCCTCAGCCTCGAACTTACGTGAACAATAATGGTTGCTCTCACAAACAACAATCCACTACAAGTGTTAGGCAACCATCTCACCTCCACTGGGATAGACTAACCTCTAACACTCTACGGCAGCTCTAGAAGGCAATTCAAGTCCATCACAACAAACCATACAAGAGATGAAACCACAACTTTCTCAACAACCACAATCTTAACCAATCACAATTTTCATTAAAAATTTAAGTATCACAATTGCATAATTCTCAATATACTACCATAATAAAGGAATTAAAATATGCAAGAGATCATATCAAGAAAACCTTCACAATTTCGATATTCAAAATCTTAGGGTTTTGTCAAAAATCATAATTTCTTGAAACAAGAAAAAATATTAGATGAAGACATGATTTAATCAAGAATAGGAATTTAAAAATCAAGAATCTATGTATTTTTCATAACCAAACATGTATTTAGCAAAACTAGGATTTTGAAAATTCAAGAACAATGTTTCTTAAACCCAAACATGTATTTTGTTCAAAACTATGTTTGAACAATAAAGAAACAAGAACTCATAAGTATTTATCATATAACTATCAAGAATATTGAAAACATACATATGTAATAAAGTTTGATCCGTTCCAACGTGAGAATCCCTTTGAATCTTGTGTTTCTCCTTCTCTCTCGCTCTCTAGGGTTGCCTAGGGTTGAAAACTGATGAAAAATAGCTAAAGAAACATCCTTATGGTATTTATAGGGTGAAAAACGGAGAAAAAATATATAAAACTGAGCAGGGCCATTTTTAGCGTAGCGTCTGAATGGTCCTTGGGTGTCCGGACGGTTCAAAGTCACTGTTTTTAATGAAAAATAATGTTTTTGGGTAAGGAGTACCTGTCACGCCCCGAATTTCCACAAACCCGGGGAGTGAGTGAAAAAGAAGAAGAAAAGTAAATGAAAGGTCATTAGGTTGGATAAATTGATTTCTCATTCATTTCCCACGTTTTCCCAAAGTTTTTCAAGCCATTTTTATTCCATTGTTAGCCTATTCCTTCAAGGTTTCTAAACCCCCATTTTTACACCACTTCCACCTATTTAAAAGGTGTTTTACACACTTAACAAGTCTTTTAATTTTTCATAAAATTTCGACATAACCTCCTTTGTTTTCCAAGCCTTTTTCCCACTTAATATTCACAATTTTCATATGCATAAATATATCACAACCCACCCTCACTCGGTGGCCACAATCCATGTAAATTAAACATACATCCCTTGTTCTCAACATACACATCTAATTGCCCCAATAGACACATATGATACTCATTAAATAAAGACATCCAACATATCAATTGGGTTTACACCCTTACACTTTAAAATAACCCAAGGTCTATAATCTATTACTTTTCCAAATTGAAATACAAGTCATTTGGGCTTATGCCCATACATACAAAATATGCCCCAAGGGCCAAATATCCATTCAAGCCCCTTTTCTCTCCTTCCTTTAAGACTTCCTCAAGTCTCAAGTACCGGGAGCCTCATCTGTAATATGATATCCCACGAATGGGTCAGCTCAACCGCTGGTATGACCAAATACTAATGCTAGGAACAAATTTAAGGCGTGGCATGTGCAAGTGTACATTTTAAATGCTACAACCCCGTAATCCCTCAATACAATGCAATGTCAATATGTATGACACACACATGCAACTCTATGCCACCCATGTCTCGCTTCACGGTCCGCCCCCGTCAGCCCGCGAGTACTGTCATTGGCCAGATTTTGGGTTTTTCACCACAGGATCTACACCCTCATAATGCATAGCACCAAGTGCTCAACCCACACTATGTTCCAAGGACTCATGTATGCCAAGATGCTATGATTTTTCTCAATGTAAGTTCTATGAAACATTTCATCAAACACTTGGCGTATAGCTTAAAATATGCCCCCTTTATAAAGTAAATCATAACTTTAAATTCATAACACTTTATCTACATGAATGTGAGGCACAATTCAATGAATTAAACATGTGATCATATTTCATGTTCATTACTTTCACAATTTCTCAAAGAAATACAAATACACAAATTACCAATTCATGTAATAAATCATAACTCTCAAACCACAAGAGTTTCTCTACATAAACATAAGGTAGAATATGATAATTTAACACATAAGCAATATACACCTTAATCATAGCAACAAATTGTCAAGAAATTCAAAGAACACAAAAGTACTTAAGCCATTAACTCTAAGTTTTCAAAGCAACCACCAACTAAATGATTTTCTAACATCAAGTAAACACCTAAATCATCCAATCTACACATGGAAAAGCAAGAAAACTTAAATCTATTCCCAACTTAGTAAAACATCATACCTAGAATGGTTTTTCTCAAACCAAGAGAGTTGTGTTCGCTTTATAGCCGAACCGATTGGTGAGAATCTAGCTCTTGTTGAGAGGAACAACTTCTTAGAAGGAAGTCTTGCAAGAATCTTGACCTAAGATTGAGTTTTGGTGGCTTGAAGCTTGAAGAACTTAGGGTTTTTCTTCTCTTTTCCTCCAAAAACGTGTACTGCTCTATTTCAGACCAAAAACACTGATATTTTTACACTAAAGGTCTGTATTTATAGTGGAGGGCAAAGGGGCAAAATGACCCTTTTGCCCTTGATGAATCCGGGACCCCGTTACACTACAACTCGTCCCGAAACGCCTCAATTCGACATTTTATTTTAGCCAAAGTTCTTAAAATTATTTTAAATGAAAATTTTCAAAAAAATATATTTTTGATAGTGGCCGAGTTTGGCCGGTCCCACCTAGGCCACCCGAGGTACCTTTTTTGTCCAAATTTTGAAACTGTTTCCGTTTAGGCTCAAATTCACACAGTAGGTGTATTTTAACTTTCTAAGCATGTTTCTCTTCTATGGCATATTCAAATTATGCTCCTAAACATGACCTACGCATAAATAATGCATATGTAGTACTCTACGACAAATGATGCATGAATAGTGTCCTACCGGCAAAACTGAAAATTTTATCTTCAGTTTTCAGATCTCTACAGTACCGTTCGGACGGTGCTTGGAGCGTTCGGACGGTGGCAACTTTCTGTCCCAACTTCGAAAACAGTTTTCACCTATTTAGAAATCGATTCAGGAAATTTTCGTGAAATACATTTTTGTAGCCCTTGAGGTCCAGTTTATAATTTCCAAAAATCAGCTCAATCGGAGTTCAGATTAAAATGTTATGGCTAAAATACTAAGGTAGTGTCAAATTCCTTCCTACCTAAATCCTTTCTAAAATGCGGTTTAACTCCAAAATACTTTCTAACTTCTAATAAACCTCATATTACCTCTCCCAAGGTTTCTCGACCTTCCGGATTCAATGGAGGCATTATTTTGACCTAAAATCATTTAAAAACTTACCTAATCGCCCTTCTCAAGCTTACACACTTTCGAAACTAAGTTTGACCCGAAAGTCAATTCGTCCAAAACTCAAACTTCATGATCAATCTTTTAACAATAATTCGAGGTTTTTACCATCATTTTTCCTCTTAGGAGAACTCTTAAGATAATAGTATCCTTATTTAATTTTAATACGGGGTCTTACAGTGTGACTCAGTCGTACCTAGGTCCAACTTTCCCGAGCTCACGTATCAACCCACCAAGGATGGTGTTTGATCAAATCCATGCACGCACACCCATAATCATGTCAATTGCTCACGAATGCGATGCTACCCGTGCATATGCAAATGTAATGAACAATTACATTTCATATCACAATGCTATCAAGTTTTCAATTGCAATTACAATCGCATGTTCATCGTGTCATGAGTATAGTATGAATATATTCCCATTTCTCAATGTACATTATATCATAAGGCATATAATTACATTCCACAACACCACCGAAACATGTCATTGCATATTCTAAACAAATAACACACTTTATCAACCATAGGCATTTTATCAAACACCCACAAGACACATAGATTATGTAAACACATAGCATGCCCGAATTAACACATTTCTCATGAAATTCCCAAACAAGCAATTTCATCAACACTCAATCATGCAAGACATGGTTTAAACATTCTCTTATACCCATTTCCATTTTCTATCACCATAGGCATGTGGTATACATGAGATTTCATCTCTAACACCCTTCTCATTCCATATTTCAACCCTAGGTTGTAAATAAACCTAGTTAGGAAAGGAACCCTACCTCTTGTAGTGTAATATCGTGTAAGAGTAGCTCCAAAAGACCCAAATCAAGTTTCAAAGCCTTGATCCTAACAATCCCGTCTTTGAGATTTTTGGTACGTACTCATAGCCCGCGTCGTGTAAAATAACTTTTGTTCTTGACTTGAAGGAATCCGACGGTCGGGTTACCGTAGATCGAAAAGAGAAATAAAGGAGACTTGAATTTTCCCTCTATTTTCTTTCTCTCTCTCTCTCTCTCTATTCTAGAAATGCTGAAGTAAATGGGGAGAAAATTTGATTTTTCTCACCTATTTATACTCCCCAAATACTTGTCTCACAACGTGCCACACGTCCCCCTTTTTCTAATCATAAGTTCAACATATTTTATTTGACCTAAATTTAATTTATTTCCCGAGTTCTGAAAATAAAATCTAATCGTGTTTATTTTAGTCGCGTGACACTCCATCACCTCGTAAAACGTAAAAAATTCGACTATCTCGGAATTCGACGAAAATTGACAAAGTAGCTAGATTTTGCAAGATGAATCTAAAAGTGAGGTCCATTTCGTCATTCGAGTTCTAGAAAAATTCAGATTTTCAACCTGCATCTTAGTTGCTAATTATCATTTTACCCTTTTTAATAAAATTTTAATTTTTCCCGGGTTTTACATTCTTCCCCCTTAAAGGAATTTCATCCCCGAAATTACACACACACATGCATATATAATAGCATACGTATGCAACAAGTCATGTATACTATATGACTACAAGAATGTACCTCCATCCTCGAACAAGAACGGATAGGTAGCACAGATAGTGTCCTCACGCTCCCATGTCGCCTCCTCACCACGCTGCTGCCATAGCAACTTCACCAGCCTCATAATCTTGCCTCACAAAACTTGCTCTCGGCTATCTATGATACGCACTGGTCCCTCTGCGAAGGTCTCACCCGCATCAACAACCAGCTCAACTCAATCCATCACATGTATAGGATCTGAAGTGTACTTCCAGAGCATGAAGACATGGATTACTGCTTGTTTGTTTCCGTTGTAGTATATCCTAACCTCCTAACATCATCTCTCAATGCGTATAGTCTATGTGTGGAGGGGAGTGTCACTCTCCTTTGAAATGATGTCAAAAGAAAGGGCAACGGAATGGTGGAATGAATGAAATGTGTGTGTGTGTGTGTGTGAACAAAAATGCTTCCCAAGCACAAGAAGATTTTTGTGTGTCGTGTTTTACTTGGAACTGTATTCCAAGGTTGTCTCCTCAAGGAAAGAGGTGAATCATGTAGAAGGTAATTTTGGTGAAAGAAAAGTGTAAAATCTTTTGTTGTTTGAAGTTGGTTTGTGATTTGTGTTGTGATAAAATTGAAATGGGAAACAAGTGTTGGCTAATCCGAAGGGTTCACTCCAATGGGAATGCCAAGTCGACTCGAACCCTTCCTCCAATGGTGCATAGATGCACGATTGATTCGTGGGAAGCGAGGGACGAGATGGAAGTGAGGATCCAAGCATAACCCGTGACAAGTCTACGGGATATCAAAGACTCACACCATGTCCTCACTCAACTCAGTTAAACCGAACCATCGTACACCGAGGGGAGGAAAGAAGATGAGTTGAAATGGCATACCCAAGATGAGGTATCCCTTGGATTAGCCAACTTAAAGACTTAGCTACTCATGCTTAAGGTAAAGACAACAATGTAATGAGAAGACATTATGAAGAAATGAAGATTGGAGCTAAGCATAAACGAAATGCACCAATATAACTTCCGAATAATTTATACATGTCCATCACCTCTTGCTAAAGAGTGAATGAGAAACTACTCACTCTTCATGGTTTTGGTAAAGCTAGAAAAGTGAGTGATGCTCATCCCTCCAAGTAGAGGAGTTACAAGGTAAAAACATATTACACAAGGAGCCGATCTTTGACAAAGAATGAGTGAATCACGTTCCACCCTTCACGGCTTTGGTAAAACTCTAGAAAAGTGGAAGAGTTTCACTCCTCTAAGGGAAGAAGGAAGCTCAAACAATGAAAGTAAAAGAAAGCAATAAATTAAAAGAAAGCAATAATATAATAAAAGAAAGCAATACTTAAATTAGAAGAAATCAATTAAAAGAAAGCAATAATACAATAAAAGAAATCAATTACTTTTGGAGGGTTTTCCACGACCAAAAAGATGCTCTTTACAAGCCCCAAGGGGTGGTATTTATAGGCAACCAAAAGATGTCATTTACAAGCCCCAAAATATGCCCTTTACAAGCCCCAAGAAGATGCCTTTTACAAGCCTCAAGAAGAGCTTGAATTACACTTTGATCCCCCTTTATTTTGAGCTTTAATAATTGACACCCTATAGTTTGTAGCTTTGATAATTGGCTCCCCAGTAATTTGTAACTTTGATGCACAAAACCTTGAAAAGAACAACAATTAATGTATTATCCCTAATTCACACACTAACCCTAATTTGACTTATTTTGACTAGTTTAACTTTGTTTAACTAACACAATTGTCCTATTAACTTAATTAAATTATGCATTAATTAGGGTTAATCACACCACCCAACCTAAACATTACTAGTCCCTAGTAATAAATAACAACAGAACAACATAAAATCACTTTCGTAGATAACACGATTGCATTTAGCATATGCAACAAGCCGTTAAACCCCTAGGTGATCCCTATTGGACGAGTTTTGTCTCGTGAAGGTTTCCAGTGAATCTACCTACAAACTCCAGTTAAAAAGATGTGCAAATGTAAGATTTTTTTTTGTTTTTCAGAATGAGTTAGCACCATGATCGTTGAGAAACCCATCCCTTAATTTATAATTGTTTCCTAAACACTTCTCTGTCATAGGTACGTACTATATGCAAAAATAAACACTTGTTACATTGGTATTTGAAATTCCCTATGTAGTAAGAATAATCATTCTAGCGACAAGAATTATTATATAACAAAAACTCTTCTTTACAACCTTCCATGGATAGCTTTGATTTCACAATCCCCTCTTAGGAATCTCTCAACAAAAATTCTCTCCGATTATAGTGACTTTTCTCTCAAAAACATGTGATCAGAAGAAGGTTAATTGTAAATTTACATGGTCAACAATTACAGGAGTGAAAACCAAGGAACAGACTAATCAGGTTTGGTATAATCTCATGGAAGAATATTGCTACAAATAAAGTAATACTAGTTAACATACCCCACACTTTTGATTGACGACCTACACATGCATCAGACTTGAGATCAGTTAGGTCTTTTTATAGGTTAAAATGTGGCCAGGGGTCAATGGCTAACGAAACGACGTCAATGATATTCAAAAGCTATCATTTCTTTATGTAATGTAGCACACCTCTTTCTAGCTTTTCGAAATTTCACCTACATGGTATTTCTTTCTTTCATTCTTTTTTTTATTTTTCACTTTCTTGGCCATTTTTTTTTCTTTCTTTTTCAGTTGTTTCCACAGACTTTTCTTTCTTTAAACAGTAGCCACCATCTTCTTTTTTTTTTCTCCTGCTTTTCTGTATCATACTGATTTATAAGAGGGCGCAAGAAAATTAGACAGCAAAGGTATGTCAAATATATTTTCCTGTGGCTCGGTTATCATATGGGTTACATGAAAAAGAAGTCACACATTAAAGGCTCAATCACGGCTAACTAGGGATATAATTTTGTAAAAGAAATGGCTAAGGCTCAAAAATTAAATCAAAGATGGCCTAAGATCCTTTCTCAAGCATGTGCACATGTATGTGTCGTATAAACAGATTCTTTGTGGGATACATCAATAGACTGCTCTATTTACATCAATCAAAATAATAATAATGAGATTATTCAAGGATATAAAGTAAAAAACCTTACTTGAGTAAATGTTAATTTTCTCTCAAAAGCATCGCAAGGCTCGAAAACTTACCATGGTATTCTTCGTTATCTGCATTGGTTATGTCAGGTTTTCAAAGAATGTCGGTTATATATCAATTCTATTTTCGAGTCTGGTCATTTTGTACCTTAAGAATAACAAATACCAATGTACATTTGATATTTAAGCATAGAGAAAATACCATTTTTCAAGGAAATGAGGCTCTCTCTTTTTTTTTTTGAAACTGGCATTCGATCTCAAATAAAAATCAAAGTTATTTACATACACATTTATCTATGAAATTTGAAAGAAGACTAAATGCATAAATTGAACTTGGAAAACTATGGCGTCTCAGGATAAGTCCCTACCCACGCTACAGGTTGGCATTTTAGGACATTCCTCACTCGGCCCACATCTTTATTCAACAAAAAGACTTTGTACATCTAAAAAAAGAAAAATATTTACACTTTTTACAATAAAGTTCGGACCATTAACCTCCATCCCAAAAATACGCTTTTCCACAGTTTTGTCAAAGAAAATCTAATCTGAGTCCTCGCTTGTGTCTATGTCATTATTAGTGACCCTTCCAACTTCTTGTCGCACATAATGTGTAAGTTCCAGACTGGTATAAGATGGTGTGTCAGGAAAATCCTTACTCTGCCCATACACTATCCAGTTTAATCGATCGGTTGCATGACCTGAAATTGGTTCAGAACACTGATTGTATTTTTTCATGTGAATGATCCTGCCACATTGTTTACAAGCACCCAGTCGTTTGGCACGATGACGTTTAGCAAAAGTGCTTCTGCCACACAATGGTTTTGCTTGTTGTTCTCGGATTTCAATTTTTCTCACAACTCTTACCTTTCTCATTATCACAGCATGCACATCAGATGGAAAAGTGCGTAAAACGCCTAAACTGAACCAAAAAAGTTTACTATCTTGCTAAACTAAAGACACCCTATCTGGTTCTTTAACGTCTGCCAGTCACAAAGACGATTGAAGCTGCATTCGATATGATCATGAAATATACGCAAAAATACTGTAAAAATACGCAATCCAGAATCAAAATAAACAAAACTTTTTTTTTTTTTTTTAAGTGCAGAACTGTGAATTGTTCATATGCAAAACTACAATTGCAAATACGAAACTAGAACAAACTGGAACCCAAACTGGAACTGTATATCACACCCCCCAACCTAAACTGAACATTATCCCCAATTTTTCGAATTTACCAGTGTATGGAGTTTGGAAATGAGGTTGTAAGGTAGAGATTTGTTCATCTGCCGAAACCTACAAACAAAACACAACAATTAATCATCTTTAGGGAGATCTGGGTTTTGGCTAGGCTGGAAACCCTTCACCCTAAGTGCAAACAGAAGAAGAACAACCATGTACAAATACAGACATACAATCCAAATCATTAAACAAAGGATTGGGTCTTCGGGGTATATGGTCATGGATTTGTAGGGGGTGGGTTGTTTTTACAGAGAACAAAGAACAACGAAGAAGAATAAGAAGAAAAAAGGAAGAAGAAGGGGGGCAATACCGGTGGATGGGGAAAAAGGGTTGGAGGCCTTTTAAAGGCGTCCCAGTGGGTTGGGTTTGGTTGGTTTTTTTTTGACCCGATCCGTTTGAGTGTCGGCAGGCGCGAATATCCACAGAATATTCTGGATCCATTAAAAAAAATGGTTTCCACATTTTTAACAAAGTCTTCCAAAAATGGTTTCAGATGCTGACCATTGACAGTAAAAATATTACCGAAACAAGCGTAATGAGACTATTGAACAAATTTGAAATTTAAGAATTGTTCCTGAAGCTCTCATGGGTCCTTACTCATCTCCACTATTTATGTCAAGCCTAAAATATGAATCCAATCCGTAAACTGCTAAAATTACACATTCATGGAATACATACGGTTGAGTTCAAAAACAAATACATATGTGATACTCATGCATAGGATTCACTTCTATAATATGCTCATGTGCTCAAGGTTCAACACAAAGATCAACATATCATCTAACTCAAACACTCTTAATAAGGGAATACAAATCAACATTCAGATGTTTTTCAAAAAAAAATTCAAAATTTTTACATAATTTGCACCAATGTAAACAAAAATCTGAATAATATGTGAAAGGTGAATTTTCACCCCAAAAATTGTATTATCCACAAAAATTCCCACAAACATTGGTATAACATGCAAATGGTGCACCTCACCCCCCAAATTGATTCATGTATTGTCCTCAATGCAACAAAAAGATATGATAATTAATGACGGACAGTAAAAAGATGAGTAGGGTTAGAGAACACCTCGCACTTGAGCTTTGACCAATGCACCAATATCTGAAACTAAAAAAAAAAATGATATACGACCAAGTAAAGTAAGTAACATGAAAAATAAAAATAACATGAGTAAATAAAAAGACTGTACACTAAAAATCATAAAAAATGGTTACTCCTCCACGAATTCCGGATACACCGAATTCATCAAGTCCTCCTCCACTTCTTGTCCTTCAAAACCCTCGAAAAATGACTTAAGTCTTTGGCCATTGACCTTGAATTTCTGGCCATTCTCGGGGTTTGTGACTTCCACAGCTCCATTGGGGTAGCCCACCTTGACAAGATAGGGGCCATCTCAACGGGATCGGAGTTTGCCTTGGAAGAACGAGAGATGAGAGTTGTACAAGAGCACTTTTTGGCCGGGCTTGAATGACTTCCGTACAATGGATTTTTCATGAAATATCTTAGCCCGCTCTTTTGAAAATTTAGAGCTCTCATATGCGTCTCTTCGCATCTCTTCCTATTCATTCAATTCTAGCTTCCTATGCTCTCCGGCCATTCCATAGACGAGCCGATAGGGAGACATGCCTAAGACAGTCTTGTAGGCGGTGCGGTAAGCCCATAAGGCATCAATCAGTCTGCCTGACCAATCTTTCCTATTTGGGTTAACCGTCTTCTCTAAGATATTCTTGATCTCCCTATTACCCACCTCGGCTTGACCATTGGTTTGTGGGTGGTATGTGGTGGATACCTTATGTGTGACACCATATTTGTTCATCAAAGACGCAAATGGTCTGTTGCAGAAATGTGATCCACCGTCACTTATCATTGCACAAGGCATCCCAAACCTTGAAAAAATGTTCTCCTTGAGAAAATTGACCATGACCCGGTGGTCATTAGTCTTAGTTGGGATAGCCTCCACCCACTTGGACACGTAGTCCATTGCCAGTAGAATGTATAGATAGCCAAACGACATAGGGAAGGGACCCATGAAGTCGATGCCCCAATAATCAAATATTTCTATAACAAGTACAGGGGAGAGGGGCATCATGTTCCTTCGGGTCATACTACCCAAATGTTGACATTTATCACATTCTTTACAAAATGAAAAATAATCTTTTATTAGAGAGTGCCAGTAAAAACCTGACTGTAGGATTTTTGCCGAAGTTTTCTTCGCAGAGAAGTGGTCACCGCATGCCTCTGAATGATAGAATGCAAGGACATCCCGCTGTTCATTCTCCGGTACACATCTCTGCATGACTTGGTCAGGGCAGTACTTGAACAAGTATGGGTTGTCGAAGTAAAAGTAATTCACATCTGCCATGAATCTCCTTCGATCCTCCGGGCTCCACTGCGGTGGTATTTGTCATGTTGCAAGATAGTTACAGATGTCAGCATACCATGGACAAATAGAATGAATTGAAAGTAATTGCTCATCAACGAAGAAATCTGGGATAGGAATGTGCTCCTCAGCATTTTGCACCACCAGTCGAGATAAATGGTCCGCCACCACGTTCTCCACTCCCTTCTTGTCTTTGATTGTCAGATTGAACTCTTGGAGTAGGAGGATCCACCTGATAAGTCTCTGTTTGGCGTCCTGCTTAGACAACAAATACTTTAAAGCATAATGATCAGTATAAACAACTATCGGTGAACCAATGATGTAGGACCGGAATTTATCCAATGCAAATACTACTGCTAGCAACTCCTTTTTGGTGGTAGTGTAGTTCATTTGAGCTTCATTGAGTGTTTTGCTAGCATAGTATATTACATAAGGTCTATTATCTTCCCTTTGACCGAGCACTACGCCGACCGCGTAATCACTCGCGTCGCACATAATCTCAAAAGGTAAATCCCACTTGGGTGTTCGCATAATCGGAGGTGTGACAAGCATGCTTTTGAGTTTTGTAAAAGATGCCTCACAATCATCCGACCACTCGAATGGGACATCCTTAGACAATAAATTGGTCAAAGGTCGGGCCAATGCACTAAATTTTTTTATGAAGCGATGGTAAAATCCAGCATGGCCCAGAAACGACTTGATATCTATGATGACTCTCGGCGTAGGGAGGTTGGAGATGGCCTTCACCTTTGATTTGTCCACTTCGATCCCTTTCGCCGAAACTATATGGCCGAGAACAATTCCTTGTGTCACCATGAAGTGACACTTCTCCCGGTTCAAGACTAAGCTCTTCTCTTCACACCTTTCCAGAAATTTCTCCAAATTGTCCAAGCACCCACTGAAAGAATCCCCAAAGACCGAGAAGTCATCCATAATCACCTCAACAATCTTTTCCACCATATCACTAAAGATTCCCATCATGCAACGTTGAAAGGTCCCAGGGGCATTACATAGCCCAAAAGGCATGCGACGGTAAGCAAAGGTACCATAGGGACAAGTGAATGTGGTCTTCTTCTGGTCTTCCAATGCAATCTCGATTTGATTGTAGCCGGAGTATCCATCTAAGAAGCAATAGAATAGATGTCCCGCTACTCGTTCCAACACTTGGTCGAGGAATGACATTGGGAAGTGGTCTTTCCTTGTGCACAGGTTGAGCTTCTGGTAATCAATACAAACTCTCCAACCTGTGATCACCCTTGTTGGAATAAGCTCATTCTCTTCATTCTCCACAACCGTGACTCCCGACTTCTTGGGTACTACTTGTGTGGGTCTAACCCACTTACTATCAGCAATTGGAAAAATGATGCCCACGTCAAGTAGTTTTAGCACCTCGTCCCTCACCACCTCCTTCATGATTGGGTTCAACCTTCTTTGTGGTTGTCGAGACGGTTTGGAGTCCTCTTCAAGATAAATTCGGTGTGTGCAAATGAGGGGGATTATCCCTTTAATGTCGGCAATTGTCCAACCAATCGCCCCTTTATGCCTCCTCAACACTTCCAAGAGCTCTTCTTCTTACTTTGCATCCAACGTTGAACTAATCACCATCGGAAATGTCTCATCTTCCCCAAGATATGCATACTTCAAGTGGGATGGTAGCAGTTTCAACTCCAAATTAGGTTTTTGTACATCCGATGGAAAGATCTTCTTGTCTTGGTGTGGGAGCTTCTCAAATGTAGGGATCCACTTTTTTACCCCTTTCAAACTCTCTGATTCCTCTTGTTCCTCAACGTCCTCCATATCAACATTCTCCTCTTCTTTCAACTTTTGCATGCCCAAAAGTTCCAAGTGTTCTTCCGCCAAGGTGTCAATCCTATTGACTTCGTGTACCTCCTCATCATCCCCCGGTTGCTTGGACAAGTTGAACACGTTGAGATCCATGGTCATATTCCCAAATGCTAGCTTCATAAGACCGTTCCTGCAATTGATCACAACATTAGATGTGGCAAGAAAAGGTCTTCCAAGTATTACAGGGATTTGGGAGCTAAGATTTGCAACTGGGTGAGTGTCAAGCACAATAAAATCAATAGGAAAGTAAAATTTATCAACTTGCACTAAAACATCCTCAACTACTCCCCTCGTTGTTCAAACACTACGGTCCGCCAGTTGAAGCGTGATTGGAGTAGGCTTTAATTCCTCGAGTTGAAGTTGTTGGTACACCGAGTACGGAAGGAGGTTCACACTAGCCCCCAAATCAAGGAGCGCTTGCTCCACCCTGTAATTTCCGATTGTTATTGCAATGGTAGGACAGTGGGGGTCTTTAAACTTTGGAGGGGTGTTTGTCCTCAAAATCGAGCTCATTTGCTCGGTGAGAAATGCTTTCTTGTGGACATTGAGCCTCCTCTTTACCGTGCATAAGTCTTTCAAGATCTTTGCACATGATGGAATTTGCTTTATGGCATCAAAGAGTGGAATGTTGATCTTTACCTGTTTAAACATTTCAAGTATATCAGCATAATTAGCCACCTTCACAAGTGGCTTCAAACGATTAGGAAAAGGAGCAGCCATGGGAGAAGCAGGAACACTTTCGTCAACCATTTTTTTCTTCTCAACCACCTCACTTTCTTTCTTCTTACACACCTCACCCTCGTCGGTGTCACCCATGGTGTCTTTCTCTTTTGGCAATGTGGCCTTGGGTGAGAGCTTTGGCACAATGGTTTTATCAATTTGCTTGCCACTACGAAGGGTGGTAACCGCCTTGAGTTGCTCACAACTCTCTCTTAAGGGTTCCGATGACTGAACGACATGTTGACCTCTGGGGTTCTCTTGAGGTTGAGCGGGAAATTTCCCTTTCTCTTTTTGTGATGCCCCCATGGAGTTTGTCAATTTTGTGAGTTAGGTCCTAATGTCATTAAAAGCTGTGGCATTTTGATTGTTGATGGCGGTCTGGTTTTGATTGAAGGTAGTCTAGCTTTGAATGAAAACATGAACCATATCCTCCAAATTCCTCTTGTGGGGAGGTTGATATGTAGGAGGATTGGATGGTCCTTGGGAAAAGTTTTGTGGAGGTGGATTTTGGGAAAAAATTTGTGTGGGTGGGGTTGATGAATACCCTTGCGGATTAGTCCGGTGGTATTGGGAACTAGATGCTTGACCTTAGGATTGAAATTGATTTTGCCTAGGAGGCGTGGGAGGTGTGTATGCATTTGAACCATGAGGAGTGGGGTTATCATTTCTCCAACTAAAGTTCGGGTGATTGCTCCAACCCGGATTGTAAGTATTTGAATGTGGAGAGAATGATTGCCTCGTTTGGTTAAAGGTATTGACTTGCTCGTGATACACTTCCTTAAGTGCCGGAATGTTAGGGCACTCCGATATGGAATGATCTACACTCTCACAAATTGAGCAGCCCTCCTCAATCTTTGAAACATTTGACACTTCGTGTCTCCTATTTACCTCAAGACTCTCAACCTTCCTAGACAACTTGGAAATTTTGGAAAGCAAGTCTTCCTGGTCTCTCAAGTCATAAATCCCTCCCCCATGAGTTTGACCACTCCCTTTAAGAGAAGACCTTGATACATCAGTGGGATTCGTAATGTCCCATGATTGTGCATTCTGTGCCAATGTATCAAAGTAATATAAGGCCTCATCGGGGTCTTTGTTCAAAAACTCCCCATTACACATCATATCAATGAACTGTCGATGGCCTGGTGTGATTCCTTCATAGAAGAAACTCACCAATTGCCATGGTTCAAAGTCATGGTGTGGAAGGGATTGTAGCAATTCCTTGTACCGATCCCAACATTGATAGAATTGCTCATTGGGCTTCTCCGAAAAGTTTTGAATTTTCTTTTTTAGGGCAGTGGTTTTATGCACCGGAAAAAAATTGTTCAAAAAATCGGAAATCATTTGGCTCCAAGATGTTATGGTTCGAGGCCTCAAGGAATTAAGCCATATTTTTGCCTTATCTCTCAGGGAAAAGGGGAACAATTTCATCCTAGCTATCTCTTCCATACCATGATTGGTGAGGAAGGTTGCAACTATTTCCTCGAAATCCCTTATGTGCAAATAGGTGTTCTCATTTTCTATTCTGTGGAACGTGGGAAGTAGTTGCAACATCCCCGGCTTAACTAAGAAAAGATGAGCTTGGGCCGGAAGGAGGATGCAAGATGGTGTGGTGCTTCGTGTGGGTTGCAGGAAATCCCTCATTGACCTCACTGGGGGCTCAATGTGGATGTTGTTCCCTTCATTCACAGGAGGGGGGAATTGTATTTGTGGATTGGGCATTCTAGGTTCTTGTCCTCCCCCACCCCGTTGCATGTTTGGATTGGCACCTACATTCTCAAAATTATCACCCGCATCCTCGGGTGGGTCTTGGTCAATGTTTATATTGGGGCCCAAGGGTTGTTTAACTAGGCGGTTTTGTTTGTCCCTTCCCCACATATAACAAACTAACTAAAAATAAAGAGTGTAAACAAACAAAAGTATATACAAGGATCAACGTACCTCAGCCCATGATGAACATCACGGGACTTACCTCCGTTGTCCGGAAATCACCTTCTTGATTCAACGCTTGCCTTCCCCGGCAACGGCGCCAAAAATGCTTGTTTGTTTCCGTTGTAGTATATCCTAACCTCCTAACATCATCTCTCAATGTGTATAGTCTATGTGTGGAGAGGAGTGTCACTCTCCATTGGAATGATGTCAAAAGAAAGGGCAACGGAATGGTGGAATGAATGAAATGTGTGTGTGTGTGTGAACAAAAATGCTTCCCAAGCGCAAGAAGACTTTTGTGTGTCGTGTTTTACTTGGAACCGTATTCCAAGGTCGTCTCCTCAGGGAAAGAGGTGAATCCTGTAGAAGGTAATTTTGGTGAAAGAAAAGTGTAAAATCTTTTGTTGTTTGAAGTTGGTTTGTGATTTGTGTTGTGATGAAATTGAAATAGGAAACAAGTGTTGGCTAATCCGAAGGATTCACTCCAATGGGAATGCCAAGTCGACTCGAACCCTTCCTCCAATGGTGCATAGATGAACGATTGATTCGTGGGAAGCGAGGGACGAGATGGAAGTGAGGATCCAAGCATAACCCGTGACAAGTCTACGGGACATCAAAGACTCACACCATGTCCTCACTCAACTCAGTTAAACTAAACCATCGTACACCGAGGGGAGGAAAGAAGATGATTTGAAATGGCATACCCAAGAGGAGGTCTCCCTTGGATTAGCCAACTTAAAGACTTAGCTACTCATGCTTAAGATAAAGACAATAATGTAATGAGAAGACATTATGAAGAAATGAAGATTGGAGCTAAGCATAAACGAAATGCACCAATATAACTTCCGGATAATTTATACATGTCCAATATAACTTCCGGATAATTTACCAAAGCCATGAAGATACCTACGAATTGAGTACTTTCGGCTTGAGGAATTTACAAGTTTTCAATTATTTTATGTTCTTTTTTATTTGTTTTGTGTGTTTTGATGTTATTTGATAGGAATCATCATTTGGAAGCAAACAAGATCATTTGGAAGCAAACAAAGTCAATTTGAAGCCTAAAAGTTGGATTTTTGAAGGCAGAACAACAAAGGGAGCTGAAAGGAAAAAAGGGCCAGCGCTGTTCCAGCGCTGTTTCAGCGCCCCAGCGCGCCTATACTGCCTTCCCAGCACTGTCCCAGCGCAGCTGCGCTTATAGGGGAAGTTGGACGCGAATTAGGACTCGTTTTGACCCGAAATTGGACTCTAATGCCTCTTATGTGCTAGGGTTTGAGGGGAATATAAAAAGAATGATTTTGGGGGCTGGAAGAGGGGAGAAAAAGACCAAGATTAATAAAGAATTGAAGGCAAGAATCGAAGGAACCGACACGAAGAAAATCAGACTTGAAGGCTAGAGAGGGATTGAAGATTGCAACTAAGTTTTCATTCTTTTCCCTTACTTTTACTTCTTGATTTTCTGAGATGTTGTTTAATTTGAGAAGGATGTTTTTCAATTACATTATGAACTAAATCTTTATTAAGATTGCAACGGAACCTAATGTCTAGTTAAATTGATCTACTCTCGTTTCTAGTTCTTATTGATCATACATGAGTTGTTTGTCATATTTTGTGCTTAATATATGATTGTGTGGCCAACAATTAATTTGATAACTTAGATGAAATTGGGAGATGAATTCTAGTTTTAGATCTGAATATGATGACATGCGTCTGGTTAATTCTTCTTCGGATTGAATTGCTGGGTTTGTGTATAGGATATGAATATACCTATATGCCGTGTGTAACTTGTATGAGAGTTTGAACTTAATGAATCTATTCCAACTTATTTTGCATAGGAATATAGCAATTTAATTGGGAGAGATATGCTTATTTTACTATTGGAAGAGGTTTGATAAATATTTTTGAAGTCTCAGTTAACAATTCAATTTGATCAATTAACTGGAAAGAGAGTGGAAAGATTTATACGAAACATTAGGGGAAGTTGTAATCTTAACTTCTTTTATCCGTTAAATTCAATCTTTGATTATAAATTTTAGGTTTAGTTTTAAAATAGTTATTTCATAGTTCAATTCCAATTGTTTAAATAAAATCGAATTGATATAAAGTTAATACTTGAAAGTTATTACTAATAATTCTCTGTGGGAACGATACTCTACTTATCACTTTATTACTTGTTGATCGTGTATACTTGCACGTAAATTGTCAATACCAAATTCGGACAACAAAGTTATGTTTTTATAAAACCAAATCATTGATGGATGTTACCCATTGAATGGGTGTTTTATAAAACAAAATCTTGTGTCTTTGTTGGGCAACGGATTTTGGTACCACAACCGCCGGTTCCGTACACCATTACACTTTTTCGGAATTTCACCTCAAGGGAGTGTGTGAACCAAGTAGCCGGGTTTTGCACCCGAGGGAGAATCTAGCCCTTCTTGCTATACCCGACACAAGTTTTCCATGCATGTACCCATGCGACTCAGTCGGATCTTCAATCCAACTTTCTCGAGCCCACCTATCAAGCACTAAGTATGGTGTTTGATTAAACCATGCACCCACACACCCACACTCATGCATAAGGCCCATGAATGTGATGCCAACCCCATGCCCAATATGCAATAATGCCAAATGAGCAATTCATCCACATGTTCCATGGCAATTTATATCACATGCATATAATCACCAAAATTCATTATCATGTCAATACATTAACTAGCATGTATCAACATTTATTCCCAACATAAGGCTCAAGTATGGCCTTTCACAATTTCATGCCAATCACACTTAATCACAAGACATAATATAAACATATAACATGCCCACATAAACCAATTTTCAAGGGATTACACAAGTAACTCCCACATATCAAAATTAAGCTAGAAGTTGGTCTAAGCCATTTCTACACCCTTTCCCTCATTTTCATAACAATAAACAAGTGGTATACATATTCTACATAACTACTCCCTTCTATATGAACATCATAGGATGGAAATAAACCCAAGTAGGAGGGAACCCTACCTCTTGGAGCGTAAACCGAATGATAGAACCTTCAAGAACACCAACACCAACCTCCAAGTCTTGATTTCCCAAAATCCCCTCTTTGGATCTTCGGTGAAATCCTTCGTTCTTGGTGTGGTTGCGTAGCCCTCATTGAGGAGATCGACTTTAACTCTTGGTTCGAATGATTCCGATTGACGGAACTTCGAAAATCGTAAGGAGAAAGCTTGAAGATCTTTGTTTTCTTCTCCTTCCCCTCTCACACGTTAAAACCAGCAGAATTGTGAAGATATTCTACCCAAAATCAGATATTTAGGCCCTATTTATAATTTTTAAAGCTTGGCCCACGTCGCACCACAGCCCCCCTTGTCCGGGTCCGTTTTCGCCCCGAAACGATTAATTTCATCCCGATTTAAGTTCAAATTAATTTTATTTGAAATTTAATTCAATTATAAGGAAATTTTATAAAATTTATTTGTGGGGACCTTTGTGAGGTCAGCCGCCACCCAGTTGCCTCGAAATACGTGCAAAATCTGACTTTCTCGGATTTCGATGAAATTTGACAGTGTAACTAGATTTCGCGATACGAATCTAATGGCGATGTCCGTTGTGTCATTCAAGCTCTAAAAATAAGAGTATTTTAAATACGCATTATAGTGGCAAATTGTCGTTTTTCCCTTTTTCAGAAAAAAAGGTTCAAATTTACCCGGATTTTACATTCTTCCCCCCTTAAAAGAATTTCGTCCCCGAAATTCACACACACATGCACATTCAACCACATGCACATGCTACAAGTATATCATACTCATAACTACAAAAATGTACCTCCATCCTTGCATAAGAAAGGATAATTGGTACGTATAGTGTCCTCACGCTCCCATGTCGCCTCCTCCACTCCTCGGTGCTGTCACAGCACCTTCACTAGCCTCACGGTCTTGCCTCGCAAAACTTGATCCCGGCTATCCATGATACGCACCGATCCCTCCTCGAAGGTCCCATCCGCATCAACAACAAGCTCGCCCCAATCCACCACAAGAGTCAGATCTGGGATATATTTCCGGAGCATGAAGACATGGAATACGGCGTGAACACCCGATAGATTTGGCGGTAACGCCAACCGGTAAGCAACAATACCTACCCTCTCGAGTACCTCAAAGGGCCCGATATACCTCGGCGACAACTTTCCCTGCTTGCCGAACCTGACCACTCCTCTCTTAGGCATCACCTTCAAGAAGACATGATCTCCCAGCTCAAACTCTAGAGGTCGCCGCCGTCTGTCGGCGTAGCTCTTCTGCCGACTATGAGCCGTAAGAAGACGCTTCCGTATCAAGTCCACCATCTCAGAGGTGTCCCTAACCAAATCCGGACCCGTAGAGGGTCTCTCTCCTACCTCCGTCCAACAGACCGGAGATCGACCAGGTCTCCCATAGAGTGCCTCATAGGGTGCCATCTGTATGCTCGCCTAATAACTGTTGTTGTAGGCGAACTCCACTAAGGGAAAATGTTCTTCCCAGCTACCCTTGAGATCTAGGACACATGCCCGTAGCATGTCCTCTAATGTCTGGATGGTCCTCTCCGACTGACTGTTCGTCTGGGGATGAAAAGCAGTGCTCATCATCAACTGTGTCCCCATGGCCCGCTGAAAACTTTCCCAAAAATGAGCCGTAAACCTGGGATCCCGATCTGATACTACAGATACGGGTACCCCATGTAACTGGACAATCTCCCGTATATAAAACCTGCAGAATTCCTCCAGTGTGAAGGTCATCCGCACTGCTAAAAAGTGTGCCGACTTAGTAAGCCGATCCACTATCACCCACACCGCATCATGCCCTCGTGATGTTCGTGGCAAGTGAGTCACAAAATCCATCGTGACATGTTCTCACTTCCACTCAGCTATCTCCAAGGGCTGGAATAACCCTGCTGGTCTCTGGTGTTCAGCCTTCACCTGTTGACACGTGAGACATCGGCTAACAAAATCCCCAACGTGTTTCTTCATTCCACTCCAGTAATACTGGCAACGAAGATCTTGATACATCTTCGTGCCACCGGGGTGTACATCAAAACGGGAGCAATGGAACTCCCTAAGGATCTCCTCTCTCAGCTCTGCTAACTGGGGAACCACAACCCTTCTCCTAAACCGAAGACTACCATCCGTGTGAATGGCCCAGCCCTCGTCACTCGTACCTGATCGTACTCGGTCCTTAATAGACAATATCTCTGTGTATTGTCCCTGAGACTCAGTCACTTTGCACAGTAGGGAAGGCGAAGCCACCAAACTTCCCAAGGTACCCTGAGCCTGCCCCATATAGTGTAGCCCAAACTGTCCCATAGTCTCGAGCATCTGCCATTCCCTGGAAGCTACACTAGCTACAACCCCTCGTGACTTCCGACTAAGTGCATCAGCCACCACATTTGCCTTACCGGGATGGTAGTGCAAAGTGAAATCGTAGTCCTCCAAGTACTCCATCCACCTGCGTTGCCTCATGTTGAGGTCCCGCTGTGTATAGATGTACTTCAGACTTTTGTGGTCCGAAAACACCTTGAATTGCTCACCATATAGATAGTGGTGCCAAACCTTCAAGGCAAAGACAATGGCCGCCAACTCCATGTCATGTGTGGGGTAACTCTGCTCGTGGTTCTTTAACTGTCGAGAACCATAGGCCACTACCCTCCCAGACTACTTCAAAACACATCCAAGTCCGTCCTTAGAGGCATCACAATACACTGTGTACCTCTGTCCCCTTTCTGGGACTATCAGAATAGGAGTTGAAGTAAGCCTCCTCTTCAACTCCTGGAATGCCTTCTCACACGAGTCATTCCACTCAAACTTGACCTCTTTCCGGGTCAACTTGGTCATAGGTGCAGCTAATCGGGAGAAGTCCTCAATGAACCTCCTGTAATACCCTGCCAATCCCAAGAAACTGCATATCTCGAAGACTGACTTCGAGCTCTCCCAATTCATGACTGCCTCAACCTTCTCTGGGTCCACGGATACACCCGAAGCAGACACCACATGCCCCAAGAATTTCACCTCAGTCAGCCAAAATTCACACTTGCTGAACTTGGCGTACAACTGATGGTCCCTCAAGGTCTGGAGAACAATCCTCAAGTGACCCTCATGATCCTCCTCAGACTTGGAGTAGATCAAAATGTCGTCAACAAAGACCACAACGAATTGATCTAGGTAGGGTTGGAACACCTTATGCATGAGATCCATGAATGCCGCTGGAGCATTCGTCAATCCGAATGGCATCACTGTGAACTCAAAATGCCCATATCGTGTCCTAAACGCCGTCTTACGGATATCCGCCTCCCTAACCCTCAACTGATGGTAACCGGTGCGTAGATCTATCTTGGAGTAGACCCGCGCCCCTCTCAGCTAATCAAACAAACCATCAATCCTCGACAAAGGGTACCTATTCTTGATAATAACCCTATTTAACTGCTGGTAGTCTATGCATAGTCGAAGGGTCTTGTCCTTCTTCTTGGCAAACAACACCGGAGCGCCCCATGGTGAGGTGCTCGGCTTAATAAAGCCCCTGTCCAACAATTCTTGTAATTGGACCTTGAGTTCTTGCAACTCAGCAGGCGCCATCATATGTGGAGTCATAGAAATGGGCGATGTACCTGGGTGCAACTCAATAGTGAAGTCTACATCCTTATGTGGAGGTAATCCCGGTAATTCATCCGGAAAAACATCCTCATACTCACAAACCACCCGAGGTAGACCCAACTCCTGTCTCGCCTCATTCTCCAGGGTAAGGCTTGCTAGCCAACCCATCAACTGCCCGTGCCATCTAGAGTCGTACACGGCTTGGGGTAAAGCATCGTGCTTATCCCCCTGAAACATGAAACAAACATCTTCTGGTGTGTGGGCAGTGACCCTCTTCCGATCACAATCTATGACGACTCGGTGTGCCGCCAACCAATCCATACCAAGAATAACATCGAACTCCAACATGTCCATGACCCCAAGGTCCACGGTGAGTAGAATCCCTGAGATCTCTAACTCACAACCCCGACATATCTGATCAACGTTCACCCTAACTCCTAGGGGAGAACTCACATGCAATGGCTCTTCCAAGGTTTCAACCTCTAAGCCCAAATCTTTCACACATGATGCAACAATGAATGAATGAGATGCACCAAAGTCAAATAATACCCTTGCCCATAAGTGAGAGAGTAGAAATGTACCCTGGATAACCGACTGATCTGCCGGCTCAATCTGAGAAGTGATGGCGTAGACACGCCCCTGGGTCCTTGAAGTCCCGGCTTGTGAGCCCTGGCCTCGACCTCGACCTCGACCCATGCTCTGGCCTGATTGAGGGATTCCCGCCCGTGAAGTAGTAGGGCCTTGTGCAGCACCCTGGAACTAGTATTGGCTCCCCTGGCCCATGGTGGGGTAGGGAGGAACAAAATGCGTCTGTGCATGTCCCATCGAAGACTGGGACTGGGATGCTCCATAACCCTGAGATCCCTGTCGTTGAGGACAATCCCGCTTCATATGCCCAGGTTGGTGGCAATAGAAACAAGTCATTTGGCTTGTCGGGTAAGAAGGCCTCTGATTTCTCCCGCCTTGGGAGGATTGACCTTGGCCTTGGCCTTGATGGCCGCGGCCTTGTCCCTGAAACCCTCGGGAAGTCGAAGTCCTTTGCTTCTTCCCCGAACCCGAAGAAAAAGGTTGGCTCTCCTTCCTCTTATCTTTAACACCCGCCTCCCAGATATTCCGTGCGTCGTCCACCTCTGTCTCAATGGCCATAGCAGTCTCGACCATCAAGTCCAAGTCTTGTAGGAGAAGACCTACAATTTTACCCCAGATGGACAATTTTAGGCCATCCTCAAACTTCCTAACTTTGGCCATGTCTGTGGCCACATACTCATCGATGAAACGGGCTAATTCAACTTAGCCACATATTCGAGCATCGACATCGTCCCTTGTTTCAGGTCTAGGAACTCCCGAGCTTTTGCATGCCGGGTAGACGCTGGGAAGTATTTGCCCATGAAGAGCTCACAGAACTCTTCCCATGTCGTTGCCTCCAAGTCCCTTGAGGCTTTGACCCAATCCCACCACACTTGGGATTCTCCCTCCAGCTGGAATGCAACTAGCTTTATCTTAGTGGCATCGAAGGTGATCTCCATAGCCTCCAAGATCTTGCCGACTTGTCAGAACCAATGATCGGCTACCATCGGATCCCCTCCTCCCATGAAGGTTGGAGGATGGTGTGCCTTGAACCTCTGGAGGTTACTTGGCCCTCCTTGGCTCACAGTTGCACTAGCCTGTGCAATGGTGGCAGCTGCAGCACTCGTCTGTGCAATGGTAGCAGTCGTAGTACCAATAGCCTCTATGAAGCTGGTTGGTCAAAGGCCGGTGGTGGTTGGTTGTTGTTCCGCCCACTGCCTCAGTGTCCTCTTCCTCGATTTGCCATCTACATATGTCAGATAGCAATAGAGTCTTACATAGTATTCCAAAGTAGGGATCAAGTTTAAACTTTGAGATTTCTCTCCTTGTCTAACTAGTAGAGCATGTGTCAACCACTCATAGACAGCAACAACCCGAACCATCCCGTTCATTTTTTTTTCCGAAACCCAAGGTTATGTTTTCTAACCCTAGTGTTTCTCATTTCCATATACATTTTACCATGCATATAATTCACATAACACATATCACATAACATGTAATGCACAATGAATGTAATGGTCTAGACCCATGCCCATCAAGTCCTGGGTTTATCGTAAACCTAAGCTCTAATACCAAGCTGTGACGCCCCAAAATTCGGGGGTCCGTTGATCACCCATCAACCTGCGGAATACCCGTGGATATCTAGAAACATGAGTATTTTAAATACGCATTATAGTGGCAAATTACCGTTTTGCCATTTTTCAGAAAAAAGTTCAAATTTACCTAGATTTTACAACACATGCAATGCAATGCATATGAATCTGGGCATTCCAAGTCCCCCGCCATTGATGTTGCACATCCAATGACTATTTTAAAAATCCCGCGTCTTTCTTGGAGTGGATGTTTATGAACTTCCACCAACGGGTACCCAGCCGTCACGGCGTCTATGGACTTTCACCAACGGCTCCGCGTACGCTGATACACTTTATGGACTCAATACCAACAAGAGTGCGTATCTGAAGTTACCGGGTCTTGAACTCGAGAGAGAATTTAGGGTACCCGTTGCTTTATGGACTCAATACCCCGACCCTTGCTTTCAATGCAACCCATGCGACTCAATCGAACCTAGGTCCAACTTTCCCAAGCCCACGTATCAACCCACCAAGGTTGGTGTTTGATCAAATCCATGCACACACACCCACACTCATGTCAGTTGCCCACAAATACGATGCTACCCGTGTATATGCAAATGTAATGAACAATTGCATTCCATATCACAATGCAATCAAGTTTTCAATTGCAATTATAATAGCTTGTTCACCATACATTAGCATAGAATGAACATATTCCCATTTCTCAATGTACATTATTTCATAAAGCATATAATTACATTCCACAACACCACCAAAACATGTCATAGCATATTCTATACACATAACACACTTTATCAATCATAGGCATTTTATCAAACACTCACAAGACACATAGATTATGTAAACACATAGCATGCTCAAATTAACACATTTTTTATGAAATTTCCAAACAAGCAATTTCATCAACACCTATCACGCAAGACTTGGTTTAAAAGTTCCCTTATACATTTCCATTTTCTAACACCTAAGGCATGTATTATACATGAGATTTCATCTCTAACACCCTACCCATTCTAGATTTCAACCCTAAGTTGGAAATAAACCAAGTTAGGAAAGGAACCATATCTCTTGTAGCGTAATACCACGTAGGAGAAGCTCCAAAAGACCCAAATCAAGCTTCAAAGTCTTGATCCTAACAATCATGTCTTTGAGATTTTTGGTGAAACCCGCGATCTTTGGTACATGCTTATAGCCCGCATCGCGTAAAATAACTTTTGTTCTCGACCCGAAGGAATCCGACGGTCGGATTTCCATAGATCAAAAGGAGAAATGAAGGGGGCATGAGTTTTCTCTCTTTTCTTTCTCTCTCTCTCTCTCTCTCTCTCTCTCTCTCTCTCTTCTTGAAATACTGAAGTAAATGGGGAGAAATTTGATTTTTCTCACCTATTTATACTCCCCAAATGCTTGGCTCATAACGCGCCACACGTCCCTTTTTTCTGATCAAATTTTATCCCGAATCAATTAAATATCGCTCCATGTTAAGTTCAACATATTTTATTTGAACTAAATTTAATTTATTTCCTAGGTTACGCGAATAAAATATAGTCGCGTTTATTTTAGTCGTGCTACACATGATCGCATCATTAAATGCGAAAAATACGACTGTCTTGAAATTCGACGAAAATTGACTGGCTAGCTAGATTTCACAAGAAAAATCCAACGTTGAGGTCTGTTTTGTCATCCGAGTTCTAGAAAAATTTGGGTTTTCATCCCGCATCGTAATGAAAAATTACCATTTTTCCCTTTTTAATAAAATTTTAAATTTTTTTTGGGTTTTACACTATTTCTTAAATAATTTCTCTTAATTAAAGTTGTATTACCTTGTTTAGTGTGATACTTAGAATTTGGGGTTGAAGTATTCATTACTTTATAATGAATTCTATAAAGTATATTGACGAGTTTAGTTTCATCCATATAGTTGCAACCAAAAGTTTGGATATTTAAAGTTAAGACATCCATTATATTTCTATCAATTAAAGATACTGATAAATTTGAAAAATAATTAAAATAAACGGGACCAGTACTAAGACTAGATTCCATTACTCCCATAAGAGATTGTTGAAAATCAAGATTTCTAGCATCTTTTAATGCTAAAATGAAACTTGTATTGGTGCCTAATAGGGTTAGAGGTTTTAATGAAACCTCAACTAAACCTATGTGAACATATTGATATTTTCTTTGTGTTTAGTAATTTCCCGATGATTAACCCTAAAAAGTGAAGTAATGAATTCAGAGTTAAGGTTAATAGTGTGCGTTAATTAAGTTAAAATGACTAATTTATTTAAATAGTATTATGACTAATTTTTAATGTGTGTATCTTGTAGGGTTTCACATGTAATTATCAGAACTTGGAAGGACGAAAGTGCAAAAGACAGACAAAGGAGGGAGGAAAGGATAAAATCAGCAAAGTCCTGACCATGCCAACGCCAACAAGAGTTAACAAGGTCAGCAATGGAGGTTTCACACACAAAATCAGAGACTTAGCATTGTCCAAACGGTGGTGGTGGCATCCGGACGGTGGCAAAACCGCCTTAAGCCTTCCTCTCCTCCTATTAGTCCAAAAATGGAATGAAGGAGTCTGATTGGATACTATGGGTGTCTTCCATCTCTGAACCCCTTCTTGGAGCCTATAAATAGGATAGTTCAGCCATTTTTTTCTAGAGACTTTGCCAGAGAAGAAAGCTAGGGCCATAGAAGAAGGAATCCTACCCTAAACACTCCTAAGTTGAAATTTCTCCTCTTCTACATTTCTTTTACATCATTTTTACTTGGAGGGTTGAAGCTCTCTCACTTTTGTGTCCTAGTCGGTAATAAGAGTGAGCGTGTTTCAACTATTCCTCGGGAAAGGATTTCCTGCATTTGTTGTTTTTGTATTTGTGTTACGTTGTAATGAGATTATCTCACCCTTCTTACTTGTCTATAGCAATGAACTGTGAGTAGTCCGTTTATACTCTTTCATGAAGGGTGAAAACATGTGTAATATTGTTTGTATTATGGAAATGCCGGTGTTTTACCTATGCGTTAAAGTTTGTACCTCCCTTAATTGTTGGATGGTTATTATTATTTTTGTTCGGTGTCATATAACTTTATGCTCATGGTTACGAATACCGAGCTAAACTTATTCCTATATACCAGTTCATCTTTATGTTATTACGTACTTCATGTTAGTAGTATGCCCTAAGACCAATTGTGTAGATGACATTTTGGGATTGTACTAGCAAAATTCATTACTTAATTAAATAAAAGGGCAAGATTAATTATCATGTTACTGGCTAATTTCATTTTAATATATATGATATAGTCCATAGAGTATAAGTTAAGAAGATAATTTCTCAAGGAGTTGAGAAGAGGAGACCTATACTTCTTAGTACTTAACTCTTAAATGTTCTTAGTCATAGGATTACTATGTGGGAACAATGTAATCTAGATAGACTAGCATTCACTATGTTTACTCATATTTGATATGAGGTGACTTGTCTAAATCACTAGTGTAGGGACACTAAATCAAGTGTGTGGGTACTTGTTAAAGAACAAGTACACTAAACGTGCATTGACTAACATAGGATTTTTCATATGGAGTTTTACATACCTGTAAATGTTAAATCCTAAAGTTATAGTTATGCAACTAATCCTTAGACTTAAGACACCATGATTGTCTTGTGTATGAACTTCTATACTTTAATTATACAACATATTCATATACTAACCATGTAACTTGGATATGTGTTGTTGGACATACTTAGACATGCATGGAGACTTATGAGTGTACAACATGAAATCTATCACCCACAGTAAATAATGGGAGAATTTCCTATGTGATCTTCTGGGATATGGCTCAAGGAGTCCTTGGCCAAGGAAGAAAAACTGTAAAACCCGAGTAAATTTGAACTTTTTGTGAATAAGGGCAAAATGGTCATTTGCCATCCTAATGCGTATTTGAGATACTCATGCTCTAGACCTCGGATGAGGAAACGGAGTTTGTCGTTGGATTCGTATCGCGAAATCGAGTCACCCTGTCAAATTTCGTCGAATTCCGAGATAGTCGGATTTTTGCACGTCGTTCGAGGCGACTGCGTGGCGAATGACATTTTAAAAGTCCCCATAAATATATTTTATAAAATTTCCTTATAATTAAGTTAAAGTTCAAATAAAATTAATTTGAACTTAAACCGAGATGTAATGAATCGTTTCAGGACGAAAAACGGACCCGAAAGTAGAAAACGTGCAGAGCAATGTGGACCGCACAATTAAAAGTATAAATAGAGGCTAAATATCTGAAAAATCAGATATTTCCACCCCTTTAGCCGGCTGTGTTCAGACGTTGAAGGGGGAGAGGAGAAAATTTTGATTTCAAGCATTCTTCTTCCGATTTACTAAGTTCCGTCGGTCGGAATCACTTGGACCAAGAGTTAAAGTTGATCACCGCGACAAGGGCTACGTCTACGTACCAAGAACGAAGAATTTCACCGAAGATCCAAAAGGAAAATTTTGGGGAAATCAAGGATTTTGGGGCTAGGGAGGTGTTCTTGAAGTTTCTCCCTTCGTTTTACGCTCCAAGAGGTAGGGTTCTTCCTACTTTGGTTTTACTCCTACCTTAAGGGGTTGTTTTTGTGGCTGAAACATGACTGTTATATGGTTGTATATAGACTGTTATATGGGCTGAAATACGGACTGTTTTGTGCGCGGGTTAGGGGCTGTTTTGTGCACTGCCGTGGGGCTGTTTTGTGCACGTTTTAGGGGCTGTTTTTTGCGCTGTTTAGTGCCTGATTTGTAGCTGAATTTGGGATTGTTCTTGGACTGTTTTAGTGGCTGAAATGGGGCTGCATGTAGGCTGTCCAAATGGACTGTTTTGCGGACTGTTTTTAAGCCATTTAGCGGACTGTTTTTAGGCCATTTTGCGGACTGTTTTGTGCGCTGTTTAGGGCCTGATTTGTGGCTGAATTTGGAACTGTTCTTGGACTGTTTTAGTGGCTGAAATGGGGCTGCATGTAGGCTGTCCAAATGGACTGTATTGCGGACTGTTTTTAAGCCATTTAGCGGACTGTTTTTAGGCCATTTTGCGGACTGTTTTGTGCGCGGTTTAGGGATTGTTTAAGGGGCTGCTTTGTGGCTGTTTTGTGGGCTGCTTAGTGGTTGATTTGTGGGCTGCTTTGTGGCTGATTTGTGGGCTGCTTAGTGGCTGAATTGTGGGCTGTTTGGTAGCTGAATTGTGGACTGTTTTTGGGCCGTTATGTGGTTTGTTTAGGGGATATTATGTGGGCTGTTTTGGTGGGCATATTATATGTTTACATTATGCCTTGAGAATTAAGTGTGTTATTGCTTGAGTATGTAGTAACATGCTTAGGGATTGTGTTGGAAAGAAATGTTGATATATGCGTATTAATATATTGACATTGTGATGAGTTTTTGGAGGTTATATGCATATGATATAATTGTCCATGATACATGATGAAATGTGTGATTTAAATGGTTCATATGGCATTCATTACATATGAGGCATGACATTGATATGCAATGACACATTACATTGCATTTGCACGGAGGCATCCATTTCATGGGCTTAGGCATGAGTGTGGGTGTGTGTGTGTGTTTGGGCATGGTTCATTCAAACATCATTCTTGGTGGTTGAAGGGTGGGCTCGGGAAAGTTGGATTGAATATCCGACTGAGTCGCACGGTTGCATGCATGGAAAAACTTGTGTCGGGTATAGCAAGTAGGGCTAGACTCTCCCTCAGGTGCAAAACCCGGTCACATGGTTCAGGCACTTCCCGGCGGTGAAATTCTAGAAAAGTGCTGGTGTTTACGGAACCGGTGGTTGAGATACCAAAATCCGTTGCCCAACAAGACACAAGATTTTGATTTATAAAGTACTCATTCAATGAGTAACACCTATCAATGATTTGGTTTTATAATAAAACAACTTTTATTTCAAGTGATCATTGGGTGGAATTTTCGTCAATTGACGGATTCATTACACATTGGCATTGCATGGTGTTGTGGGAGTCGGTGAGGACTCGGGTTAAGGTTGCATGAGTGAGTTCCATCTCATTTCATAGCATGGCATGGTGAATTCCAATATAGAGTTGCATATTCTTACTTGGAATGTTGATGTGAATATGAAATGTTGTATGTGAACATTGCATGTGCACTTAGGTGGGGAGTAGCCTCTGTAGGAATTACTCTATTGGGCGTGACTCACCCTATACGGGAAAACATTTCAGGTACGGGTTATACGCCGATGGACGGCACTCACTCGGGCACTTAAGGAGGAAGAAAAGCCGATCTGTGGCTTTCAATCCATTTCTTTTGTAGAATTAAACTTGTCATTAAATTTTGGCATGTAATGTGTAAAGGAATTGTAACAGAGTTTATATGAACTGTTCTAATATAACTGTGCATGTTTTATACAAGTATGGATAATTGGACCCGGTGTGGTCTATATTTACTCATAAATGGACCCGGTGTGGACATAGTTTTAATATTGGACCTCGGATGGGTCTTGTTTTTATATGATGCACATGTTGTGTTTTGGGTAGAGCTTCCCGTACAAAGGAGAGTCTGCCCGATTTTTGTTCAATTATGGACCCCGATAATAGGGGCATAACGGCACGATATCGAGTTACTCGGTATCCACGGGTATTCCGCGGGTTGATGGGTAATCAACGGACCCCCGGGTTTTGGGGTGTCACAGCTTGGTATCAGAGAACAGGTATACGATTTACCTAGGGCTTGATTGGGCGTGGGTCTAGACCATGACATTCATTGTGCATTTCATGTTATGTGTTTTAGTTGACACATGTTATGTGCTATGCATTATGTGATGTATATGTATGATAGAAATGTACATAGAAAAGTGGAACACTAGGGTTAGAAAACATAACCTTGGGGGTTCGGAAAAAGAATGAACGGGATGGTTCAGGGTGTAAATGTCTACTAGTGGTGGCACACGCTTTACTAGTGGGACAATGAGAGAAATCTCAAATGTTCAACTTTGATCCCTACTTTGGGATACTAAATTAGTGTTCGATTATTATTTGACTTGTGTGAGGGACTTGGGCTTAGAGGTCGAAACCTTGGAAGAGCCATTGCATGTGAGTTCTCCCCTAGGAATTAGTGTGAGCATTTATTAGATATGTCGGGGTTGTGAGTTAGAAATCTCGGGGATTCTACTCACCGTGGACCTTAGGGTCATGGACATGTCGGAGTTCGATGTCATCCTTGGGATGGACTATCTGACGGCACACCGTGTTGTTATTAATTGTGATCGGAAGCGGGTCACTGCTTATACGCCTGATGATGTTTGTTTCAAATTCCAGGGGGCAAAGCACGATGCTTTACCTCAAGCCGTATACGACTCTAGATGGCACGGGCAGTTGATGGGTTGGCTAGCAAGCCTTACCCTAGAGGACGAGGCGAGACAGGAGTTGGGTCTACCTCAGGTTGTGTGTGATTATGAGGATGTTTTTCCGGATGAATTACCGGGATTACCTCCACATAGGGATATAGACTTCACTATTGAGTTGCACCCCGGTACTTCGCCCATTTCTATGACTCCACATAGGATGGCGCCTGCTGAGTTGCACGAACTCAAGGTCCAATTGCAGGAATTGTTGGACAGGGGGTTCATTAGACCGAGTACCTCACCTTGGGGCGCTCCGGTGTTATTTGCAAAGAAGAAGGACAAAACCCTTCGACTATGCATAGATTATCGGCAGTTGAATAGGGTTACTATCAAGAATAGGTACCCTTTGCCGAGGATTGATGACTTGTTTGATCAGCTGAGAGGGGCGCGAGTCTACTCCAAGATAGATCTCCGCACCGGTTACCATCAGTTGAGGGTTAGGGAGGCGGATATCCCTAAGACGGCGTTTCGGTCGCGGTATGGGCATTTCGAGTTCACAGTGATGCCATTTGGGTTGACGAATGCCCCGACGGCATTCATGGATCTCATGCACAGGGTGTTCCAACCCTACCTAGATCAGTTCGTCGTGGTCTTTGTTGACGACATTTTGATCTACCCCAAGTCTGAGGAGGAGCATGAGGGTCACTTGAGGATTGTTCTCCAGGCCTTGAGAGACCATCAGTTGTATGCCAAATTTAGTAAGTGTGAATTTTAGCTTACTGAGGTGAAATTCTTGGGGCATGTAGTGTCGGCTTCGGGTGTATCCGTGGACCCGAAGAAGGTTGAGGTAGTCATGAATTGGGAGAGGCCAAAGTCAGTCTTAGAGATACGCAGTTTCTTGGGATTGGCAGGGTATTACAGAAGGTTATTGAGGACTTCTCCCGACTAGCTGCTCCTATGACCAGGTTGACTCGAAAAGAGGTCAAGTTTGAGTGGAATGATTCTTGCGAGAAGGCATTCCAAGAGTTAAAGAGGAGGCTTACTTTAGCCCCTATCTTGATAGTCCCGGAAAGGGGACAGAGGTACACAGTGTATTGTGATGCCTCGAAGGACGGACTGGGATGTGTCTTGATGCAGTCCGGGAAGGTGGTGGCTTATGGTTCTCGGCAATTAAAGAATCACGAGCAAAATTACCCCACACATGACATGGAGTTAGCGGCCATTGTCTTTACCTTGAAGGCTTGGCGCCACTATCTATACGGGGAGCAGTTCGAGGTGTTTTCAGACCACAAAAGTCTGAAGTACATCTTTACACAGCGGGACCTCAACATAAGGCAACGCAGGTGGATGGAGTACCTGGAAGATTATGACTTCACTTTGCATTACCACCCCGGTAAGGCAAATGTGGTGGCTGATGCACTCAGCCGGAAGTCACGGGGAGTCTTGACTAGTGTGGCTTCCCGGGAGTGGCGGATGCTCGAGACTGTGGGACAGTTCGGGCTACGCTATATGGGTCAGGCTCAGGGTACTTTGGGGAGTTTGGTGGCTACGCCTTCTCTATTGAGCAGGGTGATTGAGTCTCAGAGTCAGGACATTGAGCTATTGTCCATTCGGGACCGTGTACAGGCAGGTACAGGTGACGAGGGCTGGGCCATTCACTCGGATGGCAGTCTTTGGTATCGAGGAAGGGTTGTGGTTCCTCAGTTGGTGGATCTGAGAGAGGAGATCCTTAGGTAGTTTCATTGCTCCTGTTTTGCGGTTCATCCAGGGGGCACGAAGATGTATCATGATCTTCATCGCTAGTATCATTGGAATGGGATGAAGCAGCAGGTTGGCGATTTTGTTAGTAGATGTCTCACGTGTCAGCAAGTGAAGGCTGAACACCAGAGACCAGCAGGGTTACTCCAGCCATTGGAGGTAGCTGAGTGGAAGTGGGAACATGTCACGATGGATTTTGTTACCCACTTGCCACGGACATCGCGGGGACATGATGCGGTATGGGTGGTAGTGGACCGGCTTACTAAGTCGGCACACTTTTTGGCGGTGCGGATGACCTTCACACTGGAGGAATTCTGCAAGTTATATATACGGGAGATTGTCCGATTGGATGGGGTACCCGTATCTATAGTATCGGATCGGGATCCCAGGTTTACGGCTCATTTTTGGGAGAGTTTCCAACGAGCCATGGGGACACAGCTGATGATGAGCACTGTTTTTCATCCCCAGACGGACGGTCAGTCTGAGAGGACCATCCAGACCTTAGAGGACATGCTACGGGCATGCGTCCTAGATCTCAATGGTAGCTGGGAAGAACACTTACCCTTGGTGGAGTTCTCCTACAACAACAGTTATCAGGCGAGCATACAGATGGCACCCTATGAGGCACTATATGGGAGGCCTTGTCGATCTCCGGTTTGTTGGACGGAGGTGGGAGAAAGAACTGCTACGGGGCCGGAATTGGTTAGGGACACCTCGGAGAAGGTAGACTTGATACGAAAGCGCCTTCTCACGGCCCAGAGCCGGCAGAAGAGCTACACTGACAAGCGGCGACGACCTCTAGAGTTTGAGGTGGGAGATCATGTCTTCTTGAAGGTAATGCCTAAGAGATGAGTGGTCAGGTTCAGCAAGCGGGGAAAGCTGTCGCCGAAGTATATCGGGACCTTTGAGATACTCGAGAGGGTAGGTACAGTTGCCTACCGGTTGGCGTTACCGCCAAATCTATCGGGTGTTCATGCGGTATTCCATGTCTCTATGCTCTGGAAATACACCCCAGATCCAACTCATGTGGTGGATTGGGGCGAGCTCGTTGTTGATGCGGATGGGACCTTCGAGGAGGGACCGGTGCGTATCATGGATAGCCGAGATCAGGTTTTGCGAGGCAAGACCGTGAGGCTAGTGAAGGCGTTGTGGCAGCACCAGGGAGTGGAAGAGGCGACATGGGAGCGCGAGGACACCGTACGTGCCAATTATGCTTTCTTGTTTGAGGATAGAGGTACATTTTTATAGTCATTTCCTATTACATGACTGTAGCATATGCATGGGATAGCATGTATGTGTGTGTGTGAATTTCGGGGACGAAATTCTTTTTAAGGGAGGAAGAATGTAAAACCCGAGTAAATTTAAACTTTTTGTGAATAAGGGCAAAATGGTCATTTGCCATCCTAATGCGTATTTGAGATACTCATGCTCTAGACCTCGGATGAGAAAACGGAGTTTGCCGTTGGATTCGTATCGCGAAATCGAGTCACCCTGTCAAATTTCGTCGAATTCCGAGATAGTCGGATTTTTGCACGTCGTTCGAGGCGACTGCGTGGCGAATGACATTTTAAAGGTCCCCATAAATATATTTTATAAAATTTCCTTATAATTAAGTTAAAGTTCAAATAAAATTAATTTGAACTTAAATCGGGATGTAATGAATCGTTTCAGGACGAAAAACGGACCAGAAAGTAGAAAACGTGCAGAACAATGTGGACCGCGCAATTAAAAGTACAAATAGGGGCTAAATATCTGAAAAATCAGATATTTCCACCCCTTTAGCCGGCTGTGTTCAGACGTTGAAGGGGGAGAGGAGAAAATTTTGATTTCAAGCATTCTTCTTCCGATTTACTAAGTTCCGTCGGTCGGAATCACTTGGACCAAGAGTTAAAGTTGATCACCGCGACAAGGGCTACGTCTACGTACCAAGAACGAAGAATTTCACCGAAGATCCAAAAGGAAAATTTTGGGGAAATCAAGGATTTTGGGGCTAGGGAGGTGTTCTTGAAGTTTCTCCCTTCGTTTTACGCTCCAAGAGGTAGGGTTCTTCCTACTTTGGTTTTACTCCTACCTTAAGGGGTTGTTTTTGTGGCTGAAACATGACTGTTATATGGTAGTATATAGACTGTTATATGGGCTGAAATACGGACTGTTTTGTGCGCGGGTTAGGAGCTGTTTTGTGCACTGCCGTGGGGCTGTTTTGTGCACGGTTTAGGGGCTGTTTTTTGCGCTGTTTAGTGCCTGATTTGTAGCTGAATTTGGGATTGTTCTTGGACTTTTTTAGTGGCTGAAATGGGGCTGCATGTAGGCTGTCCAAATGGACTGTTTTGCGGACTGTTTTTAAGCCATTTAGCGGACTGTTTTTAGGCCATTTTGCGGACTGTTTTGTGCGCTGTTTAGGGCCTGATTTGTGGCTGAATTTGGAACTGTTTTTGGACTGTTTTAGTGGCTGAAATGGGGCTGCATGTAGGCTGTCCAAATGGACTGTATTGCGGACTGTTTTTAAGCCATTTAGCGGACTGTTTTTAGGCCATTTTGCGGACTGTTTTGTGCGCGGTTTAGGGATTGTTTAAGGGGCTGCTTTGTGGCTGTTTTGTGGGCTGCTTAGTGGTTGATTTGTGGGCTGCTTTGTGGCTGATTTGTGGGCTGCTTAGTGGCTGAATTGTGGGCTGTTTGGTAGCTGAATTGTGGACTGTTTTTGGGCCGTTATGTGGTTTGTTTAGGGGATATTATGTGGGCTGTTTTGGTGGGCATATTATATGTTTACATTATGCCTTGAGAATTAAGTGTGTTATTGCTTGAGTATGTAGTAACATGCTTAGGGATTGTGTTGGAAAGAAATGTTGATATATGCGTATTAATATATTGACATTGTGATGAGTTTTTGGAGGTTATATGCATATGATATAATTGTCCATGATACATGATGAAATGTGTGATTTAAATGGTTCATATGGCATTCATTACATATGAGGCATGACATTGATATGCAATGACACATTACATTGCATTTGCACGGAGGCATCCATTTCATGGGCTTAGGCATGAGTGTGGGTGTGTGTGTGTGTTTGGGCATGGTTCATTCAAACATCATTCTTGGTGGTTGAAGGGTGGGCTCGGGAAAGTTGGATTGAATATCCGACTGAGTCGCACGGTTGCATGCATGGAAAAACTTGTGTCGGGTATAGCAAGTAGGGCTAGACTCTCCCTCAGGTGCAAAACCCGGTCACATGGTTCAGGCACTTCCCGGCGGTGAAATTCTAGAAAAGTGCTGGTGTTTACGGAACCGGTGGTTGAGATACCAAAATCCGTTGCCCAACAAGACACAAGATTTTGATTTATAAAGTACTCATTCAATGAGTAACACCTATCAATGATTTGGTTTTATAATAAAACAACTTTTATTTCAAATGATCATTGGGTGGAATTTTCGTCAATTGACGGATTCATTACACATTGGCATTGCATGGTGTTGTGGGAGTCGGTGAGGACTCGGGTTAAGGTTGCATGAGTGAGTTCCATCTCATTTCATAGCATGGCATGGTGAATTCCAATATAGAGTTGCATATTCTTACTTGGAATGTTGATGTGAATATGAAATGTTGTATGTGAACATTGCATGTTCACTTAGGTGGGGAGTAGCCTCTGTAGGAATTACTCTATTGGGCGTGACTCACCCTATACGGGAAAACATTTCAGGTACGGGTTATACGCCGATGGACGGCACTCACTCGGGCACTTAAGGAGGAAGAAAAGCCGACCTGTGGCTTTCAATCCATTTCTTTTGTAGAATTAAACTTGTCATTAAATTTTGGCATGTAATGTGTAAAGGAATTGTAACAGAGTTTATATGGACTGTTGTAATATAACTGTGCATGTTTTATACGAGTATGGATAATTGGACCCAGTGTGGTCTATATTTACTCATAAATGGACCCGGTGTGGTCATAGTTTTAATATTGGACCTCAGATGGGTCTTGTTATTATATGATGCATATGTTGTGTTTTGGGTAGAGCTTCCCGTACAAAGGAGACTATGCCCGATTTTTGTTCAATTATGGACCCCGATAAGAGGGGCATAACGGCACGATATAGAGTTACTCGGTATCCACGGGTATTCCGCGGGTTGATGGGTAATCAACGGACCCCCGGATTTTGGGGTGTCACAAAAACAATTAGAAAAGAGTTTCTAATTGATCATTAAGAGTCATAGTCCTAAGATCAAACACATAAGATTGAGTTAGGGGTTTGACAATAATTCCATACCCCAAAAATTCACTCGGGGCATTGTATGATAGAAGGATTGCATTGCATGACAATTGTAGACTGAATGGGTTCTTTATCTACTTCGTGCTATCCGGAGGTCGATAATGATCTGCTGTTAGGTGTCACTCATGATTAGTAGAAGCCCGAAGAATAAAATTAATATAAATATATAAATTGTTCTTCATAAAGGGAGAATTAGAAGAGTTCTAATTCAAGCTAAATTAAAAAGAGTTCTAATTTGAGATGCTATTTGTAGTTAGTATTGAATGCCTACAACCAGGTATGCTTGAACCTATAGGGTCACACACAATAGAATTGATTGGAAACTAAAGGATAAAAGAGAGAAAATCAATTAAGAGTTAATTAGGGACTTTATTACAATTAATGGTTAATAAAGGGGTTATATGTATTTAAAACTCTATAAATACCTGTATGTAGGAAGTGGATATATGATATAACAACTCTCTTGCTAGCACAAGCAGAACCACCCCTCATTCTCTCTCTTTACTAGTTTATCAATGGTTGAGGTAGATCTTCAAGTTTATCAATTCGCTTGAATACCAATAGAGGCCAAACGTTTGTCAGGCTTGGGGTAAAGATCAAATTCAGATTTGAAGATTCAAAGTTTTTGAGAAATCTTGAAGATTGTTTAAAGCACACTTCAAGAGATAACCCTTAATCTTTACTATAGATCTAAGGTTTCTTGGTTTGTATTAAACATGAATATATCTTTGTATGAGGAATCAAATTATTAAAATTTTAAATTCCACTGCATTTATTATATAATTCCTTTCACTTCATGCATGATACAATGATGCACGTAATTGGGTTTTATGTAATAGTCGGGAGATTGGTTATAGACGGGTTAAATCTCTCCATAGCTTGCTTTTGATTCAATGCATAAATCAGAACTCCGTCTTCATTGAATCATCGACTTTCCTATCAAATAGCTAAATTAAACCTTTTGAATGGTTCACCTTCGGGTTTACTAGAGTTATTTGGTTGTTGTACGGTGAATTGACCCTGCAGTCTAAGGAGATGACTGATTTACAGAACCTACTGATGAATGAACACACATAAACTATTAAAAGTAAACAAACAACCTATAAACATATAATACAAGTAAACAACTTCCCTATTATATTTAATTTCAAATTACCGTTTTTCCGGCAACGGCGCCAAAAACTTGATTCGACTTGTTTTATGTCATACACCCAAGTATAAGTGGTCAAATTATAGTTTTCTTGGTTTAAGTCCAAGATCGATCCCACAAAGAGTTTTAATAATTCGAATTTAAAATAAAAATAGTAAAGTTGTTGTTAATGCAGCAGACATATGATGCTTGTGGTGTGAGCTTAGATTGATAACTAGTCTAATTAAATAAAGTGCGTAGGTAAATTGATTAAAGACAATAATATGAAAGATATCCTGCAGTTTAAGGATCTCATATGTTTTATATTGGTTAAGTACTGGAAATGCCACCTTACAACAATTAACTTCCATGTCACTTGGAAAGTTAACCGATAGGTTTCATGTATATTAATTCATAACACATCAACTTCTTAGGTTAGCTAGTGATATATGTAACAATTGACTAATTCAAGTAAACCAGAAGGACAAGTCATTCAAGAGGAATACTGCAATTATTCAATTGTCAGATTTATATTATATATCAGTTAAACAACCATACTGAACCAAAAGGTCAAACCATTCAGGAGGATCACTTAGATTATTCATCTGAAAATTTTACGTATCAGTTAAACAACGCTAGTGAACCAGAAGGTCAAGCCATTCAAGTGGATCATTTAGGTTATTCATCTGTCAACTTTATGTACCATGCATCAGTAAAACATCCTCAGTGCACCAGAAGGTCAAGCCATTCAATTGAAGCACCGTAGATATTCAACCGACAGGTTGATGATTCACTAATGACAATTCTGGGCTACGTAGTAACACCCAATTACGTACATCACTGTATCATGCATGAAGTTTATAATAATATATAGTATATTATAACTATAACCATCCATCAATTAAGGGAGGTATATATATATATATATATATAAGTATTGTGACACCTCAAAATCCGGGGGTCCGTTGATTACCCATCAACCCGCGGAATACCCGTGGATACCAAGTAACTCAATATCGCGCTGTTATGCCCCATTTACCGGGGTCCATAGTTGAACAAAAATTCGGGCAGAGTCTCCTTTGTATGGGGACCTCTACCTAAAAACACAACATGTGCATCATACAATCACAAGACCCATCCGAAGTCCAATATTCAAAATTGACCACACCGGATCCATTTATAAGTAAACATTGACCACACCGGGTCCATTTATCCATACTCATATAAAAACGTGCAAGGTTATATTAAAAATAGTCCAAAAATATGGAGTTTTGAAAAAACCTACCCAAACTCATATCAAACTCATACATCATGAAATTTACATTCAAAACAGTCCATGTGAGTCCCATTACGACTATTTCCAAATATTTACATGCCCAAATCATAATTTTCACAATGATTTTACAAGAACTCAAAATAAAGCCACATCTCGGCTTTTCTTCCTCCTTAAGTGCCCGAGTGAGTGTCGTCCATCGGCGTATAACCCGCACCTGAAATGTTTTCCCGTATAGGGTGAGCAACGCTCAATAGAGTATCTCCTACAGAGGCTACTCCCCACCCTAGATGCATATGAAATGTCACATGCAACAATCAATCATTCAAAACATTCCAATCAAGAATATGCATTCAATGATAGGAATCCAATGCCATGCCATGAAATGAGACGAGACTCACTCACGCAACCTCGACCCGAGTCCTCACCGACTCCCACAACACAATGCAATGCACATGTGTAATGAATCCGTCAATTGACGAAAATACATCCAATGATTGTTTGAAATAAAAGTTATATATTTATAAAACCAAATCATTGTGGATGTTACCCATTGAATGAGTGTTTTATAAACAAAATCTTGTGTCTTTGTTGGGCAACGGATTTTGGTATCACAGCCGCCGGTTCCGTACACCATCACACTTTTCTGGAATTTCACCTCATGAGAGTGTGTGAACCAAGTAGCCGGGTTTTGCACCCGAGGGAGAGTCTAGCCTTCTTGCTATACCCGACACGAGTTTTCCATGCATGCAACCGTGCGACTCAGTCGGATTTTCAACCCAACTTTCCCGAGGCCACCATCAACCACCAAGTATGGTGTTTGATTAAACCATGCACCCATACACCCACACTCATGTATAAAGCAATGAATGTGATGCCTCCATACATATGCAATGTAATGAACCATTGCATTACCAACGTCATGCTCCATATGTAATGAGTGTCATATAAGAAAACTTAACCACATACCATGTCCCATATGTAATGAATGTCATGGATCAATTTAACCATACATTTCAACATGTATCATGAACAATTATATCATATGCATATAATCTCCAAAAAAATTCATCACAATGTCAATATATTAATACACATATATCAACATTTCATACTTAACAAAATCACAAGTATGCTATTTCATAATTATGCCAATAACACACTTTATTACAAAGGCACATATAAGCACATAACAGCCCCCATAACAGCCCATAAAATAGCCCACATAACAGCCCATAAAATAGCCCACATAACAGCCCCAAAACAGTCAATATACAGCCCACAAAACAGCACATATACAGCCCATAAAACAGCACATATACAGCCCATAAAACAGCTCCAAAACAGTCCATATAACAGCCCAAAAAATAGCCTATATAATAGCCCCAAAACAGTCCATATAACAGCCCAAAAAATAGCCTATATAATAGCCCCAAAACAGTCCATATAATAGCCCACACTTCCTATGGACACCATAAGATGGAAATAAACCAAAGTAGGAGGGAACCCTACCTCTTGAAGCGTAATAGAAGTGGTAGAACCTCCAAGAACACCAACACCAACCTCAAAGTCTTGGTTTCCCAAAATATTCTCTTTCGATATTCGGTGAAATCCTTCGTTCTTGGTGTGGTTGCGTAGCCCTCGTCGATTAGATCGACTTTAACTCTTGGCTCGACGGATTCCGACAGACGAAACTCTGGGAATCGACGAAAGAAATCTTGGATTTCTCTCTTTCTCTCCAACGTTCAAGCCAGCAGAAAATCAGAGATATTTGTCCAAATATCTGATTTTTTAACCCTATTTATAATTTCCAAGGCTTGGCTCAGATCGCGCCACACGCCCCCCACTTGTTCGGGTCCATTTTCGCCCCGAAACGATTTATTTGATCCCGGTTTATGTTCAAATTAATTTTATTTGAACTTTAATTCAATTATAAGGAAATTTTATATTTTCCATTTATGGGGACCTTTAAGAGGTCATTCGACACACAGTCGTCTCGTAAAACGTGAAAAATCTGACTATCTCGAAATTTGACGAAATTAGTCTGGGTGACTCGATTTCGCGATACGAATCCAACGGCAAAGTCCGTTGTGTCATACAAGCTCTAGAGAGCACGTATTTTAATTCCCGCATTATAGTGGCAAATGACCATTTTGCCATTTTTCAGAAAAATTTCAAATTTACTCGGGTTTTACATTCTTCCCCCTTTAAAAAGAATTTCGTCCCCGAAATTCACACACACATGCACACACAATCACATGTATATGCAACAGTCATTTAATATTAAATGACTATAAGAACGTACCTCCATCCTCGAACAAGAAAGGATAATTGGTACGTATAGTGTCCTCTCGCTCCCATGTTGCCTCCTCCACTCCCCGGTGCTGCCACAACACCTTCACTAGCCTCACGGTCTTGCCTCACAAAACCTGATCCCGGCTATCCATGATATGCACTGGTCCCTCCTCGAAGGTTCCATCCGCATCAACAACAAGCTCGCTCCAATCCACCACAGGAGTCGGATATGGGGTGTATTTTCGGAGCATGGAGACATGGAATACCGCGTGAACACCCGATAGATTTGGCGGTAATGCCAACCAGTAAGCAACTGTACCCACCCTCTCAAGGATCTCGAAGGGCCCGATATACCTTGGTGACAGCTTTCCCCGCTTGCCGAACCTGACCACTCCTCTTTTAGGCATCACCTTCAAGAAGACATGATCTCCTACCTCAAACTCTAGAGGTCGCCGCCGTTTGTCGGCGTAGCTCTTCTGTCGGCTCTGAGCCGTGAGAAGACGCTTCCGTATCAAGTCCACCTTCTCCGAGGTGTCTCTAACCAATTATGGACCCGTAGAGGGTCTCTCTCCTACCTCCGTCCAACAAACCGGAGAATGAAAAGACCTCCCACATAGTGCCTCATAGGGTGCCATCTATATGCTCGCCTGATAACTTTTGTTGTAGGCGAACTCCACTAAGGGTAGGTGCTCTTCCCAGCTACCCTTGAGATCTAGGACACCTGCTCGTAGCATGTCCTCTAAAGTCTGGATGGTCCTCTCTGACTGACCGTCCGTCTGGGGATGAAAAGCAGTGCTCATCATCAACTGTGCCCCCATAGCTCGCTGGAAACTCTCCCAAAAATGAGTCGTAAATCTGGGATCCCGATCCGATACTATAGATACGGGCACCCCATGCAACCGGACAATCTCCCGTATATACAACCTACAGAATTCCTCCAGTGTGAAGGTCATCCGCACCGCCAAAAAGTGTGCCGACTTCATAAGCTGGTCCACTATCACCCATACCGCGCCATGCCCTTGCGATATTCGTGGCAAGTGGGTCACAAAATTCATCGTGACATGCTCCCACTTCCACTCAGCTACCTCCAAGGGCTAGAGTAACCCTGTTGGTCTCTGGTGTTCAGCCTTCACCTGTTGACACGTGAGACATCGGCTAACAAAATCCCCAATGTGTTTCTTCATCCCGCTCCAATAATACTAGCGACGAAGATCTTGATACATCTTCGTGCCACCGGGGTGTACAGCAAAACGGGAGCAATGGAACTCCCTAAGGATCTCCTCTCTCAGCTTTGCTAACTGGGGAACCACAACCCTTCCCCTAAACCGAAGACTACCATCCCTGTGAATGGCCCATGCCTCGTCACCCGTACCCGACCGTACTCGGTCCTTAATAGACAATATCTCTGGGTCTTGCCCCTAAGACTCAATCACTTTGCACAGTAGGGAATGCGTAGCCACCAAACTTCCCAAAGTACCCTGAGCCTGCCCCATATAGTGTAGCCCAAACTGTCCCACAGTCTCGAGCATCTGCCACTTCCTAGAAGCTACACTAGCCACAACTCCTCGTGACTTCCGACTAAATGCATCAGCCACCACATTTGCCTTACCGGCATGGTAGTGCAAAGTGAAATCGTAGTCCTCCAAGTACTCCATCCACCTACGTTGCCTCATGTTGAGGTCCCGCTGTGTAAAGATGTACTTCAGACTCTTATGGTCCGAAAACACCTCAAACTGCTCACCATATAAATAGTGGCGCCAAGCCTTCAAGACAAAGACAATGGCCGCCAACTCCATGTCATGTGTGGGGTTATTCTGCTCGTGGTTCTTTAACTACCGAGAACCATAAGCCACTACTCTCCTGGACTGCATCAAAACGCATCAAAGTCCGTCCTTGGAGGCATCACAATACATTGTGTACCTCTGTCCCATTTTTGGGACTATCAGAATAGGAGCTAAAGTAAGCCTTCTCTTCAACTCCTGGAATGCCTTCTCACACGAGTCATTCCACTCAAACTTGACCTCCTTCCTGGTCAATCTCGTCATAGGTGCAGCTAATCGGGAGAAGTCCTCGATGAACCTCCGGTAGTACCCTATCAATCCCAAGAAACTACGTATCTCAAAGACTGACTTCGGCCTCTCCCAATTCATGACTGCCTCAACCTTCTCCAGGTCCACGGATACACCCGAAGCCGACACCACATGTCCTAAAAATTTCACCTCTGTAAGCCAAAATTCACATTTGCTGAACTTGGCGTACAACTGATGGTCTCTCAAGGTCTGGAGAACAACCCTCAAGTGACCCTCATACTCCTCCTCAGACTTGGAGTAGATCAAAATGTCGTCAACGAAGACCACAACGAACTGATCTAGGTAGGATTGGAACACCCTGTGCATGAGATCCATGAATGCCGCTCGAGCATTCGTCAATCCGAATGGCTTCACTGTGAACTCAAAATGTCCATATCGCGTCCTGAACGCCGTCTTAGGGATATCCGCCTCCCTAACCCTCAACTGATGGTAACCGGTGCAGAGATCTATCTTAGAGTAGACCCGCGCTCCTCTCAGTTGATCAAACAAATCGTCAATCCTCGATAAAGGGTATCTATTCTTGATAGTAACCCTATTTAACTGTCGGTAGTCTATGCATAGTCGAAGGGTCTTGTCCTTCTTCTTGGCAAACAATACCAGAGCACCCTAAAGTGAAGTGCTCGGTCTAATAAAACCCTTGTCCAACAATTCTTGCAATTGGACCTTGAGTTCTTGCAACTCAGCTGGTGCCATTCTATGCGGAGTCATAGAAATAGGAGATGTACCAGGGTGTAACTCAATAGTGAAGTCTACATCCCTATGTGGAGGTAATCCCGGTAATTCATCCGAAAAAACATCATCATACTCACAAACCACCCGAGGTAGACCCAACTCCTGTCTCGCCTCGTTCTCCAGGGTAAGGCTTGCTAGCCAACCCATCAACTGCCCATGCCAACGGGAGTCATGCACTGCTTGAGGTAAAACGTCATGTTTTTCCCCCTGGAACTTGAAACAAACACCCTCCAGTGTGTAGGCAGTGACCCTTTTACGATCACAATCAATGACAACTCGGTGTGCCACCGACCAATCCATACCAAGGATGACGTCGAACTCCGACATGTCCATAACCCTAAGGTCCACGGTGAGTAGAATCCCCGAGATCTCTAACTCACAACCTCGACATATCTAATCAACACTCACCCTAGCTCCGAGGGGAGAACTCACATGCAATGGCTCTTCCAAGGCTTCAACCTCTAAGCCCAAATCTTTCACACATGTCAAATAATAATAGAGCACTAATTTGGTATCCCAAAATAGGGATCAAAGTTGAACACTTGAGATTTCTCTCATTGTCTCACTACTAGAGCGTGTGCCACCACTAGTAGACATTTACACCCTAAACCATCCCGTTCATTTTTTTTCCGACCCCCAAGGTTATGTTCTCTAACCCTAGTGTCTCCTTTCCATATACACTTCACCATGCATATACTTCACATAACCTATAACACATAACATGTAGCACTTAAAACACATAACATAAAATGCACAATGAATGCAATGGTCTAGACCCATGCCCATCAAGCCCTAGGTAAATCGTATACCTATGCTTTGATACCAAGCTGTGACACCCCAAAATTCGGGGGTCCGTTGATTACCCATCAACGCGCGAAATATCCGTGGATACCGAGTAACTCGATATCGCGCCGTTATTCCCCATTTACCGGGGTCCATAGTTGAACAAAAATTCTGGCAGAGTCTCCTTTGTACTGGGAGCTCTACCCAAAAACACAACCTGTGCATCATACAATCACAAGACCCATCCGAGATCCAATATTTAACATTGACCACACCGGGTCCATTTATAAGTAAACATTGACCACGCCGGGTCCATTTATCCATACTCATATAAAAACGTGCAAGGTTATATTAAAAATAGTCCAGAAATATGGAGTTTTGAAAAAACCTACCCAAACTCATATCAAACTCATACATCATGAAATTTACATTCAAAACAGTCCATGTGAGTCCCATTACGACTATTTCCAAATATTTACATGCCTAAAATCATAATTTTCACAATGATTTTACAAGAACTCAAAATAAAGCCACATCTCGGCTTTTCTTCCTCCTTAAGTGCCCGAGTGAGTGTCGTCCATTGGCGTAAAACCCGCACTTGAAATGTTTTCCCGTATAGGGTGAGCAACGCTCAATAGAGTATCTCCTACAGAGGCTACTCCTCACCTTAGATGCATATGAAATGTCACATGCAACAATCAATCATTCAAAACATTTCAATCAAGAATATGCATTCAATGATAGGAATCCAATGCCATGCCATGAAATGAGACGAGACTCACTCACGCAACCTCGACCCGAGTCCTCACCGACTCCCACAACACAATGCAATGCCCATGTGTAATGAATCCGTCAATTGACGAAAATACATCCAATGATTGTTTGAAATAAAAGTTATGTATTTATAAAACCAAATCATTGTGGATGTTACCCATTGAATGGGTGTTTTATAAACAAAATCTTGTGTCTTTGTTGGGCAACGAATTTTGGTATCACGACCGCCGGTTCCGTACACCATCACACTTTTCTGGAATTTCACCTCAGGGGAGTGTGTGAACCAAGTAGCCGGGTTTTGCACCCGACACGAGTTTTCCATGCATGCAACCGTGCAACTCAGTCGGATCTTCAACCCAACTTTCCCGAGCCCACCATCAACCACCAAGTATGGTGTTTGATTAAACCATGCACGCATATGATTAGCACTTAAAATTAGCATGTTACTATGTCATTTTAAGACTAATTGTACTTTGATGGAGTTTAAGTGATGTCATTTCAGGCCCTAAACTGAACAAGGACTCAAGAACAACAAGTACCACACTTGGATGCAACAACAGCACATTAGAGCCCAAAATTGGAGAAGCTTGGAGCACAACCAGAACGTTTGAATGCCAACTCACGTTCGAACGTCCACATTGCACTGTAGCAGACTCAACTGCTAAGAGAAGGCGTGTTGCAGTTAGGAAAGAAGACAGAAGCTCTGAGGCACTTGAATGTCACGTTCGAACGCCAACTCACGTTCGAACGTGCACTTGAGTTGATTGAAGACCAGACTACTGCATAGAGTTGGAACTGAACTTCATAGAAGACCAACAGATCACTCGAGTGAAAGGGACAGAACACATCTGGCGTTCGAACACCCTTAGTGCAAAAACAGAAGAAACGTTCGAACGGCAGTCAACGTTCAAACGACCATAAAGCAAAAACAGAAACAACGTTCGAACGCCAACTCACGTTCGAACGTTCTCCATAGACTGGCAGCAGAGTGGTTGGCTTTTCACTTGGACTTGGGCGGCATACACTATTCCTTTACCTCCTCTTGTCTCCTCCTCTTGCCTATAAATACTTCCCTTGTTGGAGAGCTAAGGGAGCCAAGTAGAAGGGTTGATGGAGGCTTAGAATCCCACTCACATTGTAGATTTAAGCTTGTGTTTTCCTTGTATGAAGTCTTTATTTTAGAAATTAGTTTGGCTTTAGTCCAACATCTCCTTGTTTGTTATAAGAGTAGTTTTATGTTTATGCTTTCATTTACATGCATAGAAGGGAGTTAGTTCATCTTTTGGTTGAGGAAGCAACCCTCCATTTCTTGGTTGAGGAAGCCACCCTCCAAATGTGACTAGCTTTCTTCTACTTTTATTGTTTATGTACTTCACTTCCATTGCTTGAGCTTCTTTCTTTCTTAGAGGAGTGAAACTCTTCCACTTTTCTAGAGCCTTACCAAAGCTGTGAAGGGTGGAACGTGATTCACTCAATCTTTGTTAAAGATTGGCTCCTTGTTCATTGTTATTTTATCTTTTAAGTCTTCTACTTAGATGGATGAGCATCACTCACTATTCTAACTTTACCAAAGCCATGAATAGTGAGTAGTTTCTCATTCACTCTTTAGTAAGAGGAGAAGGGCATGTATAAGTTATCCGGGAATTATATTTGTGCTCTGTTCTAATGCTTAACGTTTATTTCTCTTTGTTTATTGGATGATTGATTGCATCTAGCAAAGCTAAGGTACTTTGTATAATCGAGGGTTCTTTCTATGACATGGATGACTTTTGCATAGAAAGACTCATCGGTTCAAGGCAAGCACCCCGGCTAGATCTTCAGGACTACCCTTCAATCCTCCCCCTTATTGTGCTTCATTGAAAGAATGGAATATTAATGTCATGATTGGATGTCTTGTAGAAACACTTGCTTGTTTGTAGACGGGTTAAGTCTCGGCACAAACAATTCTTGTAAACTTCTAGAAAGACATCCGAATCTAAGTGATGTCATTTCAGGCCCTAAACTGAACAAGGACTCAAGAACAACAAGTACCACACTTGGATGCAACACCAGCACATTAGAGCCCAAAATTGGAGAATCTTGGAGCACAGCCAGAACGTTCGAATGCCAACTTACGTTCGAACGTCCACATTGCACTGTAGCAGACTCAACTGCTAAGAGAAGGCGTGTTGCAGTTAGGAAAGAAGACAGAAGCTCTGAGGCACTTGAGTGTCACGTTCGAACGCCAACTCACGTTCGAACGTGCACTTGAGTTGATTGAAGACCAGACTACTGCATAGAGTTAGAACTGAACTTCACAGAAGACCAACAGATCACTCGAGTGAAAGGGACAGAACACATCTGGCGTTCGAACACCCTTAGTGCAAAAACAGAAGAAACGTTCGAACGGTAGTCAACGTTCAAACGACCATAAAGCAAAAACAGAAACAACGTTCGAACGCCAACTCACGTTCGAACGTTCTCCATAGACTGGCAGCAGAGTGGTAGGCTTTTCACTTGGACTTGGGCGACATACACTATTCCTTTACCTCCTCTTGTCTCCTCCTCTTGCCTATAAATACTCCCCTTGTTGGAGAGCTAAGGGAGGCAAGTAGAAGGGTTGATGGAGGCTTAGAATCCCACTCACATTTTAGATTTAAGCTTATGTTTTCCTTGTATGAAGTCTTTATTTTAGAGATTAGTTTGGCTTTAGTCCAACATCTCCTTGTTTGTTATAAGAGTAGTTTTATGTTTATGCTTTCATTTACATGCATAGAAGGGAGTTAGTTCATCTTTTGGTTGAGGAAGCAACCCCCCATTTCTTGGTTGAGGAAGCCACCCTCCAAATGTGACTAGCTTTCTTCTACTTTTATTGTTTATGTACTTCACTTCCATTGCTTGAGCTTCTTTCTTTCTTAGAGGAGTGAAACTCTTCCACTTTTCTAGAGTTTTACCAAAGCTATGAAGGGTGGAACGTGATTCGCTTAATCTTTGTTAAATATTGGCTCCTTGTTCATTGTTATTTTATCTTTTAAGTCTTCTACTTGGAGGGATGAGCATCACTCACTTTTCTAGCTTTACCAAAGCCATGAATAGTGAGTAGTTTCTCATTCACTCTTTAGTAAGAGGAGAAGGGCATGTATAAGTTATCCGGGAATTATATTTGTGCTCTGTTCTAATGCTTAACGTTTATTTCTCTTTGTTTATTGGATGATTGATTGCATCTAGCAAAGCTAAGGTACTTTGTATAATCAGGGGTTCTTTCTATGACATGGATGACTCTTGTATAGAAAGACTCATCGGTTCAAGGCAAGCACCCCGGCTAGATCTTCAGGACTACCCTTCAATCCTCCTGCTTATTTTGCTTCATTTAAAGAATGGAATATTAATGTCATGATTGGATGTCTTGTAGAAACACTTGCTTGTTTGTAGACGGGTTAAGTCTTGGCACAAACAATTCTTGTAAACTTCTAGAAAGACATCGGAATCATGTTCTTAATTCTCACAGTCCATCTTTATCTTTCGATTAACTTGCCGTTGACACGGGAGTTAATTGAGTTATCAAGCACAAGTATAATAAACCGGATAATTAACTACATGTCCAGATCCTTGAACTAAAAAGTGACCCTTTTTTCATTAGCATTTATCTCCTGTTTTGTTAAGAAAATTCTCTTGGAAAGAATCTTATATTATGTCCAGGAAATCTCACATCTCTCAACAAATCTCAAAGGTCACAAACGATAGGTCTCCACCACTGCTTATCTCAAAAACACCAACATAAGTTCCCTGTGGATTTGACTCCGGACTCAAACTGGATTATTACTACAGCTTGACCATCTGCACTTGTGTGTACACATTTCGGATCAAGTCAAGTTTTTGGCGCTGTTGCTGGGGAGCTTTGAAAGGTGTTTTAAGGTAAAAGGTAAAAAGACCTTCATCTTTGAATAAATTTTTTGGTTTACTGTAAATAACTTTGTTTTATTTTCTTTATGACTGAGGACACTCCTTACTATCAAAATTTGCCGGTAGAATCTTGTGAGTCTGTGAGCCAGCCTGAACCAAATTCACCTAGATCAGTAGCAGACTCTTGTGAGAGTAATATGGCAAATAATGAAAGAAATGGAGAAGTCCCTATGAGAGAGGAGGAAGTGCCTAACAATCGAACTTTGCGGGATTACTTAAATCCCACAAGAAACAGTGTCCCCTCTTGTTTTATATTTCCTGAAAATGCTCCCCCCTTTACTGTAAAGTCGGGGACAGTGCAGTTATTACCCGTGTTTCATGGATTAGATGCAGAGAATCCATATCTGCATATAAAAGATTTTGAGGAAGTGTGTGGAACTTTTCAAGACAATTCTGAACTAGCCAAAATGAAACTGTTTTCTTTCTCTTTAAGAGATAGAGCCAAACAATGACTAAATTCTTTGAAAGCTTTTTCAATACCTAACTGGCAGGCATTGCAAAATGAATTTTTTAGAAATTTTTTTCCTTTGCACCGCATGAATGCATTAAAAAGGCAAATCATGAATTTGCGGTTAAAGACAGAGAAACTTTTTATCAAAGTTGGGAGAGATTCAAAGATCTGCTCCAATCCTGTCCGCATCACGCTTTTGAGAATTGGAATTTGGTAGGATTTTTCTATGACTCCTTACCCTCTAAACTACGTCAGTTTGTCGAAATGATGGCCCAAGGAGAATTTATGGGAAAAAGTCCGGATGAGGCATTCAATTTCTTTGACACCATATCTGACAATTCTTAGATGTGGGACTCAGCCTCTCCTACCACTGTAGAAGCCAGACCACCTACTTCCCAAGGAGGTAAATATGTCTTGAGAGAGGATGATGACTTGAGAGCAAAAATGTCTACGTTGTCTCGAAAGCTTGAAGCTTTAGAGATGAAGAAAGTCCATCAAGTTGATGTTAGCTCTTCCATAGAACAAGTGTGTGGAATTTGTGCGCTAACAAGACACCCTACTGGGGAGTGTCCCACCATCCCAGCGTTCAAAGAGGTATTGTTGGAACATACACATGCTGTTTCCAACTTCAACAAACCTTACTCCAACCCATATTTTGAAACATACAATCCAGGGTGGCGAAACCACCCTAACTTCAGTTGGAAGAACACACAACCAATACCCATGAACAAACAACAAGGTTCATACCCACCACCTCAAGGACCTCCCGCATATCAACCATACCAACCACCACAAAAGAGGAGTCTTGAGGACACCCTGAATCAGTTCATGCAAAGCCAAATGAACTATAACAATAATTCCATACAGGCTTTCACTGATTTCAAAACACACACCACTCAATCTTTCGAGGATCTTAAAAGGCACATCCAAAAGTTGACCCAATCCATGGTTACACACGAAAAGGGCAAGTTTCCTGCCCAACCAAAGCAACCACAAGGCCAATTCCATGTAGGGAACCCTTCAACCACAGGAAACACACAAGACCAAGCCCAAGTTGTCACTACACTAAGAAGTGGCAAGGTGATTGACAAGACCATCAGAGACATGCTCATTCCAAAGTCAAAGCCTGAGTCAATCCCAATCAACCCATCATCTGAACCTGAACCAATTGAGACTGAACTTGAAGAAGAACCCGAGCCTATGATTGAACAAGAGCCAGAACCTTTTGAGGAAAAAAAACCTTCTTGTTCCGTTCCCGCTCCTTTTCCTTATAGACTCAAAATCAAACAGAAGTTGAAAAATCAAGCTGAAATTTACGAGCTTTTTAAGCAAGTAAATATCAACATCCCACTTCTGGACGCAATCAAACAAGTCCTGTCTTATGCCAAGTTTCTAAAAGACTTGTGCACAGTCAAGAGAGGACAGAATGTTCAAAAAAGAGTCTTCCTAACAGAACAAGCCAGTGCCCTTCTTCAACATAAAACCCTTCCAAAATACAAAGACCCAGGGTGTCCGACTGTGTCATGTATCATTGGAAACTTCAGGATTGAACAAGCACTGTTAGACCTTGGAGCCAGTGTTAATTTGCTACCCTACTATAAAACCCGGGTAAATTTGAACTTTTTCTGAAAAAGGGCAAAACGATAATTTACCACTATAATGCGTTTTTAAAATTCTCATGTTTCTAGAGTTCGGATGACACAACGGACTTCGCCGTTAGATTCGTATCGCGAAATCTAGTTACCCTATCAAATTTCATCAAAATCCGAGATAGTCGGATTTTGCACGTATTTCGAGGCGACTGGGTGGCGGCTAACCTCACAAAGGTACCCACAAATAAATTTTATAAAATTTCCTTATAATTGAATTAAAGTTCAAATAAAATTAATTTGAACTTAAATCGGGATGAAATTAATCGTTTCGGGGCGAAAACGAACCCGGACAAAGGGGGCGTGTGGCGCGACGTGGGCCAAGCTTTAAAATTACAAATAGGGGCTAAATATCTGATTTTGGGCAGAATGTCTTCACAATTCTGCTGGTTTCTCACGTTGGAGAGGAAGAGAGGAGAGAAATTGAGTTTTCAAGTTTTCTTTCGACGATTCATAGAGTTCCGTCAGTTGGAATTCGTCGAGCCAAGAATCAAAGTTGATCTCCTCGACAAGGGCTACGCAACCACACCAAGAAAGAATGATTTCACCGAAGATCCAAAGAGGGGATTTTGGGAAATCAAGACTTGGAGGTTTTGGTTGGTGTTCTTGAGGTTCTATCCTTTGATTCACGCATCAAGAGGTAGGGGTCCCTCCTACTTTGGTTTATTTCTAACCTATGGTGTCTGTAGGGAATGTGTGGGCTGTTTTGTGTGTTTTTAACACTTGCCTATTATAGTTGGTTTAAAGGAAATGGGTAGGTTCAATTCTAGTGTGAATTGGTAAATAGAAATTGCTAGTTTGTGATTTCTTGGATGTCTTGACAATTGGGTATGTGGAAAATCATGTATTCTGATTTTTTTTGAGTTATGTGACAAATTTGAGCATTTTATGTGATTACATGATTGGTGCCTTGAAGGTGTTTGATAAAATGCCTATGTGAAATAAAGTGTGTTAATTGCATGAGATTATGCTATAACATGCTTGGATGAAGTGGTAAAGGGAAATCATATGCTTATGATATGATTTATAATTGGAAATGTAAATGTCGATGTGTGCTTATGATATGTTGGCATTGGGGTGAATTATGGAATTTATATGCATAAGATATGAATTGCCATGTCATATGTTGAAGTATGTGGTTAAATTGATCCATATGACATTCATTACATATGGGACTTGATATTGATATGCGATTGTACATTACATTGCATTTGCACGGAGGCATCCCATTCATGGGCTTAGGCATGAGTATGGGTGTGTGTGTGTGTGTGTGTGCATGGTTAATTCAAACATCATACTTGGTGGTTGAAGGTTGGGCTCAAAAAAGTGGGATTGAAGATCCTATTGAGTCGCACGGTTGCATGCATGGAAAAACTTGTGTCGGGTATAGCAAGAAGGGCTAGACGTTCCCTCGGGTGCAAGACCCGGTTACTGGTTTATTCACTTCCGTCGGTGCAAGTCCAAAAAAGTGAATTAGGCGTACGGAGCCGGCGATGAAATTCCAAAATCCGTTGCCCAACAAAGACACAAGATTTTGTTAAGGATTTTTTTTATAAACATACTCTTGGATGTGCAACATCCAACAATGCTTGATTTTTATAAACACATGATTTTATTTCAAACAAGCATTGGAGGTAATTCATATATGATGAAGGTTTTACACACTTGCATTGCATTGTGTGGTGGGAGCCGGTGAGGGCTCGGGTTGAGTTGCATGAGTGAGTCTCATCTCATTTCATGGCATGACATGATAAATTCCAACATTGGATGCATATTCTTGCTTGGAATGTTATGGATTGTTGATTGTTGCATGTGTACACTCCATATGCATCTAGGTGGGGAGTAGCCTCTGTAGGGGATACTCTATTTAGCGTTGTTCACCCTATACGGGAAAACATTTCAGGTGCGGGTTTTATGCCGACGGACGACACTCACTCGGGCACTTAAGGAGGAAGAAAAGCCGAGATGTGGCTTTATTTTGAGTCCTTATAAAATCATTGTAAAAATTATGATTTTTGAGTATGTAAATATTTGGAAATAGTCGTAATGGGACTCATATGGACTGTTTTGAATGTAAATTTCCTGATGTATGAGTTTGGGTGGGTTTTCTCAAAACTCCATATTTATGGACTATTTTTAATCTAACCTTGCATGTAATTATGTGGGTATGGATAAATGGACCCGGTGTGATCAATGTTTACTCACAAATGGACTCGATGCGGTCATTGTTTTATATTGGGCCTCGGATGGGTCATGTGAATGTATATTGCACAGGTTGGGTTTTGGGTAGAGCTCCCTGTACAAAGGAGACTCTGCCCGCTTTTTGTTCAATTATGGACCCCGATAAATGGGGCATAACGGCGCGATATCGAGTTACTCGGTATCCACGGGTATTCCGCGGGTTGATGGGTAATCAATGGACCCCCGGATTTTGGGGCGTCACACCTACTCTGTCTATCAGCAGTTGGGTCTGGGTGAACTCAAACCCACTTGTGTCACACTCCAGTTGGCCGACAGATCTGTCAAAACCCCTAGAGGCATTGTTGAAGATGTGCTTGTCCAAGTGGACAATTTTGTCTTCCCTGTTGACTTCATTGTTCTGGATACTCAGCCAGCAATACATTCGGAGAACCAAATTCCTGTCATTCTTGGTCGACCTTTCCTAGCAACTTCCAATGCACTAATCAATTGCAGGAATGGAGTCTTGAAATTAACCTTTGGGAATATGACTCTCGAATTGAACATTTTCAATATTGCTAAGCATCCAGAAGAAGAAAAGGAAGAAAGGGAAATAAACTCCACTGAATCTTTGATACAGGAACATCTGAATGACACATTCTGTGAGGACCCTACTGAATCTTCTCTGTTAGAGCTCATCTCATCTGAAACAACAGACGATGACCCAAATCCACCAAGTTGCCCTGCTCATGCTGTTGAGACATGGGCCCCCAAATTCGAAGAGATTTCACCAAGTGGCACAAAGCCAATCTCATCAAGTGCTAGGCCACCAAAGCCTGAATTGAAACCTCTCCCATCTGACCTCAAATATGTATTCTTAGGAAATGACGAATCATACCCAGTGGTAATTTCATCTAAGCTCACAGACTTGCAAGAGTCTAAATTGATTGGAGTTCTTCAAAGCCATAAAAGCACCATCGGATGGACCATCGCTGACTTGAAAGGTATAAGCCCGTGAATTTGCAATCATGCTATATACCATGAAGAGGATTCAAAACCCTCTCGTCAAATGCAACGACGACTAAACCCTCACATGAAGGAAGTAGTGAGAATTGAGGTACTCAAGCTTTTAGATGCGGGGATAATCTTCTCCATCTCTGATAGCAAGTGGGTTAGTCCAACCCAAGTTGTGCCAAAAAAAATCTGGGGTCACAGTGGTAAAAAATGATGCAAATGAACTAGTACCAACTCGAGTCGTCACAAGATGGCGAATGTGCATTGATTATCGAAAACTCAATTTGGTCACTAGAAAAGATCATTTTCCTCTTCCATTTCTTGACCAAGTCCTAGAGAGAATTGCAGGCCATGCATTTTACTGTTTCCTAGATGGGTAATCAGGGTATAACCAAATTGAGATAGCACTAGATGATCAGGAGAAAACAACCTTCACATGCCCCTTTGACACCTTTGCATTCAAAAGGATGACATTTGGACTTTGTAATGCTCCTGCAACATTCCAAAGATGTATGCTAAGCTTGTTCAGCGATATGGTTGAAAATTTTTTGGAAGTATTCATGGATGATTTCTCTGTATATGGTGATTCCTTTGATTTGTGTCTGACCAATCTGGAGAAAGTGCTAACCAGATGTAAGGAAGCCAATCTAGTGCTCAATTGGGAAAAATGTCATTTTATGGTAACACAAGGCATTGTCCTTGGTCACATTGTGTCGTCTGAAGGCATGAAAATTGACAAGGCAAAAATAGATCTGATTGAAAATTTTCCTGCCCCTAAGACTGTAAAGGATGTCCGATCATTCTTAGGGCATGCAGGTTTCTACAGGAGATTCATAAAATATTTCAGCACCATAGCAAAACCCATGTGTCACCTTCTAAGTCAGTATGTAATCTTTGATTGGAATGAAGCATGCCAGAAAGCCTTTGATAAGCTAAAATACATGTTAATTTCTGCCCCAATAATGCAACCCCCTGACTGGAATCTACCCTTTGAACTAATGTGTGACGCAAGTGACTATGTTGTAGGTGCTGTATTGGGACAAAGAAAAGATAAGAGACCCCATGTGATTTACTATGCAAGCAAAACTTTGAATGATGCCCAAATGAATTATTCAACAACTGAAAAAGAATTGCTTGCTGTAGTTTTTGCATTGGAAAAATTTCGTTCTTATCTTGTTGGTTCTTCTGTTACTGTATTCACTGACCATGCAGCCCTAAATTCTTGCTCACAAAAAAAGACGCCAAGCCAAGACTCTTGAGATGGATACTCTTGCTCCAAGAGTTTGATCTTGTCATCAAGGACAAGAAAGGTGTTGAGAATGTGGTGGCAGACCATCTGTCCAGATTAACATATGAATTTTGTGAGGATGAACTGCCAATCAATGAAAAATTCTCCGATGAACAACTGTTCATGATTGATGAGACACCATGGTACGCAGATATTGCTACTGGTACCTTCCCTCCATCCTTTACCATGATGGACAAAAAGAAATTTCTGAGGGAGGTTCGTAACTTCTTTTGGGAGGATCCCTACGTATTCAAGTACTGTAAGGATCAAATCATAAGATGTTGCATCCCCACTCATGAAAGTAGCCAGGTAATAAAATTTTGTCATTCTGAAGCATGCGGTGGCCATTTTTCATCAAGAAAAACCGCTGCAAAAATATTGCAGTGTGGATTTTACTGGCCCACACTTTTCAAAGATGTACATGCCTTTTGTTTAACTTGTGATAGATGCCAAAGGTTGGGAAGCATTCTAAAAGAAATATGATGCCCTTAAACCCCATTCTGATAATTGAAATTTTTGACTGTTGGGGCATCGATTTTATGGGACCATTTCCTCCTTCCTTTGGCTATCTGTACATTTTAGTGGCTGTAGACTATGTATCCAAATGGGTTGAAGCAATTCCATGCCGAAACAATGATCACCAAACAGTGATCAAGTTTTTGAAAGAAAATATTTTGTCCCGGTTTGAAATTCCGAAATCAATCATAAGTGATGGGGGTGCTCATTTTTGCAATCGTCCCTTTTGGAATTTGATGAAAAAATACTTGATTTTTCGCAAAATTGCAACCCCTTATCATCCACAGACCAGTGGACAAGCTAAGTTAGCTAATCGGGAGATCAAATTAATTTTGGAAAAAACGGTGAATCCATACCGCAAAGATTGGTCGTTAAGACTAACTGATGCACTCTGGGCGTACCGTACTACTTTAAAAACAATTTTAGGCATGTCTCCTTATCGATTAGTCTATGGAAAGCCATGTCACTTGCCTTTAGAATTGGAACATAGGGCATACTGGGCCATTAAAGCAATGAATTTTAACTTGGACAAGGCTGGACTAGCAAGGAAACTTCAGATAAATGAATTGGAGGAATTGAAAAATGAAGCATATGAAAATGCTAAGATTGCTAAAACCAGGATGAAATTTTTTCATGACAAAAACATTGTGCAAAAATCTTTTGAGCTTTCTCAAAAAGTCTTGTTATTTAATTCAAGACTCCGCCTTTTTCCTGGTAAATTGAAATCAAGATGGACTGGGCCTTACATTGTCAAAAAGGTGTTTGGACATGAAGCAGTTGAAGTGGAAAATCCATCAAACGGTAATATCTTTACTGTTAATGGTCAGCGGTTGAAACCATTTTTGGAGGATTTTGTTAAAAATGTGGAAACCATTCTTTTAATGGAACCAGAATACTCCTCCGAGAATCGTGCCTGCCGATACTTAAGTGGATCGGGTCAGGAAAAATCTAACCCAACCCGACCCACTGGGCTGCCTTTATAAGGCACCCACTTTTTGTCCCAGCCGCCGCTGTTGCCCCCCCCCCCCCCCCCAATTTTCTTCTTCTTCTTCTTCTTCTTCTTCTTCTGTTTCTGTTCTTCTTCTTCGTTTTCTTCTTCGTTTTCTCTGTTTTTATTTACACACAACCCATGACCACACACTCCACAAACACAATCTTTTGCTTCATGTTTTTCATTTTAATCTTATATTTGCTCATGGGTATCCTTCTCTTGTTCGCACTCACACACAAGGATTTTCAGCCTACCCGAAACCCATATATGTGCATAGACGAGTAATTTATGTATTTTTATTTGTAGGTCTCAGCAGATGAACAGATCTCTACCATTCAACCTCATCTCCAAGATCCGTGAACTGGTAAATTCGAAACATTGGGGGCAATGTTCAGTTTAGGTTGGGGGGTGTGAGAATACAGTTCATATTTGCCCGTAAATTTTTAAAAAAATTTGTTGTTGTTGTTCTGATCATTTTATATACCTTGTCTTGTATAAATTGAAGTTCATATTTGCCCGTAAATTTTAAAAAAATTTTGCTGTTGTTGTTGTTCTGATCATTTTATATACCTTGTCTTGTATAAATTGATGATTATGTTTGTGAGTCAGCTTCAATCGTCTTTGTGACTGGCAGACGTTAAAGAACCAGATAGTGAGTCTTAAAGCTTAGAAATCATGGATGTTAAACTTTTTTGGTTTAGTCTAGGAGTTCTACGCACTTTTCCATCTGATGTGCATACTATAATCATGAGAAAAGCAAGACTAGTAAGGAAGGCTGAAATCCAAGAAAAACAAACAAAACCCCTCTGTGGCAGAAGCAGTTTTGCTAAACGACGTCGTGCCAAAAGACTTGGTGCTTGTAAACAGTGTGGCAGAGTGTTTCACGAGAAAAGGTACAACCAGTGTTCTGAACCAATCTCCGGTCGCGCACTCGATCGATTAGACTGGATAGTGAATGGGCTGAGTAAGGATTACCCTGATACGCCATGCTATTCCGGTACTTTGCTTAACCGGTTTGTGAGAGAGGAAGTTGGGAGAGTCACTGGTTGTCCGTTCTACACAGACACAGAGGAAGACTCGGATTAGATAATTTTCTGTAGGAATGTGTACTTTTGTTGGGGGAGTGAAAGCCAATGGTCCGAATTTTTTGTAAAAAGTGTAAAAAAAAAAAAAAAATCTTTTTGTATAAACTCTTTTGACTGGAATGAAAATATGGGCCGAGTAAGGAATGTCCCAAAATACCAACCTGAAGCGTGGGTAGGGGCTTATCCTGAGACGCCATAGGTTTTTGATTTAAAATTGTGTGTTTGGCCTTCTTTGATTGTGTATAGTGTAGTGGAGAAAAAATTTAATTTTTGGTTCAATGTTCAAACGTCAGGTGACGTTCAAACGTTGTTTGCTTACAGTACTCAGCCTCTGATGAAGCTTCTGATGAAACTTAAAAGTACTGGGAGCTCAGTATGTTCGAACGCCAATAGACCGTTCGAACGAGATTAACGTTTGAATGCCAATAGAACGTTCGAACGAAGAGAACCTACAGTACTTTGGCCTCTGACAGAACTCAAAAGTACTGAGAGCTCACCACGTTCGAACGCCAAACCACGTTCGAACGATCTGTTTAAAATCCTTCCACACACGTTCGAACGTTACCAACGTTCGAACGTCACGACTCAGGCTATAAAAGCCTGGTTCGTCTTCTTCATTTCAAAACCCTCCAAACCCCTTGAAAAACTGAAAAACCCTTGGTGACTCTTCACTACCCAGCACCCAAAACGCTTACCATTCTCCATTTTCACCAAAAATCAAACATCCAAAGCCCATTCCCACTTAAAGAATCCCCATTTTCACCAAGAAACCAAAACTTTCAACACCTTCACAAACTCAAAACCCAAAAATCACAATGCCTAGAGTTAAACTACCTGCGAGACGAAACCTGATAAATCAGGAGCCTAATTTTGTAGAAGAGGTGATTGAAGAGAGGGAAGGGAGACCAGTGGTTAAAAGATTCGATCAAACACGATTCCCCAGTGCTCTCAAGGCAGAAAGGTATGAAAACTTCTTCCAAAATCATGCAGTAGTTTGTGAAAGGGATGTTGTGATTACTGATTTTGCGAAATTGGGAATATTGGCGGAGATGGAGAGGAGGAATTGGGTGTGGTTTTTGCGAAACGGGGGAGATGCCGTTGTTGACTTGGTGCGGGAGTTTTACTCCAACGCCGAGATCATCAACGGCGCAATCCGAACATACGTAAGGGGAGCCCACATTGATGTGAGTGAAGAGTATATTAAGGAAATAAGGCAAGAAGTGCCTCGGGAACAAAACCCGACATACCCTCCAAGGAAGAATGAACCATTGAATAGGGTTGGGAGAGAATTGACAGGGATGACTGATTTTTCATGGGATAGGCGGAGTTTTTGAAACAATGGGAGCTAACCGATAAATACAAGATGCTAAACTTAATTGCGGTGTCTAATCTCGCTCCCATAGGACGAAGGAGTGAGATTTTACCCGACATGGCCCGTCTACTTTATGCAATTGGCAAAGGACATAGCATCAACCTCCCCTCTCTCATCCTGAATGAAATGAAGAAGAGGTGTGATGTAAAAAGGAGTGCACTCCCTTTTGCTACTTTGGTGACTGAAATGTGCACGGAAAATGGGATTAAGGTGAAGCCTGAGATGGAAATTCAAAAGCCAATGGGGCCACTGAACAAGGCTTCCTTCCGGAGGAGCCAAGGTCATAGTGGCGGCCCAGCAGCAAGACAAGAAGAGCCCCCTGCCCACGGAGTGGATGAGGTGCAAGATGGGCTTGATGAGATGGAGGAAGAGAGAGATCAGCCACAGGAGACAGGACCTAGCACCATCACCCGACACTCCTTACGAGACATCATGCTTAGCATTGAAGCTAAGCAGGATGAGATTCTAAGGCTTCTGAGGGGTGGACCTGGTGGAGATGGTGGGCATGGAGGAGAGTGAGAGAGAGAGATCCCTGTCCCTGTTCTTGTTCTTGTTTTTATGTTTGTTTAAAGTGTTTCTTTTTATGAACTTCTTCTTTGATAGCTTTAAGTTTTTCTTGTGTGATTGTGAATGAATTGAATCATTGATGTTGATGTTAAACGATGATATTTTGAGAAATGAATGGTTCCATTTATCACTTTTATTTGTTTTAATGTATATGTAGATTTAGCTTAAAATTAAAATATGATGGAACGAATGTGGATGTTAAGAATGTTTGCTAGAGTAAATATGCACATGATCGGTTTGACACCTCAACTTATCAATCAAAACTTAAAACCACATCTCTTGGACAATTGGTATTATTTCTATGCTTAAATTATCAAATGTGCATCGATATCTGTTATTTTCAAAGTACAGGATGATTTGACTCGAAAATAGAATCGGTATATAACCGACATCCCCTGGAAAACCCGACATAACTAGTGGAGATAACAAAGAATACCATGGTGAGCCTCGAGCCTTACGATGCTTTCGAGAGACAATCGATGTTTATTCAAGTAAAGTCTTTCACTCTCAATTTTTGAATAATCTCATTAATCTTGCTTTGATTGACGCAATTAAAAGCGATCTATTGACATATCCCACAAGAAACCTTCACATACTACACATACATGTGCACATACTTGAGAAATGATTTTAGGCCATCTTTGAATTGATATTGAGCCTTAGCTATTTCTTTTACAAAATTATTTCCCTAGTCAGCCATGTTTGAGCCCTCAATGTATGATTTCTTCTTCGATAAACCCAAATGATTACCAAGCCACAAGAAAACATACTGGACACACCATTGCTATCTAATTTTCTTGCACCCTCTTATACATCAATATGACACAGAAATGCAAGGAAATGGGGAAGACTGTGGAGGCTACTTTTCGATGACAAGAAGAATCAATGAGAACAATTGAAACAGAAAAGAAGCAAAAAGGCAAGAAATTGCCAAGAAAGTGAAAAATGAGAAAAATGAAAGAAAGAAATGTCATCTCTAGGCAAAATATCAAAAGAGTTAGAAAAAGGTGTGCTACACTACATAAACAAAAGATAGCTTTTGAAAATCTCTGACGTCGTTTCGTTAGCCACTGACCTCTGGCCACGCTACAACCTATGAAAAGCCCTAATTGATCTCAAGTCTGTTACATGCGTGTGTTGTTAATTAAAATTGGGATATGGTAAATATCATTTCTTTAAATTGCGTCAATATTCTTTCATGAGATTATGCCAAACATAAGTAGTTGTTTCCTTAAAATTTCACTCCTTTCCTAATTGTGCATGTGATTTGTCGATTGACCACCCTCTGATCACATGATCTGTGAGCAACAAGTCACTATAATCGGAGCGAACTTTTGCTGAGAGCATTCTACGAGAGGTTTGTGGAATCGAAGCTATCCATGGAAAGTGGAAAAATGGAGTGTTTGTTATGTAACAATTCCTGTGGCGTGAATGATCATTCCTACTACATTGGGAATTCGAAATGCCAATGTAACATATGCTAATTTTTGTATAGAATAAATACCTATGAAAGAGGGACATGCAGAATATAAGTCAAAATTGAGAGTTGAGTGCCTCAACGACCATGATGCTAAATTACTTTAATTAGCAATCTCACATACACACCTGTTCGACTGAAGTTTGTGGGTAGCTTCACTGGAAACCCTCACGAGACAACACTCGTCCGCTAGGGTAAACCTAGTGGTTCAACGGCTTGTTGCATAAGCTAAATGCAACCGGATCACCTACGAAAATGGCATTAGGAGTAGATTTGTTTTTTATATTACTAGAGACTAGCAATATTTAGGTTGGGGAGTGTGATTAGCACTTAAAATTAGCATGTTACTATGCCATTTTAAGACTAATAGTACTTTGATGGAGTTTAAGTGATGTCATTTCAGGCCCTAAACTGAACAAGGACTCAAGAACAACAAGTACCACACTTGGATGCAACACCAGCACATTAGAGCCCAAAATTGGAGAAGGTTGGAGCACAGCCAGAACGTTCGAACGTCCACATTGCACTGTAGCAGACTCAACTGCTAAGAGAAGGCGTGTTGCAGTTAGGAAAGAAGACAGAAGCTCTGAGGCACTTGAGTGTCACGTTCGAACGCCAACTCACGTTCGAACGTGCACTTGAGTTGATTGAAGACCAGACTACTGCATAGAGTTAGAACTGAACTTCACAGAAGACCAACAGATCACTCGAGTGAAAGGGACAGAACACATCTGGCGTTCGAACACCCTTAGTGCAAAAACAGAAGAAACGTTCGAACGGTAGTCAACGTTCGAACGACCATAAAGCAAAAACAGAAACAACGTTCGAACGCCACTCACATTTTAGATTGGCTTTTCACTTGGAGTTGGGCGGCATACACTATTCCTTTACCTCCTCTTGTCTCCTCCTCCTGCCTATAAATACTCCCCTTGTTGGAGAGCTAAGGGAGGCAAGTAGAAGGGTTGATGGAGGCTTAGAATCCCACTCACATTTTAGATTTAAGCTTATGTTTTCTTTGTATGAAGTCTTTATTTTAGAGATTAGTTTGGCTTTAGTCCAACATCTCCTTGTTTGTTATAAGAGTAGTTTTATGTTTATGCTTTCATTTACATGCATAGAAGGGAGTTAGTTCATCTTTTGGTTGAGGAAGCAACCCCCCATTTCTTGGTTGAGGAAGCCACCCTCCAAATGTGACTAGCTTTCTTCTACTTTTATTGTTTATGTACTTCACTTCCATTGCTTGAGCTTCTTTCTTTCTTAGAGGAGTGAAACTCTTCCACTTTTCTAGAGCTTTACCAAAGCGATGAAGGATGGAACGTGATTCACTCAATCTTTGTTAAAGATTGGCTCCTTGTTCATTGTTATTTTATCTTTTAAGTCTTCTACTTGGTGGGATGAGCATCACTCACTTTTCTAGCTTTACCAAAGCCATGAAGAGTGAGTAGTTTCTCATTCACTCTTTAGTAAGAGGAGAAGGGCATATATAAGTTATCTGGGAATTATATTTGTGCTCTGTTCTAATGCTTAACGTTTATTTCTCTTTGTTTATTTGGGTGATTGATTGCATCTAGCAAAGATAAGGTACTTTGTATAATCGGGGGTTCTTTCTATGACATGGATGACTCTTGCATAGAAAGACTCATCGGTTCAAGGCAAACACCCCGGCTAGATCTTCAGGACTACCCTTCAATCCTCCCCCTTATTGTGCTTCATTTAAAGAATGGAATATTAATGTCATGATTGGATGTCTTGTAGAAACACTTGCTTGTTTGTAGACGGGTTAAGTCTTGGCACAGACAATTCTTGTAAACTTCTAGAAAGACATCGGAATCATGTTCTTAATTCTCACAGTCCATCTTTATCTTCCAATTAACTTGCCGTTGATACGGGAGTTAATTGAGTTATCAAACACAAGTATAATAAACTGGATAATTAACTACATGTCATATATATAGGCAAAGGTAAGCAGGAGGTGGAAGATCAACACCAACCGCCTAACACCATCGTCTGGACACCACCACCACCGTCCGGACGTTCCTTGTTTGCTGGTGGACATTCCATGTTGTTCTTGCATGTTCCTATGTTGGAATTACACTTGCCTCCTTTGTTGTTTCAAGCTTTGACAGATTGCTGCTCATGATTTTTGGCAATTTCGCATCGCTAAATCATGCATGAAGTTCATAATAATAGATATTATATAGCTATATATATATTTATAGCATAATAAAACATCAGCATTTCCAGAATTTAACCAGTATTATACATATGTTTATCCCTCACTGAAGGGTATAAGTAAACTACTCACACTCCATTACTATAGATAAGCAAGAAGTGCGGGTAATTATCATTACAACAGTATATAAAATACAGACACTAACACTCCTTTCGCAAGGAACGGCTGAAATACAACCACCCTTAATATCAATTAAGACACAAAGGTGGCGGCAGTTCAATTATCCAAATAGAAAGACATAACAGAAATGAAGAAATACAGAGTTTTGGCTGGAGAGTAGGACAGACCGAATCTACGACTTTCTTTCTTTTTCTCTCTTCTCTTCTTCTTTGATTTCTCCTGGAGCTCTCAAGTCTCTCCCTAATTCTCCCTCTGTCCAGCCCGTCTAAAGTGAAGAAGACATGCCATATTTATAGGCATGAGATAAAGCAGGAGGTGGAGGATCAGGTTGCACCGCCTAACACCACCGTCCGGACGCCACCACCACCATCCGGACGGTCCTTCTTTGCTGGTGAAGTGTTCTTGATCCTCTTGCTGACTAATTCTTGTTTATTTTATACTTGCATCCCTTGTTCTTTCAAGCTTTGACAGATTGTCCCTTGTAGTTTCTAGCAATTCCGCACAAAACCCTGAAATTTTAAACATTTACGCACATAAACCCTAGTTTACGTACAAACCCTAATACACAATTTTTAACTGTTTTATCTCATAAAATTAACTTATTTAATTATTCTAATTCACATACTAATTATGGTTAATCACACTCCCCAACTTAAACTTTACTAGTCCCTAGTAAAATAAAAAAAAACTAAAAAGATACAAATAGAGGTGAAATCATTTTCGTAGATTTTTTTTTCACGATTGCATTTAGCATATGCAATAAGCCTTTAAACCCCTAGGTGATCCCTAGTGGACGAGTTTTGTCTCGTGAAGGTTTTTAGTGAAGCTACCTACAAATTGCAGTAGTTAAGAGTTCATACTTCATATTTTTCACAAATAAAAATTAAATCAATATGCCTCTGCATTGCTAGAATATTTTCTTTTTTTCTGATCACTGTAAGAGTAACACACGTTAGTTGTAGCATTATCCATATATTTTTATAAAAACTTGTGTGTGTGTGTGTAATGATTTCTTTTATTTCAAAAATTACTCAAGAAATATTACTATCTTTCATGGTAGTATTGATGTCAATCCTTTCCTGGAATACGCTCAGCAAAGAATACACATACGTTATAATGACTAATCTCTCAATAGTTACATGTGATTGGAATATTGTTAACAAAGCAAATAGTATCACATGTAATATATCAGAAGAACGGTTATTCGAATAAAATTGGAATTTGACATAGTCTCATGGAAGGATATTAACACTATATTAGATATATTATTAACATTCTCCCTTCTGGGGATTGATAGAATTTACACAGATGTATGACTTCTGGAATCAAAAAGGACTTTCTCAGGGTTGTAATGTGGCCATTGGTTTACGGTTTAAGAAACAACGTTAGTGGGATTCAAAAACTACTTTTTTTATTGTGGCACACCTCATTCTATCTTTTCTAAGACTTTGCATATTCATCCTTTTTATTTTTCCATTTTTTACTTTCTTGTCTCTTTTCTTTCTTTCTCCTTTGAAATTTCTTTACAGATTTTTCTTTTCTTTGAACAGTAATCATTCTTTTGCCTTTCTTTGCTCTTTTCTACCTTTTTTTTTTTGGATTTCTCCTGGATCATACTGATTTTAGAAGAGGGTGCAAGAAAATTATGTACCAAAGGTAGGTTTAATATATTTTCATATGGTTCGAGTATATTTTCGGGTTTCGAGAAAAGAATATGTACTTTTTCATGCTCAATCAAGACTGACTAAGGATATAATTTTGTAAAAGAAATGGTCAAGACTCAAAATTAATCAAAAATGGCCTAAGATCATTTTCCAGAAATCATACATTTGTATAATTTCTATGTAAAAGACTTTGAAGGATAATGCTAACAATATAATTCAATAAGTGCTAATCAAAACAAAGCTAATGAGATTATTCAAAGAGAGTTTACCACTAAATCAAAGATTCTTATTTGAGTAGATGTAGAATATCTCTCCAAGAAAGATTGGTTCAAAATCTACAATAGGTCTTACATCTCCACTATATATGCAAAGAGTGTTATATTTCACAAGGTTTCTAAAATAAAGAAATCTATTTTGTGTTTATAAGAATAAGTTTAAACAAAAATATTAAGATAATATACAACTACAATATGAAAATCCCACGTGATTAGATTAAGATTATTCTTACAAAGCATTGGAATACTAACTTAATTCAATTGTGAGTCATATGAAATAGTTTTCCTAACTTAAAAACATAAGTTCCATATTAACTAACAAAAACAAACGTAAACATAAACAAGTTCAAAACCAAAACAGGTTCAAAACATAAAATAAAGTAAAGTTTAGATGCATAAAGTAAAGGATGAGTGAAAGATAGCAAAGTTTTTGTGGAATCTCCAGTCTTTAAGAAGTAGAAGGTCCTCCTCCAAAATGCTCTTTCAGTAGCCTCAAGATCTCTGATTGGTTCTGCTTATAATCATCCATTCTTTGATTGAGTTGATTAACAGTGGTCTCCAATCCTAGCAAAATTTGTCTATCGGTCCTGTCATCCATTGGTATGTATGGCTGATCCACTTATGGTTCAGACTGTTGTGGCGGGAAGAATTCTTTAGGTATGTGGAATGGCTCTTCTTGGGTTGGAGGTTGTGCTTCGGGTAGTTCTTCAGGTTCTCCTCCATGACTCTTCTTCAAAGAAGTTTTATCTAACGGTGAAAAATGTTCAACCGTTTTCCAAGTAGGATCTACAATCACTCCATTGTTTCTGCATAATTGAGAAACTAACATAGCATATGGGAGTGAGGGTTTTTTCTTATCCACAGCAAGTAACATTTGGTCCATGATAAGGTTTGGAAGATCAATTGTGTGTCCTATCCCAAATGCATACAAGAAGTAAGCCTATTAAATATAAATTTGATTCTTCTGGGCTTGGGGTAACAAGCTATTCACTGTTATCAAATTCAGAATTATGTACTTGTCTGTTAAATCCCCTTGCTTTATGTATTTATTTGGCCTTCCCCAAGCAAACTCTGGGTTACCCGTCAACTCTATCCCTATGTTGTTTAAGTCTGGCAGTTCAGTGTAAGGATATTGCGGGTTTTGTGGTCTCTGCATGGGCTGAAAAAATTCGGATATAATAGCCGATGTGACTTGAAAAATTCTACCCCGAACAAATACGCGCAATTGTCTTTCTCCAATTATTTCAGCATTACTATAGAATTCAGGAGCAATAAATCTAACATAATCAAGCCAACCACGTTCAACAAGAATTTGTCTTACTCCTATGTTTTCAAAATCTTTATAGATTACTGGCCTTTCAGGAATGATAGTTTTGGAGATAAAGTGACCATCATACCAGGCTTGTTGATTAAAATTCTCAAACATCACCTCATTATAGATATTTTCTGATCCAGGCTGTTGTGGAGGTGCTTGAGGTTGCTGAGGTTGATCCCTTTGAGCACGACTTGAAGATCCTCTCGTTCGACGCATTGAATCCATGTTTTTCTTGATTTCTCTTCAAATACTCGGTTTCAACTAATTTCAATCTGTAGAAACCTTCAAAATGTAATGGGTAAGTGAATAATCAGAAAAGATTTGAAGAGAAATGATCGAGTGTAGCAGATTTGAGAGAAATCCTTTGGAGAAAACCGGTTTTTTCGAATTCTGATATGCGAGGGAGATGAACTGATCGGGTTTTTTTTGCATGTAGGAAGTATTTATAAGGGCACTTCCATTCGGACGCTAGCCCCACCGTCCGGACTGTGCTAGTTGAGTGGATTTTGGCTTTGCAACTACAGGCTACTCTTTCTGATTTTCTACAATTCTGCTTTCTGAAAAATTCCTGCAGTTTACAAAATTTAAATTCAACTTTATATATTCTACAAAACTTTGCTAACCACTCTTTTTCTTTTCAAAAATTGGTTGTTTTTATTTTTATTTTTTATTTGTTATTTATTATTTACTGATTTTCCTAATTAATCTATAGATATTTACATTTATGTACTATTCCAAAATTATACATTATTTGATCACACTGATTCAGAGTCAGAACTTTCTGTATCAATAACATCAGTGACACAGTTAACTTCATTTCTTACGTATCTTGTTAACATTGGGGTAGAATAGGATGGCGTATCAGGATAATCCATACTCTGCCCATACCTTATCCACCGGAGATGATCTAATGCTCGACCTGAAATTGGTTCCGCACACTGATTATATTGTCTTAAATGTTCTAAATGACCACATCTTACACACCCACCGAGACGCTTTGATCTTCGGCGTTTAGCAAATGTACTTTTTCCACACAGGAGTCTTGGTTGACTTTAAAAATTTTCTAAATTTCTAACTCTTCTTGCTTTTTGCATGATCAATGCATGTATATCTCTTGGAAAATGACGTAATAGAACTAAACTTAACCAAAATAGTTTCTCGTCCATCATAATATTTTTTTTAAAAAAAAAAAAAAATTGACTCACTATCCAGTTCTTTAACGTCTGCCAGTCACAAAGACGAACAAATTTATAAAAACACTAAACATACATATAAGTAAATTCACACCCACACCCCCCAACTTAAATTAGACATTATTTGCAATATATAAAACAGTAATAATTAGCACTGATAATAAAAACCAGCAATCTGTTGTCTTTCGGCGATTAGGATATCTGGCTTTCACTCAAGAGATTTAATCTGTCAAATAAATTACAACTAATTAGTAATATTATTTATAATCAAACAACAATATACTTTTTAGAGTTTATAAACTGGATCAAAAAGTTGTACATAAGTTATATTTTGAGTAAATTCATCATAATATGGTTTAAGCCTTTGACCGTTTACTTTAAAGACATTTCCAGTTAACAGATTTTCAATTTCAATTGCTCCATAGTCAAAAACTTGTTTGACAATATAAGGACCTGTCCATCTAGATCTTAATTTTCCATGACATAAACGAAGCTTTGCATTATATAACAGAACTTTTTGAGAAGGTTCAAAATATTTTCGCATGATATTTTTATCATGAAAATTTTTTATTCTTGACTTCGCAATCTTTGCATTTTCATAAGCTTCATTTCTTAATTCTTCCAATTCATTAATTTGAAGTTTACGAGATATTTCAACTTTATCTAAATCAAAGTTCATCATTTTGATTGTCCAATATGCTCGATGTTCTAATTCTACAGGCAAGTGAAATGGTTTTCCATAAACTAACCGATAAGAGAAATTGCCTCTACCCATTTAGAGAAATAATCGACTGCAACTAAAATATACAGATATCCAAAAGATGAGGGAAATGGACCCATAAAATCGATGTCCCAACAATCAAAAATTTCAATAATTAAAATAGAGTTTAAATGCATCATATTTCTTTTTGAAATGTCTCTCAGTCTTTGACATCTGTCACAATTTAAACAAAAGATATGAACATCTTTAAAAAAAGTTGGCCAATAAAATCCACACTGTAAAATTTTAGCAGTGGTTTTCTTTGAAGCAAAATGGTCTCCGCAAGCTTTAGAGTGACAAAACTGAATTACCTGACCTATTTCATGATTAGGTACACAACGCCTTATTATTTGATCTTTACAATATTTAAACAAATACGGATCTTCCCAGAAAAAGTTACGTACCTCACTTAGAAACTTATTTCTATCAGACCAGGTATAATGAGAAGGAATAGTGTCAGTGGCTAAATAATTAGCTATATCTGCATACCATGACATTTCTGTTATAGCAAACAGTTGTTCATCTGGAAAGGTTTCTTTAATCGGAGTTGGTTATTCCTTTATATCATAATTTTAGTCTTGACAAGTGATCTGCTACCACATTCTCTACTCCTTTCTTATCCTTAATGATAAGATCAAATTCTTGAAGTAATAATATCCATCATAGGAGACGTGGTTTAGCATCTTTCTTAGTAAGTAAATATTTTAAAGTTGCATGATCTGTAAACACAACAATTGATGATCCAACTAGATATGAACGAAATTTATCTAATGTAAACACAACAGCAAGTAATTCTATTTCTGTAGTTGAATAGTTCATTTGTGCATCATTTAGAGTTTTGCTTGTATAGTAAATAATGTATGGTTTTTTATCTTTTCTTTGACCTAATACAGCTCCTACCTCATAATCACTTGCATCACACATTAACTCAAAAGGTAAAGACCAGTCAGGAAGTTGCATAATAGGAGCAGAAATAAGCATGTTTTTTAATTTATCAAATGCTAATTGACATGCATCATTCCATTCAAATAACACATCCTGACACAAAAGATTACATATAGGTCTAGATATTGAACTAAAGTTTTTAATAAATCTTCTGTAAAATCCTGCATGACCTAAAAGAGATCGAATATCTTTCATAGTTTTCGGTGAGTGAAGATTAGCTATTAAGTCAATTTTGGATTTATCAACTTCAATTATTTTTTTAGAAACTATGTGACCTAAAACAATACCTTGTGTAACCATAAAATGACATTTTTTCCCAATTTAAAACAAGGTTTGTTTCTTCACATCGAATGAGTACTTTTTCAAGATTGTTTAAACATAAATGAAATGAATCCCCATATACTGAAAAATCGTCCATAAAAACTTCTAGATATCGTTTTACCATATCACTAAATATGCTTAGCATGCAACGCTGAAATGTAGCTGGAGCATTACATAATCCAAAATGCATCCTTTTATAAGCAAAAGTACCAAAAGGACATGTAAATGTAGTTTTTTCTTGATCATCTATTGCAATTTCAATTTGATTATAACTAGAATATCCGTCTAAAAAGCAATAATATGCATGACCAGCTATTTTTTCTAGTACTTGATCTAGGAAAGGTAATGGGAAATTATTTTTTCTGGTGAGAGAATTTAGCTTCCGATAGTCAATACACACACGCCAACTTGTGACTGTACGCATAGGGACTAATTTATTTTATTTATTCTTTATTACAGTGACACCAGATTTCTTAGGGACTACCTATGTAGGACTAACCCATTTACTATCAGATATATGATAGATAATATTAGCATCTAATAGCTTAAGTACTTCAGCGCGGACTACTTCTTTTAAATGTGGATTCATTCTTCTTTGCATTTGACGAGATGGTTTAGCGTCTTCTTCTAAATAGATACAATGAGTACATAGAAGTGGACTTATATCTTTTATATATGCTATTGTCCAACCAATAACACTTTAGTGATTTTTCAAAACTTTTGTCAATTCTTTTTCTTGAATTCCAAATAATTTTGATGATATTATCACTGGAAAGATTTCATTTTCTTTTAAAAAGACATATTTTAAGTTAGTTGGATGAGGTTTTAATTTCGGTTTAGAAACTTTGATATTAGATTATTCAGGTTTTGGTAGTAAATTTTCACATTTTGTATTTCTTGATGATATATTTTCAGACTCATCATTAGATACAGACTCTAATGTATATAATTCTTTTTTCAGAAAAATATTTTCAAAAAAATGTTGAGTTAACAACTCAACATAATTTATTTCATGCACTTCTTCTTCTTCTCTAGGTTGTTTTGCACTGTTAAAAATATTTAATTCCAAGGTCATGTTTCCAAATGAAAGTTTCATGACTCCATTCCTACAATTAATCAATGCATTTGATGTAGCTAGGAATGGTCGCACGGGTACATGCATGGAAAACTTGTGTCGGGTATAGCAAGAAGGGCTAGATTCTCCCTCGAGTGCAAAACCCGGCTACTTGGTTCACACACTCCCCTGAGGTGAAATTTCGAAAAAGTGTGATGGTGTACGGAACCGGCGGTTGTGATACCAAAATCCATTGCCCAACAAAGACACAAGATTTTATTTTATAAAACACCCATTCAATGGGTAACATCCATCAATGATTTGGTTTTATAAAAACATAACTTTTATTTCAAACAATCATTGGAGGATTTTCGCCACATGACAGTTTCATTGCATAAGTGCATTGCATTGTGTTGTGGGAGTCGGTGAGGACTCGGGTTAAAGCGCATGAGTGAGTCTCATCTCATTTCATGGCATGACATAGAATTCCTATCATTGGATGCATATTCTTGATTGGAATGTTTGAATTATTGATTGTTTGCATTGTGCACATTTCATATGCATCTAGGGTGGGGAGTAGCCTCCGTAGGAGATACTCTATTGAGCGTGGCTCACCCTATACGGGAAAATATTTTAGGTGCGAGATACACACCGGTGGATGACACTCACTCAGGGCCCCAAGGATGAAGAGAGGTCGTTGTGTGGCTTTACGTTGGGGTTTTTTTTTGTTTTTGTACAATAACTATGAAAACTCAGTTTTGGCATGTAATCGTATGCAAAAGTTTGTAATATAACTTGTATAAACTATGAATTGACGTATGTTAGACCTCAGATGGGTCATGTAATTAAATGTTGTCATGAGAGTGTGGATAAATAGACCCGGTGTGGTCAATGTTATGTGATTGCACAGGTTGTGTTTTGGGAAGAGCTCCCCGTACAAAGGAGACTCTGCCCGAATTTTGATAAATTATGGATCCCGATAAATGAGGCATAACGGCGTGATATCGAGTTACACGATATCCACAGGTATTCCGCAGATTGATGGGTGATCAACGAACCCCCGGATTTTGGGGCGTCACAAGGGTTCCCTCTTACTTTGGTTTACTTCTAACCTATGGTTCCATATGAAATGGGTAGGTATATGGAACTATACGTGTCACTTGCCTCTTGTTATGGAAGTGAGGAATTGGGTATAAAAGTGGCTTAGACCAACTTCTAGCTTAAATTTGATATGTGGAAGCTATTGGTGTAAACTCTTGGAAATTGGGTTTATGTGGGCTGTTTTGTGTATTTTAAAACTTTCCTATTATAGTTGGTTTAAATAGAAATGGGTAGGTATATGGAACTATGTATTTTCCTTGCCTATGGTTATGGAGTAGGTGTAGAAATGATTTAATCAATTTCTAGTTTGAAACTGATATGTGAAGTTCCATGTGAAAATTCTTGGAGCTTGGTATTGTGTGGGCATGCTACGTGTTATATTGTGCCTTTTGAAAGAAATGAGTTATTTACATAGGTTATGTGATAACATGATTGGTGCCTTGAAGGTATTATGCTAAATATCTATGTGAGAATTAAGCTTGTTATGACATAATTTATGTATGACATGCTTGAGAAAAAGGTAATGGATATATGTTGTTAATATATTAGCATCATGATGAATTGTGGTAATTATGTGCATTAGATATAAATTACCATGACATATGTTGAAGTATGTGGTTAAATTGATCCATATGGCATTCATTACATATGGGACTTGACATTGACATGCAATGGTTCATTACATTGCATTTGCACGGAGACATCGCATTAGGTAGGTGTGTGTGCATGGTGTGATCAAACACCACACTTGGTGATTGATGGGTGGGCTTGGGAAAGTTGGGTTGAAAATTCGACTGAGTCGCATGGTTGCACGAAAAACTTGTGTCGGGTATAGTAAGAAGGGCTAGATTCTCCCTCGGGTGAAAAACCCGGCTACTTGGTTCAGACACTTTCCGGCGCTGAAATTCCAGAAAAGTGTAACGGTGTGCGAAACCGGCGGTGAAACTCCGAAGATCCGCTACCCAACAAAGACACAAGATTTTGTTTTATAAATAAAATAGTCATTCGATGGGTAGCATCCAACAATGATCTTGTTTTATAAACTGTAACACCCCGCATTTTTGTTTATATATGTATATAGATATATACTAAATAATAGTTGTAAAAATGTTGATATAGTATAACTCGAGGAAATAATATTTGAAATTTAGTTTTAGTATGTGAAAATATGAAATTTTATGTCCTAGAACTTGTACTAAATAGGTTTGAGGTAGAAATATATGTTGGAGAGGTTTGGGATGGTTTTGGAAGAGATTGGAATGGATTAGAAATGAAAAAAAAAGGAAGTAGGCAAATCTGGGATCAACTACCGGTAGTAACTACCGGTAGTCAAGTGCCCAGTGTACTAGGACTACCGGTAGTCAAGTGCCCAGTGTACTAGGACTACCGGTAGTCAACAGGTAGTCAAGTGCCCAGTGTACTCGGACTACCGGTAGTCAACAGGTAGTCGAGTGCCCAGAATAGTCGAACTACCGGTAGTCATAGTTTAACTACCGGTAGTCACTGTAAAAATCAGACAATTTTAGTTCGCGAACAGCCGGTTTTTTCCCCACTATAAATACTTATTGCCATCCCCTTAGCCTTCATTACACACCTTAAAACCCTAGAAAACATTAGAGAGAAAGAGGGGAAGAGAAAAACACAAGATCAAAGGTGAAAAACAAGGAATTTAAGGGTGATTCAAGATCCAAGCCCTAGATTTCCAAGAACATCAAGGTAGGGGATTTCTTCTCTTTCTCTTACATTGAGGTTAGGGTATTTATATATGTATGTTTTGGCTATCAATGGTATATATATGCTATGTAATCATCCTCTCTTAGGCTTTTTGACAAAGATTACATGTTTTACACAAAGTTAGGGTTGTATACCCATGAAATCCCTCTTTTGTTTGAAAAACCCTAGTTTTCAAGAGTGATGGGTTTTCCTCTTGAACTCTTCCTTTATTCTTGATTTCAAAATCATAGTGTTTTGTGTTGAGTAATAAAATGATATTGTTGTGATCTCTTGCATTTTCTTTGTTGGTTATTGAAAATGTCACATGCTTAAATTGGGGATTTTTAAGATATTCTTGTAAATTGTGAAATTGGGTTTGGTATTGTATCTCTTATGAGTGTGGGATGACCATGGGTGGCCTTTGACGAGATATCGTAGAGTGGGTAGACGTGTTGCTTGCTCCGTGGGGGTTGGCATTTCTCCTACCACTCGTAGTGGGGTTAGTGCTTTGGTAAGACTAAACCGCTATTGCTCACGGGTGCCGTGTAAGAGGGTTAATATACTAATGCCTGGGTTGGATACGTCACTGCCATGGGTATGGCATACGCCCTTCCTAAAGGATGGATATCTTTGATAAGATTTGTGTGGGTGTGTGTGGGCTAGATATTACTCAATGTGTTGATTCATGGGGTTTGCCTTACATCATGTTTGAGATACACATACATATGGTTGTGGAATATTCAAGTTATGGATTATTGTATTATTGTGGAAAATGGTTTCCTACAAGAACTTGTGGGAGTATGGGATTCCACAAGGTCTTGTGGGAAAATGGTTTATATTTCGGAAAATGGATATGTATTGGATCTTGGTTTCTTTTACTGTTCATTTGAATTACTGTTGCTACTTAAACTTGAGATCCATTTTAAAATGTCCCTGTTTTACTTCAAAGATTATGTATGCTATTTGTAAAATGAGACCGACCATTTTATATGTTTTTATAAACCTTGTTCGAGTTTGGGAGGAATGTTGCTACGGAGCTTAGTGCTCACCCCCTACCGCTAACATTTTTCAGATACGGTGCTAGAGGAGAACCTCGGAGTTGACGAGCAGGGGTATTGGGAGGCCCCATTCGAGGGAAATCTAGATCCCGAGGTGGACATATAGCGACATAGCTTCCTTTGTAATAGACTTGAGAATTTATTTTGAAATCATGTGAAGTTTAGTTTTCTTTTGTTATTCCGCTGCTAAGTTACGTTTGATCCTTTGAGATGTAAATGCCATAGCTTGACTTATTCTTTTGGGATGATATTGTAAATTTTATGGATGATGAATGGAAAATTTTTCTTATTGATGGAATTATATTAGTGCTCTCATGTTGTGAATGGTCTTAGAATGTAATGCCGTCCAGGGTGTGTTTTGGGGTGTTACATAAACACATGACTTTTATTTTAAAAGGATCATTGGATGAAATTCATCAATTACAGATTTTCTACACATTGGCATTGCATTGTGTTGCGAGAGTCAATGAGGGCTCGGGTTAAAGTGCGTGAGTGAGTTTCATCTCATTTCATGGCATGTAATGGTAAAAGAATTCCAACATTGAATTGCATGCTCTTGTTTAGAATGGTTGTTGATTGTTACATGTGTACATTCATATGCATCTAGGGTGGGGAGTAGCCTCTGTAGGAGATATTCTATTGAGCGTTGCTCACCCTATACGGGAAAACATTTCAAGTGTGGGATACACACCGGTGGACGGCTCTCATTTGGGGCCTCAAGGGTGAAGAGAGGCCGAATTGTGGCCTTTAACCTTGGTTTTTGTAAAACTTTTGTTAAAACTATGTTTTGGGCATGTAATATATGTAAAAGAATTGTAATCGAACTTATATGAACTACTTTTAATATAACCTTGCATGTTTTTATATGAGTATGGATAAATGGACCCGGTGTGGTCAATGTTTACTCATAAATGGACCCAGTGCGGTCAATGTTGTATATTGGACCTCAGATGAGTCATGTGATTGTATATTGCACAGGTTGTGTTTTGGGTAGAGCTTTCCGTACAAAGGAGACTCTGCCCGAATTTTGTTAAATTATGGACCCCGATAAATGGGGCATAATGGCGTGATGTCGAGTTACGTGATATCCACGGGTATTCTGCGAGTTGATGGGTGATCAACGGACACCCGGATTTTTGGGGTGTCACAGCTTGACTTGGAGAATGTTCAGAGGATACAGAATTAGCTTGACTCTGACTTTGTGGAGGTTTAGGTTGAGATGGAAATTTTCCTTTCTCTGGCATACTCAAGGACTGAGTCAACTTAGCTAGAAGACTCTTGATATCTTCAATACTCGAAGAAGTTTGGGCTTTATAATCATTAAAAGTTTGAGTTGTTTGAGTATTAAAACTCATTTGACTTTGAATAAATTGATTCATAGTATCTTCCAGAGTTCTTTTATGTGGAGGTTGATATGGTTGATACTATTGTTGATTCTGTGGCTGTGGTGGACCTTGTGTTTGATTTGTAGGTTGTGTATTTCTCCAACTAAAATTCAGATGATTTCTCAATCTTGGATTGTAGGTTTCAGAATATGGATTTGAATAAGGCTTATTATAAGTTGGAACAACATTAGATTGTTCAATCAAAACTTCTTTGAATACTGGTATAGTTGGACATTCTACTACAGGATGTCCTGATAACGCACAAATTTCGCATATTTGATCAGTAGTAGACACAACAAACACTTGTTTAATTTTTTTCATCTCTAAGGCTTCTAATTTTTGAGATAAATTAGCCATTTTAGCTCTTAAATCATCATCTTATTTTAATATATACTTTCCCCGTTCGGATATAGATGACTTAGTTTCGATTATATTTGAAGAAGTCGAGTCCCACATCTGGTAACTCTCAGAAATAGTATCAAAAAATTGAAATGCTTATTCAGGATTTTTACTCATAAATTCTCCCTGGGCCATCATTTCAACAAACTGTCGCATTGCAGGTTGAAGAGCATCATAAAAGAAACCAACTAAAGTCCAGTTTTCAAATGCATGATGTGGACAAGTGATTAACCGGATGGTAGGGGATGACCAAGGCTAGGTGGAAGGCTTTAAATCTCCACCTCATGCTAGCTTTTGTCTATAAATACCCCCCCTCCCCCTTCACTTGATGGCCGGCCACTCCAAGAGCAAAAGAGAGAAAGCTAAGGAAAGGAAAAAAGAGAGAAAAAAAGAGAAAGAAAGAAAAAGTGAAAGAGAAAGTTATAGCCGATCCGTTCTTCACCGAAATTCTGTATTTCTACATTTCTGTTTAGTCTTTCTATTCGGATAATTGAACTACCGCCACTTTGTTGTTTTAAATAATAATAAGAGTGGTTGTGTTTCAAGTGTTCCTTGTGAAAGAAGTTTTACAGTTTGTGATTTTATTTCAGTTGTAATGACGAATACCCGCACTCCTTGCTTGTTTATAGCAATGGGGCGTGAGTAGTCGTTTATATCCTTCAGTAAAGGGTAAACATATGTATATTATTGGTTAGATTATGGAAATGATGATGTTTTATTTATATATGTATTATACGCTTCATGCATGATACATCAATGTACGTAGTTTCGGTGCTGTGCCTGGAACTATGTCATCGGTGCATCATAGACCTGTCAGTTAAACAACCACGGTGTTCCTACCGATATGGCTTGTCCTTCACTAGAATGTTGAGGATGTTCTACTGATGCATGGTACAAAACCTAAATGATCCTCATGAATGGCTTGTCCTTCTGGGTTATTAGGGTTGTTTAATTACTATATATAACTATATTGCCAGTCTAACAACCACGGTGTTCCTACCGGTATGGCTAGTCCTCCACTGGAACGCTGAGGATGTTTAACTGGTATATATATATATATCACAGATGACCTATTGGGTAATTCAAGTATTCCTCATGAATGGCTTGTCCTTCTGGTTTGCTTGGATTAGTCACTTGTCATGCATATAACCAGCTAACCTAAGACGTTGTTGAGTTATGACTTTTTATCACCAGCTAACCTAAGAAGTTGTTGTGTGATAATTTATATACATCAGACCTACCGGTTGACTTGCCAGTAACATGGAAGTTAATTGATGTAAGGTAGCATTTCCAGTATTTAACCGATATAAAGCATATGGGATCCTTTAAACTGAAGGGTATCTTTTATATTCTTGTCGTTAACACGTTTATCTCTGCACTTCATTTAATTAGACTAGCTATCAATCTTAACTCACATCACAAGCTATCAAACCTTATACTGCTTTAAACAACAACTTTACTGTTTTTATTTTTATTTTAAAATCTAAATTACTAAAACTCATTGTGGGATCGATACTTGGACTTAAAACCGAGAAAACTACAATTTGACCACTTATACTTGGGTGTATAATTAATATAATTCAGATCACAAAAAAAAAGTGGCGAATCAAGTTTTTGGCGCCGTTGCCTGGGAGTTATGGTAATTTAAAAAAAATATAGAAAAATAAAAAATAAAAATATTTGTTTCTTTGTTTTGTATGTTTATAGTTTGTTTGTTTGCTTTTAATAGTCTATGTCTGTTCATTCATCAGTAGGTTCGGTAAATGAGTCAACTCCTTCGTCTTCATCTTCTTCATCTACATCTACAAAAGATTCATTTGAATTAAGTATGACTCAAAACGTACCTAGGGAGGAAGAAGCTAGAGAACAAGAAGTAGTTCAAAATATTCGACCGTTAAAAGAATATCTACATCCTACAAGAACTAATGTCCCGTCATGTTTTGTTTTTCCAACAGACGCTCCAAATATTAATATTAAACCAGGAACAATACAGTTACTACCATAGTTCCATGGATTAGAAACTGAAAATCCCTATTTTCATATGAAAGAATTTGAAGAAGTCTGTGGAACTTTACAAGATAATTCTGAAATGGTAAGAGTAAGACTTTTTCCTTTCTCGTTGAAAGATAAAGCTAATTTATGGCTTAACTCTTTAAGACCAAATTCTATCACAAATTGGCAAGCTTTACAAACTGAGTTCTTTAAAAAAAAAATTCTTGTGCATCGTACTAATACATTAAGACGAAAAATAATGAACTTTACTGTAAAAGAAGGTGAAACTTTTTATCAATATTGGGAAAGATTTAAAGATCTTCTCCAAGCTTGTCCACATCATGCATTTGAAAACTGGACGTTAGTCGGGGTTTTCTATGATGCTCTTCCATCCGCAATGAGACAATTTGTTGAAATGATAGCTCAAGGAGAATTTATGAATAAAAACCCTGAAGAAACATTTCAATTTTTTGATACTATTTTAGAGAGTTCCCAGATGTGGGATTCGACTTCTTCAAATATTGTGGAAAATAAGCCATCTACATCTGAAAGAGGAAAATATATTTTGAAAGACGATGAGGATTTAAGATCTAAAATGGCTAATCTATCTAGAAAATTAGAAGCCCTAGAAATGAAAAAAGTTAAGCTAGTAGCTGTTGTTTCTTCTACTGATCAAGTATGTGAAATTTGTGCGTTGTCAGGACATCTTGCTGGGGAATATCCTGTAACACCCTGCATTTTCGTTTATATATGTATATAGATATATATTAAATAATAGTTGTAAAAATGTGGATATGTGTAGTGATGGTAGGAATAAAAAAACTAGAGATGCAAATTAATTTGGAAGTTGAAGTTTTGAAGGTGTGTAAGCTTGAGAAGAGGGATTAAGTAAGTTTCTGAATGGATTTAGGTTAAAATAAGGTTTCCATTGATTCCGGAAGGTGGAAAAACTTTGGGAGAGGTAATATGAGGTGTATTAGAAGTTAGGAAGTATTTTGGAGTTAAAACACATTTTAGAGAAAATTTGGGAATTTAGAATTTTGGACACTGTTTAGTATTTTCGCCATAAATATTTATCCTTAATTCTAATTTATCTGAAATTTTTACAGTAGATAGTAGACATCTAGGGCTACAAAAGTGTGTCTCATGAAAATTTTCCAATTCGACCTCTAAATAGATGAAAACTGCTCTGGAAGTTGGGACAGAAAGCTGGGACAGAGAGTTGCCAGCGTCCGGACGTCCAAGACACCGTCCGGACGGTACCATTAATATATACCCAGATCAGTTCGCGATTTTCCCCAATTATTGCTTTCTAAATACACCAAAACCGCCTCCTTCACCCCATTTTCCCCATTTCTAACCCTAGAGAGCTTTGGGGGAGGATGAAGGAAAGGGATTCTCACCTCAAAGTAGATCAATCCTCAAGGTCTTCACACCAAACTAAGGAAGAGGTAGGGGTTTTCTCTCACTCTCTCACATTGAGGCTAGGGCTATATATATATATATATATGTATATACATATGTCTCTTTCTCTAAATCTTGGATATGTGTTAGGAAAATCATTGATTCTTTATATTTTTGCAATCAATGCCATGTTTTGAACCATGTGATGGTTTGGTAACCATTTTATATTTCTTTTTCATCTTCAATCATTGATTTGTAAGGAAAATGGACTTTTCTCTTGGTAATTCCTTGGTTTTCACTTTCAAAACTTATAGTTTTATATTGTGCAACAAATGATGTTTATAATGATCTCTTGCATTTTTCTTAGTTGGTTATTGAAAATGTCGTATGCTATATTTGGGGATTTTTGAGATATGCTTATAAATTGGGTTAATTGGTTTGATGTTGTATCTCTAATGGGTGTGGGATGACCATGGGTGTCCTTTGACGAGATGTCGTAGAATGGGTTAGTGCTTTGGTAAGACTAATCCATTCGTAGTGGGATTAGTGCTTTGGTAAGACTAAACCACTATCGCTCACGTGGTGCCGTGTAAGAGGGTTAGTATACTAATGTCTGGGTTGGATTTCGTCACTGCCATTGGTATGGTACACGCCCTTCCTAAAGGTTGGATATCTTTGATAAGATGTGTGTGTGGGTGTGGGCAAGACGTTACTCAATGTGTCGATTCATGTGGATGTCTTACATCATTGTTGAGATACATGTACATATATTGCCGGAAATGTTCAAGTGTGAGTTATCGTTCATTGTACCAAATACGATTTCTGCAAGAGTTTTGGGGTAGTATGGGATGCCACAAGAACTTGTGGAAATGGTGTATAGTGGGATGGATTATGTTTTGGGAATTGATTCTTATTGGTATCTTGTGTTCATTTATTCTTTTAATTACCGTGGTTCCTTAAACTGGAGATCTATTTAAATGCTCTGTTTTCCTTCAAAAGTTCTATATTATATTTGTGAAAATGAGACCGACTGAATTTTAAATGTTTTCTAAACCTTGTTTGGGTTTGGGAGAAATTTTCTACAGAGCTTCGTGCTCACCCCCTACCGCTAACATTTTCAGATTATATACTTGAGGAGGAGTTGGGAGTCAAGGAGCCCGTATATTGGGAGACTCCGATCGACGGGAGTGTAGATCCCGAGGTGGACATGTAGAGACATAGCTTCTTTTGTACTAGACTAGAGAGTTTATTTGGAGATCATGTAAAGTCTAATATTTTGTTATTCCGCTGCAAGTGTACTTTAATTCTCTTGGAATGTAAATGCCATTGCTTGGCCTATTCTTTTGGGATGATAGTGTGGATATGATATATGGTGAATGGAAGTTTATTTTATGATGGATAAATGGACCCGGTGTGGTCAATAGTTATGCATATGTGGACCCGGTGTGGTCAATTGTAATATAATTGTACAGGTTATGTTTTGGGTAGAGCTCCCCGTGCAAAGGAGACTCTGCCCGAATTTTGTTAAAATATTAATGGTTAATGAATGAAACTTTCGTCGTGATGGATTTACTTAGTGCTCTCATGCGGTGAATGGTTTTTAGAATGTAATGTCACCCAAGGGGGTTTTTGGGGCGTTACAGAATGGTATCAGAGCTTAGGCTTTAGGTCTTACATGGGAGCTGTAGGTTATGGATTACCACAAGTAAAGTAAGACTAGGTTGAAGAAACTTTAAGCTTGAATTGGTTTGAGGTTATATGTGTATGAAATAGGTGTGATTTGTTGTTTAGTTAGGTTAGGGATTTATTTAATTATTTAATTATTTATATTTGTTCAAATTCGATGAATTGTCTTGCTACGCAATCGAGTTTGTGGCCCCGGATGCAAAGAGGGCTAAACGCTTTGAACAAGATTGGAGGCCTTCCATTCGCGAGAAGAGGGTCACACGCTGAATTCGAGAATACAAGTACGTGTCCGTGGACGAGAACGAGGATGTGGACGTGTACGTGTCGGTGGACGTGAACGAGGACGTGAACTTGAACGTGGACGTGTACGTGGACGTGGACGTGATTGGACAAAGACCTCAGATAGTTCGAGAAGATGAAGTGACTCAGACTAGAACAAGCACTGACCCGCGCCAATGCTTTGCATGCGGAGAGTATGGGCACTTCAAACATAGATGCCCCTCGTTTCCCCCAAGGACCAAGCAAGCAACCGAGCAAGTACCAACAAACAAGCCACCTCTACCAAGGCCAGCACAAATGATACCTCAGATAGCTCGAGGAGCGGGAGGCGTACCAGAGAGAGTAGGCACGGATGCACGCCGATGCTTTGCCGGTGGAAGTGTTGGGCACTTCAAAGATAATTGTCCATTGCTTTCCACCAAGACCAACCAAGCAACGGGGCGAGTGAATGCAAACAGGCCACCGCTACGACAGCCATTACCACCACAGAGACCGTTACAAGCTCATGCCCCCGGCGGCGCCAATCAAGGAAGGGTTTTTGCTATGACTCAACCGGAGGAAAATGCCTATAACGCCATCGTGGAAGGTATCGTTCTTTTCTACGATTCTTGGGCCCGAATGTTATTGGATTCCTATGCGACTCATTCTTTTATACGTACTGCGGACGCTGTAGAATTTGGATTGGGTTTCGAGGAAATAGAACTTACGGTATATGTTAATTTGCCTACGGGAGAACAAGGGGATACCAGTAGGGTTATTATATATATGTAATATTTGACTCTAAATTATATCTACTTGCTAGGGAATCAGCATGTCTTTCCATTTTGGATAATACTACCTTGTTCTAAAATATATTATGTTTGGGTGAACCCTAAATCTTTTCTTATGCCTTCACACCCTAGTTTACAAAGGAGATGTGTTTTTCTCTCGATTTCTCCTTTGTTCTTGATTTCCACCCTTGATACGTGTTTGTTATTGATTTCAATACCTGATTGTTCCTTATTTTTAATTCTAAGCTTGATACTCGTTGTTATGGATTTCAAGAAGTGATTGTTCCTTTGTTCTTGATTTCCAAGCCTAATATTCATTTGTTCTTGATATTTAAATTTGATATGCACTTGGTAGTGACTATAACCCTTGTGAGTCAATTATTCTCAATATTCAATACTTAATATTCTTTATTCTTGGTTCCAAGACTTGAGTGTTCTTTTGGTTTTGATTTCTAAGCTTCATAATCCTTTGTTCTTGATTTCACACCTTAATAGTCGTCTGTTATTGATTTCCATACATGATTGTTCCGTTAAATCTTAATTTCTCCTTTGTTCATGACTTTCAAGCTTGATACGCCTTTATTCTTGATTTCCAAGCTTAATATTCATTTGCTCTTGATAGCCAAATTGGATATTCAGTTGATTGATTCTAACTATTGTAATTCATGTATTCTTGATATTCCATACTTGACATCCTTTGGTTCTTGATTTCAAGACTTGGTTGTTCCTTTGTTTTTAATTTCCCCAGGCTTGATGATCCATTGGTTCTTGATAGCCAAATTTAATTTTCATTTGTTATTGATTCTAACCCTTGTCATTCATTTATTCTTGATACTCAATGCTTGATATTCATTGGTTCTTGATTTCAAGACTTAATATTCAATTGCTCTTGATTTCAATACTTGATTTCTCCTTGTCCTTGAGCTCAAAACTTGATACTCTTTAGTTCTTGGTTACAAAGCTTGATATGCATCTGTTATTGACTCCAAGACTCGATTGTTACTTTGTTCTTGATTCCAAAGCTTGATTATTTATTTGTTCCTTAATTCAAAATTCTAACGATTGGTATTGACCAAAAAAAAAAAATGGTATTTTCGATGATATTATGTTAATTTTTCTTAAATTATTTCGTTGGAAAAATGTATGTGGATTTGGGTCGCCTAAGAAAGGAGTGTTTCGATTCGGCAAGAAGGAGAAGTTAGCGCCAAGATATACCGGACCGTTTGAAGTGATCAAAGCGGTAGGCAATGCGGCGTATCAACTTCGACTACCAGCCCAGCTATCCGGAGTACATGGCGTGTTTCACGTGCCGATGTTGAGGACGTGTCACTCGGATGCAACTCCAGTCGTGAACTTGGAGGAGATTGAAATTCAAGACGGAGCAACCTACGAAGAGCAACCAGTAGAAATTCTCGACGCCAAGGAAAAAGTGCTTCGCAACAAAGTTATCAGATTGGTGAAGGTTTGGTGGCAACCCCATGGAGATGAGGAAACTACATGGGAACCGGAGCAACAAATGCGGTAGAAGTATCCCTTTTTGTTCACTACTTGAGGTAAGTTTCGAGGACGAAACTTTCTTTAAGGGGGGTGGATTGTAACACCCCGCATTTTCGTATATATATGTATATAGATATATATTAAATAATAGTTTTAAAAATGTGGATATGTGTAGTGATGGTAGGAATAAAAAAACTAGAGATGCAAATTAATTTGGAAGTTGAAGTTTTGAAGGTGTGTAAGCTTGAGAAGAGGGATTAAGTAAGTTTCTAAATGGATTTAGGTTAAAATAAGGTTTCCATTGAGTCCGGAAGGTCGAAAAACTTTGGGAGAGGTAATATGAGGTGTATTAGAAGTTAGGAAGTATTTTGGAGTTAAAACACATTTTAGAGAAAATTTGGGAATTTAGGATTTTGGACACTGCTTAGTATTTTGGCCATAAATTTTTATCCTTAATTCCAATTTATCTGAAATTTTTACAGTAGATAGTAGACATCTAGGGCTACAACAGTGTGTCTCATGAAAATTTTCCAATTCGACCTCTAAATAGGTGAAAACTTCTCTGGAAGTTGGGACAGAAAGCTGGGACAGAGAGTTGCCAGCGTCCGGACGTCCAAGACACCGTCCGGACGGTACCATTAATATATACCCAGATCAGTTCGCGATTTTCCCCAATTCTTGCTTTTTAAATACACCAAAACCGCCTCCTTCACCCCATTTTCCCCATTTCTAACCCTAGAGAGCTTTGGGGGAGGATGAAGGAAGGGGATTCTCACCTCAAAGTAGATCAATCCTCAAGGTCTTCACACCAAACTAAGGAAGAGGTAGGGGTTTTCTCTCACTCTCTCACATTGTGGCTAGGGCTATATATATATATATATATATGTATATACATATGTCTCTTTCTCTAAATCTTGGATATGTGTTAGGGAAATCTTTGATTCTTTATATTTTTGCAATCAATGCCATGTTTTGAACCATGTGATGGTTTGGTAACCATTTTATATTTCTTTTTCATCTTCAATCATTGATTTGTAAGGAAAATAGACTTTTCTCTTGGTAATTCCTTGGTTTTCACTTTCAAAACTTATAGTTTTATATTGTGCAACAAATGATGTTTATAATGATCTCTTGCATTTTTCTTAGTTGGTTATTGAAAATGTCGCATGCTATATTTGGGGATTTTTGAGATATGCTTATAAATTGGGTAAATTGGTTTGATGTTGTATCTCTAATGGGTGTGGGATGACCATGGGTGTCCTTTGACGAGATGTCGTAGAATGGGTTAGTGCTTTGGTAAGACTAATCCATTCGTAGTGGGATTAGTGCTTTGGTAAGACTAAACCACTATCGCTCACGTGGTGCCGTGTAAGAGGGTTAGTATACTAATGTCTGGGTTGGATTTCGTCACTGCCATTGGTATGGTACACGCCCTTCCTAAAGGTTGGATATCTTTGATAAGATGTGTGTGTGGGTGTGGGCAAGACGTTACTCAATGTGTCGATTCATGTGGATGCCTTACATCATTGTTGAGATACATGTACATATATTGCCGGAAATGTTCAAGTGTGAGTTATCGTTCATTGTACCAAATACGATTTCTGCAAGAGTTTTGGGGTAGTATGGGATGCCACAAGAACTTGTGGAAATGGTGTATGGTGGGATGGATTATGTTTTTGGAATTGATTCTTATTGGTATCTTGTGTTCATTTATTCTTTTAATTACCGTGGTTCCTTAAACTGGAGATCTATTTAAATGCTCTGTTTTCCTTCAAAAGTTCTATACTATATTTGTGAAAATGAGACCGACTGAATTTTAAATGTTTTCTAAACCTTGTTTGGGTTTGGGAGAAATTTTCTACAGAGCTTCGTGCTCACCCCCTACCGCTAACATTTTCAGATTATATACTTGAGGAGGAGTTGGGAGTCGAGGAGCCCGTATATTGGGAGACTCCGATCGACGGGAGTGTAGATCCCGAGGTGGACATGTAGAGACATAGCTTCTTTTGTACTAGACTAGAGAGTTTATTTGGAGATCATGTAAAGTCTAATATTTTGTTATTCCGCTGCAAGTGTACTTTAATTCTCTTGGAATGTAAATGTCATTGCTTGACCTATTCTTTTGGGATGATAGTGTGGATATGATATATGGTGAATGGAAGTTTATTTTATGATGGATAAATGGACCCGGTGTGGTCAATAGTTATGCATATGTGGATCCGGTGTGGTCAATTGTAATATAATTGTACAGGTTGTGTTTTGGGTAGAGCTCCCCGTGCAAAGGAGACTCTGCCCGAATTTTGTTAAAATATTAATGGTTAATGAATGAAACTTTCGTCGTGATGGATTTACTTAGTGCTCTCATGCGGTGAATGGTTTTTAGAATGTAATGTCACCCAAGGGGGTTTTTGGGGCGTTACATGTCCAACTATACCTGCATTTAAAGAAGTCTTAATTGAACAATCTAATGTTGTTCCAACTTATACTAAACCATATTCAAATCCATATTCTGAGACTTACAATCCAGGATGGAGAAATCATCCAAATTTCAGTTGGAGAAATACACAACCTACAAATCAAACACAAGGTCCACAACAACTACAAAATCAACAACAATATCAACCGTATCAACCTCCTCAGAAAAGAACTCTGGAAGATAATATGAATCAATTCATTCAAAGTCAAATGAAATTTAATACTCAAACAACTCAAGCTTTTAACGATTTTAAAGCTCAAACTTCTCAGAGTATTGAAGATATTAAGAGTCATCTAGCTAAGTTGACTCAATCTTTAAGTACGTTGGAGAAAGGAAAGTTTCCATCTCAACCTAAACCTCCACAAAGTCAGAGTCAAGCTAATTCTATTTCATTTGAAGCCTCGCCAAGTCAAGTACAAGCAATAACAACACTAAGAAGTGGTAAGGTAATTGATAAAACTATTAAACCTAAGATTCCAAAGAACATACGTAAGTCAATTCCTGTAAACGAACCACTTGAATTTGAACCTTTAGTCAAAAAGCAAGAAGAAGTACAAAGTGAAAAAGATCCTCCATGTCCTATTCCTTTACCTTTTCCTCAAATGGTCAAGAAACTCTCATCTGAAAAAGATCAATTTGATATTCTTGAGTTATTTAAACAGGTAAAAATTAATATTCCTTTATTGGATGCAATAAAACGAGTTCCTGTTTATGCTAAATTTTTAAAAGATCTTTGCACCATAAAAAGAAGAACTAATTTACCAAAGAAAGCATTTTTAACTGAATAAGTTAATACTATAATATAGCATGATACGCTTCTTAAGTACAAAGATCCAGGTAGTCCTACAATCATATGTTTCATTGGAAATTTTTGAATTAAACGAGCCCTACTAGATCTTGGATCCAGTTGTAATTTAATGTCATATTCAGTATATACACAATTAGGATTAAGTGAGCTAAAACCGTCCAGTATTAAATTACAATTAGCAGACCGATCAGTAAAAACTCCACGAGGAGTTGTGGAAGATGCTATTGTCCAAGTTGATTAATTCTATTTTCCAGCAGATTTTATTGTTATAGACACAGAGTCATGTTGTCAGACATGTGCATCTAAATACATACCTTTGATTTTGGGTCGACCATTCCTAGCTACATCAAATGCATTAATAAATTGTAGGAATGGAGTAATGAAACTTTCATTCGGAAATATGACTTTGGAATTAAATGTTTTTCAAAGTGCAAAACGGCCTAGAGAATAAGAAGAAGAAATACAAGAAGTAAATTATGTGGAGACATTAACTCAAAGTTTTTTTGGAAAGAACTTTGTGGAAAAGAAATTATTTGCATTAGAATCAATACCTGATATTGAATCTGAAATTGAATCAGATAATGAATCTGAAATTATATCTGTAAAAGATATACAATGTGAAGAATTGTCCCTAACAATTGGGGAATCTAATGACAAAGTTTTTAAGCCAGAATTAAAACCTCTTCCAACCAATTTGAAATATGTTTTTCTAGGAGAAAATGAAATCTATCCAGTAATAATATCATCAAAATTATCTGAAATTCAAGAAAAAGAACTGACAAAAGTCTTGAAAAATCACCAAACTGTTATTGGATGGACAATAGCAGATATAAAAGGTATAAGTCCACTTCTATGTACTCATTGTATTTACTTAGAAGAAAATGCTAAATCATCTCGTCAAATGCAAAGAAGATTAAATCCACATTTGAAAGAGGTAGTTCGCAAAGAAGTACGTAAACTATTAGATGCTAATATTATTTATCCTATATCTGATAATAAATGGGTCAGTCCTACACAAGTAGTTCCAAAGAAATCTGGTGTTACAGTAATAAAAAACCAAGAAAACGAATTAGTCCCAATGCGTACAGTCACAGGTTGGCATGTATGTATTGACTATAGAAAGCTAAATTCTCTCACCAGAAAGGATCATTTTCCGTTACCATTCCTAGATAAAGTACTTGAAAGAATAGCTGGTCGTGCATATTATTGTTTTCTAGATGGATATTCTGGTTATAATCAGATTGAAATTGCAATAGATGATCAAGAAAAAATTACATTTACATGTCCGTTTGGAACTTTTGCTTATAAAAGAATGTCTTTTGGGTTGTGTAATGCTCCAGCAACTTTTCAACGTTGTATGTTAAGTATATTTAGTGATATGGTAGAACAACACCTAAAAGTTTTTATGGACGACTTTTCAGTATATGGTGATTCATTTAACTTATGTTTAGAAAATCTGGAAAGAGAACTGATTAGATGTGCAGAAACAAACCTTGTATTAAATTGGGAAAAATGTCATTTCATGGTTACACAAGGTATTGTTTTAGGTCACATAGTCTCTGAAAAAGGAATTGAAGTTGATAAATCCAAAATTGACTTAATAGCTAATCTTCCTTCACCTAAAACTGAAAAAGATGTTAGATCTTTTTTAGGTCACGCTGGTTTTTATAGAAGATTCATTAAAAAACTTTAGTTCAATATCTAGACCAATCTGTAATCTTCTATGTCAGGATATAATATTTGAATGGAATGATGCATGTCAATTAGCATTTGATAAATTAAAAAACATGCTTATTTTTGCACCTATCATGCAACCTCCTGACTGGTCCTTACCTTTTGAGTTAATGTGTGATGCAAGTGATTATGCAGTAGGAGCTGTATTAGGTCAAAGAAAAGATAAAAAACCATATGTTATTTACTATGCAAGCAAAACTCTAAATGATGCACAAATGAACTATTCAACAATAGAAAAAGAATTACTTGCTGTTATGTTCGCATTAGATAAATTTCGAGCATACTTGGTTGGATCGTCAATTGTTGTATTTACAGATCATGCAGCTTTAAAATACTTACTTACTAAAAAAGATGCAAATTCACGTCTCCTGCGTTGGATTTTGTTACTTCAAGAATTTGATCTTATAATTAAAGATAAAAATGGAGTTGTAAAATCCGGGTAAATTTGAATTTTTTCCGAAAAATGGCAAAACGATAAATTGCCACTACGGTACGGGTTGCAAACCTGAAATTTTTTAGATCTCGGATGACAAAACGGACCTCACCGTTGGATTCATCTCGCGAAATCTACTTACCCAGGCAAATTTCGTGGGATTCCGAGATAGTCGGATTTTTTACATTTTTCGAGACGACGGGTGTCCGGTGACCCCCAAAAACGAAATTTTTAAGAAAATTTTGAAAGTTAGAAAATAATTTAAATAAAGTTCATATAAAATAATTTGAACTTAAACCGGGACAAAATTAATCATTTCGGGGCGAAAACGGACCCGAACAAGTGGGTGACACGTGGCGCGACGTGAGCCAAGTCTTTAAAATTATAAATAGGGCAAAATATCTAATTTTTGCAGAGGATTTCTGGTTTCTCACGTTGGAGAGGAAGAGAGGAGAGAAAGTGAGATTTCAAATTTTCTTTCGACAATTCACGGAGTTCCGTAGGTCGGAATCCGTCGAGCCAAGAACTAAAGTCGATCACATCGACAAAGGCTACGCAACCACACCAAAAACAAGGAATTTCACCGAATATCCAAAAGGAAGATTTCGGGGAAATCAAGAGTTGGGGTCGTGGTTGGTGTTCTTGACGGTTCTACCTTTCGTTTTACGCGTCAAGAGGTAGGGTTCCCTCCTACTTTGGTTTATTTCCATCTTATAGTGTCCATAGGAAGTGTGGACTGTTATATGGATTGTTTTGGGGCTGTTTTATGGGCTGTTATATGGACTGTTTTGGAGCTGTTTTATGGGCTATATATGGGCTATTTTGTGGGCTGTTATATAGATTGTTTTGGGGCTGTATATGGACTGTTTTAGGGCTATTTTATGGGCTGTTATGTGGGCTGTTTTGGGCTGTTATGTGGGCTATTATGGGGGCTGTTATGTGCTTATATGTGCCTTTGTAATAAAGTGTGTTATTGGCATAATTTGTAACACCCCGCATTTTCGTTTATATATGTATATAGATATCTACTAAATAATAGTTGTAAAAAAAATGTTAATATAGTATAACTCGAGGAAATAATATTTGAAATTTAGTTTTAGTATGTGAAAATATGAAATTTTATGTCCTAGAACTTGTACTAAATAGGTTTGAGGTAGAAATATATGTTGGAGAGGTTTGGGATGGTTTTGGAAGAGATTGAAATGGATTGGAAATGGAAAACAAAAGAAATAGGCAAAACTGGGTAAATGGTACCGATACTGGGTACCGGTACTGAATGGTACCGGTACTGAGTACCGGTACTACCGAAACCAGACTGTTTATTTTAAGTCGCGAACAAGCCGATTTTTCCTCCACTATAAATACATTTTGTCACCTCCTTAGCCTTCATTACACCACTCCAAACCCTAGAAAACATAAGAGAGGAAGAGAGAAAGAGAGAAACACAAGATCAAGAGAAAACAAGAGATTGAAGGGTTGATTCAAGATCAAAGCCCTAATTTTTCCAAGAACATTAAGGTAGGGGTTTTCTCTCACTCACTTACATTGAGGCTAGGGTATTTATATATGTATGTTTTTTGCTATCAATGGTATATATATGCTATAGAATCATCATCTCTTAGGCTTTTTGCAAAGATTACATTGTTAGGGTTTAATACCCATTAAATCTCTTTTCTAGCTTTAAAACCCTAGTTTTTGGGAGAGTGATGTATTTCTTCTTAAATGCTTCTTTATTATGAACTTCGAAAACTGTAGTTATTTGTGTTGGGTAGAAAAATGATGTTGTTGTGATCTCATGTATTTTCCTGGTTGGTTGGGGAATTGTTACATAATATATTTTGGGGATTTTGGAGAGATGCTTGTAAAATGATATAAATATTGGAATGGTATGCTTGGTTGGGTTGTTTGTGATGCCTTGAGGGTGAGAGGTTCCTTATAAGGATGCTCATGCCAAGAGAGGAGAGTATGTGATTTCCCTCAAGAGGTTCCTTATAAGGATGCTTGAGTTTGTGATGCCTTGAGGGTGAGAGGTTCCTTATAAGGATGCTCATGCCAAGAGAGGAGAGTATGTGATTTCCCTCAAGAGGTTCCTTATAAGGATGCTTGAGTTTGTGATGCCTTGAGGGTGAGAGGTTCCTTATAAGGATGCTCATGCCAAGAGAGGAGAATATGTGATTTCCCTCAAGAGGTTCTTTATAAGGATGCTTGAGTTTGTGATGCCTTGAGGGTGAGAGGTTCCTTATAAGGATGCTCATGCCAAGAGAGGAGAGTATGTGATTTCCCTCAAGAGGTTCCTTATAAGGATGCTTGAGTTTGTGATGCCTTGAGGGTGAGAGGTTCCTTATAAGGATGCTCATGCCAAGAGAGGAGAGTATGTGATTTTCCTTAAGAGGTTCCTTATAAGGATGCTTAAGAAACTAAGCCTTGAGGGTGAGAGGTTCCTTATAAGGATGCTCATGCCAAAAGAGGACAGTATGTGATTTTCCTCAAGAGGTTCCTTATAAGGATGCTTGAGTAACCAAGCCTTGAGGGTGAGAGGTTCCTTATAAGGATGCTCATGCCAAAAGAGGACAATATTATATAATGTGTGGGAAATGGTTTATATTTTGAAAATGGATGTTTATTAAAATGGGTTATTATGGTTCATTTCTAGTACTATTGCTATCTAAACTTAAGATCCTTGTTGAAATGTCACTGCCTTATTTCAAATTATGTATCTATGTTATGTTAAAAATGAGACCGGCCATTTTAAATACGTTTCTAAACCTTGTTTGGGTTTGAGAAAAGTTTTCTACAGAGCTTCATGCTCACCCCCTACCGCTAACATTTTTCAGATTACCCTCTCGAGGAAGAGCTGGGAGTCGAGGAGCCCGCACACTAGGAGACTCCGATAGACGGGAGCGTGGATCCCGAGGTGGACGCCTAGAGCGACACTTCCTTTTGTTCTAGACTAGGATATTCATTTTGAACCTTGTAAAGTCTAGTTTTATTTTGTTATTTCCGCTGCGCTACATTAATTAATTTTTGAGATGTAAATGTCATGGTTGAGCATATTCTTTTGGATAATGATGTAAATATTTTATGGATGATGAATGAAGTTTAATTTATTTATGGATGATATTAGTGCTCTCATGATGTAAATGGTTTTAGTATGTAATGTCGTCCAGGGTGTGTTTTGGGGTGTTACATAATTATGAAATAGCATGCTTGTGACGCCCCAAAAATCCAGGGGTCCGTTGATTACCCATTAACCCGCAGAATGCCCGTGGATACCGAGTAACTCGATATCACAACGTTATGCCCCATTTACCGGGGTCCATAATTTAAAATAATTGGGCAGAGTCTCCTTTGTACAGGGAGCTCTACCCAAAACACAACCTGTGCATCATAAAATAACAAGACCCATTTGAGGTCCAATATTCAACAATGACCACACCGGGTCCATTTATGAGTAAATATAGACCACACCAGATCCATCTATCCACACTCATAAAAACATGCAAGGCTATATTAAAATTAGTCCATAAAAGTCCAATTACAATTCTTTACATACATTACATGCCAAATTTTACAAACAAAAAGGATTAAAAGCCACAAGTCGGCTTTTCTTCAACCATGTGGCCCCGATTGTGAGCCATCCACCGGCGCATAACCCGTACCTGAAATGTTTCCCGTATAGGGTGAGCCAACGCCCAGTAGAGTATATCCTACAAATGTTACTCCCCACGTTAAATGCATATGCAATGTGTATATGCAACAATCAACACATTAATCCATTCAAGCATTCCTATCAAGAATATGCATCCAATGATAGGAATTCTATATCATGCCATGAAATGAGATGAGACTCACTTATGCAACTTCAACCCGAGTCCTCACCGATTCTCACAACACCATGCAATGCACTTGTGAAATGAACCGTCATTTGACGAAAAATCCATCCAATTATCGTTTGAAATAAAAGTTGTTTCATTATAAAACCAAATCATTGATGGGTGTTACTCATTGGATGAGTACTTTTATAAACCAAAATCTTGTATCTTGTTGGGCAACGGATTTTGGTATCTCAACCACCGGTTCCGTAAACACCAGCACTTTTCTGGAATTTCACCGCCGGGAAGTGCCTGAACCACGTGACCGGGTTTCTGCACCCGAGGGAGAGTCTAGCCCTACTTGTTATACCCGACACAAGTTTTCTTCCATGCAACCATGCGACTCAAAGGGGATCTTCGATCCACATTTTTCCGAGCCCACAGACCAACCACCAAACAAGGTGTTTGATCAACCATGCATCTCACACACACACACACACCCATACACATGCCTAAGCCCATGGATGGGATGCCTCCGTGCAAATGCAATGTAATGTGCCATTGCATATCAATGTCATGTCTCATATGTAATGAATGTCATATGTACAACTTAAACAACATATCAACATGTATCATGGACAATTATATCATAGGCATATAATCTCCAAACTTTCATCTCAATGTCAAAACACCAACTAACATGTATCAACATTTATATTCAACACAATTGACAAGCATGTTATTACATAATCGATGCTAATAACACACTTAAATCTGTAAACCCCCGCATGTTTATAATTATATAGTAAAGTATTGGTTTAGTGATTCATATATATAGATAATGATGTAAGAATAAATCATATGGATGGTAATAGTAGGAAAAGAATACTAGAGATGCATGTTGAATTTCTAAGTTAAGTTCGAAGACGTTTAAACTTGGAAAGGGTGATTAGACAAAATTCCAAATACTTTGAGGCCAAAATAAGGTCTCCATTGAATCCGGGAGGTCGAAAAACATTGGGAGAGGTGATATGACTTGTATAAGAGGTTAGAAAGGATTCCGGAGTTAAAATACGCTTTAGAGTGAAGTTGGGTAAAAAGTATCTTGGACACCTTCTAGTATTTTGGCCATAAATTTTTATTCTTATGTCCAATTGATCTGAAATTTTGACAGTAGATAGTAGAAATCTAGAGCTACAAAAGTGTCTCTAATGAAAATTTTCCAATTCGACCTCTAAATGGGTCAAAAATGCGCTAGAAGTTCCAGTGAGCAAAACCTTCCGGAAGAACGATAAAACCTTCCGGAAGGTCGATGACAAAAACCTTCCAGTGAGCAAAACCTTCCGGAAGAACGACAAAAACCTTCCGGAAGGTTAGTGTAAAAATCCAAAAATTTCTGTTTCGCGAATGCCGGCTCTTCCTACATTATAAATACATAATGTCTTCCCTTAGCCTTCATTACACACCTTAAAACCCTAGAAAACATTAGAGAGAAAGAGGGGAAGAGAAAAACACAAGATCAAAGGTGAAAAACAAGGAATTCAAGGGTGATTCAAGATCCAATCTTCATCTTCTTCACACTAAACCTAGGTTTTCAAGAACATTGAGGTAGGGGTTTTCTCTCATTCACTTACATTGATGTTAGGGTTATGATATATATATGTTTTGGCTATCAATGGTATATATATATGCTATGGAATCATCCTCTCTTAGGCTTTTACATGTTTTGAACAAAGTGAGGGTTTAAAACCCATGAAATCTCCTTTTTATTTTGAAAAACCTTAATCTTTAGAGAGTGATGTATTTCCTTCCTTAATGCTTCCTTTATTATGGATTTCAAAACCTTAGTGCTTTGCGTTGGGTAGAAAGATGATGTTATTGTTGATCTCATGCATTTTCTTAGTTGGTTGTGAAATTGTTACATGATGTCTATTTTGGGGATTTTGGATAGATGCTTGTAAATTGAGATGAATGTTGAAATTGTATGTTTGGATTGGATTGTTTGTGATGCACATGAGTGAGAGGTTCCTTGTAAGGATGCTCACCCCTTCCCAAGAGGTTCCTTGTAAGGATGCTTGGGAAGCCATGAAGTGATTTGTGAGAGGTTCCTTGTAAGGATGCTCACCCCCTTCCCAAGAGGTTCCTTGTAAGGATGCTTGGGAAGCCATGTAATGATTTGTGAGAGGTTCCTTGTAAGGATGCTCACCCATTCTCAAGAGGTTCCTTGTAAGGATGCTTGAGAATCAAAGATGACCTAAACGGGGGGTGGAGGTTACCCTAAAGTATGCCACCCACCGAAAGAATTGTTGGAAATTGTGAATGGAGGACTGGATTATATTTGGAAATGGTTTGATAAATGTATAGTGGTTTCTTTTACTCATTCAATTACCGTTGTTCCTTAAACTTGAGATCTACTTGAAAATGTCCTGTTTTCTTTCAAATGTTATATATATGCTATTTGTGAAAAGTGAGACCGACCTTTTTAAATGCTTTTCAAAACCTTGTTTGAGTTTGGGAGGAATGTTGCTACGGAGCCTAGTGCTCACCCCCCTACAAACAATATTTTTCAGATTATGTGCTAGGAGAGGAGTTCAGAGCTGACGAGCCAGAGCATTGGGAGGCTTCGATGGATGGGAACATAGATCCTGAGACGGTTGTGTAGGATTATATTTCCTTACGTTTTAGACTAGAGAATGTACTTTGAGACTATGTATGGTTTATGCTTTTGTTATTCCGCTGCGAAGTTACATATAATTCTTTTGGGATGTAAATGGCCATGGTTTGGCTTATTCTTTTGGGATAATGTTAAGGATAGTATATATGGTGAATAAAATGTTTTGGATTTGATGGTTAGATAGACCCGGTGTGGTCAATGCATTATAAACGTACAGGTTGTGATTTTTGGGTGGAGCTTCCTGTACAAAGGAGACTCTGCCCAAATTTTGTTAAAATTAAGAATGTTTCTTAGTTGATGGATATATATTTAGTTGCTCTCATGACATGAATGGTTTCATAGGGTAATGCCGTCCAGGGTGGTATTTGGGGCGTTACAAAGTTGGTATCAGAGCCTAGGCTTTAGGTCTTACATGGGAGCTGTAGGTTATGGATTACCACTAGAAATGTAGGACTAAGTTAAAGGAACTGTAGGTTTGCATTTGTTTGAAGTTATGTGGTTATCAAGTAGGTTAGATTCATGGTATATTTAGGTTAAGGGTTAATTATTTGTTCGAATTCGATGAGTTGTCTCGCTACGCAATCAAGTTTGTGGTCACTGAGGCAAGGAGGGCTAAACGATTTGAACAAGATTTGAGGCCTTCCATCCGCGAGAAGCTGGTTACACTCTGAATTCGAGAATACAAGATCTCGTGAACGTGGACGTGGACGTGGACGTGGACGTGTACGTGTACGTGGACGTGGACGTGTACGTGTACGTGGACGTGGACGTGTACGTGGACGTGGACGTGGACGTGTACGGGGACGTGGACGCGATTGAACAAATGCTTCAAATAGTGGAGAAGTTGAAGTGACTCAGACTAGAACAAGCACTGACCCGCGCCAATGCTTTGCATGCGGAGAGTATGGGCACTTCAAACATAGATGCCCCTCGTTTCTCCCAAGAACCAAGCAAGCAACCGAGCAAGTACCAACAAACAAGCCACCACTACAAAGGCTAACACAGCAGAGACCTCAAATAGCTCAAGGAGCGGGAAGTGTACCAGAGAGAGTAGGCACGGATGCACGCCGATGCTTTGCCTGTGGAGGTGTTGGGCACGTCAAAGATAATTGTCCATTGCTTTCCACCAAGACCAACCAAGCAACGGGGCGAGTGAATGCAAACAGGCCACCGCTACGACAGCCATTACCACCACAGAGACCGTTACAAGCTTATGCCCCGGCGGTGCCAATCAAGGAAGGGTTTTTGCTATGACTCAACCGGAGGAAAATGCCTCCAACGCCATCGTGGAAGGTATCGTTCTTTTCTACGATTCTTGGGCCCGAATGTTATTGGATTCCTATGCGACTCATTCTTTTGTACGTACTGCATATGCTGTGAAATTTGGATTGGGTTTCGAGGAAATAGAACTTACGGTATATGTTAATTTGCCTACGGGAGAACAAGGGGATACCAGTAGGGTTATTATATATATGTAATCTTTGACTCTAAATTATATCTACTTGCTAGGAAATCATCATGTCTTGTCATTCTTGTTAATATTACCTTGTTCCAAAATATATTATGGTTGAGTAAACCCGAAATCTTTTCTTATGCCTTCAAACCCTAGTTTACAAAGGAGATGTGTTTTTCTCTTGATTTCTCCTTTGCTCTTGATTCCCGAACTTAAATATTATTTGTTCTAAGCTATGTTATGGGTGGGTGACCACCAAATCCTTTTGGTATGCCCTTGAAATCCTAGTTTTCAAGGGATAGGTGTCTTATCTTTATCTTGCCTGTGTCACTGATTTCAAACCTTGATAGTCATTTGTTATCGATTCTAATATATGATTGTTACTTTATCCTTGATTCCAAGCTTGAGATCCGTTGTTATTTGTTTCGAAACTTGATTGTTTCCTTGTCCTTAATTTCCTAAGCTTAATGATTCATTTGTTCTTGATATCTAAATTTGATATGCACTTGGTAGTGACTATAACCCTTGTGAGTCATTTATTCTTGATATTCAATACTTGATATTCATTGGTTCTTGATTTCAAGACTTGACATTCAATTGCTCTTGATTTCAATACTTGATTTCTCCTTGTCCTTGAGTTCAAAACTTGACACTCTTTAGTTCTTGGTTACGAAGCTTGATATACATCGGTTATTGACTCCAAGACTCGATTGTTACTTTGTTCTTGATTTCAAGCTTTGATTGTTTCTTATTTTGATTCCAAAGCTTGATATGGGTTTGTTATGGAATTCGAGACTTGATTGTTCCTTTATTTTTGGATTCCAAAAACTTGAGATTCGTTTGTTATTCATTTCAAACCTTGCTTGTTCTTTTGTTCTTGATTTCCAAAGCTTGATTATTTATTTGCTCATGAATTCAAAACTCTAGTGATTGGTAGTGACCACTAAAATGGTATTTTCGATGATATTATGTTAATTTTTCTTAAATTATTTCGTTGAAATAAAATAAAAATGTATATGGGTTTGGAAGCTAAGATGGGAAGACAAGTCTTGTTAGGTTTCAACTGTAACCTTTGGTGGATTTTAATTTATATCAGAGTGCGCAGCGAACTAACGGAGTCAGGACTACAATGGGGAAACTACGGAGAAGATTCAACTCATCCGGGAGAGGCTACGCATGGCGCAAGGTAAACAGAAGAGCTATGCGGACCACAGACGAAGATCCTTGGAATTCAAAGTGGGAGATTACATGTTTCCCAAGGTGTCACACCAGAAAGGAGTATTTAGATTCGGCAAGAAGGGAAAGTTAGCACCAAGATATACCGGGCCGTTTGAAGTGATCAAAGTTGTGGGCAAAGCGGCATATCAACTTCAGTTACCGGCTCAGTTGTCCGGGGTGCACGACGTGTTCCACGTGTCGATGCTGAGGAAGTGTCAATCGGAAACAACGCCGGTCGTAGACTTGGAAGATATAGAAATTCAAGATGGAGCGACATATGAAGAACAACCGGTGAAGATTCTCGATGCCAAGGAAAAGGTGCTTCGCAATAAAGTCATCAAATTGGTGAAAGTGTTATGGCAACATCATGGAGTGGAAGAAGCTACTTGGGAACCGGAACTGGAGATGCGAGAGAAGTATCCGTATTTATTCGCTACTTGAGGTAAGTTTCGAGGACGAAACTTTCTTTAAGGGGGGTGGATTGTAAACCCCCGCATGTTTATAATTATATAGTAAAGTATTGGTTTAGTGATTCATATATATAGATAATGATGTAAGAATAAATCATATGGATGGTAATAGTAGGAAAAGAATACTAGAGATGCATGTTGAATTTCTAAGTTAAGTTCGAAGACGTTTAAACTTGGAAAGGGTGATTAGACAAAATTCCAAATACTTTGAGGCCAAAATAAGGTCTCCATTGAATCCGGGAGGTCGAAAAACATTGGGAGAGGTGATATGACTTGTATAAGAGGTTAGAAAGGATTCCGGAGTTAAAATACGCTTTAGAGTGAAGTTGGGTAAAAAGTATCTTGGACACCTTCTAGTATTTTGGCCATAAATTTTTATTCTTATGTCCAATTGATCTGAAATTTTGACAGTAGATAGTAGAAATCTAGAGCTACAAAAGTGTCTCTAATGAAAATTTTCCAATTCGACCTCTAAATGGGTCAAAAATGCGCTAGAAGTTCCAGTGAGCAAAACCTTCCGGAAGAACGATAAAACCTTCCGGAAGGTCGATGACAAAAACCTTCCAGTGAGCAAAACCTTCCGGAAGAACGACAAAAACCTTCCGGAAGGTTAGTGTAAAAATCCAAAAATTTCTGTTTCGCGAATGCCGGCTCTTCCTACATTATAAATACATAATGTCTTCCCTTAGCCTTCATTACACACCTTAAAACCCTAGAAAACATTAGAGAGAAAGAGGGGAAGAGAAAAACACAAGATCAAAGGTGAAAAACAAGGAATTCAAGGGTGATTCAAGATCCAATCTTCATCTTCTTCACACTAAACCTAGGTTTTCAAGAACATTGAGGTAGGGGTTTTCTCTCATTCACTTACATTGATGTTAGGGTTATGATATATATATGTTTTGGCTATCAATGGTATATATATATGCTATGGAATCATCCTCTCTTAGGCTTTTACATGTTTTGAACAAAGTGAGGGTTTAAAACCCATGAAATCTCCTTTTTATTTTGAAAAACCTTAATCTTTAGAGAGTGATGTATTTCCTTCCTTAATGCTTCCTTTATTATGGATTTCAAAACCTTAGTGCTTTGCGTTGGGTAGAAAGATGATGTTATTGTTGATCTCATGCATTTTCTTAGTTGGTTGTGAAATTGTTACATGATGTCTATTTTGGGGATTTTGGATAGATGCTTGTAAATTGAGATGAATGTTGAAATTGTATGTTTGGATTGGATTGTTTGTGATGCACATGAGTGAGAGGTTCCTTGTAAGGATGCTCACCCCTTCCCAAGAGGTTCCTTGTAAGGATGCTTGGGAAGCCATGAAGTGATTTGTGAGAGGTTCCTTGTAAGGATGCTCACCCCCTTCCCAAGAGGTTCCTTGTAAGGATGCTTGGGAAGCCATGTAATGATTTGTGAGAGGTTCCTTGTAAGGATGCTCACCCATTCTCAAGAGGTTCCTTGTAAGGATGCTTGAGAATCAAAGATGACCTAAACGGGGGGTGGAGGTTACCCTAAAGTATGCCACCCACCGAAAGAATTGTTGGAAATTGTGAATGGAGGACTGGATTATATTTGGAAATGGTTTGATAAATGTATAGTGGTTTCTTTTACTCATTCAATTACCGTTGTTCCTTAAACTTGAGATCTACTTGAAAATGTCCTGTTTTCTTTCAAATGTTATATATATGCTATTTGTGAAAAGTGAGACCGACCTTTTTAAATGCTTTTCAAAACCTTGTTTGAGTTTGGGAGGAATGTTGCTACGGAGCCTAGTGCTCACCCCCCTACAAACAATATTTTTCAGATTATGTGCTAGGAGAGGAGTTCAGAGCTGACGAGCCAGAGCATTGGGAGGCTTCGATGGATGGGAACATAGATCCTGAGACGGTTGTGTAGGATTATATTTCCTTACGTTTTAGACTAGAGAATGTACTTTGAGACTATGTATGGTTTATGCTTTTGTTATTCCGCTGCGAAGTTACATATAATTCTTTTGGGATGTAAATGGCCATGGTTTGGCTTATTCTTTTGGGATAATGTTAAGGATAGTATATATGGTGAATAAAATGTTTTGGATTTGATGGTTAGATAGACCCGGTGTGGTCAATGCATTATAAACGTACAGGTTGTGATTTTTGGGTGGAGCTTCCTGTACAAAGGAGACTCTGCCCAAATTTTGTTAAAATTAAGAATGTTTCTTAGTTGATGGATATATATTTAGTTGCTCTCATGACATGAATGGTTTCATAGGGTAATGCCGTCCAGGGTGGTATTTGGGGCGTTACAAAATCACAAGACGCATGATAACACATAACAGCCCACAAAAATCAGCCCAAAACAGTCTGTAAAGTGACCTAAAAACAATCCTTAAAGTGGCTTAAAAACAGTCCGCAAAGTGCCTTAAAAATAGTCCACAAAGTGGCCTAAAAACAGTCCGCAAAGTGGCCTAAAAACAGTCTGTAAGGTGGCCTATATGCAGTCCGCAAAATGGCTTAAAAATCGTCCACCTTTGGGCACCAAAAACAGTCCACTTTTTCGCCCAAAATCAATCCATTCTTCCATCCAAAAACGGTCACAATTTCAGCCCAAAAACAGGCCTAAAACAGCCCCTTAAACAAGCATAAAATAGCCCCATGATTTCAACCCAAAAGAGGCCATATAACAGCCCCTAAAACAGTCTATAAACAGCCATATATCAGTCCAAAATACAGCCATGTTTCAGTCAACAAAACAGCCCCTTAAGGTAGGAGTAAAACCCAAGTAGGAAGAACTCTACCTCTTGTAGTGTAGAATGAAGGCTAGAGCTTCAAGAACACCTCCAAAACTTGCAAAACTCTTGATTTCCCCAAAGTCTCCTCTTGGATCTTCGATGAAATCACTCATTCTTGGTACGTAGACGTAGCCCTCGTCGCGGTGATCGACTTTAACTTTTGGTTCGAGTTGATCCGAGCGACGGAACGTCTTGGATTGAAGCTTGGAGTTCAAAGCTTTTTCTCTTCTCTCTCTTTCCTCTCTATGGCCGGCCAAAGAAGACTTGAATAAGGGTGAGAATATCTGATTTTTCAGATATTTGCCCCTATTTATACCCCCTTAATGTGCGGTCCAAATTGTACCGCATATTTCCGACTTCCGAATCCATTTTTTTTTCGTCCCGAAACGATTCATTATATCTCGGATTAAGTTCAAATCAATTTTATTTGAACTTTAACTTAACTTTAAGAATATTTTATAAAATCTATAATTGGGGACCTTTGTGAGGTCATTCGCCACGCAATCGCCTCGAACGACGTGTAAAAAATCTGACTCTCTCGGAATTCGACAAAATTTGACAGGGTGACTAGATTTCGCGATACGAATTTGTAACACCCCGCATTTTCTTTTATATATGTATATAGATATATAGTAAGTATTTGTTGTAAAAATGTGGATATGTGATGATGTATGCATGAACTATGTAGATTGTAAGAGTAGAAATAAAAATGTTAGGCGAGGTAATAGGGTATGTATTGGAAGCTAGGAAGTATTCCGGAGTGAAAGCACACTTTAGAGAAAATTTGGGTAGAAGAATTTTAGACGTTGTCTTAGTGTTTGGATCATAACTTTTTATCCTGATCTCCATTTGATCTGAAATTTTGATAGTAGATAGTATACTTCCAGGGCTACAAAAGAGTATTTCACGAAAAATTTCCAAATCAATCTCTAAATAGGCCAAAACTTCACTGGAAGTTTCAGCAAAAACAGGAATTCCGTTCGAACGTGAAATGACGTTCGAACGTGAATCGACGTTCGAACGTGAATAAACGTTCGAACGAAAGTGCGTTCCAGTACTCTTGTCTGATGGAAAAACAGAAGTACTGGGAGCAACGACCGTTCGAACGCCAATGACGTTCGAACGCCAATGACGAATCTGGGTTTCAGAAATCGTGCACAAGAGACCATTTCTCACCCTATAAATACATAAGGACGCCTCTCTTTGCATCATTTCAACATTTCTAACCCTAGGAAGACTTAGAGAAGAGGAAAGAAGGGGAAAAACACAAGATCAATGGAGGATTTACACATTGAAGAGGATCAAAACTTCAAGTTTTTCAAGAACACTAAGGAAGAAGAAGGTAGGGGATTTCTTCTCTTGCTCTTACATTGAGGTTAGGGCTTATGTATATATGTATGTTTTGCTCTAAATGTTATATATATGATATGAAATCATCATCTCTTAGTCTTTTGGGCAAAGATTACATGTTTTTTAACAAAGTTAGGGTTGAATACCCATTAAATCTCTTTTTGTGTTTCAAAACCCTAGTTTTTGGAGAGTGATGGATTTTCTTCTTAAATTCTTCCTTGATTATTGATTTTGAAACCAAAGTGTTTTGTGTTGAGTGATAAAATGATGTTGTGGTGATCTCTTGTATTTTTATAATTGTTTATTGAAATTGTCATGTGATAAATTTGGGGGTTTTTAAGATATACTTGTAAATTGTGAAATTGGGTTTGGTATTGTATCTCTTATGAGTGTGGGATGACCATGGGTGGCCTTTGACGAGATATCGTAGAGTGGGTAGACGTGTAGCTTGCTCCGTGTGGGTTGGTGCTTTGGTAAGACTAAACCGCTATTGCTCACGGGTGCCGTGTCAGAGGGTTAGTATACTAATACCTGGGTTGGATACGTCACTGCCATTGGTATGGCATACGCCCTTCCTAAAGGATGGATATCTTTGATAAGATTTGTGTGGGTGTGTGTGGGCTAGATATTACTCAATGTGTTGATTCATGGGGTTTGCCTTACATCATGTTTGAGATACATATACATATGGATGGATTATTGTATTATTGTGGAAAATGGTTACCTACAAGAACTTGTGGGAGTATGGGATTCCACAAGGTCTTGTGGGAAAATGGTTTATATTTTGGGAAGTGGATATGTGTTGGATCTGGGTTTCTTTTACTGTTCATTTAAATTACTGTTGCTACTTAAACTTGAGATCCATTCTAAAATGTCCCTGTTTTACTTCAAAGATTATATATGCTATTTGTGAAATGAGACCGGCCATTTTATATGCTTTTATAAACCTTGTTCGAGTTTGGGAGGAATGTTGCTACAGAGCTTAGTGCTCACCCCCTACAGTTAAACATTTTCAGATTTGGTGCTAGAGGAGAATCTCGGAGTTGACGAGCCGGGGTATTGGGAGGCCCCACCCGAGGGGAATCTAAATCCCGAGGTGGACCTGTAGAGACATAGCTTCTTTTGTTCTAGACTTCAGAATTTATTTTCAAATCATGTGAAGTTTAGTTTTCTTTTGTTATTCCGCTACTAAGTTACGTTTGATCATTTGAGATGTAAATGTCATAACTTGGCTTATTCTTTTGGGATGATATTGTAAATTCTATGGATGATGAATGAAATTTTTTTCTTATTGATGGAATTATATTAGTGCTCTCATGATATGAATGTTTTAGAATGTAATGCCATCCAGGGTGTGTTTTGGGGCGTTACAGAATTCAACGGCGAACTCTGTTTCCTCATCCGAGCTCTAGAACATGAATATTTTAAATACGCATTAGAGTGACAAATTACCATTTTGCCCTTTTTCAGAAAAAGTTCAAATTTGTCCAGATTTTACAATGCTTGTGATTGTGTTAAGTATGAAATGTTGATATATGTGTATTAATATATTGACATTGTGATGAATTTTTTTGGAGATTATATGCATATGATATAATTGTCCATGATACATGTTGAAATGTATGGTTAAATTGATACATGGTATTCATTACATATGGGACATGGTTTGTGGTTAAATTTGCTCATATGACACTCATTACATATGGAGCATGACGTTGGTAGTGCAATGGTTCATTATATTACATATGTATGGAGGCATCACATTCATGGCTTTGTACATGAGTGTGGGTGTGTGGGTGCATGGTTTAATCAAACACCATACTTGGTGGTTGATGGTGGGCTCGTGAAAGTTGGGTTGAAGATCCGACTGAGTCGCACGGTTGCGTGCATGGAAAACTTGTGTCGGGTATAGCAAGAAGGGCTAGACTCTCCCTCGGGTGCAAAACCCAACTACTTGGTTCACACACTCCCTTGAGGTGACATTCCGGAAAAGTGTGATGGTGTACGGAACCGGCGGTTGTGATACCAAAATTCGTTGCCCAACAAAGGCACAAGATTTTGTTTATAAAACACCAATTCAATGGGTAACATCCACAATGATTTGGTTTTATAAATACATAACTTTTATTTCAAACAATCATTGGATGTATTTCCTTCAATTGACGGATTCATTACACATGTGCATTGCATTGTGTTGTGGGAGTCTGTAACACCTCAAAACACACCCTGGACGGCATCACATTCTAAAACATTCATATCATGAGAGCACTAATATAATTCCTCAAGAAACGAGACTCCATTTGTCATCCGCAAATATTTACAAAGTGATCCAAAAGAATAAGCCCAAATCATGGCTATTACATCTCAAAAATTAATTAAAGTTGCACAGCGAAATAAACAAAAGAAACTAAACTTCACATGATTTCAAAATAAATTCTCAAGTCTATTACAAAGGAAGCTATGTCTCTATATGTCCACCTCAGGCTCTAGATTTCCCTCGAATGAGGCCTCCCAATACCCCAGCTCATCAACTCCGAGGTTCTCCTCTAGCACCGTATCTGAAAAATGTTAGCGGTAGGGGGTGAGCACTAAGCTCCGTAGCAACATTCCTCCCAAACTCGAACAAGGTTTATAAAAACATATAAAATGGCCGGTCTCATTTTACAAATAACATACATAATCTTTGAAGTAAAACAGGGATATTTTAAAATGGATCTCAAGTTTAAGTAGCAACAGTAATTTAAATGAACAGTAAAAGAAACCAAGATCCAATACATATCCATTTTCCAAAATATAAACCATTTTCCCACAAGACCTTGTGGAATCCCATACTCCCACAAGTTCTTGTAGGAAACCATTTTCCACAATAATACCATAATCCATAACTTGAATATTCCACAACCATATGTATGTGTATCTCAAACATGATGTAAGGCAAACCCCATGAATCGACACATTGAGTAATATCTAACCCACACACACACCCACACAAATCTTATCAAAGATATCCATCCTTTAGGAAGGGCGTATGCCACACCAATGGCAGTGACGTATCCAACCCAGGTATTAGTATACTAACCCTCTGACACGGCACCCGTGAGCAATAGCGGTTTAGTCTTACCAAAGCACTAACCCCACTACGAGTGGTAGGAAAATGCCAACCCACATGGAGCAAGCAACACGTCTACCCACTCTACGATATCTCGTCAAAGGCCACCCATGGTCATCCCACACTCATAAGAGATACAATACCAAACCCAATTTCACAATTTACAAGTATATCTTAAAAATTCCCAAATTGAGCATGTGACATTTTCAATAACCAACCAAGAAAAATGCAAGAGATCACAACAATATCATTTTATTACTCAACACAAAACACTATGATTTTGAAATCAAGAATAAATGAAGAGTTCAAGAGGAAAACCCATCACTCTTGAAAACTAGGGTTTTTCAAACCAAAAATAGATTTCATGGGTATTCAACCCTAACTTTGTGTAAAACATGTTAACAATTGCAAAAGAACCAAGAAACAATGAAGCCATAGCAAATACATATCATTAAGAATCAAAACATACATATTTATTAACCCTAACATCAATGTAAGAGAAAGAGAAGAAATCCCCTACCCTGGGTGTTCTTGAAAATCTAGGGTTTGATCCTTGAATCACCCTTTAACCTTGTGTTTCTTTCTCCTCCTTTATCTCCTCCTAGGGTTCTAATATGTTTAGGATGAGAGTGGAATGTAAGAATGGGGTAAAATGTAGTGGAAATGGGTGTTTTAAATGGTCAAATCCCGACTTTTACTGTTCGGCGAGCGTCAGATAAATAGTACCGGTACGCGGTACCGGTACGGTTAAGCTACTGGAGTAGTCGTACCGGTACGCGGTACCGGTAAGGTATGGTACCGGTACGCGGTACCGGTACACTTCGGCTACTTCGACTTCCAGGGCAGTTTTGACCCATTTAGAGATCGAATTGGAAAATTTTCATGAGATACACTTTTGTAGCCCTAGATGTATAATATAAACTGTCCAAATTTCAGATCAATTGGACATAAGGATAAAAAGTTATGAACAAAATACTAGAAGGTGTCCCAACTCCTTTTTACCCAAATTTTCTCTAAGTGTGTTTTCACTCCGGAATACTTCCTAACTTCCAATACACCTCATATTACCTCTCCCAAGGTTGTTCGACCTTCCGGATTCAATGGACACCTTATTTTGACCTAAAAATATTTAGAAACTTCCATCTAATCACCCTTTCCAAGTTTAAATGTCTTGGAAACTCAAACTTCCCAAATCAATATGCATCTCTAGCATTTCTCTTACTATTACAATCTATATAGTTCATTCTTACATCATTACACATATCCACATTTTTACAACAATTATTTACTATATATCTATATACATATATATAAAAGAAAATGCGGGGTGTTACAGAGTCGGTGAGGACTCGGGTCGAAGTTGCGTGAGTGAGTCTCGTCTCATTTCATGGCATGTCATAAGATTCCTATCATTGAATCCATATTCTTGATTGAAATGTTTTGAATGATTGATTGTTGCATGTGACATTTCATATGCACCTAGGATGGGGAGTAGCCTCTGTAGGAGATACTCTATTGAGCGTTGCTCACCCTATACGGGAAAACATTTCAGGTGCGGGTTATACGCCGATGAACGGCACTCACTTGGGCACTTAAGGAGGAAGAAAAGTCGAGATGTGGCTTTATTTTGAGTTCTTGTAAAATCATTGTGAAAATTATGATTTTGAGCATGTAAATATTTGGAAATAGTCGTAGTGGGACTCACATGCACTGTTTTGAATGTAAATTTCATGATGTATGAGTTTGATATGAGTTTGGGTAGGTTTTCTCAAAACTCCATATTTCTGGACTATTTTTAATATAACCTTGCATGTTTTTATCTGAGTATGGATAAATGGACCCGGCGTGGTCAATGTTTACTTATAAATGGACCCGGTGTGGTCAATGTTGAATATTGGACCTCGGATGGATCTTGTGATTGTATGATGCACAGGTGGTGTTTTTGGGTAGAGCTCCCCGTACAAAGGAGACTCTGCCCGAATTTTTGTTCAATTATGGACCCCGGTAAATGGGGCATAACGGCGCGATATCGAGTTACTCGGTATCCACGAGTATTTCGCGGGTTGATGGGTAATCAACGGACCCCCGGGATTTTGGGGCGTCACTGGAGTAGAAAATATGGTAGCAAATCACTTGTCAAGGTTAAATTATGATATAAAGGAAGAACCAACTCCAATTAGAGAAACCTTTCCAAATGAACAACTATTTGCAATAACCGAAGTACCATGGTATGCAGATATAGCCAATTATTTAGCTACTGGTACTATTCCTTCTAATTATACCTGGACTGATAAAAATAAGTTCTTAAATGAGGTACGTAATTTTTTTCTGGGAAGATCCTTATGTGTTTAAATACTGTAAAGACCAAATAATAAGACATTGTGTACCTAATCATGAAATCAGTCAGGTAATTCAGTTTTGTCACTCTGAAGCTTGCAGATGTCATTTTGCTTCAAAGAAAACTGCTGCTAAAATTTTGCAGTGTGGATTTTATTGGCCAACTCTTTTTAAAGATGTCCATATCTTTTGTTTAAATTGTGACAGATGTCAAAGAATGGGGAATATTTCAAAAAGAAATATGATGCCTTTAAACCCTATTTTAATTATAGAAATTTTTAATTTTTGGGGCATCGATTTTATGGGACCATTTCCCCCATCCTTTGGATATCTGTATATTTTGGTTGCAGTCGACTATGTTTCTAAATGGGTAGAGGCAATTCCATGTAGAAATAATGATCACAGAACAGTGATCAAGTTTTTAAAAGAAAATATTTTATCCAGATTTGGGATTCCTCGAACAATCATCAGTGATGGTGGATTACATTTTTGTAATAAATTTTTTGAAAACCTGATGAAAAAATACTTGATTTCTCATAAAATATCTACTTCGTATCATCCTTAGACAAGTGGACAAGCTGAATTAGCTAATAGGGAGATAAAATACATTTTAGAAAAAATAGTAAATCCATATCGTAAGGATTGATCTTTAAGATTAACGATGCACTTTGGGCTTACCGTACTGCGTATAAGACTATTCTAGGAATGTCTCCTTATCGGTTAGTTTATGGTAAACCATGTCATTTGCCTGTAGAATTAGAACATAAAACATATTGGGTAATCAAAATGATGAATCTTGATATAGATGAAGCTGGAATATCACGTAAATTGCAAATAAATGAATAAGAAGAATTAAGAAATGAAGCCTATGAAAACGCAAAGATTGCTAAATCAAGAACAAATGTTTTTCATGATAAAAATATCATGAGAAAATCTTTTGAACCATCTCAAAAAGTTCTACTGTACAATGCAAAACTTCGTTTATTCCCTGGAAAATTAAGATCTAGATGGACAAGACCTTATATAGTTAAGCAAGTTTTTGACTATGGGGCAATTGAAATTGAAAATCCATTAACTGGAAATGTTTTCAAAGTAAACGGGCAAAGGCTAAAACCTTATTATAATGGATTTACTTAAGATGTAACTTCTGTGCAACTTTTTGATCCAGTCTATGTGTGTTAATTGTTATTTGATTATAAAAAAATATAACTAATTACTTGTAATTTGTTTGACAGATTAAAACTCCTGAGTGAAAGTCAGATATCCTAATCGCTGAAAGACAACAAATTACTGGTTTTTATTATCAATGCTTTTTATTATTATTTTTACATTATAGATAAAGTTTAATTTAAGTTGGGGAGATATGAGTGTGAATTTACTTTTTGTTTTTGTAATTTTTATTTAAAAAAAATTTTCATCTTTGTAACTGGCAGACGTTAAAGAACCAGATAGGGAGTCAATTTTAAATAATTTCTTAGTCAATTTCAAATTTCTTTTCTTAAAAAGTTAAAAAAATGGACGAAAAATTATTTTGGTTAAGTTTAATTTTACCACGTTACTTTCCAAAAGATATACATACGTTGATCATGCAAAAAGCTAGATATGTTAGAAATCTAGAAATACTCGAAAGCCAGGCAAGACCCCTGTGTGGAAAAAGTACATATGCTAAACACCGACGAGCAAATCGTCTCTGTACTTGTGTAAGATGTGGTCGTACAGAACATTTGAGACAATATAATCAATGTGCGGAACCAATTTCAGGTCGAGCGTCAGATCGTTTACGGTGGATTAGGTATGGGCAGAGTAAGGATTATCTTGAGGCGCTGTGAAACCCCGGAAAATTTAAACTTTGACGAACAAGGGCAATAGGTGAATTGCCACTTCGGGACTAGTTGAAAAACTGAATTTTTCTAGATCTCGAATGACGAAACGGATTTCACCGTTGGATTCGTCTCGCGGAATCTAGTTACCACGTCAAATTTCGTTGAATTCCGAGATAGTCGAATTTTTCGCGTTTTACGAGACGAACGGGCCTCGGGTGACCCCGTGCACGAAATTTTTATAAAATTTTAAAGTTTGGGGAAATATTAGAGGCAAGTTGAAATAAAAATAATTCGAACTTGAACTGGAGCGAAATTTAGTCGTTTCGGGATTAAAACGGACCCGAAATTAAATAGGACATGTGGCCAATTGTGGGCCAAGTATCCTAAAAATATAAATAGGGGCCTAAAGTCTGAAAAATCAGACTTCTCCTTCACCATTCATCCGGTTTCAGCCGAGAGAAAAGAAGAGAGGGAAAATGAGAGAAAACTCCACCTTCTCTCTACGATCTACTCCGTTCTAGCGCTCAAATCGACTCGGGCCAAGAACAAGAGTTGCTCTACGCGTCGAGGGCTACGCGTGGGTGCCAAAAACGACGGTTTTCACCGAACGTTGGAGGGCCGAAAATTTGGAAGTGAAGGATTCAAGCTTGCTTTGAGTTCTAGGAGCTTCCCACGGCGATTCTACACGCTACAAGAGGTAGGGTTTTCTTCCCACTTAGGTTTATTTCCAACCTAGGAAGGTTATATGGAATGGGTAGGTGTATATATATATGTATCACTTGCCTATTGTGGTTATTTGGGTGAAATGGGTATTGAGAATGGGTAGCATGATTTAAATCACATTCTCTAGTTTAATGTACCACTAATGAAATTCATGTGTGGGAAATGGGTACCAAATGTGCTAACCAAGGTTGGTATGAAATGGGTGTATATATTTACTTGTTGGGTAAATTTCATAAAGGAACTTGAAGTGTAGAAAATGGATATGGGAAAATTGGTAAAGTGAAATTCTAAATGGAATTGGCATTTAGAGGTGGTTGCTTTATAATTCTCTTGGGAGATTATGATATGTGGATATTAAGAAATGGATAGAATAAATTATATCTTGGTATAATTGTGTAGAAATCACTAGATATGATTTCTTGAGTTTGATGATGAAATTGAGTATATTATATGATTACATGCTTTGGGTGGTTCGAAGGTGTTGATTAAATGCCTTGGTGAAAATGATGTATTGATGAGTTTGCTATGTTAATTGCATGCTTATGTGATAATATGTTTGAGAATGGTTATTGGATGAAATGTTGATATATGCATGCTTGCTATATATTGACAATGTGTTAAATTATGGTATTTATATGCATATGCTTATGATATGAAGTACCATGGATAGGTGGATTTATTGTTGAGTTGTTCATATGGCATTCATACATATTGAACATGTGGAGAAGATGCAAGGGTAAATTACATTGCATTCTCATGGGTACATCACATTCATAGTTATAAGACATGAGTGTGTGTGGGTGAGTTGACATCACATTCATGGGTCATAGGCATGAGTGTGGGTGTGTGCATGTGTTGTGGATCAAACACCAAATCTTGGTGGTTGGTATGTGAACTCGGGAAAGTCGGTATAGAAGATCCGACTGAGTTGCACGGTTGCATTGCATAAGGAAAACTTGTGTCGGGTAAAGCAAGTAGGGCTAGACACTCCCTCGGGTGAAAAACCCGGAACCACTGGTTCATACACTCCGACGGTGCAAGTCCAAAAAGTGTAGATAGGCCCACGGAGCCGGCGGTGCGATTCCAAAATCCGTTGCCCAGGAAGACACAAGATTTTGTTGTATAAAAACACCCATTCAATGGGTAGCCTCCAACAATGATTGGGTTTTTATAAAGACATAACTTTTAATTCAAACGATCATTGTGAGGGTTTTTCCGTCAATAGACGGGTTCATACACATTGGCTTTTGCATTGTGTGGTGTGAGTCGGGGAAGACTCGGGACAAGGTGCATGAGTGAGTTCCATCTCAAATCATGGCATGACATAGCATAGCATGGTAGCTTTCTAACATTGAGGTATATATTCTTGTTAGATTGGTTGATGCTTGTTGATTTGTTGCGTGTGCGCATTTCATATGCACTTAGGTTGGGGAGTAATCTCTGTAGGAGGATATCCTATTGAGCGTGGCTCACCCTTCGTGGGACAACATTTTCAGGTGTGAGTTTTGCACCGGCAGATGGCTCACTTGGAGAGCATCAAGCATGAAGGGGGCCGGCTTGTGGCCTTGGGTTGAGTTTTGTAAAACTTTTATAAAATTTCACTTTTGATGTGTAAAAATGTGGAATTTTATGCTATGGAACTTGTATAGAACATGTATAATGTGGAAAATATAGTTATCCATGTTTGGGATGGAAATGGAATGGTTTTGGTTGAATTGGGATTGAAAAACTAAGGAGTGAAGAAATTCTGGGCAAAACCTTCCGGAAGGTCACTAAAACCTTCCGGAAGGTTAAAGCAGAATTGTGGTCCAGAAGGTAAAACCTTCCGGAAGGTTGAGTACACCTTCCGGAGGGTCGACACGTCTCATTTTCAATCTATTTTCCAGAAGGCAAAACCTTCCGGAATGTGAAGAAAAACCTTCCGGAAGAACCTTTCCAGTGAGCAAAACCTTCCGGAAGGTTTGAGTACACCTTCCGGAAGGCCGACACGTTTCATTTTTTCAATCTATTTCCAGAAGGCAAAACCTTCCGGAAGGTTAAGAAAAACCTTCCGGAAGAACTTTTCCAGTGAGCAAACCTTCCGGAAGGTTGAGTCAAAACCTTTCGGAAGGTTTTCCAAAAATTTGAAATTTTCAAAATGCTTAGCCATGCTTTTGGGCTTGGTTTTCTTTGGTTCCTATGACATAAATGGACATAATTTGAGGTATAATTGATCTTGTGGATGGTAAATCCGGTTAAAAGCATGTGAATGACGTGGTGTCGGGTTATACGACTATCACGAGTATTTCCGCGGGTTGACGGATGGTCAACGGTTAATAAAGGACCCCCGGGTTTTGGAGTGTCACAGGCGCCATCCTATTCTATCCCAATGTTAACAAGATACGTGAGAAATGAAGTTAACCGTGTCATTAGTGTTATTGATCCAGATAGTTCTGATACTGATTAAAATATGATCAACAAGATGTAGAATTTTGGAAATAACTATACATAGTTGTAAATAAATGTAAATAACTATAGAATAAGTAAAGAAATTCGTAAATAACAAATAACAAATAAAAAATTAATAAACCCAATTCTTTTGACAAAAAAAGAGTGGTTAGCAAAGCTTTGTAGAATATATAAAGTAGTGTTTAATTTTGTAAACTGCAGGAATCTACAGGAAAAAGAGAAAAATGCAGAACATCAGAGAAACAGTCTGCAGTTGCAAATCAAAAATCTGTAACACCCCAAAACACACCCTGGACGGCATTACATTCTAAAACATTCATATCATGAGAGCACTAATATAATTCCATCAATAAGAAAATTTTTCCATTCATCATCCATAGAATTTACAAGATCATCCCAAAAGAATAAGCCCAGCTATGACATTTACATCTCAAAAATTAATTAAAGTTGCACAGCGGAATAAACAAAAGAAACTAGACTACACAATGTTCCAACAGAATGTCCTAGTCTAGTACAAAAGGGAAGGAGGTCGCTCTATGCGTCCACCTCAGGATCCACACTCCCGTCAAGTGGAGTCTCCCAAGTAGCGGGCTCCTCGACCCTTACATCCTCCTCAAGCGGGTAATCTGAAAAATGTTAGCGGTAGGGGGTGAGCACAAAGCTCTGTAGAAACATTCTCTCAAACCCAAACAAGGTTTAGAAAAGCATTTAAAACGGTCGGTCTCATTTTTAACATAACATAAATACATAATTTGAAATAAAGCAGTGACATTTGAAAAGGATCTCAAGTTTATGTAAAAACATTACTTAAATGAATAAACGAGTACCACATACAAATAATCACTATTGATTGCCATAAACCATTTCCAACAATTCTTTCGGTAGGTGGCATACTTTAGGGCAACCTCCACCCCCATTCTTTCGGTAGGTGGCATACTTTAGGGTAACCTCCACCCCCGTTAGATCATCTTTGCTTCCCAAGCATCCTTACAAGGAACCTCTTGGGAAGGGGTGAGCATCCTTACAAGGAACCTCTCACACTTCTTTTGGTAGGTGGCATACTTTAGGGCAACCTCCACCCCCCATTCTTTCGGTAGGTGGCATACTTTAGGGTAACCTCCACCCCCATTCTTTCGGTAGGTGGCATACTTTAGGGCAACCTCCACCCCTGTTAGATCATCTTTGCTTCCCAAGCATCCCTACAAGGAACCTCTTGGGAAGGGGTGAGCATGCTTACAAGGAACCTCTCACACTTCTTTTGGTAGGTGGCATACTTTAGGGCAACCTCCACCCCCCCTTCTTTCGGTAGGTGGCATACTTTAGGGTAACCTCCACCCCCATTCTTTCGGTAGGTGGCATACTTTAGGGCAACCTCCACCCCCGTTAGGTCATCTTTGCTTCCCAAGCATCCTTACAAGGAACCTCTTGGGAAGGGGTGAGCATCCTTACAAGGAACCTCTCACTCATGTGCATCACAAACAACTCAACCAAGCTTACAATTCCAATATTGATTTCAATTTACAATCATCTATCCAAAATCCCCCAAAATATATCATGTAATAATTCCACAACCAACAAAGAAAATACATGAGATCACAATAACATCATTGTTCCACCCAACACAAAGCACTAAGGGTTCGAAAATCCATAATAAAGAAAGCATTTAAGAAGGAAATACATCACTCTCCAAAAATGAGGGTTTTAAAACTAGAGAAGAGATTTCATGGGTATTAAACCCTAACTTTGTTCAAAACATGTAATCTTTGCCAAAAAGCCTAAGAGATGATGATTTCATAGCATATATATACCATTGATAGCCAAAACATACATATATAAATAACCTAGTCACAATGTAAGTGAGTGAGAGAAAACCCTTACCTTGCTTCTTTAGTTTTGAGTGAAGAAGATGAAGATTGGATCTTCTTCAATAGGCAAATCCTCCCTTGATTCTTGTGTTTTCCCGTTCTTTTCTCCTCTCTAAGTCTTCCTAGGGTTAGAAATGTTGAAATGATGCAAAGAGAGGCATCCTTATGTATTTATAGTGGAAGAAATGGTCTCATGTGTGCGATTCTGAAGTTCAGAATTTGTAACTCACGTTCGAACGTCATTGGCGTTCGAACGGTCGTTGCTCCCAGTACTTTTGTTTTTCCCATCAGAGAAGAGTACTGGAACGCACTTACGTTCGAACGTTATTCACGTTCGAACGTCGATTCACGTTCGAACGTCGATTCACGTTCAAACGTCATTTCACGTTCGAACGGAATTCCTATTTTTGCTGAAACTTTCAGTGAAGTTTTGGCCTATTTAGAGATTGATTTGGAAAATGTTCGTGAGATACACTTTTGTAGCCCTGGATGTCTACTATCTACTTTCCAAATATCAGATCAATTGGACATAAGGATAAAAATTTATGACCAAAATACTAGAAGGTGTCCCAACTCCTTTTTACCCAAATTCTCTCTAAGTGTGTCTTTACTCCAAAATACTTCCTAACTTCCAATACACCTCATATTACCTCTCCCAAGGTTGTTCGACCTTCCGGATTCAATGGACACCTTATTTTGACCTAAAAATATTTAGAAATTCATCTACTCACCCTTTCCAAGTTTAAACGTCTTTGAAACTCAAACTTCCCAATCAATATGCATCTCTAGCATTTCTCCTACTATTACAACCTATATGGTTCATTCTTACATCATTACACATATCCAAATTTTTACAATAATTATTTACTATATATCTATATACATATATAAAATAAAATGCGGGGTGTTACAAAATCAGTCAAATAGCACCATCTGAACAGTGAGATTAGCATTCGGATGGCAGTGCCCCTATATATATACCATCTCCATGCAGAAAATTGATCAATTTAGTGTCTCTCACAATCCAAATACAAAAAAGCCGAAATTCTCCAAAGAATAGCCTTGAAATCAATTAAAACATAGTGTTTGAAGAGAGATCAAGAAAAATATGGATTCAAGACGAAGAACAAGAAAATCTTCAAGCCAACCACGAAGGGGTCAATCTCCACCACTTCAGACACCTCCACAACAACCTCATCCAGGAAATATCTACGATGAGGTGATGTTTGAAAATCTTGAACAACAGTTCTGGTATGATGCTAACTTTATCTCCAAAACTATTATTGTTGAACGGCCGGTTATTTATGAAGATTTTAAAAATATAGGAATAAAACAAATTCTTGATGGAAGAGGATGGTTACATTATGTCAAATTATCTGTTCCTGCCTATGACTGCCTAGTTCGAGAATTTTATAGTAATGCTGATATAATTGAGAAAAGACAATTATGTGTGTTCGTACGAAGTGTTGTTTTTCAAGTTACATCGGCTACTATAGCCGAATTTTTTCGACCCATGCAAAGACCAGAGAACCCACAGTATCCTTATACTGAATTACCTAATTTAAATGTCATAGGAAGAGAAGTGACGGGTAATCCAGAATTTGTTTGGGGTAAACCAAATAAATATATAAAGTAAGGAGATCTGACAGACAAATACAGAATTCTCAGTTTGATAACAACATACAGTTTGCTACCCCGAGCTCAAAAAAATCAAATTTATACTGAGCAAACTTATTTCTTATATGCATTTGGGATGGGACACACCATTGACCTGCCGAACTTAATCATGGACCAAATATTACTTACAGTAAACAAAAAGAAACTCTCACTCCCATATGCTATGTTAGTTTCTCAGCTATGCAGGGACAAAGGTGTGATGATTGATCCGACATGGAAAACAGTGGAGCTTTTTGGAGCATTGGATAAAACTTCATTGAAAAAAAGTCATGGAGGACGAATGGAAGACCAACCTGAAGCATCACCTGAACCACAAGAAGAACCATTCCAGGTACCTGAGGAATTCATACCACTGACACCACAAGAAGATCAATCATGCATACCAATGGACGACATAACTGATAGAAAGATCTTATTAGAGATAGTGACCAATATTACTCAGATCAATAGACGCATGGAGGAATATGAGCAGAATCAAGTACAGTTCTTTAGAGAATGTTTTGGAGGAGAATCGTCTACTTCCTAAACAGACTGGAGATTCTACAAAATAATTTGCTCTCTTTTACTCATCTTTTACATTATGCACTTTTATTTTATGCATTTAAATTTAAAGTTACTTTACGTTTTAACCATGCTATTTGTTTTGAACTTCTGTGTGCTTAACTAGTTGTTGATAATTAAAATGGAACTCATGTTAATTTCGTTAGGAGGATTATTTCATATAATTTACAGTTGAATTAGGTTAATATTCCTATGTTTTGTGAAAATAACCTTAATCTGATCACGTGGGATTTTCATATTTTAGTTGTATATTATCTTAATATTTTTGTTTGAACTTATTCTGTTATAGCACGAATAGATTTCTTTATTTCAGAAACTTTGTGAAATATTACACTATTTACATATTTAGTGGAGATGTATAACCAATTGAAGAATTTGAGCCAATCTTCCTTGGAGAGATATTCTACATCTACTCGAATAAACATCTTCAATTCTACGGTAAACTTTTTTTCAATAATCTCATTAATTTTGTCTTGATTAACATTTGTTAGATTATATTATTAGCATTGTCTTTTAAAATTATTTTATAGGAATTATACAAATATATGATTTCTGGAAAATGATCTTAGGCCATTTTTCATTATCATTGAGCCTTGACCATTTCTTTTACAAAATTATATCTTTAGTCAACCATGATTGAGCCTGAAAAAAAAAATTTCTTTTCATGAAACCCAATAACTGAGCCATATGAAAATATATTAAACCTACCTTAGCTACATAATTTTCTTGCACCATCTTTTAAATTAATATGATACAGAAAAGAAAGAAAAAGGGTGGAAAAGAAAAAAAAAAGAAAAGGGTATTGGCTATTCAAAGAAAAAGAAAAAAACATAAAGAAAATAGCCAAGAAAGTGAAAAATGGAAAGGATGAACATGCAAAGTCTGAAAAGCTGGAAAGAGGAGTGCCATAATATAAAAAGTAGCTATTGAAATCCCACTGACGTCGTTTCTTAAACCTTAACCCAATGGCCACGTTATAACCCAAAGAAAGTCCTTTTTTATTTCAGAAATCATGTCTCTGTATTAATCCTATATATCCATAGAGGGAGGATGTTAATAATATGTCTGATATAGTGTTAATATCCGATCATGAGATTATGTCAAATTCAATTTTATTCAAATACCCGTTCTTCAAATATACTACATGTGATATTATTTGCTTTGTTAACAAATATTCCAAATCACATGTAACAATTGAGAGGATAGTCACTATAATGTATGTGTATTCTCTGCTGAGTGTATTAGAGGAAAGGATTGACATCAAGACTACCATGAAAGATGGTAATATTTCTTGAGTAATTTCTATTATAAAAGAAATCAACACACACACACACACAAGTTTTTATAAAAATATATAGATAATGTTACAACTAACGTGTGGTACTCTTGCAGTGATCAGAAAAAGAAAGTATTGTAGCAATACACATGAATATTGATTTAATTTTAGTTGTGAAAAGTATGAGTTATAAACTCCTAACTACTGAAGTTTGTAGGCAACTTCATTGAAAATCTTCACGAGACAAAACTCATCAACTAGGGATCACGTAGAGGTTTAACGGCTTGTTGCATATGCTAAATGCAATCGTAAAAAAATCTACGAAAATGATTTTACTTCTGTTATATACTTTTTATTTTTTGATGTTTACTAGGGACTAGTAAAGTTTAAGTTGGGGGGTGTGATTAACCCTAATTAGTATGTAATGGAAATGTTTAAATAAACAACTTTGTAAAATAAACTAACTAAACATTATGAATTAATGTATGTGCCTAAATTAAAGTTTTTAATACTTTATGTTTAAATTAAAGGGTTAAATGCAGGAATACCAGAGAATATGAGGTTAAATTGCAAAGCTGAAAACAACGAAGGACTAAAGTACAAAAGTGACACATGGAAGCTTCAGCCTGCGACACATGTACCTACTGCAAGACGATCCAAACTCCAAGACCATGACAAGTGCACTTGCTACAAGGATTTACCATCCGGATGGTACCGGATGGTAGGGGACGGCCAAGGCTAGGTGGAAGGCTTTAAATCTCCACCTCTTGCTACCTTTTGTCTATAAATACCCCCTCCCCCTTCACTTGATGGCCGGCCACTCCAAGAGCAAAAGAGAGAAAGCTAAGAAAAGGAAAAAAGAGAGAAAAAGAGAGAAAGAAAGAAATAGTGAAAGAGAAAGTTATAGCTGGTCCGTTCTTCACCGATATTCTGTATTTCTACATTTTTGTTTAGTATTTCTATTCAGATAATTGAACTACCGCCACTTTGTTGTTTTAAATAATAATAAGAGTGATTGTGTTTCAAGTGTTCCTTGTGAAAGAAGTTTTACAGTTTGTGCTTTTATTTCAGTTGTAATGACGAATACCCGCACTCCTTGCTTGTTTATAGCAATGGGGCGTGAGTAGTCGTTTATATCCTTCAGTAAAGGGTAAACATATGTATATTATTGGTTAGATTATGGAAATGCTGATGTTTTATTTATATATGTATTATACGCTTCATGCATGATACAGCGATGTACATAGTTTCGGTGTTGTGCCTGGAACTATGTCATCGGTGCATCATAGACCTGCCAGTTAAACAACCACGGTGTTCCTACCGGTATGGCTTGTCCTCCACCGGAGTGCTGAGGATGTTCTACTGATGCATGGTACAAAACCTAAATGATCCTCATGAATGACTTGTCCTTCTGGGTTATTAGGGTTGTTTAATTACTATATATAACTATATTGTCAGTCTAACAATCACGGTGTTCCTACCGGTATGGCTAGTCCTCCACTGGAACGCTGAGGATGTTTAACTGGTATATATATATACCACAGATGACCTATTGGGTAATTCAAGTATTCCTCATGAATAGCTTGTCCTTCTGGTTCACTCGAATTAGTCAATTGACACATCTATAACCAGCTAACCTAAGAAGTTTGTAACACCCCGCATTTTCTTTTATATATGTATATAGATATATAGTAACGTAATTATGTTTTTGAAATGCGAATATATATGTAATGATGTATGCATGAGCTACGTAGATGATAAGAGTAGAAATAAAAGGTTAGTGGAGGTAATAGTGTATGTCGTACAAAGTTGGAAGTATTTTGGAGTGAAATGGCATTTTAGAGATATTTTAGGTAGAAGAATTTTAGACACTGCCTTAGTGTTTGGATCATAACTTTTTATCCTGACTTCCAATTGATCTGAAATTTGGAAAGTAGATAGTAGACATCCAGGGCTACAAAAGGGTATTTCATGAAAAATTTCCAAATCAATCTCTAAATATGTCAAAACTTCACTGGAAGTTTCAGCAGAAACTGGGATGACGTTCGAACGTGAATCGACGTTCGAACGTGAGGGAGTCCCAGTAGTTTGGTGTCTGCAGAGCTCTGATGAAAATGCAAAAGTACTGGGAGCAACCAACGTTCGAAAGCCAAAGTGACGTTCGAACGTGAATCAATAATTTGCACTAGTGACGTTCGAACGCCAATGACGTTCGAACGTGAGTTACGAATTCTGAACTTTAGAATCGCGCACAGGAGGCCAATTCTTCCCCTATAAATACTTAAGGACACTCTTATAAGCCCCATTTCAACATTTATAACCCTAGAAAGGTTTAGAGAGGAAGAAAGAAAGGGAAAACACAAGATCAAGGGTAGATTTGCATATTGAAGAAGATTCAATCTTCATCTTCTTCACTCAAAAACTAAAGAAGCAAGGTAGGGTGTTCTTCTCAATTCTTTCATTGAGTCTTAGGGCTTATTTATATATGTATGTTTTGCCCTAAATGTTATATATATGATATGAAATCATCCTCTCTTAGTCTTTTTGTAAAGATTACATGATTTAAACAAAGTGAGGGTTGAATACCCATGAAATCTCTTTGCTTGCTTTAAAACCCTAGTTTTGGAGAGGGATGGATTTTCTTCCAAACTTCTTCCGTTATTATTGATTTCGAAACTATAGTGCTTTGTGTTGAGTGATAAAATGATGTGGAATGATCTCTTGTATTTTTCTTAAAATGGGTTATTGAAATTGTCTCATTCTAAATTTGGGGATTTTTGAGATATGCTTGTAAAATGAGAATATTTTGGTTTCCTCATTGGTATGGTTGTTGTGAGGGACTTGGATTGTCATCGAGAGATGCCGTAGAGTGTTAGAGGTTAGTCTATCCCAGTGGGGGTGAGATGGTTTCCTAACACTTGTAGTGGGTTGTCATTTGGTAATGCGACCACTATCGTTCACTGGAGTTCGAACAAGGGATAGTATACTTTTCCTGGGAAGGGACTCGTCACTGCCATTGGGATGGTAGACGCCCTTTCCTAAAGTGTTTGTGATTGTGATAGTGATTGGTGGACTAGGTATAATCGTTGGGTAGATTTATGAGAAGCAATCAACATACATGGTACGGGGATGAACCAATATACAACCTTTCACTGGATTATTGTTACGGCTTAAACTTGAGATTTGTTTAAATGTCCTTGTTTTTACTTCAAATCTTATATATGTTAATTGTGAAATGAGACCGACTTGTTTTATATACTTTTCTAAACCTTGTTTGGGTTTGGGAGGATTTTTCTACAGAGCTTTGTGCTCACCCCCTACAGTTGAACATTTTTCAGATTTGGTGCCAGAGGATGAGCTCGGTGCTAATGAGCCGGGCCATGGAGAGGCTTCACTAGAGGGATACTTGGATCCCGAGTGGGACCTCTAGAGATGTCGATTACTTTTGTTCTAGACTAGAATATTCATTTTGAACCTTGTGATGTCTAGTTTTCTTTTGTTATTTCCGCTGCGCTACATTAGTTGATTTTTGAAATGTACAGGCCAAAGATGGCATATTCTTTTGGGATAATGATGTAAGTGTGATGAATGATTTTTATGAAGTCTTATTTATGAAGGGTTATTTTAGTGCTCTCATGATGTAGATGGTTTTCGTATGTGATGCCGTCCAGGGTGTGTTTTGGGGTGTTACAAAGTTGCTGTGTGATAATTTATATACATCAGACCTACCGGTTGACTTGCCAGTAACATGGAAGTTAATCGCTGTAAGGTAGCATTTCCAGTATTTAATCGATATAAAGCATATGAGATCCTTTAAACTGAAGGGTATCTTTTATATTCTTGTCGTTAACACGTTTATCTCTGCACTTCATTTAATTAGACTAGCTATCAATCTTAACTCACATCACAAGCTATGAAACCTTATACTGCTTTAAACAACAACTTTACTGTTTTTATTTTTATTTTAAAATCTAAATTACTAAAACTCTTCGTGGGATCGATACTTGGACTTAAAACCGAGAAAACTACAATTTGACCACTTATACTTGGGTGTATAATTAATATAATTCAGATCACAAAAAAAAAGTGGCGAATGCTTGGAGAAGATCTTTAAATCTTTCCCAACATTGATAAAAAGTTTCACCTTCTTTTACAGAAAAATTCATTATTTTATGTCTTAATGTATTAGTACGATGCACATGAAATTTTTTTTTAAAGAACTCAGTTTGTAAAGCTTGCCAATTTGTGATAGAATTAGCTCTTAAAGAGTTAAGCCACTATTTTGCTTTATCTTTTAAAGAAAAAGGAAAATTTTTTAATTTGACCATTTCAGAATTATCATGCAAAGTTCCACAGACTTCTTCAAATTCTTTCATATGCACATAAGGATTTTCAGTTTCTAAACCATGAAACTGTGGTAATAACTATATTGTTCCTGGCTTAATATTAAGATTTGGAGTGTCTGTTGGAAAAGTAAAACATGACGGGACATTAGTTCGTGTAGGATGTAAATATTCTCTTAGAGGTCTCACATTTTGAATTACTTCCTGCTCTCTAGGATTTTCTTCCCTTGGTACGTTTTGAGTCATACTTAATTCAAACGATACTTGTGTAGATGAAGATGATGAAGATGAAGGAGATGACTGATTTTACAGACCCTACTGATGAATGAACAAACATAAACTATTAAAAAGAAAATAAACAATCTATATATATAATACAAGTAAACAACTTCTCTATTATATTTAATTTCAAATTATTTTAACTCCTCGGCAATGGCGCCAAAAACTTGATTCGTCCTAATTTGTGATTTAATTTATATTATACACCGAAGTATAAGTGGTCGAATTGTAGTTTTCTCGGTTTAAGTCTAAGTATCGATTGATTAACCCTAATTAGTGTATAAATTAAAATGATTAAGTAATCAATTTTGTAAGATAAAACAATTAAATATTATGAATTATAGTTTGTGCTTAAATTAAAGTTTTAAATACTTTATGTTTAAATTTCAGGGTCAAATGCAGAAATACTGGAGAATACAAGACAAATTTGCAAAGCTTGAAGTAACGAAGGACCAAAGTGTAATAAAGAAACATGGACCAACAAGAAGTTGACAAGTGGCAGCCCAAGAAGCCAACACCTAGCACCACTGCAAGGCACCACCTTTGGGAAGGTGGTGGTAGGGGTTGGGACGGTCCCCCTTGGCCGAGAGCTTCTCCCCTCTATAAATAGGGGTGCTTTCTTCATTCTTAAAGCCATTCCTTGCCAAGCCTTTCAATACTTCTCGAAGACCAACTCTCCCTTCATTAGGCCGGCCACCCTTGAGCCAAGAAAGCTTTCCAAAGATAGAAAGAAAGAGAGAAAGTTCAATACATAGCCGGTCCGTGATACACGTTTACTGTTACTTTGTATTTCTACATTTCTATTATATCTTTCTATTCGGATAGTTGAACTACCGCCACTTTTGTGTCTTGAATGATAATAAAGGTGGTTGTGTTTCAATTGTTCCTTGTGAAAGAAGTTTTACAGTTTAGCGTTTAATTTTAGTTGTAATGACGAACAACCGCACTCCTTGTTTGTCTGTAGCAATAGAGCGTGAGTAGTCGTTTATACCCTTCAAAATAGGGTAAACATATGTATAATATTGGTTAGATTATGGAAATGCTGATGTTTTATTTATATGTTTATTTATATATGTATTATATGCTTAATGCATGATATAGTGATGTACGTAATTTTGGTGTTGTGCCTGGAATTATGTCATCAGTGTATCATAAGACTAGCCAGTTAAAGATCCACGGTGTTCCTACCGGTATGGCTGGTCCTCCACCAGAACGCTGAGGATTTTCTACTGATGTGTGGTACAAAACCTAAGTATTCATCATGAATGGCTTGTCCTTCTGGGTTATTAGGGTTTCTTTATTTACTATATATAACTATATTGACAGTCTAACAACCACGGTGTTCCTACCGGTATGGCTTGTCCTCCACCGGAACGCTGAGAATGTTTAACTGGCATATATATATATATATATATATATATATATATATATATATATATATATATATATATATATATATATCACAGATGACCTATTGGGTAATTCAAGTATTCCTCATGAATGACTTGTCCTTCTGGTTCACTTGAATTAGTTAATTGGTACGTCTATAACCAGCTTTCCTAAGAAGTTGCTTTGTTATGATTTATTACCACCAGTTAACCTAAGAAGTGGTTATGTTATGGTTTAATATGTATGTACTTGCTATCAAGAGATCAATTGAATAACTCAAGTATTCCTCATGAATGCCTTGTCCTTCTGGTTTGCTTGGGTTAATCAATTGACGTGGATATAACCAGCTTCCCTAAGAAGTTGCTGCATTATGATTTATTACCACCAGTTAACCTAAGACGCGGCTGTGTTATGGTTTATATACATCATACCTGCCGATTGACTTTCCAATAAAATGGAAGTTAATTGTTGTGAGGTAGCGTTTCCAGTACTTAACCAATATAAAACATATGGATCATTAAACTGAAGAGTATCTTTTATATTTTTATCACTTATACGCTTTACTTACGCATTTTATTATCTCTGCACTTTATTTCCGCATTTTATTTAAATTAAACTAGTTATCAATCTAAGCTCACATCACAAGCTATCAAACATCATACTACTCCAAACAACAACTTTACTGTTTTTATTTATTTTACATACTAAATTACTAAACTCTTCGTGGGATCGATACTTGGACTTAAACCGAGAAAACTACAATTTGACCACTTATACTTGGGTGTATAATAATATAATTCAGACCACAAAAAAATTGTGAATCAAGTTTTTGGCGCCGTTGCCGGGGAGTTATGGTAATTTAAAAAATAAAAAAATATATAATTTATTTGTTTATTTGTTTATATGTTTATAGTTTGTTTGTTTGTTTTTAATAGTCTATGTCTGTTCATTCATCAGTAGGTTTTGTAAATCAGTCAACTCCTTCGTCTTCATCATCTTCTTCATCTGCATCTACACAAGAATCATTTGACTTAAGTATGGCTCAAAACGTACATAGGGAGGAAGAAGCTAGAGAACAAGAAGTAGTTCAAAATGTCCGACCATTAAGAGAATATCTACATCCTACAAGAACTAATGTCCCGTCATGTTTTGCTTTTCCAACAGACGCTCCAAATATTAATATTAAGCCAGACACAATACAGTTACTACCACAGTTCCATGGTTTAGAAGATGAAAATCCTTATGTTCATATGAAAGAATTTGAAGAAGTCTATGAAACTTTGCAAGATAATTCTGAAATTGTCAAAGTAAGACTTTTTCCATTTTCATTGAAAGATAAAGCTAAACTATGGCTTAACTCTTTAAGAGCAAATTCTATCACAAATTGGCAAGCTTTACAAACTGAGTTCTTTAAAAAGTTTTTTCCTATGCATCGTACTAATGCATTGTAAAACCCGAGAAAATTTAAACCTTTGTGAAAAAGGGCAAAATGGTAAATTGCCACTACTGTACAGGTTGTAAACCTGAATTTTTCTAGAACTCGGATGACGAAACGGACCTCACCGTTGGATTCGTCTCGCGAAATCTAGTTACCACGTCAAATTTCGTTGAATTCCGAGATAGTTGGATTTTTCGCGTTTTACGAGACGAACGGGCCCCGGGTGACCCTGTACACGAAATTTTTATAAAGTTTCCAAGTTTGGGGAAAATATTAGACAAAAATTAAAATAAAAATAATTCGAACTCGAACCGGAGCGAAATTTAATCGTTTCGGGATTAAAACGGACCCGAAATTAAATAGGACATGTGGCGAATTGTGGGCCAAGTATTCTAAAATATAAATAGGGGGAAAAATTAGATTTTTCCCCATTGTTCAGCTGGTTTCAGCCGATAGAGAGAAAGAGGGAGAAAAGAGAGAAAAACTCACCTTCTCTCTACGATCTACGGTGCTACGGACCTCGAATCCACGCAAGCCAAGAATTAAAGTCGCTCTACTCATCGAGGGCTACGCGGCTATACCAAAAAGCGCAAGTTTTACCGAAGATCAAGGTACGGGATTTTCGAGAAGTGAGGGTTTTTGCTTGAATCGGGTCTTGGAACTTCCCTTGGTCGTTCCTCACGCTTCAAGAGGTAGGGTTTCTTCCTACTAAGGTTTATTCCAAGCCTATAATGTTTTTTTATGGAATGGGTAGGATGATAGCCTATGTATCTCTTGCCTATTGTTGTGAAATTGGGTGAATTGGGTATTGAAATGGGTAAAGGAAATCCTAGCTTGGATGGAGATTTAGAAGTTACTAAATGTGATTTCTATTATTGGATATGTGAAATGAACCCAATGTGAATTCATGTGTTATATGAAATTGTGGGCATGTTATGTGTTTATATATATGCCTTGAAATTTTAGTATGTTGATAACATGCTTGAAATTTGTATTATGGGAATTATATGCTTTTGATATGATTTTGCCATGGAATATGAGAAATGTGTTGAGAATGTTCATATGTCACTCATACCATATCGAACATTGTATTAGTGTTGCAATGGAGCACCACATTGCATATGCACGGGGACATCGCATTTTAGGAGGTGTGTGTGCATGATTGTTTGTCTTCACCACGCATGGTGGATGACGAGTGAGCTCGGGTAATATGGGTCGATGACCTAGTCGAGTTGCATGGTTTATATGTTGATAGGGTTGGGGTAGCAAGAAGGGCTAGAAAATCCCTCGGGTGAGAGACCCGGTGATTGGATACGCACTCCGTTGGTATAAGAACCCATAAAGTGTGTCGGTGTACGCGGAACCGTTGGTGGAAGTCCATGAATTCCGTGTAGGTTGGGTGACCTTTGGTGTGAGTCCATGAACATCCACCCCTACAAAAACCCTAGAATGAAATGTCATTTGATGTGGAACATAAATGACGGATTGGTACACATTGGCACTTGTATGTGTAGAGGAGCCGGGAAGGGCTCGGTTGATGTGCATGAGTGAGTCTCACCTCATTTCATAGCATGGCATTACATGTTTCAACATGGAATATATTCTTGTTGTGGATTGTTGATTGATAGCATGTGACATTTCATATGCATTTAGGTTGGGGAGTAGCCTCTTTAGGAGATACCCTATCGAGCGTGGCTCACCCTTTATGGGAAAAACATTTCAGGTGTGGGTTTTGCCCCGGCGGATGGCTCATTTGGAGAGCATCAAGCATGAAAGGGCCCGGCTTGTGGCCTTAGTTTGAGTTTTGTAAAACCTTTAACAAAATTCCATTTTGATGTATATATATTATGGAATGAATTGTGATAGAGCTTGTATGGGTTGTGTATTATATGGAAAATCTCATTAAACATGTATTGGATGAGTTTGGAGTGTATGGGGTAGCTTTAAGGATGGTTTGGAAGGGAAAGAAATCCATTTTTTTTCTCACAGTCTGAAAACCTACCGGAAGGTGTATGTCGGCCTTCCGGAAGGTTTTGCTAAAAACCCCAGCTTGCCTTGTTCACAGCTAATACCTTCCGGAAGGTTTTGTCCACTGGAATGAACCTTCCGGAAGATTTTAGCTACTGAAGTAAAACCTACCGGAAGGACTTGTCTACTGGAATGAACCTTCCGGAAGGTTTTGCCTTGGGTTTCTTTTTGGACTGCCAAAATCTTCCGGAAGGTTTTGTTTTCTGGAATGAACCTTCCGGAAGGTTTTGGCTACTGGAATGAACCTTCCGGAAGGTTTCTGCTACTGATGTCGACCTTCCGGAAGTTCTTGCAATTGATTCTTTTCATTTAACTGTTCTTTCAGCGACCTTCCGGTAGGTGTATGTTGACCTTCCGGAAGGTTTTTCCAAAAATCTGAAATTTTCAAAATGCTTAGCCATGCTCTTGGGCTTTGTTTTCTTTGGTTCCTATGACATAAATGGACATAAATTGAGGTACAATTGACCTTGTGGATGGTAAATCCGGTTAAAAGCATGTGAATGGCGTGGTGTCGGGTTATACGACTATCACGAGTTTTTCCGCGGGTTGACGGATGGTCAACGGTTAATAAAGGACACCCGGAAATTTGGGGCGTCACATGCATTAAGACGTAAAATAATGAATTTTTCTGTAAAAGAAGGTGAAAATTTTTATCAATGTTGGGAAAGATTTAAAGATCTTCTCCAAGCTTGTCCATATCATGCATTTGAAAACTAGACGTTAGTCGGATTTTTCTATGATGCTCTGCCATCCGCAATGCGACAATTTGTTGAAATGATGGCCCAAGGAGAATTTATGAATAAAAACCCTGAAGAAGCATTTCAATTTTTTGATACTATTTCAGAGAGTTCCCAAATGTGGGACTCGACTTCTTCAAATATTATGGAAAATAAGCCATCTACACCTGAAAGAGGAAAATATATTTTGAAAGACGATGATGATTTAAGAGCAAAAATGGCTAATCTATCTCGAAAACTAGAAGCCCTGGAAATGAAAAAAGTTAAGCAAGTATCTGTTGTTTCTTCTACTGATAAAGTATGTGAAATTTGTGCGTTGTCAGGACATCCTGCTGGGGAATGTCCAACTATACCTGCCTTTAAAGAAGTCTTAATTGAACAATCTAATGTTGTTCTAACTTATACTAAACCATATTCAAATCCATATTCTGAAACCTACAATCCACGATGGAGAAATCATCCGAATTTTAGTTGGAGAAATACACAACCTACAAATCAAACACAAGGTCCACGTAGCTACAAAATCAACAACAATATCAACCGTATTTACCTCCTCATAAAAGAACTCTGGAAGACACTATGAATCAATTTATTCAGAGTCAAATGAATTTTAATACTCAAACAAATCAAGCATTCAATGATTTTAAAGCTCAAACTTCGCAGAGTATTGAAGATATCAAGAGTCATATTGCTAAGTTGACTCAGTCCTTAAGTACTACAGAAAAAGGGAAGTTTCCATCTCAACCTAAACCTCCACAAAGTCAGAATCAAACTAATTTTGTATCATCTGAAGCCTCGCCAAGTCAAGTACAAGCAGTCACAACATTGAGAAGTGGAAAGGTAATTGATAAAACTATTAAACCCAAGATTCCGAAAAAAATCCATAAGTCAATTCCTGTAAACGAACCACTTGAAGCTGAACCTTTAATTGAAAAGCAATCAGAAGTACAGAGTGAGAAAGATCCTCCATGTCCTATTCCTTTACATTTTCTTCAAAGAGTCAAGAAACTTTCATCTGAAAAAGATCAATATGATATTCTTGAGATATTTAAACAGGTAAAGATTAATATTTCTTTGTTAGATGCAATAAAATGAGTGTCGGTTTATGCTAAATTCTTAAAAGATCTTTGTACAATAAAAAGAAGAACTAATGTACCAAAGAAAGCATTTTCAACTGAACAAGTTAATACTATAATACAGTATGACACACTTCTTAAGTACAAAGATCCAAGTAGTCCTACAGTCTCATGTATCATTGGAAATTTTCAAATTAGACAAGCCCTGCTAGATCTTGGATCCAGCTGTAATTTAATGCCTTATTCAGTATATACACAATTAGGATTAACTGAACTAAAACCTTCCAATGTTAAACTACAACTAGCAGACCGATCAATAAAAACTCCACGAGGAGTTGTAGAAGATGTTATTGTCCAAGTTGATCAATTCTATTTTCCAGCAGATTTTATCGTTATAGACACGGAGCCACGTTGTCAAGGATGTTCATTTGAATACATACCTCTAATTTTGGGTCGACCATTCCTAGCTACATCAAATGCATTGATTAATTGTAGGAATGGAATTATGAAAATCTCATTTGGAAATATGACTTTAGAATTAAATATTTTTAAAGGTGCAAAACGACCTAGATAAGAAGAAGAAGAAGTATATGAAGTAAATCATGTTGAAACATGTAAAACCCGGGTAAATTTGAACTTTTCTGAAAAGGGGCAAAACGGTAATTTGCCACTATAATGCGTATTTAAAATACTCATGTTTCTAGAGTTCGGATGACACAACGGACTTTGCCGTTAGATTCGTATCGCGAAATCTAATTACCCTGTCAAATTTCATCGAATTCTAAGATAGTCGGATTTTACACGTGTTTCGAGGCGACTGGGTGGCGGTTGACCTCACAAAGGTCCCCACAAATAAATTTTATAAAATTTCCTTATAATTGAATTAAAGTTCAAATACAATTAATTTGAACTTAAACCGAGATGAAATTAATCATTTCGGGGCGAAAACGGACCCGAACAAGTGGGGGACGTGTGGCGCGATTTGAGCCAAGCCTTGGAAATTATAAATAGGGTTAAAAATCAGATATTTGGCACAAAATATCTCTGATTTTTCTGGCTTGAACGTTGGAGAGAAAGAGGGAGAGAAAGAGAGAAATCCAAGACTTCCTTCTTCGATTCCCGGAGTTCCGTCGGTCGGAATCCGTCGAGCCAAGAACTAAAGTCGATCACATCGACGAGGGCTACGCAATCACACCAAAAACAAGGAATTTCACCGAAGATCCAAGAGGAGACTTTGGAGAAATCAAGGTTTTTGGGGCTTGGGAGGTGTTCTCGAAGTTCTCTACACTTCGTTTTACGCTACAAGAGGTAGGGTTCTTCTTACTTGGTTTTATTCCTACCTTTTGGGCTGATTTAAGGGGCTGTTATGTGGTGTGTTTTAGGGACTGTTTTGGGCTTGTTTAGGGGCTGTTAAGGGGCTGAAATTGTGGGCTGTTAAGGGGCTGAAATTGTGACTATTTTGGGTTAAAATTGTGGACTGTTTTAGGGACTGTTTTAGGCTGAAATTGTGGGCTGTTAAGGGGCTGAAATTGGGACTGTTTTGGGTTAAAATTGTGGACTGTTTTAGGGACTGTTTTGGGTTGGAATTGTGGGTTGTTTTATGGCTTGTCTAGGGGCTATTTTATGGCTTGTTTTGTGGCTAGTTTCGGGGCCGTTATATGGGCTGTTTTGTGGGCATATTATATGTTTACATTAGGCCTTGAGGGTTAAGGGTGTTATTGCTTGATTATGTAATGACATGCTTGGTTGTTGTTGTTAGATAAAATGTTGATATATGTGTATTAATATATTGATTGATAAGTAGGCTCGGTACCGTTGGACCAAGGTTTAACAGAGTCGCACGGTCACATGACATGGAAAAACTTGTGTCGGGTGAAAAACCCGGTTACTGGTTCATACACTCCGACGGTGAAAGTCCAAAAAGTGTAGATAGGCTTGCGGAGCCGGCAGTGTGATTCCAAAATCCGCTACCCATAAAGACACAAGGTTTTGTTTATGAAATGATCATTCGAGGTGTAACATCCAACAAGTTTTGGTGCATAAACACATGGCTTTTATTTCAAAGTGATCATTGGATGAAATTCCTCAATAACGGATTTTATTACACATTGACATTGCATTGTATGGTGGGAGTTGGTGAAGACTTGGGTTATGATGCACGAGTGAGTTTCATCTCATTTCATAGCATGACATGTAGAATTCCAACCTAGAATTGCATATTCTTACTTGGAATGTTGATGTGAATATGAATTGTTGAATGTGAACATTGCATGTGCACTTAGGTGGGGAGTAGCCTCTGTAGGAATTACTCTACTGGGCGTGGCTCACCCTATACGGGAAAACATTTTAGGTGCGGGATATACACCGGTGGACGGCTCTCATTCGGGGCCGCAAGGGTGAAGAAAGCCGACTTGTGGCTTTTATAACTCCTTTTGTAAAACTTTTGGAGCAAACTAGTTTTGGCATGTAATTTTATGTAAGAGAGTTGTAATTGAACTCATATAAACTGTTTTTAATATAACATTGCATGTTTTTATATGAATATGGATAAATGGACCCGGTGCGATCATTGTGTTGTATTGGGCCTCGGATGGGTCACGTTATTGTATATTGTACAGGTTGGGTTTTGGGTAGAGCTCTCCGTACAAAGGAGACCCTGTCCGATTTTGTTAAATTATGGATCTCGATAAATGGGACAGAACGGTGTGATATCGAGTTACACGATATCCACAGGTATTCCGCGGGTTGATGGGTGATCAACGGACCCCCGAATTTTGGGGCGTCACAGCTTGGTATCAGAGCTTAGGTATACGATTACCTAGGGCTTGATGGGCATGGGTCTAGACCATTGCATTCATTGTGCATATCATGTTATGTGCTTTATATGCTACATGTTATGTGTTATATGTTATGTGAAGTATATGCATGGTGAAATGTATATGAAAAGAGGAACACTAGGGTTAGAAAACATAACCTTGGGGGTTCGAAAAAACAATGAACGGGATGGTTCGGGATGTTGATGTCTATTAGTGGTTGGCACACGCACTACTAGTTAGACAAGGAGAGAAATCTTGAAGTTTAAACTTGATCCCCATTTTTGGGATACTATGTAAGACTCTATTGCTATCCGACATATGTAGATGGCTAATCGAGGAAGAGGACGCCGATGCAGTGGGCGGAACAACAACCAACCACCACCGGCCTTTGCCAACAAGCCTTCATAGAGGCTATTGGTACTGTGACTGCTACCATTGCACAGACGAGTGTTGCGGCTGCCACCATTGTACAGGCTAGTGCAACTGTGAGCCAAGGAGGGCCAAGTAACCTCCAGAGGTTCAAGACACACATCCTCCAACCTTCATGGGAGGAGGGGACCCGATGGTAGCTGATCATTGGTTCCGACAAGTCGGCAAGTTCTTGGAGGCTATGGAGATCACCTCCGATGCCACTAGGATAAAGCTAGCTACATTCCAGCTAGAGGGCGAATCCCAAGTGTGGTGGGATTGGGTCAAAGCCTCAAGGGACTTGGAGGCAACGACTTGGGAAGAGTTCCGTGAGCTCTTCATGGGCAAATACTTCCCGGCGTCTGCCCGGCATGCAAAAACTCGGGAGTTCCTAGACCTGAAACAAGGGACGATGATGGTGCTAGAATACGTGGCTAAGTTCACTGAATTAGCCCGTTTCGCCGATGATTATGTGGCCACAGACATGGCCAAGGTGAGGAAGTTTGAGGATGGCTTGAAATTATCCATCCGGGGTAAAATTGTGGGTCTTCGTATGCAAGACTTAGATTCGATGGTCGAGACATCTATGGCCATTGAGAGAGAGATGGATGACGCACGGAGCATCCGGGAAGCGGGTGTTAAAGACAAGAAGAAGGAGGGTCAATCCTTTTCTTCAAGTTCGGGGAAGAAGTAAAGGACTTCGACTCCACAGGGCCGCGGCTATCAAGGCCAAGGCCAAGGTCAATCCTCCTAAGGCGGGAGAAATCAGAGGCCTTCCTACCAGGCAGGCCAAAAGACTTGCTATCATTGCCACCAACCGGGGCATATGAAGCGTGATTGTCCTCAGCAGCAGGGATCTCAGAGCTATGGGGCATCCCAATCCCAGTCTTCGGTGGGGCATGCACAGACGCACTTTGTTCCTCCCTACCCCACCATGGGCCAGGGGAGCCAGTATCAATTCCAGGGTGCTGCACAGGGCCCTACTACTTCACGTGTGGGGATTCCGCAATCAGGCCAGATGGGCCAGGGTATGGGTCGAGGTCGAGGACAAGGCTTTCAAGCCCGGACTTCAGGGACCCAGGGGCGTGTCTACGCCATCATACCTCAAACTGAGCCAACTGATCAGTCGGTCATCCAAGGTACATTTATACTCTCTCGCTTATGGGCAAGGGTATTATTTGACTCTAGTGCATCTCATTCCTTTATTGCTGCATCATGTGTGAAAGACTTGGGCTTAGAAGTTGAAATCTTGGAAGAGCCACTGCATGTGAGTTCTCCCCTAGGAGCTAGGGTGAGCGTTGATCAGATATGTCGGGGTTGTGAGTTAGAGATCTCGGGGATTCTACTCACCGTGGACCTTAGGATCATTGACATGTCGGAGTTTGATGTCATCCTTGGGATGGACTGGTTGATGGCACACCGAGTCGTCATTGATTGTGATCGTAAGAGGGTCACTGCCTACACACCAGACGGTATTTGTTTTATGCTTCAGGGGGATAAGCACGATACTTTTCCCCAAGCCGTGTACGACTCTAGATGGCACGGGCAGTTGATGGGTTGGCTAGCAAGCCTTACCTTGGAAGACGAGGCGAGACAGGAGTTGGGTCTACCTCGGGTGGTTTGTGAGTATGAGGATGTTTTTCCGGATGAACTACCGGGATTACCTCCACATAGGGATGTAGACTTCACTATTGAGTTGCGCCCTGGTACATCTCCTATTTCTATGACTCCGCATAGAATGGCGCCTGCTGAGTTGCAAGAACTCAAAGTCCAATTACAAGAATTGTTGGACATGGGCTTTATTAGGCCGAGCACCTCACCTTGGGGCGCTCTGGTATTGTTTACCAAGAAGAAGGACAAGACCCTTCGACTATACATAGACTACCGGCAATTAAATAGGTACCCTTTGTCGAGGATTGATGATTTATTTGATCAGCTAAGAGGGGCGCAGGTCTACTCTAAGATAGATCTCCGCACCGGTTACCATCAATTGAGGGTTAGGGAGGCGGATATCCCTAAGACGGCGTTTAGGATGCGATATGGGCATTTCAAGTTCACAGTGATGCCATTCGGATTGACGAATGCTCCAGCGGCATTCATGGATCTCATGCATAGGGTGTCCAACCTTACCTAGATTAGTTCGTTGTGGTCTTCGTTGATGACATCTTGATCTACTCCAAGTCTAAGGAGGAGCATGAGGGTCACTTGAGGATTGTTCTCTAGGCCTTGAGAGACCATCAGTTGTATGCCAAATTCAGTAAGTGTGAATTTTGGCTTACTAAGTTGAAATTCTTGGGGCATATGGTGTCGGCTTCGGGTGTATCCGTGGACCCGGAGAAGGTTGAGGCAGTCATGAATTGGGAGAGACCGAAGTCAGTCTTCGAGATACGCAGTTTCTTGGGATTGGCAGGGTATTACATGAGGTTCATTGAGGACTTCTCCCAATTAGCTGCACCTATGACGAGATTGACCCGGAAGGAGGTCAAGTTTGAGGGGAATGACTCGTGTGAGAAGGCATTCTAGGAGTTAAAGAGGAGGCTAACTTCAGCTCCTATCTTGATAGTCCCAGAAAGGGGACAGAGGTACACAGTGTTTTGTGATGCCTCGAAGGACGGACTTGGTTGCGTTTTGATGCAGTCCGGGAGGGTGGTGGCTTATGGTTCTCAGTAGTTAAAGAACCACGAGCATAACTATCCCACACATGACATGGAGTTGGCGGCCATTGTCTTTGCCTTAAAGGCTTAGCGCCACTATCTATACGGTGAGCAGTTCGAGGTGTTTTCAGACCACAAAAGTCTGAAGTACATCTTTACACAGCGGGACCTCAACATGAGGCAACGCAGGTGGATGGAGTTTCTAGAGGACTATGACTTCACTTTGCATTACCATCCCGGTAAGGCAAATGTCGTGGCTGACGCACTCAGCCGGAAGTCACGGGGGAGTCTTGGCTAGTGTGGCCTCCCGGGAGTGGCAGATGCTCGAGACTGTGGGACAGTTCGGGCTACGCTACATGGGGCAGGCTCAGGGTACTTTGGGAAGTTTGGTGGCTACACCTTCCCTACTGAGCAGAGTGACTGAGTCTCAGGGGCAAGACCCGGAGATATTGTCCATCAAGGACCGAGTACGGTCAGGGACAGGTGATGAGGGCTGGACCATTCACTCGGATGGTAGTCTTCGCTATAGGGGAAGGATTGTGGTTCCCCAGTCGACGGATCTAAGAGAGGAGATCCTCAGGGAGTTCCATTGTTCCCGTTTTGCGGTGCATCCAGGTGGCACGAAGATGTACCATGATCTTCGTCGCCAGTATTATTGGAGTGGGATGAAGAAACACGTTGGGGATTTTGTTCGTCGATGTCTCACGTGTCAACAAGTAAAGGCTGAGCACCAGAAACCAACGGGATTACTCCAGCCTTTGGAGGTTGCTGAGTGGAAGTGGGAGCATGTCACGATGGATTTTGTGACTCACTTGCCACGAACATCGCGAGTCTCAGGGAAGTCCTCTGTCTTAATTTTGCCTACTTTATACATTGAGGACAATGCTTAGTTTAAGTTTGGGGGTGTTTTCTTGTTTACATTTGCATTATTAGGTTTGCATTTAGATTGCATGTTTTAATACAACTTGAGCAATGAGTTGATTGAATTTGATCATGGCCAATGACGAATGTGATTAATTGTTAATTCAAGGGAAATTGATGAACATGTTGGGTTTGAAGTTTGACATACTAGTTGGTTTTATACTGTTTATGATTTTTTTCATGTATGAGCACATATCTATCTGTTTGGTTAGTTATCATTTAGAGAATTTATTTGGCTAAGTGCTTGTGGGAGATATCAGTGAAACTCTAGAAAATTTATTTAAGCATCAGTCAAAGCGAATTGAGGTATTCATATAAGTTTGGGGGAAATATTGATTATGATGGATTAGTGTATAAAGAAAAGAAAAAAAAAGAGAGTTTTTGAAAAAATTATGTTGATTTGATCCTTCATGAGGTAGATGAAAAAGAAACAAATAGGAAGACAAGAAACAAGAAAGGGGCATGTGGTGAGTAGAGATGGAGCGTAAAACGCACTTGTTCAAGAAAAGGCGAGATGGAGCGTAAAACGCACTCGCTCAATAGGAAGTGAGATGGAGCATAAAATGCACTCACTGAATGAGAAAAAAAGAGAGAGAAAAAAAAATATATATTTGTACCTTCTAGTTATATGTTTTGCCTTAACAAGCAGAGGTTGATGTGAAACGTAAGTTTATAGAGTTGATATTGAGTATCTCTTATGGAGCGCTTGACTGCGTAAATTTATCTGCGTGATGGTTAGTTTAAACAGTTAGAATATGCACATGTGTTTAAAGGGTCATGAGCGGAAGTAAAATTAAGGAATATGTTGAATTGATAGACTTTGCATTGTTTTTAAGTTTCCCGTGAATTAGTATTTGTAGTAAATTTTGGGGCCGTTATTCATATTCATATTGATCCATTGTTTGAGTAGTTGGTCGATTATGTTTTATAGCTTTTGTTCTTAGTATTGTGCTTGAGGACAAGCAAACATTTAAGTTTGGGGGTATTTGATGAGTGGGTTTTATACCTACGAATTGAGTACTTTCGGCTTAAGAAATTTGCAAGTTTTCAATTATTTTATGTTCCTTTTTATTTGTTTTGTGTGTGTTGATGTTATTTTGTAGAAATCATTATTTGGAAGGAAACAAGGATGTGGAGGCTTAAAAGTGAAAGAAATCAAAGAGGTATTGGTGTTTGTTAACAAAGGCACCTCGGTTTTCCTCCATTTTGACCATGATCGACTCAGAATCTGGAAAAGTACAAAACATGAAAGTTGTATATCTGGATGTCTTCTGTATTGTGTCAAAATTTCAGCTCAATCCAACGGTTGGATCAAAAGTTATGACGATTTTACGAAAACTGGTCCAGAGCTGAAGAAAAAGGGAGGCGCGCCTAGGCGCCAAAAACCAGCGCCCCAGCGCCAACATGCTGCCTTACCAGCGCCTAGGCGCCAAAACCAGCGCCCCAGCGCGCCCCCACTGAAGTTGGACGCGAATTATGACTCCTTTTTGGCCCAAAATTGGACTCTAATGACTCCTAGGTGCCTAGGGTTTGATGGGAATATAAATATAATGACTTTGTGGGCTGAAAGGGGATAGATACATATAGAGAAGAAGACCAAAGTATTGCTAGGAGATTGAAGGCAAGAATTGGAGAAATCAACACGAAGAAAATCGGACTTGAAGGCTAGAGAGGGATTGAAGCTTGCAACTAAGTTTTCATTCTTTTCCCTTACTTTTATTTCTAAATTTTCTAAGATGTTTATTACTTTGAGAATGATGTTTTTCAATTACATTATGAACTAAGTTTTTATTAAGATTGCAACAGAACCTAATGTCTAGTTAAATTTACCTACTCTCGTTTCTAGTTCTTGTTGATCATATATGAGTTGTTTGTCATATTTTGTGTTTAATATATAATTGTTTGGCCAACAATTAATTTGATAACCTAGATGAAATTGGGAGATGAATTCTAGGTTTAGATCTGAATATGATGACATGCGATTGGTTAATTCTTCTTCGGATTGAATTGCTGGGTTGTGTATAGGATAGGAATATACCTATATGCCGTGTGTAACTTGTATGAGAGTTTGAACTTAATGAATCTATTCCAACTTATTTTGCATAGGAATATAGCAATTTAATTGGGATAGATATGCTTATCTTACTATCGGAAGAGGTTTGATAAATAATTTTGAAGTCTCAGTTAACAACTTATTTTGATCAATTAACTGGAAAGAGAGTGGAGAGATTTATACGAAGCATTAGGGGAAGTTGTAATCTTAACTTCTTCTATCTGTTAAATTCAATCTTTGATTATTAAATTTAGGTTTATTCTTAAATTAGTGAATTCATAGTTGATTGCAATTGTTTAAATAAAATTGAATTGATATAAAGTTAGTACTTGAAATTTATTATTAATAATTCTCCGTGGGAACGATACTCTACTTATCACTTTATTACTTGTTGATCGTGTATATTTGCACGTAAATTGTCAATATCAAATTCGGACAACAAGTTTTTGGCGCCGTTGCCGGGGAATTATTCTAGTAATTATTTCAATATTAATTTCAATCAGTTTGATCTTAGTTTAAACTTATTTAATTTTCTGTTTTAATTATTTTCGCAAGTACTGTTGAATTTTGTATGCAAACACGATCTACAGGTCAGGAGCTAGTGTCGTACGACCCAGAAATCGAAAGAAGGCTCCGAAACTTGCGAAAACAGTGTCAAGGAGAAAACAACCAAGAAGCTATGGCTGAAGAAGAACAGAAATCGTTAAGGGATTATGCTATGCCTCTTGTTACAGAAATACAATCGAGCATTCGAAGGCCCGCAATTCAAGCAAATAATTTTGAGATCAAACCGGGTACCATTCAGATGATTCAGAATTCAGTGCAGTTTGGGGGTTTGCCTACCGATGACCCAAATGATCATTTGATGAATTTTCTGGAGATATGCGACACATTCAGATATAATGGGGTTTCTGAAGATGCGATTAGACTCCGACTTTTCCCTTTCTCACTTCGTGATAAGGCGAAGAGTTGGTTGCATTCATTGCCGTCGGGTTCTATTACTACGTGGTCAGATTTAGCTCAAAATTTTTTAGCTAAATTCTTTCCACCAGCTAAAACTGCAAGGTTGAGGAACGACATTACATCATTCGCACAGCATGATTCTGAGACTCTCTATGAAGCTTGGGATCGATTCAAAGACTTACTCCGAAAATGCCCTCACCATGGTATTCCTAATTGGTTGCAAGTTCAAACATTCTACAATGGGTTGTTTAGTGCTACCCTAACTAGTATCGATGCAGCTGCAGGAGGGGCATTGATGGGAAAGAATTTCGATGAAGCCTACGAGTTATTGGAGACGATGGTTGCCAACAATTATCAGTGGCCCTCTACAAGGATCAATCAACCAAAGGTAGCCGGAATTTATGAAGTTGATGCAGTTACTGCATTGGCTGCACAAGTTGCTACATTATCAAAGAAAATTGATGCTCTAGGGGTACAACCTATTCAGAGTGTGGCAGTTGTCTGTGAATTATGTGCAGGGAACCATCCAAGTGATCAATGTGCAATTAATCCAGAGTCGGTACAATACATTGGTAACCACAACAGGCAGCAATATAGTAACAATTCCAACAATTATAACCCTGGTTGGAGGAATCATCTGGGCTTTTCATGGCATAATAATCAAGCCCAAACTTCTGCTCCAACACAATTATACCCACCAGGCTTTCAGAATCAAGCTCCACCACAGCAGGAAAAGAAGTCAAATTTGGAGGAGCTACTTTCCAGGTATATATCACAAAGTGAGACAAGGATGAATAGTATGGAAGTATCAGTCCGAAACCTGGAAAATCAAATGGGTCAACTTGCTACTGCCATTAACAACCGACCTTAAGGCACTCTACCTAGTGATACAGAGATCAATCCTAGGAGAGAAGGTAAGGAGCACTGCAATACTATTACATTACGTAGTGGAAAAGAGTTACTTGAGGTTGTTGGTGGAACTCCAAGACAATCACATGGAGATGATAGTGGGGGTAAAGAAATAAAAGATAGCAGGAATGTGGACCATGAAAAGAAGGAATGTGATCTAGTGGTAAATTCAGATGAAGGCAAGCAGAGTCCTATTGTGCCTCCCGTGCCGTTTCCACAACGTTTGCAGAAACAGAAGTGGGATAAGCAGTTCTCTAAATTCATGGAAGTGTTTAAGAAGCTCCAAATAAATATCCCTTTCGCAGAAGCAGTGGAGAACATGCCTAACTATGTGAAATTTTTGAAGAAAATTTTGTCAAGGAAGAGAAAACTAGGTGATTTTGAGACAGTGGCACTCACTGAGGAGTGTAGTGCTATCCTTCAAAAGAAGCTACCACCAAAGCTCAAAGACCCGGGTAGCTTTACAATTCCATGCACAATAGCCAGTAAATTTTTTGGGAAAGCATTGTGTGACTTGGGAGCTAGTATTAACTTGATGCCATTCTCAATTTATTAGAAATTGGGTTTGAAGGAAGCGAAGCCTACTAATGTTACACTGCAGCTGGCGGATAGATCACTCACTTATCCAAGGGGCATAGTTGAGGACGTTTTAGTGAAAGTGGATAAGTTCATTTTTCCAGCTGATTTCATAGTCTTAGATTGTGAGGAAGATAGAGAAATACCTATTATTCTTGGGCGACCATTCTTAGCAACGGGGAGAACACTTATCGATGTACAAAAAGGTGAGCTAATTATGCGAGTCCAAGATCAAGAGGTTACATTCAATGTATTTTCAGCTATGAAATTTTCAGAGCAAGCAGAAGAATGTTTTCGGGTTGATGTGGTTGAAAAGACAGTGAATGAGGTAGTCGTTCAAAGCTGTATTTCAGATCCCCTTAAGAATGTCAAGCGAAATAAAGAGGAGGTGTTCCCGCATGGAGCAGTTGAAGTCAAGGAAGCCAATTCGAAAAGAACTTTCAAGGTGAAACGACAAAGACTTAAGCACTATTGGGGCGGCGACATTGATTGTGAAAAAACCTCAATTACCTATGTCGACCCGGGATGAGACAGGGAGTAGTCAGGCTGAAGACTATAAAACAAGCGCTAATTGGGAGGCAACCCAAATTTTAGTTTCTAAGTTTTATTTTATTTCATTTTAATTTAGTTTTTATTTTTTTGAAATAATGTAGTTAGTTAGTTAGTGCATTTTAATTGGTATGTCAATTGCTTGCAGGTCCCAAGGATTGAACACAAAGTTGGAGCACACACAAAGCCTTACAAGGAGCCAAGAACAACCCACCTATGTTTCCTGAATACACTCCCAACTCAGCGGACGACAAGGGCGCTGACGATGATGCGAACTAGCAAAGTCTCAGGGAAGTCCTCTGTCTTAATTTTTCCTACTTTATACATTGAGGACAATGCTTAGTTTAAGTTTGGGGGTGTTTTCTTGTTTACATTTGCATTATTAGGTTTGCATTTAGATTGCATGTTTTAATACAACTTGAGCAATGAGTTGATTGAATTTGATCATGGCCAATGACGAATGTGATTAATTGTTAATTCAAGGGAAATTGATGAACATGTTGGGTTTGAAGTTTGACATACTAGTTGGTTTTATACTGTTTATGATTTTTTTCATGTATGAGCACATATCTATCTGTTTGGTTAGTTATCATTTAGAGAATTTATTTGGCTAAGTGCTTGTGGGAGATATCAGTGAAACTCTAGAAAATTTATTTAAGCATCAGTCAAAGCGAATTGAGGTATTCATATAAGTTTGGGGGAAATATTGATTATGATGGATTAGTGTATAAAGAAAAGAAAAAAAAAGAGAGTTTTTGAAAAAATTATGTTGATTTGATCCTTCATGAGGTAGATGAAAATGAAACAAATAGGAAGACAAGAAACAAGAAAGGGGCATGTGGTGAGTAGAGATGGAGCGTAAAACGCACTCGTTCAAGAAAAGGCGAGATGGAGCGTAAAACGCACTCGCTCAATAGGAAGTGAGATGGAGCATAAAATGCACTCACTGAATGAGAAAAAAAGAGAGAGAAAAAAAAATATATATTTGTACCTTCTAGTTATATGTTTTGCCTTAACAAGCAGAGGTTGATGTGAAACGTAAGTTTATAGAGTTGATATTGAGTATCTCTTATGGAGCGCTTGACTGCGTAAATTTATCTGCGTGATGGCTAGTTTAAACAGTTAGAATATGCACATGTGTTTAAAGGGTCATGAGCGGAAGTAAAATTAAGGAATATGTTGAATTGATAGACTTTGCATTGTTTTTAAGTTTCCCGTGAATTAGTATTTGTAGTAAATTTTGGGGCCGTTATTCATATTCATATTGATCCATTGTTTGAGTAGTTGGTCGATTATGTTTTATAGCTTTTGTTCTTAGTATTGTGCTTGAGGACAAGCAAACATTTAAGTTTGGGGGTATTTGATGAGTGGGTTTTATACCTACGAATTGAGTACTTTCGGCTTAAGAAATTTGCAAGTTTTCAATTATTTTATGTTCCTTTTTATTTGTTTTGTGTGTGTTGATGTTATTTTGTAGAAATCATTATTTGGAAGGAAACAAGGATGTGGAGGCTTAAAAGTGAAAGAAATCAAAGAGGTATTGGTGTTTGTTAACAAAGGCACCTCGGTTTTCCTCCATTTTGACCATGATCGACTCAGAATCTGGAAAAGTACAAAACATGAAAGTTGTAGATCTGGATGTCTTCTGTATTGTGTCAAAATTTCAGCTCCATCCAACGGTTGGATCAAAAGTTATGGCGATTTTACGAAAACTGGTCCAGAGCTGAAGAAAAAGGGAGGCGCGCCTAGGCGCCAAAAACCAGCGCCCCAGCGCCAACATGCTGCCTTACCAGCGCCTAGGCGCCAAAACCAGCGCCCCAGCGCGCCCCCACTGAAGTTGGACGCGAATTATGACTCCTTTTTGGCCCAAAATTGGACTCTAATGACTCCTAGGTGCCTAGGGTTTGATGGGAATATAAATATAATGACTTTGTGGGCTGAAAGGGGATAGATACATATAGAGAAGAAGACCAAAGTATTGCTAGGAGATTGAAGGCAAGAATTGGAGAAATCAACACGAAGAAAATCGGACTTGAAGGCTAGAGAGGGATTGAAGCTTGCAACTAAGTTTTCATTCTTTTCCCTTACTTTTATTTCTAAATTTTCTAAGATGTTTATTACTTTGAGAATGATGTTTTTCAATTACATTATGAACTAAGTTTTTATTAAGATTGCAACAGAACCTAATATCTAGTTAAATTTACCTACTCTCGTTTCTAGTTCTTGTTGATCATATATGAGTTGTTTGTCATATTTTGTGTTTAATATATAATTGTTTGGCCAACAATTAATTTGATAACCTAGATGAAATTGGGAGATGAATTCTAGGTTTAGATCTGAATATGATGACATGCGACTGGTTAATTCTTCTTCGGATTGAATTGCTGGGTTGTGTATAGGATAGGAATATACCTATATGCCGTGTGTAACTTGTATGAGAGTTTGAACTTAATGAATCTATTCCAACTTATTTTGCATAGGAATATAGCAATTTAATTGGGATAGATATGCTTATCTTACTATCGGAAGAGGTTTGATAAATAATTTTGAAGTCTCAGTTAACAACTTATTTTGATCAATTAACTGGAAAGAGAGTGGAGAGATTTATACGAAGCATTAGGGGAAGTTGTAATCTTAACTTCTTCTATCTGTTAAATTCAATCTTTGATTATTAAATTTAGGTTTATTCTTAAATTAGTGAATTCATAGTTGATTGCAATTGTTTAAATAAAATTGAATTGATATAAAGTTAGTACTTGAAATTTATTATTAATAATTCTCCGTGGGAACGATACTCTACTTATCACTTTATTACTTGTTGATCGTGTATACTTGCACGTAAATTGTCAATATCAAATTGACAACACGGATGACCTTCACATTGGAAGAATTCTGTAGGTTGTACATACGGGAGATTGTCCGGTTGCATGGGGTGCCCGTATCTATAGTATCAGATCGAGATCCCAGGTTTACGACTCATTTTTGGGAGAGTTTCCAGCGAGCCATGGGGACACAATTGATGATGAGCACTGCTTTTCATCCCCAGACGGACGGTCAGTCGGAGATGACCATCCAGACATTAGAGGACATGCTACGAGCATGCGTCCTAGATCTCAAGGGTAGTTGGGAAGAACATTTACCCTTAGTGGAGTTCGCCTACAACATCAGTTATCAGGCGAGCATACAAGTGGCACCCTATGAGGCACTATATGGGAGGCTTTGTCGATCTCCGGTTTGTTGGACGGAAGTAGGAGAGAGACCCTCTACTGGTCCGGATTTGGTTAGGGACACCTCGGAGAAGGTGGACTTGATACGGAGGCGTCTTCTCATGGCTCAGAGCCGGCAGAAGAGCTACGCCGACAGACGGCGGCGACCTCTAGAGTTTGAGGTGGGGGATCATGTCTTCTTGAAAGTGATGCCTAAGAGTGGAGTGGTCAGGTTCGGCAAGCGAGGAAAACTGTCGCGGAGGTATATCGGGCCCTTCGAGGTACTCGAGAGGGTAGGTACAGTTGCTTACCGGTTGGCGTTACCGCCAAATCTATCGGGTGTTCATGCGGTATTCCATGTCTCTATGCTCCGGAAATACACCCCAGATCCAACTCATGTGGTGGATTGGGGCGAGCTTGTTGTTGATGCGGATGGGACCTTCAAGGAGGGACCAGTACGTATCATGAATAGCCGGGATCAGGTTTTGCGAGGCAAGACCGTGAGGCTAGTGAAGGTGCTGTGGCAGCAACGAGGAGTGGAAGAGGCAACATGGGAACGCGAAGACACTATACGTGCCAATTATCCTTTCTTATTTGAGGATGGAGGTACTTTCTTATAGTCATTTAATATTAAATGACTGTTGCATATGCATGTGATTGTATGTGTATGTATGTGTAAATTTTGAGGATGAAATTCTTTTAAGGGGGGAAGAATGTAAAACCCGGGAAATTTGAACTTTTTCTGAAAAGGGGTAAAACGGTAATTTGCCACTATAATGCGTATTTAAAATAATCATGTTTCTAGAGTTCGGATGACACAATGGACTTCGCCGTTAGATTCGTATCGCGAAATCTAGTTACCCTCTCAAATTTCATCGAATTCCGAGATAATCAGATTTTGCACGTGTTTCGAGCCGACTGGGTGGCGGTTGACCTCACAAAGGTCCCCACAAATAAATTTTATAAAATTTCCTTATAATTAAATTAAAGTTCAAATAAAATTAATTTGAACTTAAATCGGGATGAAATTAATCGTTTCGAGGCGAAAACGGACTCGAACAAGTGGGGGGCGTGGGGGGCGATCTGAGCCAAGCCTTGGAAATTATAAATAGGGTTAAAAATCAGATATTTGGCACAAAATATCTCTGATTTTTCTGGCTTGAATGTTGGAGAGAAAGAGAGAAATCCAAGACTTCCTTCTTCGATTCCCGGAGTTCCGTCGGCCGGAATCCGTCGAGCCAAGAACTAAAGTCGATCACATCGACGAGGGCTACGCAACCACACCAAAAACAAGAAATTTCACCGAAGATCCAAGAGGAGACTTTGGAGAAATCAAGGTTTTTGGGGCTTGGGAGGTGTTCTCGAAGTTCTCTACACTTCGTTTTACGCTACAAGAGGTAGGGTTTTTCCTACTTGGTTTTATTCCTACATTTTGGGCTGATTTAAGGGGATGTTATGTGGCTGTTTTAGGGACTGTTTTGGACTTGTTTAGGGGCTGTTAAGGGGCTGAAATTGTGGGCTGTTAAGGGGCTGAAATTGGGACTGTTTTGGGTTAAAATTGTGGACTGTTTTGGGCTTGTTTAGGGGCTAAAATTGGGACTGTTTTGGGTTAAAATTGTGGACTGTTTTAGGGACTGTTTTGGGTTGGAATTGTGGGCTGTTTTATGGCTCGTCTAGGGGCTGTTTTATGACTTATTTTAGGGGCTGTTTTATGGCTTGTCTAGGGGCTGTTTTATGGCTTGTTTTGGGGCTGTTTTGTGGCTTGTTTCGGGGCCGTTATATGGCTTGTTTAGGGGCTATTATGTGGGCTATTTTGTGGGCATATTATATGTTTACATTAAGTCTTGAGGATTAAGGGTGTTATTGCTTGATTATGTAATGACATGCTTGGTTGTTGTTGTTAGATAAAATGTTGATATATGTGTATTAATATAATGACATTTGGATGAGTTTTTTTTTGGAGGTTATATGCATTCGATATGATTGTCCATGATACATGATGAAATGTGCGATTTAAGTTGTCCATGTGACATTCACTACATATGAGACATGACATTGACATGCAATGGTACATTACATTGCATATGCATGGGGACTTCGCATTCCATGGGTGTGAGTGCATGGTTGAAAGCAAACACCACATTTGGTGATTGATAAGTGGGCTCGGTACCGTTGGACCAAGGTTCAACAGAGTCGCACGGTCGCATGACATGGAAAAACTTGTGTCGGGTATAGCAAGAAGGGCTAGACACTCCTTCGGGTGAAAAACCTGGTTACTGGTTCATACACTCCGACGGTGAAAGTCCAAAAAGTGTAGATAGGCTTGCGGAGCCGGCGGTGTGATTCCAAAATCCGCTACTCATAAAGACACAAGGTTTTGTTTATGAAATGATCATTCGAGGTGTAACATCCAACAAGTTTTGGTGTATAAACACATGGCTTTTATTTCAAAGTGATCATTGGATGTAATTCCTCAATGACAGATTTTATTACACATTGGCATTGCATTGTGTGGTGGGAGTTGGTGAAGACTCGGGTTATGATGCACGAGTGAGTTTCATCTCATTTCATAGCATGGCATGAAGAATTCCAACTTAGAATTGCATATTCTTACTTGGAATGTTGACGTGAATATGAATTGTTGAATGTGAACATTGCATGTGCACTTAGGTGGGGAGTAGCCTCTGTAGGAATTACTCTACTGGGCGTGGCTCACCCTATACGGAAAAAAATTTCAGGTGCGGGATATACGCCGGTGGACGGCTCTCATTCGGGGCCGCCAGGGTGAAGAAAGCCGACTTGTGGCTTTTATAACTCCTTTTGTAAAACTTTTGGAGCAAACTAGTTTTGGCATGTAATTTTATGTAAGAGAGTTGTAATTGAACTCATATAGACTGTTTTTAATATAACCTTGCATGTTTTTATTGAGTATGGATAAATGGACCCGGTGTGGTCAATTTTTACTCATAAATGAACCCGGTGCGGTCATTGTGTTGTATTGGGCCTCGGATGGGTCACGTTATTGTATATTGTACAGGTTGGCTTTAGGGTAGAGCTCTCCGTACAAAGGAGACTCTGTCCGATTTTGTTAAATTATGGATCCCGGTAAATGGGACACAACGGTGTGATATCGAGTTACACGATATCCACAGGTATTCCGCAGGTTGATGGGTGATCAACGGACCCCCGGATTTTGGGGCGTCACAAAACAATAACTCAAAGTTTTTTTGAAAAGAACTTTCTGAAAAAAGAGTTATTGGCATTAGAATCAATACCTGAAGTCGAATCTGAAAAAACATCCACAAAGAATCTTCAATATGAAGAATTGTTACCAAAACTTGTAGAATCTAATGTCAAAGTTTTTAAGCCAGGATTAAAACCTCTTCCAACCAACTTAAAATATGTCTTTTTAGGAGAAAATGAGATCTATCCAGTTATAATATCATCGAAATTATCTGAAATTCAGGAAGAAGAACTGACGAAAGTCTTGAAAAAACATCAAAGCGTTATTGGATGGACAATAGCAGATATAAAAGGCATAAGTCCACTTCTATGTACTCATTGTATCTACTTAGAAGAAAATGCTAAACCATCTCGTCAAATGCAAAGAAGATTGAATCCATACTTAAAAGAAGTAGTTCGTGCAGAAGTACTTAAATTACTAGATGCTAAAATTATTTATCCTATAAGTAAATGGGTCAGTCCTACACAAGTAGTTCCAAAAAAGTCTGGTGTTACTGTAATAAAAAATCAAGAAAATGAATTAGTTCCAATGCGTACAGTCACAGGTTGGCGTGTATGTATTGACTATCGAAAACTAAATTTTCTCACTAGAAAGGATCACTTTCAGTTACCATTCCTAGATCAAGTTTTGGAAAGAATAGCTGGGCATGCATATTATTGTTTTCTAGATGGATATTCTGGTTATAATCAGATTGAAATTGCAATAGATGATCAAGAAAAAACGACATTTACATGTCCGTTTGGAACTTTTGCTTATAAAAGGATGCCTGTTGGGTTATGTAATGCCTCAACTACTTTTCAACGTTGTATGTTAAGTATATTTAGTGATATGGTAGAACGACATCTAGAAGTTTTTATGGACGATTTTTCAGTATATGGTGATTCATTTCACTTATGTTTAGAAAATCTGGAAAAAGTATTAATTAGATGTGAAGAAACAAACCTTGTCTTAAATTGGGAAAAATGTCATTTCATGGTTACACAAGGTATTGTTTTAGGTCACATAGTTTCTGAAAAAGGAATTGAAGTCGATAAATCCAAAATTGACTTAATAGCTAATCTTCCTTCACCAAAAACCGTAAAAGATGTTCGGTCTTTTTTAGGTCACGCTGGATTTTATCGAAGATTTATCAAAAACTTTAGTTCAATATGAAGACCAATTTGTAATCTTCTATGCCAAGATATAATATTTGAATGAAATGATGCATGTCAATTAGCATTTGATAAATTAAAAAACATGCTTATTTCTGCACCTATCATGCAACCTCCTAACTGGTCTTTACCTTTCGAATTAATGTGTGATGCAAGTGATTATGCAATAGGAGCTGTATTAGGGCAAAGAAAAGAGAAAAAAACCATATGTTATTTATTATGCAAGCAAAACTCTAAATGATGCACAAATGAACTATTCAACCACAGAAAAAGAATTACTTGTTGTTGTGTTTGCATTAGATAAATTTCAATCATATCTGGTTGGATCGTCAATTGTTGTATTTACAGATCACGCAGCTTTAAAATATTTGCTTACTAAAAAAGATGCTAAACCACGTCTCCTACGATGGATTTTATTACTTCAAGAATTTGATCTTATAATTAAAGATAAGAAAGGAGTTGAAAACGTGATAGCAGATCACTTGTCAAGGTTAAATTATGATATTAAAGAAGAGCCAATTCCGATTAGAGAAACCTTTCCCGATGAACAACTTTTCACCATAACTGAAGTGCCATGGTATGCAAATATAGCCAATTATTTAGCTACTGGCACTATTCCTTCTAATTATACCTGGACTGATAAAAACAAGTTCCTAAGTGAGGTACGTAATTTTTTCTGGGAAGATCCTAATGTGTTTAAATACTATAAAGACCAAATAATAAGACGTTGTATACTTAATCATGAAATCAGTCAGGTAATTCAGTTTTGTCACTCTGAAGCGTGCGGATGTCATTTTGCTTCAAAGAAAACCGCTGCTAAAATTTTGCAGTGTCGATTTTATTGGCCAACTCTTTTTAAAGATGTCCATATCTTTTGTTTAAATTGTGATAGATGTCAAAGAATGGGGAATATTTCAAAAAGAAATATGATGCCTTTAAACCCTATTTTAATTATCGAAATTTTTGATTGTTGGGGTATCGATTTTATGGGACCATTTCCCCCATCCTTTGGATATCTGTGACGCCCCAAATTTCTGGGTGTCCTTTATTAACCGTTGACCATCCGTCAACCCGCGGAAAAACTCGTGATAGTCGTATAACCCGACACCACGTCATTCACATGCTTTTAACCGGATTTACCATCTACAAGGTCAATTGTACCTCAATTTATGTCCATTTATGTCATAGGAACCAAAGAAAACAAAGCCCAAGAGCATGGCTAAGCATTTTGAAAATTTCAGAGTTTTGGAAAAACCTTCCGGAAGGTCGACATACACCTACCGGAAGGTCGCTGAAAGAACAGTTAAATGAAAAGAATCAATTGCAAGAACTTCCGGAAGGTCGACATCAGTAGCAGAAACCTTCCGGAAGGTTCATTCCAGTAGCCAAAACCTTCCGGAAGGTTCATTCCAGAAAACAAAACATTCCGGAAGATTTTGGCAGTCCAAAAAGAAACCCAAGGCAAAACCTTCCGGAAGGTTCATTCCAGTAGACAAGTCCTTCCGGTAGGTTTTACTCCAGTAGCTAAAATCTTCTGGAAGGTTCATTCCAGTGGGCAAAACCTTCCGGAAGGTATTAGCTGTGAACAAGGCAAGCTGGGGTTTTTAGCAAAACCTTCCGGAAGGCCGACATACACCTTCCGGTAGGTTTTCAGACTGTGAGCAAAAAAATGGATTTCTTTCCCTTCCAAACCATCCTTAAAGCTACCCCAAACAATCCAAACTCATCCAATACATGTTTAATGAGATTTTCCATATAATACACAACCCATACAAGCTCTGTCACAATTCATTCCATAATATATATACATCAAAATGGAATTTTGTTAAAGGTTTTACAAAACTCAAACTAAGGCCACAAGCCGGCCCCCTTCATGCTTGATGCTCTCCAAATGAGCCATCCGCCGGGGCAAAACCCACACCTGAAATGTTTTTCCCATAAAGGGTGAGCCACGCTCAATAGGGTATCTCCTAAAGAGGCTACTCCCCAACCTAAATGCATATGAAATGTCACATGCTATCAATCAACAATCCACAACAAAAATATATTCCATGTTGAAACATGTAATGCCATGCTATGAAATGAGGTGAGACTCACTCATGCACATCAACCGAGCCCTTCCCGGCTCCTCTACACATGCAAGTGCCAATGTGTACCAATCCGTCATTTATGTTCCACATTAAATGACATTTCATTCTAGGGTCTTTGTAGGGGTGGATGTTCATGGACTCACACCAAAGGTCACCCAACCTACACGGAATTCATGGACTTCCACCAACGGTTCCGCGTACACCGACACACTTTATGGGCTCTTATATCAACGAAGTGCGTATCCAATCACCGGGTCTCTCACCCGAGGGATTTTCTAGCCCTTCTTGCTACCCCAACCCTATCAACATATAAACCATGCAACTCGACTAGGTCATCGACCCATATTACCCGAGCTCACTCGTCATCCACCATGCGTGGTGAAGACAAACAATCATGCACACACACCTCCTAAAATGCGATGTCTCCGTGCATATGTAATGTGGTGCTCCATTGCAACACTAATACAATGTTCGATATGGTATGAGTGAAATATGAACATTCTCAACACATTTCTCATATTCCATGGCAAAATCATATCAAAAGCATATAATTCCCATAATACAAATTTCAAGCATGTTATCAACATACTAAAATTTCAAGGCATATATATAAACACATAACATGCCCACAATTTCATATAACACATGAATTCACATTGGGTTCATTTCACATATCCAATCATAGAAATCACATTTAGTAACTTCTAAATCTCCATCCAAGCTAGGATTTCCTTTACCCATTTCAATACCCAATTCACCCAATTTCACAACAATAGGCAAGAGATACATAGGCTATCATCCTACCCATTCCATAAAAAAATATTATAGGCTTGGAATAAACCTTAGTAGGAAGAAACCCTACCTCTTGAAGCGTGAGGAACGACCAAGGGAAGTTCCAAGACCCGATTCAAGCAAAAACCCTCACTTCTCGAAAATCCCGTACCTTGATTTTCGGTAAAACTTGCGCTTTTTGGTATAGCCGCGTAGCCCTCGATGAGTAGAGCGACTTTAATTCTTGGCTTGCGTGGATTCGAGGTCCGTAGCACCGTAGATCGTAGAGAGAAGGTGAGTTTTTCTCTCTTTTCTCCCTCTTTCTCTCTATCGGCTGAAACCGGCTGAACAATGGGGAAAAATCTAATTTTTCTCCCTATTTATATTTTAGAATACTTGGCCCACAATTCGCCACACGTCCTATTTAATTTCGGGTCCGTTTTAATCCCGAAACGATTAAATTTCGCTCCGGTTCGAGTTCGAATTATTTTTATTTTAACTTTTGTCTAATATTTTCCCCAAACTTGGAAACTTTATAAAAATTTCGTGTACAGGGTCACCCGGGGCCCGTTCGTCTCGTAAAACGCGAAAAATCCGACTATCTCGGAATTCAACGAAATTTGACGTGGTAACTAGATTTCGCGAGACGAATCCAACGGTGAAGTCTGTTTCGTCATCCGAGTTCTAGAAAAATTCAGGTTTACAACCTGTACCGTAGTGGCAATTTACCGTTTTGCCCTTTTTCACAAAGGTTTAAATTTTCTCGGGTTTTACATTCTTCTCCCCTTAAAAGAATTTCATCCCCGAAATTCACACACTCATGCACACACAATTACACGCATATGCAACAGTCATATAATACTAAATGATTATAAGAATGTACCTCCATCCTCAAATAAGAAAGGATAATTGGCACGTATGGTGTCCTCACGCTCCCATGTTGCCTCCTCCATTCCTCGGTGCTGCCACAACACCTTCACTAGCCTCACGGTCTTGCCTCGCAAAACCTGCTCTCGGCTATCCATGACACGCATTGGTCCCTCCTCGAAGGTCCCATCTGCATCAACTATGAGCTCGCCCCAATCCACAACATGCGTCGGATCTGGAGTATACTTCCGAAGCATGGAGACATGGAATACCGCGTGAACACCCGATAAAGTTGGTGGTAACGCCAATCTGTAGGCCACAGTGCCCACTCTCTCCAGCACCTCAAAGGGCCCAATATACCTCGGCGACAGCTTTCCCCGCTTGCCGAATCTGATCACCCCTCTCTTAGGCATCACCTTCAAGAAGACGTGATCTCCCACCTCAAATTCCAGAGGCTGCCGCCGCCTATCGGCGCAACTCTTCTGCCGGCTCTGAGCCGTGAGAAGACGCTTCCTTATCAGGTTCACCTTCTCCGAGGTGTCTCTAATCAAGTCTGGACCCGTAGAGGGTCTTTCTCCAACTTCAGTCCAACAAACCGGAGAACGACAAGGCCTCCCATAAAGCGCCTCATAGGGTGCCATCCGTATGCTCGCCTGATAACTGTTATTGTAGGCGAATTCCACTAAGGGCAAATGCTCTTCCCAGCTACCCTTGAGATCTAGGACGCATGCCCGTAGCATGTCCTCTAATGTCTGGATGGTCCTTTCCGACTGACCGTCCGTTTGGGGATGGTAGGCTGTGCTCATCCTCAACTGAGTCCCTATGGCTCGTTGGAAACTCTCCCAAAAGTGAGCCGTAAACCTGGGATCCCGATCTGATACTATAGACACGGGTACCCCATGCAACCGGACTATCTCCCTTATGTACAACCTGCAAAATTCCTCCATTGTAAAGGTCATCCGCACCGCCAAAAAGTGCGCCGACTTCGTGAGCCGGTCCACTATCACCCACACCGCGTCATGCCCCCGCGATGTCCGTGGCAAGTGGGTCACAAAGTCCATCGTGACGTGCTCCCACTTCCACTCAGCCACTTCCAATGGTTGGAGCAAACCTGCTGGTCTTTGGTGTTCAGCCTTAATCTGCTGACACGTGAGGCATTTACTGACGAAGTCGCCAATCTGCCTCTTCATCCCGCTCCAATAATACTGGCGACGAAGATCGTGATACATCTTCGTGCCGCCTGGATGCGCCGCAAAACGAGAGCAATGGAACTCCCTGAGGATCTCCTCTCTCAGCTCCGCCGACTGGGGAACCACAACCCTTCCCCTAAACCGAAGACTGTCATCCGAGTGAATGGCCCAGCCCTCGTCACAAGTACCCGCCTGCACTCGGTCCCTGATGGATGATAACTCTGAGTCCTGTCTCTGTGACTCAATCACTCTGCTCAGTAGGGAAGGCGTAGCCACCAAACTCCCTAAAACACCCTGAGTCCGACCCCGATAATGCAGCCCAAATTGGCCCACGGCCTCAAGCATCCGCCACTCCCGGGAAGCCACACTAGCTAAGACACCCCGTGACTTCCGACTAAGTGCGTCAGCCACCACATTTGCCTTACCAGGGTGGTAATGCAAAGTGAAGTCATAGTCTTCTAGGTACTCCATCCACCTACGCTGCCTCATGTTGAGGTCCCGCTGAGTGAAGATGTACTTCAGACTTTTTTGGTCCGAAAACACTTCAAATCGTTCACCATACAAATAGTGGCGCCAAGCCTTCAAGGCAAAGACTATGGCCGCCAATTCCATGTCATGCGTGGGGTAATTCTGCTCGTGATTCTTCAACTGTCGAGAACCATAAGCCACCACTCTCCCGGACTGCATCAAGACACAACCCAGTCCGTCTTTGGAGGCATCGCAATATACCGTGTAGTTTTGTCCCCTTTCTGGAACAATCAAGATAGGAGCTGAAGTGAGTCTCCTCTTTAGTTCTTGGAATGCCTTCTCACACGACTCATTCCACTCGAACTTGACCTCCTTCCGGGTCAATCTAGTCATAGGTGCGGCTAGTCGGGAGAAGTCCTCGATGAACCTCTGGTAATACCCTGCCAATCCCAAGAAACTACGTATCTCGAAGACTGACTTTGGCCTCTCCCAACTCATAACTGCCTCAACCTTCTCCGGGTCAACTGACACCCCCGAAGCTGACACCACGTGTCCCAAAAACTTCACCTCCGTAAGCCAAAATTCACACTTGCTGAACTTGGCGTACAATTGATAGTTCCTCAAGGTCTGGAGAACAATCCTCAAGTGACCCTCATGCTCCTCCTCTGTCTTGGAGTAGATCAGGATGTCATCAACAAACACTACGACAAACTGATCTAAATAGGGCTGGAACACCCTATGCATGAGATCCATAAATGCGGCCGGGGCATTCGTCAACCCAAATGGCATCACCGTGAACTCGAAATGCCCGTACCGCGTTCTGAACGCCGTCTTAGGGATATCTGACTCCCTAATCCTCAACTGATGGTAGCCCGTGCGGAGATCTATCTTTGAATAGACCCGCGCTCCCCTCAGCTGATCAAACAGATCATCGATCCTCGGCAAAGGGTACCTATTCTTGATGGTGACCCGGTTCAACTGCCGATAGTCTATACACAATCGAAGGGTCTTATCCTTCTTCTTGGCAAACAGCACCGGAGCGCCCCAAGGTGAGGTACTCGGTCTAATAAAGCCCTTGTCCAATAATTCTTGTAATTGGACCTTGAGTTCTTGCAACTCAGCTGGCGCCATCCTATGTGGAGTCATAGAAATGGGCGAAGTACCCGGATGCAACTCAATGCTAAAGTCCACATCCCTATGGGGAGGTAATCCCAGTAACTCGTTCGGAAAGACGTCTTCATACTCGCACACCACCCGAGGTAGACCCAATTCTTGTCTTGCCTCGTCCTCCAGGGTAAGGCTCGCAAGCCAACCCATCAACTGCCCATGCCATCGTGAATCATACACGACTTGAGGTAGAGCATCATGCTTCTCCCCCTGAAACTTGAAACAAACACCGTCCGGTGTATAGGCAGTGACCCTCTTCCTGTCACAATCAATAACGACCCGATACGCCGCCAACCAGTCCATCCCAAGGATGACATCGAATTCCGACATGTCCATAACCCTAAGGTCCACGGTGAGTAGAATCTCCGAGATCTCTAGCTTACAACCCCGACATATCTGATTCACACACACCCTAGCTCCTAGGGGTGAATTCACATACAACGGCTCTTCCAATGCATCGACTTCTAAGCCCAAATCCCTCACACATGATGCATAAATGAATGAATGTGATGCACCAGAGTCAAATAATACTTTAGCCCATAAGCGAGAAAGTAAAAATGTACCCTGAATGACCGACTGGTCCACTGGCTCAGCCTGAGGTGTAATGGCGTAGACACGCCCCTGGGTCCCCGAAGTCCTGGCCTGCATGCCCTGTCCTCGGCCTCGACCCATGCCTTGGCCCATCTGGCCCGACTGCGGAGTCCCCGCTCGAAAGGTGGTAGGGGCCTGAGTAGTGCCCTGGAACTGATACTGGTTTCCCCGGCCCATGGTGGGGTAGGGAGGAACAAGGTGTGTCTGTGACTGTCCCACTGATGACTGGGACTGAGGTGTCCCATAGCTCTGGGATCCTTGCCTCTGCGGACAATCCCGCTTCATATGCCCCGGTTGGTGGCAATGGAAACATGTCTTCTGGCCTGCCTGGTGGGTAGTCCTGAAGTTTCTCCCGCCCTAGGAAAATTGACCTTGGCCTTGGCCTTGATAGCCACGGCCCTGTCCTTGTTGTCCTTGTGGAGTAGAAGTTCTCTGCTTCTTCCCCGAACTAGAAGAAGAGGATTGGCCCTCCTTCTTCTTATCCTTAGCACCCGCCTCACGGATGCTTCGAGCATCGTCAACCTCCCTCTTAATGGCCATAGCTGTCTCGACCATAGAGTCCAAGTCTTGCAGGCGGAGGCCCACAATCTTTCCCCGGATGGATAGCTTCAACCCATCCTCGAACCTTCTTACCTTGGCCATATCCGTGGCCACGTAATCATCAGCAAATCGGGCTAATTCGGTGAACTTAGCCACATACTCCATCACTGTCATTGACCCTTGCTTCAAATCTAGAAACTCTCGGGCTTTTGTATGTCTAACGGCCGTTGGGAAATATTTACCCATGAAGAGCTCCTTGAACTCTCCCCATGTCATGGCCTCCAAGTTCTTCGAGGCCGTCACCCAATCCCACCACAATTGGGCTTCTCCCTGTAGCTGGAATGCAGCTAGTCTTATCTTAGTAGCGTCTGAGGTGACCTCCATCGCCCCTAAGATTTTGTTGACTTGCCGGAACCAATGGTCGGCCACCATCGGGTCCGCCCCTCCCATGAAGACTGGAGGTTTGTGTGCTTTAAATTGTTGGAGGTTACTCGCACCTCCATGCCCGGCACTTGCACTAGCTTGTGCAACAGTAGCCGCCATCATACCCATGGTTTTCGTAAATGCTTGTTGATCGAAGACCGGTGGTGGTTGGTTATTGTTCCGTCCACCGCCCCGACGTCCTCTCCTTCCACTTGCCATCTACACACACGTCAAATGGCAATGGCACACTAACTTAGTATCCCGAAGTAGGGACCAAAGTTAAAACATTTAAATCTTTCTCATTGTCTCACTAGTAGAGCGTATGCCTCCAATAGTGGACCCTTACGCTTTGAACTTTCCCGTTCATTTGCTTTCCCACTCCCAAGGTTAAGTTCTCTAACCCTAGTGTGCCCATTTTTCATACACGTTCTACCATGCATATAATACACATATCACATATCACATAACATGTAGCAATTTAAGCACATAACATGTAATGTACAATGAATGCAATGGTCTAGACCCATGCCCCATCAAGCCCTAGGTAAATCGCATACCTATGCTCTGATACCAAGCTGTGACGCCCCAAATTTCCGGGTGTCCTTTATTAACCGTTGACCATCCGTCAACCCGCGGAAAAACTCGTGATAGTCGTATAACCCGACACCACGTCATTCACATGCTTTTAACCGGATTTACCATCCACAAGGTCAATTGTACCTCAATTTATGTCATAGGAACCAAAGAAAACAAAGCCCAAGAGCATGACTAAGCATTTTGAAAATTTCAGAGTTTTGGAAAAACCTTCCGGAAGGTCGACATACACCTACCGGAAGGTCGCTGAAAGAACAGTTAAATGAAAAGAATCAATTGCAAGAACTTCCGGAAGGTCGACATCAGTAGCAGAAACCTTCCGGAAGGTTCATTCCAGTAGCCAAAACCTTCCGGAAGGTTCATTCCAGAAAACAAAACCTTCCGGAAGATTTTGGCAGTCCAAAAAGAAACCCAAGGCAAAACCTTCCGGAAGGTTCATTCCAGTAGACAAGTCCTTCCGGTAGGTTTTACTCCAGTAGCTAAAATCTTCTGGAAGGTTCATTCCAGTGGGCAAAACCTTCCGGAAGGTATTAGCTGTGAACAAGGCAAGCTGGGGTTTTTAGCAAAACCTTCCGGAAGGCCGACATACACCTTCCGGTAGGTTTTCAGACTGTGAGCAAAAAAATGGATTTCTTTCCCTTCCAAACCATCGTTAAAGCTACCCCATACACTCCAAACTCATCCAATACATGTTTAATGAGATTTTCCATATAATACACAACCCATACAAGCTCTATCACAATTCATTCCATAATATATATACATCAAAATGGAATTTTGTTAAAGGTTTTACAAAACTCAAACTAAGGCCACAAGCCGGCCCCCTTCATGCTTGATGCTCTCCAAATGAGCCATCCGCCAGGGCAAAACCCACACCTGAAATGTTTTTCCCATAAAGGGTGAGCCACGCTCAATAGGGTATCTCCTAAAGAGGCTACTCCCCAACCTAAATGCATATGAAATGTCACATGCTATCAATCAACAATCCACAACAAGAATATATTCCATGTTGAAACATGTAATGCCATGCTATGAAATGAGGTGAGACTCACTCATGCACATCAACCGAGCCCTTCCCGGCTCCTCTACACATGCAAGTGCCAATGTGTACCAATCCGTCATTTATGTTCCACATCAAATGACATTTCATTCTAGGGTCTTTGTAGGGGTGGATGTTCCTGGACTCACACCAAAGGTCACCCAACCTACACGGAATTCATGGACTTCCACCAACGGTTCCGCGTACACCGACACACTTTATGGGCTCTTATACCAACGGAGTGCGTATCCAATCACCGGGTCTCTCACCCGAGGGATTTTCTAGCCCTTCTTGCTACCCCAACCCTATCAACATATAAACCATGCAACTCGACTAGGTCATCGACCCATATTACCCGAGCTCACTCGTCATCCACCATGCGTGGTGAAGACAAACAATCATGCACACACACCTCCTAAAATGCGATGTCCCCATGCATATGCAATGTGGTGCTCCATTGCAACACTAATACAATGTTCGATATGGTATGAGTGACATATGAACATTCTCAACACATTTCTCATATTCCATGGCAAAATCATATCAAAAGCATATAATTCCCATAATACAAATTTCAAGCATGTTATCAACATACTAAAATTTCAAGGCATATATATAAACACATAACATGCCCACAATTTCATATAACACATGAATTCACATTGGGTTCATTTCACATATCCAATCATAGAAATCACATTTAGTAACTTCTAAATCTCCATCCAAGCTAGGATTTCCTTTACCCATTTCAATACCCAATTCACCCAATTTCACAACAATAGGCAAGAGATACATAGGCTATCATCCTACCCATTCCATAAAAAAACATTATAGGCTTGGAATAAACCTTAGTAGGAAGAAACCCTACCTCTTGAAGCGTGAGGAACGACCATGGGAAGTTCCAAGACCCGATTCAAGCAAAAACCCTCACTTCTCGAAAATCCCGTACCTTGATCTTCGGTAAAACTTGCGCTTTTTGGTATAGCCGCGTAGCCCTCGATGAGTAGAGCGACTTTAATTCTTGGCTTGCGTGGATTCGAGGTCCGTAGCACCGTAGATCGTAGAGAGAAGGTGAGTTTTTCTCTCTTTTCTCCCTCTTTCTCTCTATCGGCTGAAACCGGCTGAAAAATGGGGAAAAATCTAATTTTTCTCCCTATTTATATTTTAGAATACTTGGCCCACAATTCGCCACACGTCCTATTTAATTTCGGGTCCGTTTTAATCCCGAAACGATTAAATTTCGCTCCGGTTCGAGTTCGAATTATTTTTATTTTAACTTTTGTCTAATATTTTCCCCAAACTTGGAAACTTTATAAAAATTTCGTGTACAGGGTCACCCGGGGCCCGTTTGTCTCGTAAAACGCGAAAAATCTGACTATCTCGGAATTCAACGAAATTTGACGTGGTAACTAGATTTCGCGAGACGAATCCAACGGTGAGGTCTGTTTCGTCATCCGAGTTCTAGAAAAATTCAGGTTTACAACCTGTACCGTAGTGGCAATTTACCGTTTTGCCCTTTTTCACAAAGGTTTAAATTTTCTCGGGTTTTACAATATCTGTATATTTTGGTTGCAGTCGACTATGTTTCTAAATGGGTAGAGGCAATTCCATGTAGAAATAATGATCACAGGACATTGATCAAGTTTTTAAAAGAAAATATTTTATATAGATTTGGGATTCCTCGAACAATCATCAGTGATGGTGGATTACATTTTTGTAATAAATTTTTTGAAAACCTGATGAAAAAATACTTGATTTCTCATAAAATATCCACTCCATATCATCCGCAGACAAGTGGACAAGCTGAATTAGCTAATAGGGAGATAAAATACATTTTAGAAAAAACAATAAATCCAGATCGTAAGGATTGGTCTTGAAGATTTACGGATGCACTTTGGGCTTACCGTACTGCGTATAAGACTATTCTAGGAATGTCTCCTTGTCAGTTAGTTTATGGTAAATCATGTCATTTGCCTGTAGAATTAGAACATAAAACATATTGGGCAATCAAATGTAGAATCTTGATATAGATGAAGCTGGAATATCACGTAAATTGCAAATAAATGAATTAGAAGAATTAAGAAATGAAGCCTATGAAAACGCAAATATTGCTAAATCAAGAACAAAAGTTTTTCATGATAAAAATATCATGAGAAAATCTTTTGAACCATCTCAAAAAGTTTTACAGTACAATGCAAAACTTCGTTTATTCCCTGGAAAATTAAGATCTAGATGGACATGACCTTATATAGTTAAACAAGTTTTTGACTATGGGGCAATTGAAATTGAAAATCCATTAACTAGAAATGTTTTCAAAGTAAACGGACAAAGGCTTAAACCTTATTATAATGGATTTACTCAAGATGTAACTTATGTGCAACTTTTGAATCCAGTCTATGTGTGTTAATTGTTATTTGATTATAAGTAATATAACTAATTACTTGTAATTTATTTAATAGATTAAATCTCCTGAGTGAAAGCCAGATATCTTAACCGCTGAAAGACAACAAATTGCTGGTTTTTATTATCAATGCTTTTTATTACTGTTTTTACATTACAGATAAAGTTTAATTTAAGTTGGGGAGATATGAGTGTGAATTTACTTTTTGTTTTTAGAATAGTAATTTTTATTTAAAAAATTATGTTCGTCTTTGTAACTGGCAGACGTTAAAGAACCGGATAGGGAGTCAATTTCAAATTTAATTTCTCAAAAAGTTAAAAAAAATTATTTTGGTTGAGTTTAATTTTACTACGTTACTTTCCAAAAGATATAAATACGTTGATCATGCAAAAAACTACGCATGTTAGAAATTTAGAAATATTTAAAAGTTAGGCAAGACCCTTGTGTGGAAAAAGTACATATGCTAAACACCGACGAGCAAATCGTCTCTATGCTTGTGTAAGATGTGGTCGTATAGAACATTTGAGACAATATAATAAGTGTGCGGAACCAATTTCAGGTCGAGCGTCAGATCGTTTACGGTGGATTAGGTATGGGCAGAGTAAGGATTATCCTGAGGCGCCATCCTAATCTACCCCAATGTTAACAAGATACATGAGAAATGAAGTTAACCGTGTCACTGATATTGTTGATCTAGATAGTTCTGATACTGACTAAATATGATCAACAAGATGTAGAATTTTGGAAATAACTGTACATAGTTGTAAATAAATGTAAATGACTATAGAATAAGTAAGGAAATTTGTAAATAACAAATAACAAATAAAAAAATTAATAAACCTAATTCTTTGAAATGAAAAAGAGTGATTAGCAAAGTTTTGTAGAATATATAAAATGGTATTTAATTTTGTAACTTGCAGGAGCAGAATTGCAGAAATTCAGTGAAACAATCTGCAGTTAAAAATCAGGAACCAGTCAAAAATATTGATGCAAGACAACGAACAAGAAAGTCTTCCAGCCGAGCATGAAGGGATCAATCTCCGCAACCTGAAACACCTCCACAACAACCTAGACCATGAAATATCTTTAATGAGGTGATGTTTGAAAATTTTGAACATCAAATCTGGTATGATATTAATTTTCTAACTAAGACTATTATTTCTGAAAGAACAGTAATATACGAAGATTTTGAGAACATACAAATAAGACAAAGTCTCCATGCGAGAGGATGGTTACATTATGTTAGATTAGTTGTTCCTGCTTATGACTGTTTAGTTCGGGAATTTTACAGTAATGCTGAAATTAAAGGGAAAAGACAATTGCGTGCATTTGTCCGGAGAATAACTTTTCAAGTTACACTGGCCACTATAGCCGAATTTTTTCACCCCATGCAAAGACCACCCCACCCACAATATCCTTACACTGAACTACCTGATTTGCATGAAGTAGGGAGAGAATTGACAAGGAATCCAAGATTTGTTTGGGGACGCCCAAATAATTACATAAAACAAGGGGAACTAACAGACAAATACCGCATTTTGAATATGATAACAGTATATAATTTGCTACCCCAAGCCCAAAAGAATCAACTTTATACTGAGCAGGCTTATTTTCTATATGCATTTGGGATGGGACACACAATTGACATGCCGAACTTAATCTTAGACCAAATGATACTCGCTGTGGATAGAAAGAAACTCACACTCCCATATGTTATGTTAGTTTCTCAGCTATGCAGGAACGAGGGCGTAATCATTGATCCGATATGGACGACAGTGGATCATCTTGGAGCATTAGATAAAACTTCTTTGAAAAAGAGTCATGGAGGACAATTGAAAAACCAACAAGGAATACCTTCATCACCAGAAGAGGAACCATTTTAGATACCTGAAGAATTCAGCCCACAAGAACAATTTCCACCACAAGAAGATCAACCATACATACCCGTTGATGACATAACTGATAGAAAGATCTTGCTGGAAATGGAAACTAGTATTACTCAACTCAACAAACGCATGGATGAATATGAGCAACATCAAGTGGAGCTTTTTAATCGTTTTGGAGAAGGATCTTCTACTTCCTAAACAGACTGGAGATTCTACGAAAACTTTACTCTCTCTCACTCACCTTTTACATTATGCACTTTTACTTTAAGCACCTGCATTTTAATTTATTTGCATGTTTAACTAGTTTTTGATAAATAATGTGAAAATTATGTTAGGAGAATTATGTCATATAATTTGCAGTTGAATTAGGTTAATATTCCTATGCTTTGTAAAAAATAGCCTTAAGCTGATCACGCGGGATTTTCTTATTTTAGCTGTACCGTACCTTAATATATTTGTTTAAACTTACTCCTATTTGCACGAATAGATTTCTTTATTCCAAAAATCTTGTGAAATATTACACTCTTTACATATTTAGTGGATATGTATGACCAATTGAAGAATTTGAGCCAATCCTCATTGGAGAGATATTCTACATCTACTCAAATAATGTAAACCCCCACATGTAATAGAACTTGTACCAACTATGTTTGGTATACAAATGTATGTTGTATAAGTTTGGGTTGGTTTTGGAAGGGTTTGGAATGGATTGGAAATGAAAAACAAGTGAAAAAGGCAAATTCGGACAAACCGTACCGGTACACCGTACCGATACCCCGATGTCCCGAGAGCAAACCGTACCGGTACACCGTACCGATACTGTCGGTAAAAAATTGAAATTTTAAAACTCGTTTGCTAAACTTTTGCTATGCATTCTTTCCTTAAAAGGTAATAAATGGACAATAATAGAATACCAATTGTGGTATGTTGGGCCTCGGAGGGGTTAATCGATTAAAAATATACATAGGCCTTGTATTTTAAAAATTTCGGTAAATTTACATGAGTAGTATGATAAATCATAAAACTAAATATTTTTAGGATAAAATAACATTAAAAATGAATTCAGAACGTCTAAAAACCTTAGGGTGGTCATAGAGATCAAAATGGAGATAGTTAGTGGCAAAATTGTAATTTCAGGGAAAAATGTAATTTTTGGCCCTGTGAACAGTAAAAATCGGGATTATGCAGGCTTAAAACACCATTCTCATTCCATTTTTCTCTTATTCTTTCACTCCACTCTAAATCCACACATCTTAGAACCCTAAAAGAAGATTAAGGGAGAAAGATAAGGAAGGAATTAGGTCTATAGAGCTTGGGTTTAGCTTGGAAATCTTGATTCAAGGTAGGGGTTTCTTCCTATTCTCTTACATTGATGCTAGGGCTTATATATATAGGTATTACTTTGACTCTAAATCTATACATATGCTATGAAATCCTTATTTATTGATGATCTTGCAAAGATTAACATGGTTTGATGGAAGCCATGGTTGGGGTAACCATGAAATCTCTTTTCTTGTTTAAAACCCTAGTTTCAAGAGAGTTTGATTTTTCTCTTGATTGTCCTTGATTTCAAAACTTTAGTACTTTGCATTGAAAAATAAAATGGTATTTATGATGATCTCATGCCTATTTTTCTTAAATTGTGCTATTATGGAAAATTTGGGGATTTTTGGGATTTGTTTGTGTCTTGAGGAAATTGGTTGGGTATTTGTAACACCCCAAAACACACCTTGGACGGCATTACATTCTAAAACATTCATATCATGAGAGCACTAATATAATTCCATCAATAAGAAAATTTTTCCATTCATCATCCATAGAATTTATAAGATCATCCCAAAAGAATAAGCCAAGCTATGTCATTTACATCTCAAAATTTATTTAAAGTTGCACAGCGGAATAAACAAAAGAAACTAGACTACACAATGTTTCAAAAGAATGTCCTACTCTAGTACAAAAGGAAAGGAGGTCGCTCTATGCGTCCACCTCGGGATCCACACTCCCGTCAAGTGGAGTCTCCCAAGTAGCGGGCTCCTCGACCCTTACGTCCTCCTCAAGCGGGTAATCTGAAAAATGTTAGCGGTAGGGGGTGAGCACAAAGCTCTGTAGAAACATTCTCTCAAACCCAAACAAGGTTTAGAAAATCATTTAAAACGGTCGGTCTTATTTTTAACATAACATAGATACATAATTTGAAATAAAGCAGTGACATTTGAAAATGATCTCAAGTTTATGTAAAAACATTACTTAATTTAATAAAAGAGTACTACATACAAATAATCACCATTACTTGCCATAAACCATTTCCAACAATTCTTTCGGTAGGTGGCATACTTTAGGGTAACCTCCACCCCCGTTAGATCATCTTTGCTTCCCAAGCATCCTTACAAGGAACCTCTTGGGAAGGGGTGAGCATCCTTACAAGGAACCTCTCACACTTCTTTTTGTAGGTGGCATACTTTAGGGCAACCTCCACCCCCCCATTCTTTCGGTAGGTGGCATACTTTAGGGTAACCTCCACCCCCGTTAGATCATCTTTGCTTCCCAAGCATCCTTACAAGGAACCTCTTGGGAAGGGGTGAGCATCCTTACAAGGAACCTCTCACACTTCTTTTGGTAGGTGGCATACTTTAGGGCAACCTCCACCCCCCATTCTTTCGGTAGGTGGCATACTTTAGGGCAACCTCCACCCCCGTTAGATCATCTTTGCTTCCCAAGTATCCTTACAAGGAACCTCTTGGGAAGGGGTGAGCATCCTTACAAGGAACCTCCCACCAAGCATATCATTCCAAAATTTATGTCAATTTACAAGCATCTATCCAAAATCCCCAAAATATATCATGTAACCATTCCACAGCCAACAAAGAAAATACATGAGATCACAATAACATCATTTTCTACCCAACACAAAACACTACGGTTTCGAAATTCATAATAAAGAAAACAATTAAGAAGGAAATACATCACTCTCCCAAAAACTAGGGTTTTAAAACTAGAAAAGAGATTTCATGGGTATTAAACCCTAACTTTGTTCAAAACATGTAATCTTTGCAAAAAAAGTCTAAGAGAGGATGATTCCATAGCATATACATACCATTGATAGCCAAAACATACATATATAAATACCCTAGCCTCAATGTAAGTGAGTGAGAGAAAACCCCTACCTTGATGTTCTTGGAAATCTAGGGCTTGGATCTTGAATCACCCTTAAATTCCTTGTTTTTCACCTTTGATCTTGTGTTTTTCTCTTCCCCTCTTTCTCTCTAATGTTTTCTAGGGTTTTAAGTTGTGTAATGAAGGCTAAGGGGATGGCAAGAAGTATTTATAGTGGGGGAAAAACCGACTGTTTGCGAACTAAAATTGTCTGATTTTTACAGCGACTACCGGTAGCTGATTTTGACTACCGGTAGCTCGGGTACACTGGACACTCGACTACCTGTTGACTACCGGTAGCTCGGGTACACTGGACACTTGACTACCGGTAGTCCGAGTACACTGGGCACTTGACTACCGGTAGTTACTACCGATAGTTGATCCCAGATTTGCCTACTTCCTTTATTTTTCATTTCTAATCCATTCCAATCTCTTCCAAAACCATCCCAAACCTCTCCAACATATATTTCTACCTCAAACCTATTTAGTACAAGTTCTAGGACATAAAATTTCATATTTTCACATACTAAAACCAAATTTCAAATATTATTTCCTCGAGTTATACTATATCAACATTTTTACAACTATTATTTAGTATATATCTATATACATATATAAACGAAAATGCGGGGTGTTACAATCCACCCCCCTTAAAGAAAGTTTCGTCCTCGAAACTTACCTCAAGTAGTGAACAAAAAGGGATACTTCTCCCGCATTTCTTGCTCCGGTTCCCATGTAGCTTCCTCCACTCCATGGTGTTGCTACCCAACCTTCACTAGTCGGATGACTTTGTTACGGAGTACCTTTTCTTTGGCATCAAGAATCTTTAACGGTTGTTCTTCATAGGTGGCTCCATCTTGAATTTCAATATCTTCCAAGTCTACGACCGGCGTTGCCTCCGATCGACACTTTCTCAACATCGACACGTGAAACACGTCATGTACCCCAGACAACTGAGCTGGTAACCGCAACTGATACGCCGCTTTGCCTACCGCTTTGATCACTTCAAACGGTCCGGTATATCTTGGTGCTAACTTCTCTTTCTTGTCGAATCGAAACACGCCCTTCTTGTGTGACACCTTGGGAAACATGTAATCTCCCACTTTGAATTCCAAGGATCTTCGTCTGTGGTCCGCATAGCTCTTCTATCTACTTTGCGTCGTGCGTAGCCTCTCTCGGAGGAGTTGACTCTTCTCCGTAGTTTCCCCATTGTAGTCCTTACTTCGTTAGTTCGCTGCGCACTCTGATATAAATTACAATCCACCAAAGGTTACAGTTGAAACCTAACCCGACTTGTCCTCCCATTTTAGCTTCCAAATCCATATACATTTTTTTTTTCAACGAAATAATTTAAAAAAAAATTAACATAATATCATCGAAAATACCATTTTAGTGGTCACTACCAATCACTAGAGTTTTGAATTCATGAGCAAATAAATAATCAAGCTCTGGAATCAAGAATAAATGGCTATCAAGCTTGGAAATCAAGAACGAAAGAACAAGCAAGGTTTGAAATTAATAACAAACGAATCTCAAGTTTTTGGAATCCAAAATAAAGGAACAATCAAGTCTCGAATTCCATAACAAACCCATATCAAGCTTTGGAATCAAAATAAGAAACAATCAAAGCTTGAAATCAAGAACAAAGTAACAATCGAGTCTTGGAGTCAATAACAGATGCATATCAAGCTTTGTAACCAAGAACTAAAGAGTATCAAGTTTTGAACTCAAGGACAAGGAGAAATCAAGTATTGAAATCAAGAGCAATTGAATGTCAAGTCTTGAAATCAAGAACCAATGGATCATTAAGTATTGAATATCAAGAATAAATGAATCACAAGGGTTAGAATCAATAGCAAATGAATATTAAATTTGGCTATCAAGAACCAATGGATCATCAAGCCTGGGGAAATTAAAAACAAAGGAACAACCAAGTCTTGAAATCAAGAACCAAAGGATGTCAAATATTGAATATCAAGAATACATGAATTACAATAGTTAGAATCAATCAAATGAATACCAAATTTGGCTATCCAGAGCAAATGAATATTAAGCTTGGAAATCAAGAATAAAAGCGTATCAAGCTTGAAAGTCATAAACAAATGAGAAATTAAGATTTAACGGAACAATCATGTATGGAAATCAATAAAAAACGACTATCAAGGTGTGAAATCAAGAACAAATGATTATGAAGCTTAGAAATCAAGACCAAAAGAACACTCAAGTCTTGGAACCAAGAATAAAGAATATCAAGTATTGAATATTGAAAATAATTGAATCACAAGGGTAGAATCAATAACAAAGGAATATCAATTTTTTTTGATACCAAGAACAAATGGATCATTAAGCTTAGGAAATTACGGACAAGGAAACAATCAAGTCTCGAGATCAATAACAACGGATATCAAGCTTGGAATCAGAGATAAAGCAACAATCATATATTGGAATCGATAACAAACGACTATCAATGTTTGAAATCAATGACAAAGGCAAGATAAAGAGAAAACACCTCTCCCTTGAAAACTAGGATTTCAAGGGCATACCAAAAGGATTTGGTGGTCACCCACCCATAACATAGCTTAGAACAAATAATATTTAAGTTCGGGAATCAAGAACAAAGGAGAAATCAAGAGAGAAAAACACATCTCCCTTGTAAACTAGGGTTTGAAGGCATAAGAAAAGATTTAGGGTTTACCCAACCATAATATATTTTGGAACAAGGTAGTATTATCCAGAATGGCAAGACATGATGATTCCCTAGCAAGCAGATATAAATTAGAGTCAAAGATTACATATAAATAAACCCTACTGGTATCCCCTTGTTTTCCCGTAGGCAAGTTAACATATAACGTAAGTTCTATTTCCTCGAAACACAATCCCAATTCCACAGCGTACACGGTACGTAGAAAGGAATAAGTCGCGTAGGAATCCAATAAAATTCGGGCCCAAGAATGGTAGAGAAGAACAATACCTTCCTTGATTGGCGCCGCCGGGGGCTTGAGCTTGTATCGGTCGCTGTGGTGTAGGCCTCGGTGGTGGTGGTTGGGCTGCTGGTACCTGTCTGGCGGTCTGGATAGGCCCCCGAGGTGGAAAAATTGGGCAATGCTTCCGAATATGTCCCACTCCTCCGCATGCAAAGCAGGATCGTGGGGTACTACCGGCTCTAGTCTGAGTGTCTCCCTCTCCTCGGGCCGTCCAAAGTCGCTGTCCATCTGTTTGGTCTGGGCGACGGTATAGTGTTGTTCGCTGCACTCCACTAGTGCTAGGGTCCGTCCTGATCGGACCTCCTCTCGCGAAGCTCTGTCGACGCTGGCTTTCCTCTATATCTCTCTCCACCAATGCAGCTCGGTCAACCAGGTCCCCATACTCCCGGATCCTGAGAGCCACCAACTTCTCCCGGATGACCGGCCTCAGTCCCTGCTCGAAGCGTTTGGCCCTGTCGGCCTCAGTAGATATAAACTCCGTACCATAACGGGATAGCTCGTCAAACCTCCTCTCGTACTCTGCCACCATCATGCTGCTCTGTCGTAGAGCAAGGAAATTGGCCTTCATTCTATCTCTGACTGATTCGGGGAAGTACTTGTCTTGGAAAATTTGGTCAAATTCCTCCCAAGTGAGTGCATCCGTGGTCCTCATTCTTTTCACTGAGTCCCACCAATGGTCGGCCTCCCCTTCGAATAGATAAGTCGCCAAGCCGACCCGAAGATCCTCGGTTATCCCCATGCCATCACATATCTTCTTCACTCGGCGGATCCATTTATCCGCATCCAAGGGTTTATAGCTCCCTTGGAAAGTAGGCGGGTGTTGCCTCAGAAACTCTCGGAGAACTACCATTCTCCTATTCTCCTCTCCGTTGCCCGGTACTTGGGCTAGTGGATGAGCCCCACCGTTATGGTTGTTCCCATTTTGGTGTTGTACCAGAGTGGTGAGCTCCCTCAAGCATTGATAGATGCCTTGCATGGCATCGGGAGGTGGTGGTGGTGGATTTTCTTGGCCTCCACGACCACGACCACGTCCTCGTCCCCGTGTACCGTCCATCCTACACATCAATCCACAATTTAGTTTCCTTGATGGGCAAGAAATAAACTAAAGTGATATGTATGATGTCTTGATTTAAGCACAAGGCATATACAAAATCTAACTTACAATTTCCTTCACCCTAAACCTACATCTCTAGTGGTAATCCATAACCTACAGCTCCCATGTAAGACCTAAAGCCTAAGCTCTGATACCATTTTATAACACCCCAAAACACACCCTGGACGACATTACATTCTAAAACATTCATATCATGAGAGCACTAATATAATTCCATCAATAAGAAAATTTTTCCATTCATCATCCATAGAATTTATAAGATCATCCCAAAAGAATAAGCCAAGCTATGGCATTTACATCTCAAACTTTATTTAAAGTTGCACAGCGGAATAAACAAAAGAAACTAGACTACACAATGTTTCAAAAGAATGTCCTACTCTAGTACAAAAGGGAAGGAGGTCGCTCTATGCGTCCACCTCAGGATCCACAATCCCGTCAAGTGGAGTCTCCCAAGTAGCGGGCTCCTCGACCCTTACGTCCTCCTCAAGCGGGTAATCTGAAAAATGTTACCGGTAGGGGGTGAGCACAAAGCTCTGTAGAAACATTCTCTCAAACCCAAACAAGGTTTAGAAAAGCATTTAAAACGGTCGGTCTCATTTTTAACATAACATAGATACATAATTTGAAATAAAGCAGTGACATTTGAAAAGGATCTCAAGTTTATGTAAAAACATTACTTAATTTAATAAAAGAGTACCACATACAAATAATCACCATTAATTGCCATAAATAATTTCCAACAATTCTTTCGGTAGGTGGCATACTTTAGGGTAACCTCCACCCCCGTTAGATCATCTTTGCTTCCCAAGCATCCTTACAAGGAACCTCTTGGGAAGGGGTGAGCATCCTTACAAGGAACCTCTCACACTTCTTTTGGTAGGTGGCATACTTTAGGGCAACCTCCACCCCCGTTAGATCATCTTTGCTGCCCAAGCATCCTTACAAGGAACCTCTTGGGAAGGGGTGAGCATCCTTACAAGGAACCTCTCACACTTCTTTTGGTAGGTGGCATACTTTAGGGCAACCTCCACCCCCCATTCTTTCGGTAGGTGGCATACTTTAGGGCAACCTCCACCCCCATTAGATCATCTTTGCTTCCCAAGCATCCTTACAAGTAACCTCTTGGGAAGGGGTGAGCATCCTTACAAGGAACCTCCCACCAAGCATATCATTCCAAAATTTATGTCAATTTACAAGCATCTATCCAAAATCCCCAAAATATATCATGTAACCATTCCACAGCCAACAAAGAAAATACATGAGATCACAATAACATCATTTTCTACCCAACACAAAACACTACGGTTTCGAAATTCATAATAAAGAAAACAATTAAGAAGGAAATACATCACTCTCCCAAAAACTAGGGTTTTAAAACTAGAAAAGAGATTTCATGGGTATTAAACCCTAACTTTGTTCAAAACATGTAATCTTTGCAAAAAAAGTCTAAGAGAGGATGATTCCATAGCATATACATACCATTGATAGCCAAAACATACATATATAAATACCCTAGCCTCAATGTAAGTGAGTGAGAGAAAACCCCTACCTTGATGTTCTTGGAAATCTAGGGCTTGGATCTTGAATCACCCTTAAATTCCTTGTTTTTCACCTTTGATCTTGTGTTTTTCTCTTCCCCTCTTTCTCTCTAATGTTTTCTAGGGTTTTAAGGTGTGTAATGAAGGCTAAGGGGATGACAAGAAGTATTTATAGTGGGGGAAAAACCGGCTGTTTGCGAACTAAAATTGTCTGATTTTTACAGCGACTACCGGTAGCTGATTTTGACTACCGGTAGCTCGGGTACACTGGACACTTGACTACCGGTAGTCCGAGTACACTGGGCACTTGACTACCGGTAGTTACTACCGGTAGTTGATCCCAGATTTGCCTACTTCCTTTATTTTTCATTTCTAATCCATTCCAATCTCTTCCAAAACCATCCCAAACCTCTCCAACATATATTTCTACCTCAAACCTATTTAGTACAAGTTCTAGGACATAAAATTTCATATTTTCACATACTAAAACCAAATTTCAAATATTATTTCCTCGAGTTATACTATATCAACATTTTTACAACTATTATTTAGTATATATCTATATACATATATGAACGAAAATGCGGGGTGTTACAGTATTGTATCTCTTGTGTATGTTTGGATGAACATGGGTGGTCGTTGACCAGGTATCATAGAGTGGGTAGATGCGTTTCTTACTCCGTGCGGGTTTGAATTTTTCCTACCACTCGTAGTGGGGTTGGTGCCTTGTGGGGACCAAACCACTATTCGCTCACAGGTGCCGTGGCAGAGGGTTAGTATACTATTCCTGGGTTGGATTCGTCACTGCCAATGTGTTGGTATACGCCCTTCCTAAAAGTTGGATATCCTTGCGAGGATTTGGGTGTGTGTGTGGGCCAGGATATTTTCGATGTGTTTATTCATGCGATGTCAGACATCATACTTGAGATACATATTGTTGTTGAGATACAAGTTGTAGTTTGATATATATGGTGGGTTATAATTGATTGATGAAATGATTTAATATAGGAATGGTTCATTGCATGGAAATTGATGGTAACTTTTTCATTTACATATTATGATCGCTTAACCTTGAGATTGGATAAACTGTTACTGTTTTCTTTCAAAAGTTATATATGATAATTGTGAAATGAGACCGACTTGTTTTATATATATTTCTAAACCTTGTTTGAGTTTAGGAGGATTTTCCTACAGAGCTTAGTGCTCACCCCCTACAAACAATATACTTTTCAGATTTCTGTGTAGAGGAAGAGCTCGGAGTTGAGGAGTCGGTAGCATGGGAAGCTCAAGTGGATAAGCATGTGGACCCGGAGGGGGATGTTTAGATTGTGCTTTTATGTTCTCAACTAGGAGACACATTTTGAGATAATGTTCATGTTAGTATTTTGTTATTCCGCTGCAAGATAATAGTTGGCATATTCTTTTGGGTATATTTGCCATAGTTTGGAATATTCTTTTGGATGTAAAGGCCATGGTTTGGCCTATTCTTTTGAATGATGTTGTAGCTATTATGGATGATGAATGAATTTTTCTTTACCGATGGATTTTATTAGTTGCTCTCATGATGTGAATGGTTTTTAGATAATAATGCCATCCAAGGGGGAATGTGGGGCGTTACAAATTTTGGTATCAGAGCATAGGAATTAGGTCTTACATGGGGCTTGTAGGTTATGGATTACCACTAGAGAGGTAGGATTAGGTTGAAGAAAATTATTGATTTAAATTTTATACAAGCATTATGCTTTAGATTAAGGTGATAGTTAGGATGTCTTGTACATTAAGGAACTAAAATGTGAATTGATGTGCATGATGGATGGTTGACGTGGACGTGGACGAGGACGTGGTGGCCTAGCACACCCACCACCACCACCTCCAGATGCCATGAATGGCATTTATCAATGCTTAAGGGAGCTAACCACTCTAGTACAACACCAGAATGGAAACAACAACCACAACGGTGGGGTTCATCCCTTAGCTCAGGTGCCAGGCAACGAGGACAAGAATCGAAGGATGGTAGTTCTTCGAGAATTCTTACGCCAACACCCACCTATTTTCCAAGGAAGCTCTAACCCCATGGATGCGGATAAATGGATTCGCCGGGTGAAGAAGATGTGTGATGACATGGGAGTTACCGAGGATCTTCGAGTTGGATTAGCTATATATCTGTTAGAGGGGGAGGCAGATCATTGGTGGGACTCAGTGAAGAGAAGGAGGAACACGGATGCTCTTACTTGGGAGGAGTTTGATCAAATCTTCCAAGATAAGTATTTTCCTGAATCGGTCCGAGACAAGATGAGTACATACTTTCTCGCTCCACGCCAGGGTAGCATGACGGTGACGGAGTATGAGGGGAAGTTTGATGAGCTATCCCGTTATGCCACAGAGTTCATATCTACCGAGGCCAGGAGGGCTAAACGCTTTGAGCAGGGCTTGAGGCCTGTCATCAGGGAGAAGCTTGTGGCTCTCAAGATCCGGGACTATGGGGATCTTGTTGACAGAGCTGCACTGATGGAGAGAGACACGGAGGACAACCATAGGCGACAGAACTTCATGAGGGGAGGTCCGATTCGGACGGGTGCTAGCGGCAGTGGAGTGCAGAGGGCGGTACCATACCGTCGCCCAGACCAGGCGGTTGGACAGAGACTTCAGACAACTCGAGGAGTTGGAGGCGTACCAGAGAGATCAGGCACTGATCCACGTCAATGCTTCGCATGTGGAGGTTTCGGGCACTTAAAAAATAACTACCCATTACTTTCAACCAAGACTAATCAAGCAGCAGGACAAATGAATGCAAACAAGCCACTACAGCAGAGACCGTTAGGAGCTCTAGCCCCAGACGTTACCAATCAAGGAAGAGTGTTTGCTTTGACCCAACCGGAGGAAGGTATCATTCTTCTTTATAATTCTTGGGCCCGAATTTTATTTGATCCCGGTGCGACTCGGTCATTCATACGCACGATATATGCTTTTCATTTGGGATTGGAATTTGAAAAGTTAGAACATGCCTTGAGTATTGACATGCCTACGGGAGAACGGTTAGATACAAAAAATGTGTGTAGAGGTTGTGTGCTTCGAATTGAGGAGCAAGAATTGATTGTGGATTTGGTTGCGTTAGACATGAAGGGGTATGACATAATATTTGGGATGAACTTGTTGTCCACTTTCCGTGCGGTAATGGATTGTTTTCGCAAGCGAATTTCATTTCAATTACCGGGAGGGGTAGTTTTCAGCTTCATTAATGATCAAAATTCTTCCCATCCATTTCCCACTACGGGAAATAGATTCTTGAAAGCTAAGGCGGGGAGCAATTTGAGTTTCTTGGCCAGCTTAATTGGAGATGAGCGGGATAAATTCCTTGCGGACGTGGTGTTGATAGTATCGGATTTTCTAGATGTCTTCCCAGATGAACTACCCGGGTTACCCCCACAGAGAGAGATCGATTTTGCAATCGATCTATATCCGGGAACCGAACCCATATCTATTGCTCCTTATAGAATGGCACCCTTGGAGTTAAAGGAGCTAAGGATGCAGTTAGACCATCTGTTGACTATTGGGTTTATCCGTTTAAGCACTTCACCTTGGGGAGCCCCGGTCCTCTTTGTGAAGAAGCATGACGAGACACTTCGGCTATGTACAGATTACCAAAGGTTGAATCGGGTGACAGTGAAGAATAAATATCCGTTGCCACGAATCGATGATTTATTCGATAAACTAAGGGGTTCTAAGTATTACTCTAAGATTGACCTTCGCACAGGGTACCATCAACTGCGAATCAAGGAGGAGAATATTCCTAAGACAGCTTTCCGTACCCGGTATGGCCATTTTGAATATACGGTAATGCCGTTCGGATTGACTAATGCCCCAGCAGCCTTCATGGATCTGATGCATAGGGTATTCCAGCCGTATCTAGATCAGTTTGTTATTGTGTTTATTGATGACATATTGATTTATTCACTGACACAAAGAAAACATGAACGACATCTCTCGATCATGCTACAGACATTGAGAGAGCATAAATTGTATGCTAAGATGAGTAAATGCGAGTTTTGGATGAAGGAAGTGAAATTCCTTGGCCATGTTTTGTCCGAACGGGGTGTAGCTGTTGACCCCGCAAAGATTGAAGCAGTGATGAAGTGGGAACCACCGAAGAATGTGACCGAAGTATGTAGTTTTCTGGGCTTAGTCGGTTACTACCAGAGGTTTGTGGAAGGGTTCTCAAAACTAGCAATGCCAATGAATCGCCTTACGAAGAAGGGGAAAAGATTCTTGTGGACTCAAGAGTGTGAACGAGCCTTTCGCACCTTGAAGGAGAGGTTGACAATAGCTCCTGTCCTCATTATTCTGAGCAGTGGGGAAGAATACGATGTTTACACCGATGCTTCGTTACGAGGCTTGGGATGTGTGCTAATGTAAGGAGGTAAGGCAGTTGCTTATGGCTCGAGGCAACTAAAGGTTCATGAGCAAACTATCCCACTTATGACTTGGAGCTTGCCGCTGTGGTTTTTGCTCTTAAGTTGTGGAGGTGTTACCTTTATGGAGAAAAGTTTCAAGTGTTTTCTGACCATCAGAGCCTCAAATATATATTCACGCAGAAAGACTTGAATCTTCGGCAAAGAAGGTGGATTGAGTATCTAGAAGATTACGATTTCACACTCAACTACCATCTGGGGAAGGCTAATGTAGTCGCAAATGCACTTAGCAGAAAGTCTCGAGGTGAACTCAATGCTCTTGCAAGTAAATGGAAGATGATGGATGCCCTTGGAGACTATGATCTATGGGTTAGAGAAGATGGATTCCGGTCATGCTTGTTTAATCTTGTAGCTCAACCAATTCTCCGACAAAGGATTATGGAGTTGCAACGATTAGACACCGAGTTGGAAACTATCCGGGATGGATTGGAGAGGAATGAGGTTGTTGAGAACTGGTCCATACATAATAATGAGCTACAATTTCGTGGAAGATTATGTGTACCAAACAATGACCAAGTAAGGAAGAAGTGTTGGGAGAGTGTCATCGTTCAAAATTCTCCATACATCCGGGGAGTACTAAGATGTATAGAGACATGAAGTGTCAATATTGGTGAAAGGGATGAAGCAAGATGTGGCTAAGTACGTTGCAAAGTGCGCGGTGTGTCAGCAGGTGAAGATTGAGCATCAAAAGCCCGGAGCATTATTACAGTCCTTGCCTATTCTAGAATGGAAGTGGGATCACATCACCATGGATTTCATGTCTGATTTTCTACGGACTTCATGAGGGCATAATGTCATATAGGTCATTGTAGATAGACTCACCAAGTTCGCTCATTTCTTGAGTATGAAGACCACTAACACTTTAGAAACCTTGAGCAAGCTTTATATTCGCGAGATTATTCGATTGCATGGAGTTCCACACTCTATCGTGTCGGATCGTGATTCTCGGTTTGTGGCACAATTTTGGCAAAGTCTACAACGAGATATGAGGACAGAGTTACACTTTAGCACCAGCTTTCATCCTCAAACGGATGGCCAATCCGAGAGGGTGATAAAAATTTTGGAAGACATGCTACGAGCTTGTGTGTTGGACTTCAAGGGAAGTTGGAGTAACCATTTACCGTTGGTGGAATTTGCGTATAATAACAGCTATCAGGCAAGTATTGGAATGGCTCCTTATGAGGCATTGTATGGGAGACCATGTAGATCCCCGACTTGTTTTTTGGAAGCTGGAGAAAGTAGTTTGTTTGGGCCAGAAATCGGTTGGGAGACTATGGAGAAAATTCAACTTATCCGGGAGAGGCTACACACAGCACAAAGTAGACAGAAAAGCTATGCGGATAGAAGAAGAAGACCTTTGGAATTCCAAGAGGGGGACTATGTGTTCCTAAAGGTATCACCCAAAAAGGGGGTGTTTAGATTTGGAAAGAAAGGGAAATTAGCTCCAAGGTACATCAGACCATTTGAGGTGATCAAAGCAGTGGGCAAAGTGGCGTATCAACTTCGGTTACCAACTCAGTTTTCAGGGGTACATGACGTGTTCCATGTTTCAATGTTAAGAAAGTGTCCATCAGATACAACGCATATCGTGGATTTAGAGGATATTGAAGTTCAAGATGGAACAACATATGAAGAACAACCGGTGAAGATTCTCGATACCAAGGAGAAGGTACTTCGCAATAAAGTCATCCAACTGGTGAAAGTCTTGTGGCAACATCATGGGGTGGAGGAAGCTACTTGGGAACCGGAGCTGGAGATGCGAGAGAAGTACCCTCATTTGTTCACTACCTGAGGTAAGTTTCGAGGACGAAACTTTCTTCAAGGGGGGTGGATTGTAAACCCCCACATGTAATAAAACTTGTACCAACTATGTTTGATATACAAATGTATGTTGTATAAGTTTGGGTTGGTTTTGGAAGGGTTTGGAATGGATTGGAAATGAAAAACAGGTGAAAAAGGCAAATCCGGACAAACCGTACCGGTACAGCGTACCGGTACCCCGATGTCTCGAGAGCAAACCGTACCAGTACAGCGTACCGGTACTGTCGGTAAAAAAATTGAAATTTTAAAACTCGTTTGCTAAACTTTTGACTATGCATTCTTTCCTTAAAAGGTAATAAATGGACAATAATAGAATACCAATGGTGGTATGTTGGGCCTCGGATGGGTTAATCGATTAAAAATATACATAGGCCTTGTATTTTAAAATTTTCGGTAAATTTACTTTAGTAGTATGATAAATCATAAAACTAAATATTTTTAGGATAAAATAACATTAAAAATGAATTCGGAACGTCTAAAAACCTTAGGGTGGTCATAGAGATCAAAATGGAGATAGTTAGCGGCAAAATTGTAATTTGAGGGAAAAATGTAATTTTTGGCCCTGTGAACAGTAAAAATCGGGATTGGGCAGGTTTAAAACACCATTCTCATTCCATTTTTCTCTTATTCTTTCACTCCACTCTAAATCCACACCTCTTAGAACCCTAAAAGAAGATTAAGGGAGAAAGAAAAGGAATGAAGGAGGTCTATAGAGCTTGAGTTTAGCTTGGAAATCTTGATTCAAGGTAGGGGTTTCTTCCTATTCTCTTACATTGAGGCTAGGGCTTATATATATAGGTATTACTTTCACTCTAAATCTATACATATGCTATTAAATCCTTATTTATTGATGATCTTGCAAAGATTAACATGGTTTGATGGAAGCCATGGTTGGGGTAACCATGAAATCTCTTTTCTTGTTTTAAAACCCTAGTTTCAAGAGAAATTGATTTTTCTCTTGATTGTCCTTGATTTTAAAACTTTAGTGCTTTGCATTGAACAATAAAATGGTATTTATGATGATCTCATGCCTATTTTTCTTAAATTGTGCTATTGGAATATTATATGGAAAATTTGGGGATTTTTGGGATTTGTTTGTCTTGAGGAAATTGGTTGGGTATTGTATCTCTTGTGTATGTTTGGATGATCATGGGTGGCCGTTGACCAGGTATCGTAGAGTGGGTAGATGCGTTTCTTACTCCGTGCGGGTTTGATTTTTTCCTACCACTCGTAGTGGGGTTGGTGCCTTGTGAGGACCAAACCACTATTTGCTCACAGGTCCCGTGGCAGAGGGTTAGTATACTATTCCTGGGTTGGATTCGTCACTGCCAATGTGTTGGTATATGCCCTTCCGAAAAGTTGGATATCCTTGCAAGGATTTGGGTGTGTGTGTGTGGGCCAGGATATTTTCGATGTGTTTATTCATGCAATGTCAGGCATCATACTTGAGATACATATTGTTGTTGAGATACAAGTTGTAGTTTGATATATATGGTGGGTTATAATTGATTGATGAAATGATTTAATATAGGAATGGTTCATTGCATGGAAATTGATGGTTACTATTTCATTTACATATTATGATCGCTTAACCTTGAGATCGGATAAATTGTCACTGTTTTCTTTCAAAAGTTATATATGATAATTGTGAAATGAGACCGACTTATTTTATATATATTTCTAAACCTTGTTTGAGTTTAGGAGGATTTTCCTACAGAGCTTAGTGCTCACCCCCTACAAACAATATACTTTTCAGATTTCTGTGTAGAGGAAGAGCTCAGAGTTGAGGAGTCGGTAGCATGGGAAGCTCAAGTGGATAGGCATGTGGACCCGGAGGGGGATGTTGAGATTGTGCTTTTATGTTCTCAACTAGGAGACACATTTTGAGATAATGTTCATGTTAGTATTTTGTTATTCCACTGCAAGATAATAGTTGGCATATTCTTTTGGGTATATTTGCCATAGTTTGGAATATTCTTTTGGATGTAAAGGTCATGGTTTGGCCTATTCTTTTGAATGATGTTGTAGATATTATGGATGATGAATGAATTTTTTTTTACCGATGGATTTTATTAGTTGCTCTCATGATGTGAATGGTTTTTAGATAATAATGCCGTCCAAGGGGGAATGTGGGGCGTTACAAATAAACATCTTCGTTTCTACGATAAACTTTCTTTGAATAATCTCATTAATTTTTTTTTGATTGGTGACTTGATCCAAAATGTGTACACCCAAGTGCAGGCGGTCAAGCTGTAGTAATAATCCGGTTTGAGTCCGGAGTCGAATCTACAGGGAACTGTTGTTGGTATTTTTTAGATAAGTAGTGGTGGAGACCTATTGTTTGTAACCCTTGAGATTTGCTGTGAGGTGTGAGATTTCCTGGACAGAATATAAGATTCTTTCCAAGAGAATTTTCTTAACAAAACAGGAGATAAATGCTATTGAAAAAGGGTCACTCTTTAGTTCGAGGATCTGGACATGTGGTTAATTATCCGGTTTATTATACTTGTGCTTGATAACTCAATTAACTCCCGTGTCAACAGCAAGTTAATCGGAAGATAAAGATGGACTGTGAGAATTAAGAACATGATTTCGATGTCTTTCTAGAAGTTTACAAGAATTGTATGTGCCGAGACTTAACCCGTCTACAAACAAGCAAGTGTTTCTACAAGACATCCAATCATGATATTAATATTCCATTCTTTAAATGAAGCACAACAAGGGGGAGGATTGAAGGGTAGTCCTGAAGATCTAGTCGGGGTGCTTGCCTTGAACCGATAAGTCTTTCTATGCAAGAGTCATCCATGTTATAGAAAGAACTCACGATTATACAAAGTACCTTAGCTTTGCTAGATGCAATCAATCATCCAATAAACAAAGAGAAATAAACGTTAAGCATTAGAACATATCACAAATATAATTCCCGGATAACTTATACATGCCCTTCTCCTCTTACTAAAGAGTGAATGAGAAACTACTCACTCTTCATGGCTTTGGTAAAGCTAGAAAAGTGAGTGATGCTCATCCCTCCAAGTAGAAGACTTAAAAGATAAAATAACAATGAACAAGGAGCCAATCTTTAACAAAGATTGAGTGAATCACGTTCCACCCTTCACGGCTTTGGTAAAGCTCTAGAAAAGTGGAAGAGTTTCACTCCTCTAAGAAAGAAAGAAGCTCAAGCAATGGAAGTGAAGTACATAAACAATAAAAGTAGAAGAAAGCTAGTCACATTTGGAGGGTGGCTTCCTCAACCAAAAGATGAACTAAGTCCCTTCTATGCATGTAAATGAAAGCATAAACATAGAACTACTCTTATAGCAAACAAGGAGATGTTGGACTAAAGCCAAACTAATCTCTAAAATAAAGACTTCATACGAGGAAAACATAAGCTTAAATCTACAATGTGAGTGGGAGTCTAAGCCTCCATCAACCCTTCTACTTGGCTCCTTTAGCTCTCCAACAAGGGGAGTATTTATAGGCAAGAGGAGGAGACAAGAGGAGGTGAAGGAATAGTGTTTGCCGCCCAAGTCCAAGTGAAAAGCCAACCACTCTGCTGCCAGTTTGTGGAGAACGTTCGAACGTGAGTTGGCGTTCGAACGTTGTTTCTGTTTTTGCTTTATGGTCGTTCGAACGTTGACTGCCGTTCGAACGTTTCTTCTGTTTTTGCACTAAGGGCGTTCGAACGCCAGATGTGTTATGTCCCTTTCACTCGAGTGGTCTGTTGGTCTTCTGTGAAGTTTAGTTCCAACTCTATGCAGTAGTCTGATCTTCAATCAACTTAAGTGCATGTTCGAACGTGAGTTGGCGTTCGAACGTGACACTCAAGTGCCTCAGAGCTTCAGTCTTCTTTCCTAACTGCAACATGCCTTCTCTTAGCAGTTGAGTCTACTACAGTGTAATGTGGACGTTCGAACGTGAGTTGGCGTTCGAACGTTCTGGCTGTGCTCCAAGCTTCTCCAATTTTGGGCTCTAATGTGCTGGTGTTGCATCCAAGTGTGGTACTTGTTGTTCTTGAGTCCTTGTTCAGTTTAGGGCCTGAAATGACATCACTTAAACTTCATCAAAGTACAATTAGTCTTAAAACGGCATAGTAATATGCTAATTTTAAGTGCTAATCAGTTGGCACTTGTTAGCTATATTATTAGCAGTGTCTTTAAAATTCTGTTATGTAGGAATTATACAGATGTATGATTTTTGGAAAATGATCTTAGGCCATTTTTCATTATCTTTGAGCCTTAACCATTTCTTTTACAAAATTATATCCTTAGTCAACCATAATTGAGCCTGAAAGAGTATAATTCTTTTCATGATACCTGAAAAATACATCCGAGCCACATGAAAATATATCAAACCTACTTTGGCTACATAATTTTCTTGCACCCTCTCTTAAATCAGTACGATATAGAAAGAAGACAAGGTGGAAAAGTGGAAAAGTAGAAAAGAAAAATGTATTGGCCATTCAAAGAAAAACAAAAAGAAAAGAGCCAAGAAAGTGAAAAATGGGAAAGAATGAATATACAAAGTTTGAAAAAGTTAGGAGAGGTGTGCCACAAAATAAAAACGTAGCTTTTTGAATCCTATAGACATCATTTCATAAACCTTAAAACAATAGCCACGTTACAACCCAAAGAAAGTCCTTTTTGATTCCAGGAATCATGCATCTGTATTAATCCTATATATTTAAAAAAAAATGTTAATAATATATCTGATATAGTGTTGATATTCAATCATGATATTATGTCAAATTTCGATTCTATTCAAATACCCATTCTTCAGAAATATTACATGTGATATTATTTGCTTCGTTAACAATATTCCAATCACATGTAACTATTGAGAGAATAGTCACTATAACGAATATGTATTATTTGTTGAGTGTATTTCAGGAAAGGATTGACATCAAGACTACCATGAAAGATGGTAATATTTCTGGAGTGATTTTTGAAACAAAAGAAATCATCACACACACAAGTTTTTATAAAAATATTTAGATAATGTTACAACTAACGTGTGTTACTCTTAGAGTGATCAGAAAAAGGAAGTATTTTAGCAATGCACAAGAATACTGATTTAATTTTGATTGTGAAAAGTATTAGTCATAAACTCCTAACTACTGAAGTTTGTAGGTAGCTTCACTGAAAACCTTCACGAGACAACACTCGTCCACTAGGGATCACCTAGAGGTTTAACGGCTTGTTGCATATGCTAAATGCAATCGTGAAAAAATCTACGAAAATGATTTTACTCCTATTTATGTTTTATTATTATTTTGTAATAATTTTTATAATTTGTGTTTACTAGGGACTAGTAAAGTTTAAGTTGGGGGGGTGTGATTAACCCCAATTAGTGTATAAATTAAAATGATTAAGTAATCAATTTTGTAAGATAAAAAAATTAAATATTATGAATTATAGTTTGTGCTTAAATTAAAGTTTTAAATACTTTATGTTTAAATTTCAGGGTCAAATGCAAAAATACTGGAGAATACAAGACAACTTTGCAAAGCTTGAAGTAACGAAGGACCAAAGTGTAATAAAGAAACATGGACCAACAAGAAGTTGACAAGTGGCAGCCCAAGAAGCCAACACCTAGCACCACTGCAAGGCACCACCTTTGGAAAGGTGGTGGTAGGGGTTGGGACAGCCCCCCTTGGCCGAGAGCTTCTCCCCTCTATAAATAGGGGTGCTTTCTTCATTCTTAAAGCCATTCATTGCCAAGCCTTTCAATACTTCTCGAAGACCAACTCTCCCTTCATTAGGCTGGCCACCCTTGAGCCAAGAAAGCTTTCCAAAGATAGAAAGAAAGAAAGAGAGAAAGAAAAAGAAAGAGAAAGTTCAATACATAGTCGTTCTGTGATACACTTTTACTGTTACTCTGTATTTCTACATTTCTATTATATCTTTCTATTCGGATAGTTGAACTACCGCCACTTTTGTGTCTTGAATGATAATAAAGGTGGTTGTGTTTCAATTGTTCCTTGTGAAAGAAGTTTTACAGTTTACCGTTTAATTTTAGTTGTAATGACGAATAACTGCACTCCTTGTTTGTCTGTAGCAATGGAGCGTGAGTAGTCGTTTATACCCTTCAAAATAGGGTAAACATATGTATAATATTGGTTAGATTATGGAAATGCTGATGTTTTATTTATATATGTATTATATGCTTAATGCATGATATAGTGATGTACGTAATTTTGGTGTTGTGCCTGGAATTATGTCATTAGTGTATTATAAGACCAGCCAGTTAAAGATCCACGGTGTTCCTACCGGTATGACTTGTCCTGCACCGGAACGCTGAGGATTTTCTATTGATGTGTGGTACAAAACCTAAGTATTCCTCATGAATGGCTTGTCCTTCTGGGTTATTAGGGTTTCTTTATTTACTATATATAACTATATTGACAGTCTAACAACCACGGAGTTCCTACCGGTATGGCTTGTCCTCCACCGGAACGCTGAGAATGTTTAACTGGCATATATATATATATCACAGATGACCTATTGGGTAATTCAAGTATTCCCCATGAATGGCTTGTCCTTATGGTTCACTTGAATTAGTTAATTGGTACGTCTATAACCAGCTTTCCTAAGAAGTTGTTGTGTTATGATTTATTACCATCAGTTAACCTAAGAAGTGACTGTGTTATGGTTTAATATGTATGTACTTGCTATCAAGAGATCAATTGAATAACTCAAGTATTCCTCATGAATGACTTGTCCTTCTGGTTTGTTTGGGTTAATCAATTGACGTGGATATAACCAGCTTTCCTAAGAAGTTGCTGCATTATGATTTATTACCACCAGTTAACCTAAGACGCGACTGTGCTATGGTTTATATACATCAGACCTGCCAATTGACTTTCCAGTAAAATGGAAGTTAATTATTGTGTGGTAGCGTTTCCAGTACTTAACCAATATAAAGCATATGAATCCTTAAACTGAAGGGTATCTTTTATATTTTTATCACTTATACGCTTTACTTACGCATTTTATTATCTCCGCACTTTATTTCCGCATTTTATTTAAATTAAACTAGTTATCAATCTAAGCTCACGTCACAAGCTATCAAACATCATACTACTCCAAACAACAACTTTACTGTTTTTATTTATTTTACATTCTAAATTACTAAACTCTTCGTGGGATTGATACTTGGACTTAAACCGAGAAAACTACAATTTGACCACTTATACTTGGGTGTATAATAATGTAATTCAGACCACAAAAAAAGTGTGAATCATCGATCCCACGAAGAGTTTTAATAATTAGGAAATAAAATAAAAACATTGAAGTTGGTTCTTTTAAGTAATGTAACATGAGATAGCTTGTGATGTGAGCTTAGATTGATAACTAGTCTAAGTTAATGATATGTATAAGTGTATAGGTAAGTCGATTGAAGAAAATATTATTAAAGGTACCCCTCAGTTTAAGGATTTCATATGCTTTATACTGGTTAAGTATTGGAAAAGCCACTTTACAGCAATTAACTTCCAAGTCACTGGAAAGTCAACTGGTAGGACTAATGTATATAAACCATAACACAACAACTTCTTAGGTTAGCTGGTGGTATACATGACAATTGACTAATTCAAATAACCCAGAAGGTCAAGCCGTTCATGAGGATTGCTTGAATTACTTAACTGACAATATTATAGTAAGTATATGCATATGAAGTCATATCACAACAACTTTTTAGGTTAGCTGGTAGGCATATGCATCAATTGATTAGTCCAAATAAACCAGAAGGTGTAACGCCCCCAAAACCACCCTGGACTGCATTACATACTAAAACCATTTTCATCATGAGAGCACTAAGATAAATCATCCATAAATAAGACTTCATAAAAACCATTCCTTAATTTAACAAAATTTGGCAGAGTCTCTTTTGTTCGCGGAGCTCTACCCAAAACACAACCTGTGCAATTATACTACATTGACCACACCGGGTCCATTAATTCATAAAAATACTTACAACATTATCCAAAAGAATATGCCAAACAATGGCATCTACATCCCAAAAGAATTAAATTACACTTGGCAGCGGAAACATAAAAATAATGTTAGGGTTTACCAAACGTAAACTAGGGTTTGAAGGCATAAGAAAAGATTTAGGGTTTACCCAAACATAATATATTTTGGAACAAGGTAGTATTATCCAGAATGGCAAGACATGATGATTCCCTAGCAATTAGATATAAATTAGAGTCAAAGATTACATATAAATAAACCCTACTGGTATCCCCTTGTTTTCCCGTAGGCAAGTTAACATATATAGTAAGTTCTATTTCCTCGAAACCCAATCCCAATTCCACAGCGTACACAGTACGTAGAAAAGAATAAGTCGCATAGGAATCCAATATAATTCGGGCCCAAAAATTGTAGAGGAGAGCAATACCTTCCACCACGGCGTTGGAGGCATCTTCCTCCGGTTGAGTCAAAGCAAAAACCCTTGCTTGATTGGCGCCGCCAGGGGCTTGAGCTTGTACGGTCTCTGTGGTGGTAGTGGCTGTCGTAGCGGTGGCCTGTTTGCATTCACTCGCCCAGTTGCTTGGTTGGTCTTGGTAGAAAGTAATGGACAATTATCTATGAAGTGCCCAACACCTCCACAAGCAAAACATCGGCGTGCATCCGTGCCTATTCTCTCTGGTACGCCTCCCGCTCCTCGAGCTATCTGAGGTCTCTGCTGTGCTGGCCTTTGTAGAGGTGGCTTGTTTGCTGGTACTTGCTCGGGTGCTTGCTTGGTCATTGGGGGAAACGAGGGGCATCTATGTTTGAAGTGCCCATACTCTCCGCATGCAAAGCATTGGCGCGAGTCCATGCCTGCTCTCATTTGAGTAACTCCATCTTCTCCAACTGTCTGAAGTCTTTGCACAACCGCGTCCACGTCCACGTACACGCCCACGTCCACATCCACGTTCACGAGATCTTGTATTCTCGAATTCAGAGTGTAACCAGCTTCTCGCGGATGGAAGGCCTCAAATCTTGTTCAAAGCATTTAGCCCTCCTTGCCTCAGTGACCACAAACTTGATTGCGTAGCGAGACAACTCATCGAATCCGAACAAATAATTAACCCTTAACCTAAATATACAATAAATCTAACCTATCTGATAAGCACATAACTTCAAACAAATGCAAGCCTACGGTTCCTTCAACCTAGTCCTACCTTTCCAGTGGTAATCCATAACCTACAGCTCCCATGTAAGACCTAAAGCCTAAGCTCTGATACCAACTTTGTAACGCCCCCAAAACCACCCTGGACGACATTACATACTAAAACCATTTTCATCATGAGAGCACTAAGATAAATCATCCATAAATAAGACTTCATAAAAACCATTCCTTAATTTAACAAAATTTGGGCAGAGTCTCCTTTGTTCGCGGAGCTCTACCCAAAACACAACCTGTGCAATTATACTACATTGACCACACCGGGTCCATTGATTCATAAAAATACTTACAACATTATCCAAAAGAATATGCCAAACAATGGCATCTACATCCCAAAAGAATTAAATTACACTTGGCAGCGGAAACATAAAAATAATGTTAGACTTTACATTGCCTCAAAAGGAACTTCCTAGTTTATCACAAAAGAAAATAGAACACTAAGCGTCTCCCTCGGGATCTACGTTCCCTTGTATGGGAGCTTCCCAATGTCCCGCCTCGTTAGTTCCGAGCTCCTCCTCTAGACAAAGACCTGAAATATGTTGTTTGTAGGGGGTGAGCACTAAGCTCTGTAGCAACATTCCTCCCAAACTCGAACAAGGTTTATAAAAGCATATAAAATGGTCGGTCTCATTTCACAAATAGCATATATAATCTTTGAAGTAAAACAGGGACATTTTAGAATAGATCTCAAGTTTAAGCCGTAACAATAATCAAGTGAAAGGTTAAGGTAAATTTCATAACAATATACCATTTCCAACTTTTAGCCATTTAGGAAGGGCGCCTTTCGATGCATTGTCCCATACCAATGCACCGGCCAAGGCAATCCAACCCATCATCCCATTTATATTGGTTCATCCCCGTACCATGTATGTTGATTGCTTCTCATGAATCTACCCAATGATTATACCTAGTCCACCAATCACAATCACAATCACAAACACTCTAGGAAAGTGCGTCTACCATCCCAATGGCAGTGACGAGTCCCTTCCCAGGAAAAGTATACCATCCCTTGTTCGAACTCCAGTGAACGATAGTGGTCGCATTACCAAATGATAACCCACCACAAGTGTTAGGAAACCATCTCACCCCCACTGGGATAGACTAACCTCTAACACTCTACGACATCTCTCGAAGGCAATCCATGTCCATCACAACAACCATACAAATGAGGAAACCAAAATATTCTCAATTCACCAACAATTCCAAATAACTACAAAATCCACAATTTCTCATTTTACAAGCATATCTCAAAATCCCCAAATTAAGCATGTGACATTTTCAATAACCAACCAAGAAAAATGCAAGAGATCACAACAATATCATTTTATTACTCAACACAAAACACTATGATTTTGAAATCAAGAATAAAGGAAGAGTTCAAGAGGAAAACCCCTCACTCTTGAAAACTAGGGTTTTCCAAACAAAAGAGGGATTTCATGGGTATACAACCCTAACCTTGTGTAAAACATGTTAACAATTGCAAGAGAACCAAGAAACAATGAACTCATAGCAAATACATATGATTAGGAGTCAAAACATATATATATATATAATAACCCTAACATCAATGAACAAGAATGGAAGAAAACCCCTACCTTGATGTTCTTGAAAATCTAGGGTTTGATCTTGAATCACTCTTAAATCCTTTGTTTTTCCCTTTTGATCTTGTGTTTTCTCCTTCTTTATTCTTTTCTAAGACTCTCTCTAGGATTCCAAGAGGTGTGGGTAAGGGTGTAGTGAAAGTGTAGAAGAAGAGAGTACAAGAATGGTGTTCTTGAGGAATTTCGGTTTTGATCTCTATAAGGGTAACTCTCTCAAGATCTTTGTGTTTTTCTCTCCTTTTCTCTTCTCTTAGGGCTCTAAGATGTTTGGGGGTGAGAGTGGGATGGAAGAATGGGTCAAATGAGACTTAAAAGGGTGTTTTAAAACACCAAAATCTCGACTTTTACGGTGCCAAACTTCAGGCGTACCGGTACTGTGTTCCGGTACACTTCTGCTATTTCGACTTCCAGGGCAGTTTTGACCAATTTAGAGGTCGAATTGGAAAATTTTCATGAGATACACTTTTGTAGCCCTAGATGTCTACTATCTACTGTCAAAATTTTGGACCCATTGGAGATCACAATAAAATTTATGGCCAAAATACTAGGCAGTGTCCGAACTCTTTTTTACTCAAATTCTCTCTAAGTGTGTTTTTACTCCGGAATACTTCCTAGCTTCCAATACACCCCATATTACCTCTCCCAATGTTTTTCAACCTTCCGGATTCAATGGAGAACTTATTTTGACCTCAAAATATTTAGAAACTTCCATAATCCCTCTTCTCAAGTTTACACACCTTCGAAACTTAGACTTTCCAATCCATTCCTAAGCCAACCAAATCCATCCCAAACCTCTCCAACACATATTTCTACACATATCCACATTTTTTTACAACAATTATATATGTATATATCTATATACATATATAAAAGAAGATGCGGGGTGTTACAGAAGGGCAAACCATTCAGGAGGAATACTTGAATTACTCAATTGTCAGTTTAATATTATGTATCAGTTAAACAACCCTAATAATCCAGAAGGTCAAGTCATTCAGGAGGATCATTTAGGTTATTAATCTAATAATTGTACCATGCAACAGTAAACATCCTTAGTGTCCCTTGGAGGTCAAGCCATATCGTTGGACACCGTGGATATTCAACCGGCAAGTTGATGATTCACTCATGACATAATTCCGGGCTACATAGTAACACCCAATTACGTACATCGCTAAATCATGCTTGAAGTTCATAATAATAGATATATATATATATATATATAGCATAATAAAACATCAGCATTTCCAGAATTTAACCAGTATTATACATATGTTTATCCCTCACTGAAGGGTATAAGTAAACTACTCACACTCAATTACTATAGATAAGCAAGAAGTGCAGGTAATTATCATTACAACAGTATATAAAATACAGACACTGACACTCCTTTCGCAAGGAACGGTTGAAATACAACCACCCTTAATATCAATTTAGACACAAAGGTGGCGGCAGTTCAATTATCCAAATAGAAAGACATAACATAAATGTAGAAATACAGAGTTTTGGCTGGAGAGTAGGACAGACCGAATCTACGACTTTCTTTCTTTTTCTCTCTTATCTTCTTCTTTGATATCTCCTGGAGCTCTCAAGTCTCTCCCTAATTCTCCCTCTGTCCAGCCCGTTTGAAGTGAAGAAGCCATGCCATATTTATAGGAATGAGGTTGCACCACCTAACACCACCGTCCGGACGCCACCACCACCGTCCGGACGGTCCTTCTTTGCTGGTGAAGTGATCTTGATCCTGTTGCTAACTAATTCTTGTTTATTTTATACTTGCATCCCTTGTTCTTTCAAACTTTGACAGATTTTCCCTTGTAGTTTCTAGCAATTCCGCACAAAACCCTGAAATTTTAAACATTTACGCACATAAACCCTAGTTTACGTACAAACCCTAAAACACAGTTTTCAACTGTTTTATCTCACAAAATTAACTTATTTAATTATTCTAATTGACATACTAATTATGGTTAATCACTATCTATGCAAAGAGTGTAATATTTCACAAGGTTTCTAAAATAAAGAAATCTATTTGTGCTCATAAGAGTATTTTTGAACAAAAATATTAAGATAATATACAACTAAAATATAAAAATCCCGCGTTATCAAATTATGGTTATTTTCGTAAAGCATAGGAATATTAACCTAATTCAACTGTAAATTATATGAAATAATCCTCCTAACTTAAAAACATAAGTTCCATATTAACTAACAAAAACAATCTTGAACACAAACAAGTTTAAAACATAAAGTAAATTAAAGTGCATAATTAAAAATCTGAGTGAAAGATAGCAAAGTTTTTGTAGAATCTCCAGTGTCTCAGATCAAGATGTAGACGGTCCTCCACCAAAACGCTCTCTTAGTAGCCTCAAAATCTCAGCTTGATTCTTCTCATAATCGTCCATAAATTGATTGATCTGGGTAATAGTGGTCTCCAACATTTTCATAAGATTTTTATGTTAGTCCTGTCATCCACTAGTACATATGGCTGATCTTCTTATGGTGGAGGATGTTCTTGTGGGAAGAATTCTTTGGGTACTTGGAATGGCTCCTCTTGTGGTGGAGGTGGTGCTTCGGGTTGTTCCTCAGGCTGTACTCCATGGCTTTTCTTCAAAGAATTTTTATCCAGTAGTCCAAAATGTTCCACTGTTTTCCATAAAGGATCAACAATCACTCCCTTGTCCCTGCATAACTGAGAAACTAACTTAGCATATGAGAGTGAGGGTTTCTTTCTATCCACAGTAAGTAACATTTGATCCATAATAAGGTTTGGAAGATCAATTGTGTGTCCCATCCCAAAAGCATATACAAAGTAGGCCTGCTCAGTATAAATCTGATTTTTCTGGGCTCGGGATAACAAATCGTTTACTGTAATCATGTTCAGAATTGGGTATTGTCTGTCAGATCCCCTTGCTTTATGTATTTATTTGGCCTCCCCCAAAAAAATTCTGGATTACCCGTTAACTCTATCCCTACGTCAGTTAAATTAGGCAATTGAGTGAAAGGATATTGGGGGTTGGATGGTCTTTGCATGGGTTGAAAAAAATCGGCTATAGTAGCCGGTGTAACTTGAAAAATTCTACCGCGTACAAACACACGCAATTGTCTTTCTCAAGTTATTTCTGCATTACTATAGAACTCACGGACCAAGCAGTCAAAAGCAGGAGTAATAAATCTAACATAATCTAACCATCCACGCACAACAAAAATTTGTCTAACTCCTATATTTTCAAAATCTTAAAAAATTACTGGTCTTTCAGGAATAATAGTTTTGGAGATAAAATGAGCATCATACTAGGCCTGTTGATTAATATTCTCAAAAATCACCTCATTGTTGACATTTTGTGGATGGGGTTGCTTTGAAGGTGCTTGATGTTGCGGAGGTTGATCTCTTTGAACATGACTTGAAGATCCTCTCGTTCGACGCCTTGAATCCATTTTTTTCTTGATTTCTCTTCAAATACTTGGTTTCAACTGATTTCAATCGGTAGAAACCTTAAAAATGTGATGGGTAAGTGAATAATCGGAAAAGATTTGAAGAAAAACTGTCAAGTGTAGCAGATTTGAGAGAACTTCTTTGGAGAAAATCGGCTATTTCGAATTTCAGGCTGCGAGGGAATGAGAAATGATCGGTTTCTGCATGCAAGAGGTATTTATATGTGCACTGCTGTCCGGACGCTAGCTCCACCGTCCGGACGGTGCTAGCTGACTGGATTTTGCTTTGCAAGCTACAGGCTGCTGCTACTTTTCTGAAATTCTGCCTTCTTCATTTTATAATCCTACAGTTACAAAATTAAATACAATTTTACACATTCTACAAATTTTGCTAACCACTATTTTTTTCCAAAAAAATGGTTTTATTTATTATTTATTTGTTATTTATTATTTACTCGTTTTCCTAATTAATCTATAGCTATTTACATTTATGTACTATTCCAAAATTATACATCATTTGGTCACACTTTTATTCAGAATTAGAGCCCTCTAAATCAATAACACCAGTGACACGGTTAACTTCATTTCTTACGTATTTTGACAACATAGGAGTAGAATAGGATGGCGTCTCAGGGTATTCCTTACTCTGCCCATACCTAATCCATTGGAGACGATCTAACGCTCGACCTGAAATTGGTTCCGCACACTGATTATATTGTCTTACATGCTCTAAATGACCACATCTTACACAACCACTGAGACGATTTGCTCGTCGGCGTTTAGCGAATGAACTTTTTCCACATAATGGTCTTGCTTGACTTTCACAAATTTCTAAATTTTTAATTCTTCTAGCTTTTTGCATGATCAATGAATGTATATCTTTTGGAAGATGACGCAGTAAAATTAAACTTAACCAAAACAGTTTCTCATCCATTGTGCAATTTTTTCGCGGAAAATTTTAAAAACGACTCAAAAATTATTGAAAATTGACTCACTATCCGGTTCTTTAACGTCTGTCGGTCACAAAGACGAACAATTTATAAAAACACAAAACACACAAAACATAAAAAAAAATTTCACAAATTTTAATTTTAAATAGATTCCTTTCCTTCCCCCCCCCCCCCCCCCCCCCCAACTTAATATAACTGATAATTCACAAACTATAACCAACCAAACAATATAAATTTTTTAAAACATATAAATTGGCTCTAACAGTTGTATTGAAGTTACATCTTGAGTGAATCCATCATAATAGGGTTTAATCCTTTGACCATTTACTTTGAAAGCATTTTCGGTTAAAGGATTCTCAATTTCAATTGCCCCATAATCAAAAACTTGTTTAACAATATAAGAACCTGTCCATCTAGATCTTAATTTTCCATGAAATAAACGGAGTTTTGCATTATATAACATAACTTTTTGAGAAGGTTCAAAATACTTTCGCATGATATTTTTATCATGAAAAATTTTTGTTCTAGATTTAGCAATCTTTGCATTTTCATAAGCTTCGTTTCTTAATACTTCTAATTCATTAATTTGCAGTTTACGAGATACTCCAGCTTTATCCATATCAAAATTCATCATTTTGATTGCCCAATATGCTCGATGTTCTAATTCTACAGCCAAGTGACATGGTTTACCAAAAACTAACTGATAAGGAGACATTCCTAAGATAGTTTTGTATACAGTACGGTAAGCCCAAAGCGCATCAGTCAATCTTAAAGACCAATCCTTACAATCTGGATTTACTTTTTTTTTAAAAATGTATTTTATCTCTCTATTAGCTAATTCAGCTTGTCCACTTGTCTGTGGATGATACAGAGTGAATATTTTATGAGAAATCGAGTATTTTTTCATAAGATTTTCAAAAAATTTATTACAAAAATGTAATCCATCATCACTGATAATGGTTCGAGAAATTCCAAATCTGGATAAAATATTTTCTTTTAAAAACTTGACAACTGTTATGTGATCATTATTTCTACATGGAATCGCTTCTACCCATTTAGAAACATAGTTGATTGCAACAAAAATGTACAGATATCCAAAAGATGAGGGAAATGGTCCCATAAAATCAATGCCTCAACAATAAAAAATTTCAACAATTAAAATAGGATTTAAAGGCATCATATTTCTTTTTGAAATATTCCCCATTCTTTGACATCTGTCACAATTTAAACAAAAGATATGAACATCTTTAAAAAAGAGTTGACCAATAAAATCCACACTGCAAAATTTTAGTAGTGGTTTTCTTTGAAACAAAATGGCCTCCGCAAGCTTCAGAGTGACAAAACTGAATTACCTGACCAATTTCATGATTAGGTACACATCGTCCTATTATATGATCTTTACAGTATTTAAACAAATACGGATCTTCCCAGAAAAAATTACGTACCTCACTTAGAAACTTGTTTCTATCAGACCATGTATAATTAGAAGGGATAGTACCAGTAGCTAAATAATTGGTTATATCTACATACTATGGTACTTCTATTATTGCAAAAATTTGTTCATCTGAAAAATATTCTCTAATCGGAATTGGTTCTTCCTTTATATCATAATTTAACCTTGACAAGTGATCTGCTACCACATTTTCAACTCCTTTCTTATCCTTAATAATAAGATCAAATTCTTGAAGTAACAAAATCCAACGTAGGAGACGTGGCTTAGTATCTTTTTTAGTAAGTAAATATTTTAAAACTGCATGATCAGTAAATACAACAATTGACGATCCAACCAGATATGAACGAAATTTATCTAATGCAAACACAACATCAAGTAGTTCTTTTTCTGTAGTTGAATAATTCATTTGTGCATCATTTAGAGTTTTTCTTGCATAGTAAATAACATAAGGCTTCTGTAAAAACCGGGTAAATTTGAACTTTTTATGAAAAAGGACAAAACGGTAAATTGCCACTACGATGCGGGTTGAGAACTCTTATTTTTATAGAGCTCTGATGAAGAAACGGACCTCACCATTGGATTCGTCTCGCAAAATCTAGTTACCCAGACAAATTTCGTCGAATTCTGAGATAGTCATATTTTTCGCATTTTACGAGGTGGTCGGGTCTCGGGTGACCTTAAAAACGAAATTTTTATTAAAATTTTGAAAGTTAGAAAATAATTTAAATAAAGTTCATATAAAATATTTAGAGCTTAAACCGGTATGAAATTTAATCGTTTCGGGGCAAAACGGACACGGGAAAGGGGGAGCGTATGGCGCGACGTGGGCCAAGCTTTAAAATTAAAAATATGGGGCAAAAGATCTTATTTTTGGACAAAACACTCTGCTGGGTCTGCTGGTTTCTCACGTTGGAGTTGAAGAGAGGAAAAAAATAGAAAACTTCTACCTTCTCTTTACGATCTACGGAGTTCTAGCAGTCGAATCCACTTGGGCCAAGAACGAAAGTTGTTCTTCTCGTCAAGGGCTACGCCTACGTACCAAAAAGAGCTGATTTCACCGAAGTTTTCGAGACGGGATTTTGGGAAATCAAGAGGTTTGGACTTGGGTGATATTCTTGAAGGTTCTATCGTTGATTTTACGCTTCAAGAGGTAGGGTTTTCATCCTAACTAGGTTTATTTCCAATCAAGGATGAATATTTGAAATGGGTGGGCTGTTTTGGGTATTTTAACACTTGCCTATTGTAGTTGGTTTAATGGAAATGGGTAGACTCATATCTAGTGTGAATTGGTAATTAGAAATTGCTAGTTTGTGATTTCTTGGAAGTTTTGATAATTGGGTATGTGGAAATCACTCAATCTGATTTTTTTTGAGTTATGTGATAAATTTGGGCATTTTATGTGATCACACGATTTGGTGCCTTGAAGGTGTTTGATAAAATGCCTATGTGAAATAAAGTGTGTTAATTACATGAGATTATGTGATAACATTCTTGGATGATGTGGTAAAGTGAAATCTTATGCTTATGATATGAATTACAATTGGAAATGCAAATGTTGAAATGTGCTTATGATATATTGGCATTGGGGTGAATTATGGAAATTATTTGCTTAGGATGTAATTATACATGGCATGTGTTGAAATGTGGTAGAAATAATCCATATGACATTCATTACATATGGATATGATATTGATGTTGCAATTGCTCATTACATTGCATATGCACGGAGGCATCACATTCATGGGCATGAGGCATGAGTGTGGGTGTGTGTGCTTGTTGTTAGGTCAAACACCATCCTTGGTGGTTGACAAGTGGACTCGGTATAGTTGGACCAAGGTTCAAGAGAGTCGCATGGGTTGCATGAAAAACTTGTGTCAAGTATAGCAAGAAGGGCTAGATACTCCCTCGGGTGCAAGACCCGGTTACTGGTTTATACACTTCCGTCGGCGCAAGTCCAAAAAAGTGTATCAGTGTGCGGAACCGGCGGTGCGACACCAAAACTCCGCTACCCAACAAAGACACATGATTTTGTTTCATACAAAAATTTCATCGGATGCATAACATCAATGGCGGGTTTATTACACATTGGCATTGCATTGTGTTGTGGGAGCCGGTGAGGGTTCGGGTTAAAGTGCATGAGTGAGTCTCATCTCATTTCATGGCATGACATGGTAGAATTCCAACATTGAATTGCATATTCTTGTTTGGGATGGTTGTTGCTTGTTGAATGTTGCATGTGACATTTCATATGCATCTAGGTTGGGGAGTAGCCTCTTTAGGAGTTACCCTATTGAGCATGACTCACCCTTTATGGGGACAACATTTCAAGTGCGGGGTACACACCAGTGGAAGACTCTCACTTGGAGCCTCAAGGATGAAGAAAATCCGACTTGTGGCTTTTAATTCACATTTTGTAAAACTATTGTGAAAAACTATACTTTTGTAAAACATCCGCTAAGTTAGTTTTTGGGCATGTAATGTATGTAAAAGAATTGTAATCGAACTCGTATGGACTATTTTAATGTAACATTGCATGTTATTATATGGGTATGGATAAATGGACCCGGTATGGTCAATGTTTACTCATAAATGGACCTGGTGTGGTCAATGTTGTATATTGGACCTTAGATGGGTCATGTGATTGTATGATTGCACATGTTGTGTTTTGGGTAGAGCTCCCCGTACAAAGGAGGCTCTGCCCGAATTTTGTTAAATTATGGATCCCGGTAAATGAGGCATAATGGCGTGATATCGAGTTACACGGTATCCACGGGTATTCCGCGGGTTGATGGGTGATCAACGAGTTGACAAAGGACCCCCGGTTTTTGGGGTGTCACAGCTTCTTATCTTTTCTTTGACCTAATACAGCTCCTACTGCATAATCACTCACATCACACATTAATTCAAAAGGTAAAGACCAGTCAGGAGATTGCATAATAGGTGCATAAATAAGCATATTTTTTAATTTATCAAATGCTAATTGACATGCATTATTCCAGTCAAATACTATATCCTGACACAAAAGATTACATATAGGTTTAGATACTGAACTAAAGTTTTTAATAAATCTTCTATAAAATCCTACATGACCTAAGAAAGATCGAACATCTTTTACTATTTTCGGTGAAGGAAGATTAGCATTAAGTCAATTTTGGATTTATCAACTTCAATTCATTTTTTAGAAACTATGTGACCTAAAACAATACCTTGTGTAACCATGAAATGACATTTTTCCCAATTTAAAACAAGGTTTGTTTCTTTGCATCGAATAAGTACTTTTTCAAGATTTTCTAAGCATAAATGAAATGAATCACCATATACTGAAAAATCATCCATAAAAACTTCTAGATATTGTTCTACCATATCACTAAATATACTTAGCATGCAACACTGAAAAGTAGTTGGGGCATTACATAATCCAAAAGGCATCATTTTATAAGCAAAAGTACTAAAATGACATATAAATGTAGTTTTTTCTTGATCATCTATTACAATTTCAATTTGATTATATCCAGAATAGCCATCTAAAAAACAATAATATGCTTGACCAACTATTCTTTTTAAAACTTGATCTAGAAAAGGCAATGGAAAATGATCTTTTCTGGTTAGGGAATTTAGCTTTCGATAGTCAATACACACACGCCACCCTGTGACTGTACGCATAGGAACTAATTCATTCTTTTGATTTTTTATTAATGTAACACCAAACTTTTTAGGGACTACTTGTGTAGGACTAACCCATTTACTATCAGATATAGGGTAGATAATATTAGCATCTAATAGTTTAAGTATTTCAGCATGAACTACTTCTTTCAAGTGTGGATTCAATCTTCTTTGCATTTGACGAGATGGTTTGACACATTCTTCTAAATAAATACAATGAGTACATAGAAGTGGACTTATACCTTTTATATCTGCTATTGTACATCCAATAACACTTTGGTGATCTTTCAAAAAAAAATTTAATTCTTTTTCTTGAATTCCAGATAATTTTGATGATATTATCATTGGATAGATTTCATCTTCCCCCAAAAAGACATATTTTAGGTTAGATGGGAGAGGTTTTAATTATGGTTTAAAAACTTTGACATTAGATTCTTCATATTTAGGTGGATTTCTTACTGATATATCTTTAGATTCAGTATCAGGTATAGATTCTAATGCATATGACTCTTTTTTAATAAAAATATTTTCAAATAAACTCTGAGTTAACAACTCAACACAATTTACTTCATGCACTTCATCTTCTTCTCTAGGTTGTTTTGCAATGTTAAAAACATTTAATTCCAAGGTCATGTTTCCAAATGAAAGTTTCATGACTCCATTCCTACAATTAATCAATGCATTTGATGTAGCTAGGAATGGTCAACCCAAAATAACAGGTATGTATGCAGATGCATGAAAAATTGGTTGTGTATCTAAACGATAAAATCTACTGGGAAATAGAATTAATCAACTTGGACAATAACATCTTCCACAATTCCTCGTGGATTTTTTATAGATCGGTCTGCTAATTGTAGTGTAACATTGGTAGGTTTTAACCCACTCAATCCTAATTGCGTATATACCGAATATGTCATTAAATTACAACTGGCTCCAAGATCTATCAGAGCTTGTTCAATTCGGAAATTTTCAATGATACATGAGACTGGAGGACTACCTGGATCTTTGTACTTAAGAAGAGTGTTATGTTGTATTATAGTACTAACTTGTTCAATTAGAAATGCCTTCTTTGGTACATTTGTTTTTCTTTTTATTGTGCAAAGATCTTTTAAAAACTTTACGTAAGCTGGAACTTGTTTTATTGCATCCAATAAAGGAATGTTAATCTTTACCTATTTAAACAGCTCAAAAATGTCAGATTGATCTTTTACAGATGAAGACTTCTTAACCCTTTGAGGAAAAGGTAAAGGAATAGAACATGGATGATCTCTCTCATTTTGTATTTCTGGTTGCTTTATGGCTGAAGGTTCAGGTTCAAGTGGTTCATTTACAAGCATTGACTTACATATTTTTTTAGCAATCTTAGGTTTAATGGCCTTGTCAATCACCTTACCACTTCTCAGTGTTGTGATTGCTTGTACTTGACTTGGAGAAGGTTCAGAGGACACAGTATTAGCTTGAATCTGTGGGGGTTTAGGTTGAGATGAAAACTCTCCCTTCTCTGGCATACTCAATGACTGAGTCAACTTAGCTAGATGACTCTTGATGTCTTCAATACTTTGTGAAGTTTGAGCTTTAAACTCATTAAATGCTTGAGTTGTTTGAGTATTAAAACTCATTTAACTCTGAATAAATTGATTCATAGTATCTTCTAGAGTCCTTCTATGAGGAGGTTGATAAGGTTGATATTGTTGTTGGTTCTGTGGCTGTGGTGGACCTTGTGTTTGATTTGTAGGTTGTGTATTTTTTCAACTAAAATTTGGATGATTTCTTCTTCCTGGGTTGTATGTTTCATAATATGGATTTGGATAAGGCTTAGTATAAGTTGGAATAGCATTAGATTGTTCAATCAGAACTTCTTTAAATGCGGGTATAGTTGGACATTCTCCAGCAGGATGTCCTGACAACTTACAAATTTTACATATTTGGTCATTAGAAGAAACAATAGACACTTGCTTAATTTTTTTCTTCTCTAAGGCTTCTAATTTTCAAGATAAATTAGCCATTTTAGCTCTTAAATCATCATCTTCTTTTAATACATATTTTCCTCTTTCGGATGTAGACGGCTTAGTTTCAACAATATTTGAAGAAGTCGAGTCCCACATTTGGGAACTCTCAGAAATAGTATCAAAAAATTGGAATACTTCCTCAGGGTTTTTACTCATAAATTCCCCTTGCGCCATCATTTCAAAAAATTGTCGCATTGCAGATGGAAGTGCATCATAAAAGAAACAAACTAAAGTCCAGTTTTCAAATACATGATGTGGACAAACTTGGAGAAGATCTTTAAATCTTTCCCAACATTGATAAAAAAGTTTCCCCTTCTTTTACAGAAAAATTCATTATTTGACGTCTTAATGCATTTGTATGATGCACAGGAAAAAACTTTTGGAAAAACTCAGTTTGTAAAGCTGTGAAACCTTGGAAAATTTGAACTATTCACAAAGGGGCAAAACAATAACTTGCCACTATGAACGGGTTGCGAACCTGAATTTTTCTAGAGCTCGGATGACGAAACGGACTTCGACATTGAATTCGTCTCGCGAAATCTAGTGACCATGTAAAATTTCATCAAATTCCGAAATAGTCGGATTTTTCACGTTTTACGAGACAGTCGGGTCTCGGGTGACCCCAAAAACGAAATTTTGGACAAAATGTGAGAAAATTGAAAATAATTTAATTAGATTTCATAGAAAATAATTTGAACTTAAATCGGGACGAATTTTAATCGTTTCGGGACGAAAATAAACCCGAACGAAGAGGGGGCGTGTGGCGCGATCTGAACCACACATTGAAAAATATAAATAGGCTTAAAATTCTGATTTTCAGCAGATATTTCTGCTGAAATCAGTCTGGTTTCAGACGTAAAAAACAGAGAGAGGGAGAGGGAAGAGAAAAATTTTGATCTCCAAGCTTCCCGCTCCGATTCCGGGAGTTCCGTCCGTCGGAATTCGTCGATTCAAAAGGCAAAGTTCATCTACGCGACGAGGGCTACGCGTGGGTACCAAAAACAACAAGTTTCACCGAAGGTGAACGGGTGGGGGTGTACGAAAAACAAGATTCGAGTTGTATTTATTTGCTCGGATTCCGTCGAGCTAAAAGGGAGAAGTGATCACGTTGACGAGGGCTACGCGTGGGTACCAAAAATGAAGATTTTCACCGAAGGTGAAAAATCGGGATTTGGAAAAATCAAGCTTCGAGTTGGGTTTTCGGGTCTTGGGAGCTTCCTACGGGATTCTCACGCTACAAGAGGTAGGGGTTCTCCTACTTGGGTTGATTTCTTACCTAGAAATGCCTATGATAAATGGGCTGGATCTATATATATATATATATATATATATATATATATATATGTGTGTGTGTATATCTATATATATTGACCTATGTATACATATATTTATATGTATATGGTTATGGAATAATGAAGATGGTGGGTAGGTTGTTAGAAAATTACACTTGCCTATTGGTGGAATTTAGGTAAAATAATTTTATCCTAAATTGGTATGTAGTAATTGCCTAGTGGAATTTCTTGAATTATGTGGAAATTGGGCATGATATGTGTTACCATGTTGTTTGCCTTGAAGGTGTTTGACAAAATACCTAAATGGATTGAAATTGTTATATGATAAATAACATGTTATGCCTTATGTGGTAAATGAAAATCATATGTGTACGATATGATTTATGTTGAAATTGTGAATGTCAGATATATATTTTGATATATCAATTGTTGTGATGAAGCATGGAATTTATACATTTATAATGTAAATTGTCATGGAATGGAATTGATTATGTTAATTTAGTCCATATGACATGCATTACATATGTGACATAATTTTATTGCAATGATACATCGCATTGCATATGCACGGGGAATTCACATCATGAGTGGTGTGTGTGTGTGCATGGTTGTTGTTAATACCATATGTTGGAATGTGGTAGAGACAGTTCATATGGCATTCATTACATATGAATCTTGCATGAGAGAAGCAATGGGTCATTACATTGCATATGTACGGGAACATCACATACATGGACATTGTGTCATAATGATGTTGTGATGGGTGTTTGTACCACAAGCTATGTGGTATTATGGGAGTCTAATATGTAGATAAATTGCTCATTGGCATTCATGACATATTGGGCATAAGGCGATGTCACATTCATGGGAAACTTGCATGAGTGTGGGGGGGTAGTTGCATATATCAATCATCATGCTTGGTGGTTGGTGGATGGGCTCGGGAAAGTTGGATTGATTATTCAACTGAGTCGCATGGTTGCATGAAAAAGAAGAAAAAGATTGGGTCGGGGTTAGCAAGAAGGGGCAAGACGACCTCTCGGGTGCAAGGCCCGGTGTTTCGGATACGCACTTCCGTTGGTATAAGAGCCCATAAAGTGTGTTGGTGTACGCAGCACCGTTAGTGGAAAGAGTCCATAAATCCCGTGTCGGTTGGGTTCCGTTGGTGGAAGTCCATAAACGCCCACCCCAAAGAAAGACCCGGAGATTTTCTTAAATTAGTTATTGGGTGAGTAATACCAATGGTGGAGGCTCGGGGTGTGTTACATGATTGAGTCTCATCTCACTCATGGCATGTTGTACACATTGACATTTGCATTGTGTTGTCGAGCCGGGAAGGGCTCGGGGTGAGTGCATAAATGAGTCACATCTCATTTCATGATACATCAAACACGTTGACATTAGCATTGTGTTGAGGAGCCAGGGAGGGCTCGGGTTGAGTACATGAGTCTCATCTCATTTCATGGGGCTTAGGTAGCCCGGTTTAACATACATGGCATTGACATGTAAAGGGAGTTAGAGTGGACTCGGGTTGAGTGCACATGGGTGGGTCTCACCTCATTCATGGCATGACATTATAGCATTATATCATTTAATTGTATATTGTTTGATGGAATGGTTACGGATTTATGGATGTTGCATGTGAACATTTCATATGCATATAGGTTGAGGAGTAGCCTCTGTAGGAAATACTCTACTGGGCGTTGGCTCACCCTATACGGGAACACATTTCAGGTGGGAGAGATACACCGGCGGATGGCTCCATTTTGGACCCTCATGCTTGAAGAAAGCCGCATGTGGCTTTACTTAATGTTTTGTGTAATTACATGTTAGAAACTATATTTTGGGGCATGTAATGTGTAAAATAATTGTAATAGAACTTATAAAGACTATTGTTAGATTAGTCTTTCATGTTTTGATTTAAGTATGGTTAATTGGACCCAGTGTGGCCAATGTTTACTTATACATGGACCCGGTGCGGCCATTGTTTTATATTTGACCTCGGATGGGTCTGGTAATTGTGTATTGCACAGGTTGGGTATTGGGTAGAGCTCCCCATACAAAGGAGACTCTGCCCAAATTTCGTTAAGTTATGGACCCCGGTAAATGGGGCATAACAGTGTGATATCGAGATACTAGGTATCTACAGGTATTCCGCGGGTTGATGGGTAATCAACGAACCCCCGGATTTTGGGGTGTCACAAAAGCTGACCAGCTTGTGATAGAATTAGCTCGTAAATAATTAAGTCATAGTTTAGCTTTATCTTTAAAAGAGAAAAGAAAAATTTTTAATCGAGTCATTTCAGAATTATCTTGCAGAGTTCCACAGACTTCTTCAAACTCTTTCATATGAACATAAGGGTTTTCAGTTTCTAAACCACGGAACTGTGGTAATAATTGTATTGTCTCTGACTTAATATTAATAATTTTGGAGCGTCTTAGGAAAAGCAAAACATGACGGGTAGGGGTGTCAAACGTGTCGGATTAAATGGTTACGTGTCGTGTTAAACGGGTGACGGGTGAAAAATATGCCAACCCGTACACGACACGTTTAATAAACGGGTGAAAAATCTCAACACAAACACGACCTGTTTAATAAACGGGTAACACGACACGACTCGTTTAACCCGTTTAATTTTAAAAAAATTATATCAACAAATTTTAATACTCCACTTTTTTTTATTGCCAATTGTACTTACCTCAAAAAAGAGGAATTTTTAGCCAAATCTCATAAAAATAAGACTTGAAGGGTTAAAAAAAAATGAGAGAGGTCATTGCCTTTTATAGACAACTCAACCCTCCCTATCTCCCCTCATTTTCCAATGTGGGATAAAAACAAAAGGCATTGGTTTGCCTTTGTCTTTGAAGTGCTCCCATCTCCCCTCCTTTGTCTTTGAACTACTACTTTACTTTTTTTTTTTGTATTGATTTCTTTACTTCTTTTTTTCTTGCTAATTTTTTAAAATAATTATTAATTTATTATTATATTAATTTTATTTAAACGGGTAAATGTGTGATAAACGGTTTGACAGGTCTCACCCGAACACGACCCGTTTATTAAACGTGTTTGGCGTGTCAACCCGTTTATCACCCAAACCCATTTAATTCGTGTCGATTCGTGTCGATTAATCATGTCGTGTCAGATTTTGACAGCCCTAATGACGGGACATTAGTTCGTGTGGGATGTAAATATTCTCTTAATGGTCGGATATTTTGAACTACTTCTTGCTCTTGTTCTTGCTCCCTCGGTACGTTTTGAGCCATACTTAATTCAAATGATGCTTGTGTTGATGAAGATTAAGGAGATGACTGATTTACAGAACCTACTGATGAATGAACAGACATAAACTATTAAAAGTAAACAAACAACCTATAAACATATAATACAAGTAAACAACTTCCCTATTATATTTAACTTCAAATTACCGTAACTCCCTAGTAACGGCACCAAAAACTTGATTCGACTTGTTTTATATCATACACCCAAGTATAAGTGGTCAAATTATAGTTTTCTCGGTTTAAGTCCAAGATCGATCCCACGAAGAGTTTTAATAATTCAAATTTAAAATAAAAACAGTAAAGTTGTTGTTAATGCAGCGGACATATGATAGCTTATGGTGTGAGCTTAGATTGATAACTAGTCTAATTAAATAAAGTGCATAGGTAAATTGATTAAAAACAATATTATGAAAGATACCATGCAGTTTAAAGATCCCATATGCTTTATATTAGTTAAGTACTGGAAATGCCACCTTACAACAATTAACTTCCCTGTCACTTGGAAAGTTAACCGGTAGGTTTGATATATATTAAACCATAACACAGCAACTTCGTAGGTTAGCTAGTGGTATATGTAACAATTGACTAATTCAAGTAAACCAGAAGGACAAGCCATTCAAGAGGAATACTGGAATTATTCAATTGTTAGGTTTATGTTATATATCAGTTAAACAACCCTAGTGAACCAGAATGTCAAACCATTCAGAAGGATCACTTAGATTATTCATCTGACAATTTTATGTATCAGTTAAACAACCCTAGTGAACCAGAAGGTCAAGTCATTCAAGTGGATCACTTAGGTTATTCATCTGACAACTTTATGTACCATGCAACAGTAAAACATCCTCAGTGCACCAGAAGGTCAAGCCATTCAATCGGAGCACCGTAGATATTCAAGCGGCAGGTTGATGATTCACTGATGACATAATTCCGGGCTACGTAGTAACACCCAATTATATACATCACTATATCATGAATGAAGTTCATAATAATATATATAGTATATTATAACTATAACCATCCATCAATTAAGGGAGGTATATATATATATAATTAAACATAGGTATTTCCATAACTTAACCAGTATTATACATATGTTTACCCCTCACTGAAGGGTATAATTAAACTACTCACACCCCATTACTATAAACAAGCAAGACGTGCAAGTAATTTTCATTACAGAAGTAAATATAATACAAACACTGACACTTCTTTCGCAAGGAATAGTTAAAATACAACCACCCTTAATATCGATTAAGACACAAAGGTGGCGGCAGTTCAACTTTCCAAGTAGAAAGATATAACAGAAATGTAGAAATAACAGAGTTTCAGCTGGAGAGTAGGTCGGACCGGATCTTGAATCTTTTCTATGACTTTCTCTCTTTTCTTCCTTTTCTCTTTCTCTCTTTTCTATTCTTTCCTGGAGCTCCTCTCCCATTTCCAACCGGATGAAGAATGAAGAAGGCATGTCGTATATATAGGCAAAGGTAAGCAGGAGGTGGAAGATCAACACTGTAAAACCCGGGAAATTTGAACTTTTTCCAAAAAGGGCAAAATAGTAATTTGCCACTATAATGCGTATTTAAAATACTCATGTTTTACACCTCGGATGAGGAAACGGAGTTCGCTGTTGAATTCGTATCGCGAAAACGAGTCACCTTGTCAAATTTCGTCGAATTCCGAGATAGTCGGATTTTGCACGTCGTTCGAGGCGACTGCGTGGCGATTCACCCTACGAACGTCCCCATAAATGAATTTTAAAAACTTTCCTTAAAATTAAGTTAAAGTTCAAATAAAATTAATTTGAACTTAAACCGAAATCAAACGAATCGTTTCGGGACTAAATCGGACCCGATTAAGCGAGGGACACGTGGCGCGACGTGAGCCGAGTATTTAAAACTATAAATAGGGGTAAATATCTAGAAAATCAGAATTTTCTTCCCTTGTGTTCTTGTTTGGCCGGCCAAGAGAGAGAGAAGAGAGAGAAGAGAGAAAAGAGAGAAAACCTTGATCTTCAAGCTTTCTCCGTCGATTCCCGGAGTTCCGTCGCTCGGATTCCGTCGAACCAAGAGCTAAAGTCGATCACATCGACGAGGGCTACGCAACCACACCAAGAGCAAGGGATTTCACCGAAGATCCAAGAGAGGAGATTTGGGGGAAATCTAGACTTGGGCTTGGAAAGTGTTCTTGAAGCTTCCTTCAGGTGAATTACGCTTCAAGAGGTAGAGTTTCTCCTACTTGGGACTATTTTTCACCTATGGTGTCATATGGGTGGGTAGGTGTGTATAGAACTATAGGGTTTACTTACCTATGGTTATGGAAAGGGAGGTAAAAATGGTTGAATTCAAGTTCTAGTTTGAACTCGATATATAGAGGTTCCTTGTGTCATTCTTGGAAGTTTGGCATATAGTGATATGCTATGTATTTATATGATGGTCATTCTTGGAAGTTTGGCATATAGTGATATGCTATGTGTTTATATGATGAGGTGCTAGTTGTGTACATTGAGCCTTGTCATAGGAATGAAATGATTATGTGATAACATGATGGTTGCCTTGAAGGTGTTGTTAAATACCTTTTGTATGTTAGAGTGTGTGACACATGACTATGTATAGCATGCTTAAGTCTTGTGTTGATTGGATATGTTGCTAATGTGTTAGCTTCATGGGAATATGGTATTTATATGCTTTGATATGATTTGCCATGGATATATATATTGAGCATTATGTTGTATGCAATGGAACATGGCATTGCATATGCATCTCATTACATGGGTGTGTGTGCATGGTTGATGTCAATACCACACTTGGGGATTGACAATATGGCTTGGGAAAAGTTGGGTCGAAGACCTAGCTAAGCCGCTTGATTGCATGATAAATTGGGTCGGGATGAGCAAGAAGAGGCATGACGACCTCTCGGGTGAAAGACCCAGTGTTTGGGGGGTGCACTCCGTTGGTATAAGAGCCCATAAAGTGTACGGGTGTGGAAGACCATTGGTTAAGTCCATAAAGAAGTCCGATCCCAAGAAAGACCCTAGTTTTCAAAATATCATTTGATGTAAACATAAATGATGAAATGAAACACTTTGGCATTTCATCGTGTTGTATGAGTCGGTGAGAACTCGGGTTAAAATGCATGAGTGAGTGACATCTCATTTCATGGCATGGTATGTTGCATTCCAACTTAGAATGCATGTCCTTTTGATAAATGAATATTGCATGAGCATGAGCATCTAGGGGGAGAGTAGCCCTGGTAGGGTTTTACTTTACTGGGCGTTGGCTCACCCTATATGGGAAACATTTCAGGTATGGGGTTTACACCGGCGGATGGCTCACTTGGAGAGCATCAAGAATGAAGGGGGCCGACATGTGGCCTTAGTGCGAGTTTTTGTAAAACTTTTGTATAAATTCCATTTTTATGTGTAAATTATGGAATTAAATGTAATGGAACTTGTATAAGTTGTGTATTTTATGAAAAATCGTATTATACATGTGTTGGATGAGTTAGGAATGTATTAGAATGGATTGGAAGTGAAAAACAAAGGAAAAAGGCAAAACTAGCAAAATCGTACCGGTACGCGTACCGGTACGTAGACAGACAGAAGGCAGAGCGTACCGGTACGTGTACCGGTACGCCGATGTCCAGTGGGTTCAGTGTACCGGTACGCGTACCGGTACGCCCTCCAAAACTCAGAATTTTTTTTTATTTTTGTTTTCTTTGCCAAGCCTTTGGGCTATGTTTTTCCTTCCCTCCAATGATCAAATTGGACCCTAATGGGGTATGAATCATGGGGAGTTGGACTGGGGTTGGATCGAATGAATATTAAACCGAATTTTCATTGTGGATTATAACCTCGGTTTAAGGATGTTATTGATGTGGTGTCGGGTTAAGCGACATCCACGGGTATTTCCGCGGGTTGATGGGTTGTCAACGGTTAATACAGGACCCCCGGAAAATGGGGCGTCACAGCTTGGTATCAGAGCATAGGCCATAGATCATATGTGGTCTTGTGGGAAATGAGTCTATCATCTTCCATTGCAAGGGAGAACGAGGTTTAGAGCCCTAACTAATTCGAAAACCTAAGCTTGATGGGCATTGGGTCTAGACCATTGCATGCATTGTGCATTTCATCTTATGTGTTTAAATGGTACATGTTATGTGCTATGTGCTATGTGGATAATATACATCGTAGAATGTATATGGAAATGAACACACTAGGGTTAGGAAACATAACCTTGGGAGTGGGAAAACAAATGAACGGGAGGATTCATGGTATAAATGTCTACTAAGGAGAGGAATATGCTTCCCTAGTGAGACGATTCGGAAACTCTTTATGTATGAGTATTGATTCCTATTTTTGGGATGCTTTGTAAAACTATATTGCTATTTCACTTATGTAGATGGCATATAGAGGGCGTGGATGCCGAGGCGGTAGGTGGAATAACCAACCACCTCCGGCCTTTGATCACCAAGCCTTTGTAGAGGCTATTGGTGAGGCGGCGGCGACTATTGCACAGGCTAGTGCTACAGCCGCTACCATTGCACAGACGGGTGCAAACATGGGACAAGGAGGCTCGAGTAACCTCCAGAAGTTCAAAGCCCATCATCCTCCGGTTTTTCTGGGAGGTGCGGATCCAATGGTAGCCGATCGTTGGATTCGGCAAGTGGAGAAGATCTTGAGGGCTATGAAGATCACTTCCGATGCCACCAAGATAACTCTGGCAACTTTTCAGCTGGAGGGAGAGTCCCAGCTATGGTGGGATTGGGTGAAGGACTCCAGAAATTTGGAGGCCATGACTTGGGCAGAGTTCCGAGCGCTCTATATGGGAAAGTATTTCCCAGCAACTGCTCGACATGCTAAGGCCAAGGAGTTCCTAGAATTGAAGCAGGGAAATATGAATGTGCTAGAATACGTGGCAAAATTCACGGAGTTGGCCCGTTTTGCTGATGACTATGTGGCCTCAGACGTGGCCAAGGTACGTAAGTTCGAAGATGGACTGAAGTTGTCCATTCGAGGCAAGATTGTGGGACTTCTCCTGCAAGACCTCGATTTGATGGTCAAGACTGCAATGGCTATCGAGAGAGAGGTGGAGGATGCGCGCAACATCCGAGAACCGGGTGTTAAGGACAAAAAGAAGGAGGGTCAATCCTCTTCTTCTAGTGCGGGAAAGAAACAAAGGACTTATGTTCCGCAGGGAGTTCAAGGGCAGAGCCGCGGCTATCAAGGCCAAGACCGGGGTCGATTCTTCCAAGACGGGGGAAACTTCAGGACCGCCTTCCAGACGGGTCAGAAGACTTGTTATTTTTGTCACCAGCCGGGTCACATAAAGAAGGAGTGTCCTCGACTGCAAGGATCCCAGAGCTATGGGACATCCCAATCCCAGTCTTCTGTGGGACAGCCGCAGACACAGTTTGTTCCTCCGTACCCCTCCATGGGTCAAAGGAGCCAGTACCAATCACAGGGTGCTGCACAAGGCCCTACCACTTCACGTGCGGGAACACCGCAAGCTGGCCAGATGGGCCAAGGCATGGGTAGAGGGCGAGGCCAGGGTTCACAGGCCGGGACTTCAGGGACCCAGGGGCGTGTCTACGCCATTATGCCACAGACTGAGCCGGCAGATCAGTCGGTGATACAGGGTACATTTATACTCTCTCGTTTATGGGCAAGAGTATTATTTGACTCTGGTGCATCGCATTCATTCATTTCTGCATCTTGTGTGAAAGACTTGGGTTTAGAGGTTGAGACTTTAGAAGAACCATTACATGTGAGTTCTCTCCTAGGTGCTAGGGTGAGAATTGATCAGATATGTCGGGGTTATGAGCTAGAGATCTCATGGATTCTACTCACTGTGGACCTTCGGGTCATGGACATGTCGGAGTTCGATGTAATCCTGGGAATGGATTGGTTGGCGGCACACCGAGTCGTCATTGATTGTGACCGGAAGCGGGTTACTGCTTACACAACGGATGGGGTTTGTTTCAGGTTTCAGGGGGATAAGCACGATGCTTTACCTCAAGCCGTGTACGACTCTAGATGGCACGGACAGTTGATGGGTTGGCTAGCAAGCCTTACCCTGGAGGACGAGGCGAGACAGGAGTTTGGTCTACCTCGGGTTGTGTATGATTATGAGGATGTTTTTCCGGGTGAACTTCCGGGATTACCTCCACATAGGGATGTAGATTTTAATATAGAGTTGCATCCTGGTACATCGCCCATTTCTATGACTCCACATAGGATGGCTGTAACGCCCCAAATACCACCCTGGACGGCATTACATTCTACAACCATTCATATCATGAGAGCACTAATATAATTCATTCATAAATAAAAGTTCATTCACCATATCTAATCATTACAACATTATCCCAAAAGATTCAAAGTTAAGCTAGCAGCGGACTAACAAAAGATTATATTTTTACATGATCTCAAGATAACTCTTCCATCTAATACAAAGATGGACAGTCTAGATATCCCCATCTGGATCCACATGCCCGTCACCTATACGATCTCCTTCTGAAGCATCACCTGAAAAATGGATTGTTTGTAGGGGGTGAGCACTAAGCTCTGTAGGAAAATCCTCCCAAACCCGAACAAGGTTTAGAAAACATAGAAAACGGTCGGTCTCTTTTCGCAAATAACATATATAGCTTTTGAGATAACACCGGGACATTGAACGGATCTCAAGTTTAAGTAAAAACAGTAATTGAATGAATAAATGCACACAATATACAATTAATACACCATTCCACCATTCACCGTTTCCACAATAACCCATATATAATTTATAATCCATTCCCACCATACACCGTTTCCACAAGTTCTCGTGGCATCCCATACTACCCCAGGACTCTTGTAGAAACTGTCTATGGTAGAATGAACGATATACGACTGTACTCGTATCTCAGGTATGAAGCACGACTCCGCATGGTCACCATCGAGAATATCATGTCCCACGCAAGTACATACCAATGCTACCCCGTGAGCAATAGTGGTTTAGTCTTACCAAAGCACTAACCCCACTATGAGTGGTAGGAAAAGTTCTTACCAAAGAAGACGTCTACCCACTCCATGATACCTAGTCAATAGTAACCCATGTTCATATCGAGCAACCATACAAGAGATACCATACCAACTATTTTCTCAATTAACAAGCAAGTTCCACAATTTAGTTTTATGTGTTATGAGCATCCTTACAAGGAACTTCTCACCCATGTTCATCCAAACAACATTCCATAATTTCAATACCAACACTTATCACACATATCCAACAATTCCCCCAAATCCACAACTTTCGCAAGTGATATTTCCCATAAAACATATTTAAGAAAAAGTACATGAGATCATCAAAAGTATCATTTTATTGTTCAATACAAATCGCTAGAGTTTTGAAATCAAGAACAAATGAATAATCAAGCTTTGGAAGTCAAGAACAAAGGACAAATCAAGTCTTGAATCCCTAACAACAAATATCAAGCTTGAAATCAAGAATAAAGGGTAAATCAAGTCTTGAATCCATAACAACAAATATCAAGCTTGGAATCAAGAATAAATGAACAATTAAGTATTGAAATCGACAACAAACGAATATCAAGATTGAAATCAATAACCAAGGATAAATCAAGAGAAAACCCTCTTCCCCTAAAGAACTAGGGCATACAAGAGGTTTAGTGATTACCCAACCATCACATAGTTTAATACAAGGTAATAATTGCAAGAATAACAAGAAATGATGAATTCATAGCAAGTATATATGATTGAGAGTCAAGAGAATGCATATATATAGTAGCCCTAACCTCAATGTAAGAGAATGGAAGAAAACCCCTACCTTTTAAGCCAAGCTATAAATCCAAGACCCAACCTTCAAAACCTTCTTGTTCTCCTTCCTTTTCCTCTTGATTTCCTCCTCCTAGGGTTTCAAGAGATTTGGATGAGATTGGGTGAAGAAGGGAAGAAAAGGAAATGGGTATAGAAGTGGAATCTTGAGAAATCTAGGGTTTTGATCTTCAAGAATGGTGTAAATCTCCCTCTATATTTGTGTTTTTCTCTCCCTTTCTCTCTTTCTAAGGCTACCTAGGGTTTGGAGTGGTGAAATGGGGCTTAGAGAGGTGTAGGGATGTATTTATAGTGGAAGAAATGGAGAAAGACCCGAATTCAGATCGGGCTGGGCTTTATCGGGCGTACCGGTACGCGTACCGGTACGGTTTAGCTACTGGAGTTCGGCGTACCGGTACGCGTACCGGTACGGTTTGACTGCCAGATTTTTGTTTCAAATTCCAGTGCAGTTTTGACCCATTTAGAGGTCGAATTGGAAAATTTTCATGAGACACATTTTTGTAGCCCTAGATGTCTACTATCTACTGTAAAAATTTCAGATCAATTGGACTTAAGTATAAAAAGTTATGGCCAAAATACTAGGAGGTGTCCAAAATATTTTATACCCGAAATTTACGTAAAGTGTGTTTTTACTCCGGAGTACTTCCAAGCTTCCAATGGACTTCATATAACCTCTCCCAAGGTTTTTCGACCTTCCGGACTCAATGGAAACCTTATTTTGACCTAAAAAATTTAGAAACTTATCTAATCACTCTTCTTAAACTTTAACATCTCCAAAAACTCAATTCACCCCGAAAGTCAATATGCTTGGAACTCAACTTCAAAAATCAATATTCTAACAATGATTCTAAGTTTCTATGATCACTTTATCTATCTTAGGAGAACTCTTAAGATAGTGTTAGTCTTTATTTAATTTTAATACGGGGTGTTACAATGGCGCCTGCTGAGTTGCAAGAACTCAAGGTCCAATTGCAGGGAATTGTTGGACCGGGGTTTCATTAGACCGAGTACCTCACCTTGGGGCGCTCCGGTGTTATTTGCAAAGAAGAAGGACAAAACCCTTCGACTATGTATAGACTACCGGCAGTTGAATAGGGTAACTATCAAGAATAGGTACCCTTTGCTGAGGATTGATGACTTGTTTGATCAGCTGAGAGGGGCGCGAGTCTACTCCAAGATAGATCTCCGCATCGGTTACCATCAGTTGAGAGTTAGGGAGACAGATATCCCTAAGACGGCGTTTCGGACGCGTTATGGGCATTTCGAGTTCACAGTGATGCCATTCGGATTGACGAACGCCCCAGCGGCATTCATGGATCTCATGCATAGGGTGTTCCAACCCTACCTTGATCAGTTCGTCGTGGTTTTTGTTGACGACATCTTGATTTACTCCAAGTCTAAGGAGGAGCATGAGGGTCACTTGAGGATCGTTCTTCAGATCTTGAGAGACCATCAGTTATATGCCAAGTTCAGTAAGTGTGAATTTTGGTTAACTGAGGTAAAGTTTTTGGGACATGTGGTATCGGCTTCGGGTGTATCCGTAGACCCGGAGAAGGTGGAGGCAGTCATGAATTGGGAGAGGCCGAAGTCAGTCTTCGAGATACGTAGTTTCTTGGGATTGGCAGGGTATTACAGGAGGTTCATTGAGGACTTCTCCCGACTAGCTTCCCCTATGACTAGGTTGACCCGGAAAGAGGTTAAGTTTGAGTGGAATGATTCTTGCGAGAAGGCATTTCAGGAGTTGAAGAGGATGCTTACTTCCGCTCCTATACTGATAGTTCCAGAAAGGGGACAGAGGTACACAATGTATTGTGATGCCTCTAAGGACGGACTTGGATGCGTCTTGATGCAGTCCGGGAGAGTGGTAGCTTATGGTTCTCGGCAGTTAAAGAACCACGAGCAGAGTTACCCTACACATGACATGGAGTTGGCAGCCATTGTCTTTGCTTTGAAGGCTTGGCGCCACTATTTATACGGTGAGCAGTTTGAGGTGTTTTCAGACCATAAAAGTCTGAAGTACATTTTTACACAGCGGGACCTCAATATGAGGCAACGCAGGTGGATGGAGTTCCTGGAGGACTATGACTTCACTTTGCATTACCATCCCGGTAAGGCAAATGTGGTAGCTGACGCACTCAGCCGGAAGTCACGGGGAGTCTTGGCTAGTATGGCTTCCCGAGAGTGGCAAATGCTCGAGACTGTGGGACAGTTCGGGCTATGTTATATGGGACAGACTCAGGGTACTTTGGGAAGTTTGGTGGCTACACCTTCCCTACTGAGCAAGGTTGTTGAGTCCCAGAGTCAGGACACGGAACTATTGTCCATCCGGGACCGTGTACAGGCTGGTACAGGTGACGAGGGCTGGACCATTCACACGGATGGTAGTCTTCGGTATCGAGGAAGGGTTGTGGTTCCTCAGTTGGCAGATCTGAGAGAGGAGATCCTTAGGGAGTTTCATTGCTCTCGTTTCGCGGTTCATCCAGGGGGCACGAAGATGTATCATGATCTCCGTCGCCAGTATTATTGGAATGGGATGAAGCGACAGGTTGGCGAATTTGTTAGTAGATGTCTCACGTGTCATCAAGTAAAGGCTGAACACCAGAGACCAGCAGGGTTACTCCAGCCATTGGAGGTAGCTGAGTGGAAGTGGGAACATATCACGATGGATTTTGTGACTCACTTGCCATGGACATCGCGGGGACATGACGCGGTATGGGTGGTAGTGGACCGGCTTACGAAGTCGGCACACTTTTTGGCTGTGCGGATGACCTTCACACTGGAGGAATTCTGCAGGTTATATATACGAGAGATTGTCCGGTTACATGGGGTACCCGTGTCTATAGTATCGGATCGGGATCCCAGATTTGCGGCTCATTTTTGGGAGAGTTTCCAACGAGCCATGGGGACACAGCTGATGATGAGCACTGCTTTTCATCCCCAGACGGATGGTCAGTCTGAGAGGACCATCCAGACCTTAGAGGATATGTTGCGGGCATGTGTCCTAGATCTCAAGGGTAGCTGGGAAGATCACTTACCCTTGGTGCAGTTTGCCTATAACAATAGTTATCAGGCGAGCATACAGATGGCACCCTACGAGGCACTATATGGGAGGCCATGTCGATCTCCAGTTTGTTGGACAGAGGTTGGGGAGAGACCTGCTACGGGTCCGGATTTGGTTAGAGACACCTCAGAGAAGGTGGACTTGATACGGAAGCATCTTCTCACGGCTCAGAGCCGGCAGAAGAGCTACGCCGATAGACGACGGCGACCTCTAGAGTTTGAGGTGGGAGATCATGTCTTCTTGAAGGTTATGCCTAAAAGAGGAGTGGTCCGGTTTGGTAAGCGGGGAAAACTGTCGCCGAGATACATCGGGCCCTTCGAGGTACTCGAGAGGGTGGGTACAGTTGCTTACCGGTTGGCATTACCACTAGATTTATCGAGCGTTCACGCGGTGTTCCATGTCTCTATGCTCCGGAAATACACCCTAGATCCGACTCATGTGGTGGATTGGGGCGAGCTTGTTGTTGATGCGGATGGGACCTTCGAGGAGGGACCGGTGCGTATCATGGATAGCCGGGATCAGGTTTTGCGAGGCAAGACTGTGAGGCTAGTGAAGGTGTTGTGGCAGCACCGGGGAGTGGAAGAGGCAACATGGGAGCGCGAGGACACCGTACGTGCCAATTATCCTTTCTTGTTTGAGGATAGAGGTACGTTTTTATAGTCATTTACCATTACATGACTGTGGCATGTGCATGAGACTGCATGTATGTGTGTGTGTGAATTTCGGGGACGAAATTCTTTTTAAGGGGGGAAGAATGTAAAACCCGGGAAATTTGACCTTTTTCCAAAAAGGGCAAAATAGTAATTTGCCACTATAATGCGTATTTAAAATACTCATGTTTTAGTCCTCGGATGAGGAAACGGAGTTCGCTGTTGAATTCGTATCGCGAAAACGAGTCACCTTGTCAAATTTCGTCGAATTCTGAGATAGTCGGATTTTGCACGTCGTTCGAGGCGACTGCGTGGCGATTCACCCTATTAACGTCCCCATAAATGAATTTTATAAAATTTCCTTAAAATTAAGTTAAAGTTCAAATAAAATTAATTTGAACTTAAACCGAGATCAAACGAATCGTTTCGGGACTAAATCGGACCCGATTAAGCGAGAGACACGTGGCGCGACGTGAGCCGAGTATTTAAAACTATAAATAGGGGTAAATATCTATAAAATCAGAATTTTCTTCCCTTGTGTTCTTGTTTGGCCGGCCAAGAGAGAGAGAAGAGAGAGAAGAGAGAAAAGAGAGAAAACCTTGATCTTCAAGCTTTCTCCGTCGATTCCCGGAGTTCCGTCGCTCGAATTCCGTCGAACCAAGAGCTAAAGTCGATCACATCGACGAGGGCTACGCAACCACACCAAGAGCAAGAGATTTCACCGAAGATCCAAGAGAGGAGATTTGGGGGAAATCTAGACTTGGGCTTGGAAAGTGTTCTTGAAGCTTCCTTCGGGTGAATTACGCTTCAAGAGGTAGGGTTTCTCCTACTTGAGACTATTTTTCACCTATGGTGTCATATGGGTGGGTAGGTGTGTATAGAACTATAAGGTTTACTTACCTATGGTTATGGAAAGGGAGGTAAAAATGGTTGAATTCAAGTTCTAGTTTGAACTCGATATATAGAGGTTCCTTGTGTCATTCTTGGAAGTTTGGCATATAGTGATATGCTATGTATTTATATGATGGTCATTCTTGGAAGTTTGGCATATAGTGATATGCTATGTGTTTATATGATGAGGTGCTAGTTGTGTACATTGAGCCTTGTCATAGGAATGAAATGATTATGTGATAACATGATGGTTGCCTTGAAGGTGTTGTTAAATACTTTTTGTATGTTAGAGTGTGTGACACATGACTATGTATAGCATGCTTAAGTCTTGTGTTGATTGGATATGCTGCTAATGTGTTAGCTTCATGGGAATATGGTATTTATATGCTTTGATATGATTTGCCATGGATATATATATTGAGCATTATGTTGTATGCAATGGAACATGGCATTGCATATGCATCTCATTACATGGGTGTGTGTGCATGGTTGATGTCAATACCACACTTGGGGATTGACAGTATGGCTTGGGAAAAGTTGGGTCGAAGACCTAGCTAAGCCGCTTGATTGCATGATAACTTGGGTCGGGATGAGCAAGAAGAGGCATGACGACCTCTCGGGTGAAAGACCCGGTGTTTGGGGGGTGCACTCCGTTGGTATAAGAGCCCATAAAGTGTACGGGTGTGGAAGACCATTGGTTAAGTCCATAAAGAAGTCCGATCCCAAGAAAGACCCTAGTTTTCAAAATATCATTTGATGTAAACATAAATGATGAAATGAAACACTTTGGCATTGCATCGTGTTGTATGAGTCGGTGAGAACTCGGGTTAAAATGCATGAGTGAGTGACATCTCATTTCATGGCATGGTATGTTGTATTCCAACTTAGAATGCATGTCCTTTTGATAAATGAATGTTGCATGAGCATGAGCATCTAGGAGGAGAGTAGCCCTGGTAGGGTTTTACTTTACTGGGCATTGGCTCACCCTATACGGGAAACATTTCAGGTATGGGGTTTACACCGGCGGATGGCTCACTTGGAGAGCATCAAGAATGAAGGGGGTCGGCATGTGGCCTTAGTGCGAGTTTTTGTAAAACTTTTGTATAAATTCCATTTTTATGTGTAAATTATGGAATTAAATGTAATGGAACTTGTATAAGTTGTGTATTTTATGAAAAATCGTATTATACATGTGTTGGATGAGTTAGGAATGTATTAGAATGGATTGGAAGTGAAAAACAAAGGAAAAAGGCAAAACTGGCAAAATCGTATCGGTACGCGTACCGGTACGTAGACAGACAGAAGGCAGAGCGTACCGGTACGCGTACCGGTACGCCGATGTCCAGTGGGTTCAGTGTACCGGTACGCCCTCCAAAACTCAGAATTTTTTTTTATTTTTGTTTTCTTTGCCAAGCCTTTGGGCTATGTTTTTCCTTCCCTCCAATGATCAAATTGGACCCTAATGGGGTATGAATCATGGGGAGTTGGACTGGGGTTGGATCGAATGAATGTTAAACCGAATTTTCATTGTGGATTATAACCTCGGTTTAAGGATGTTATTGATGTGGTGTCGGGTTAAGCGACATCCACGGGTATTTCTGCGGGTTGATGGGTTGTCAACGGTTAATACAGGACCCCCGGAAAATGGGGCGTCACAAACACAAACCGCCTAACACCACTATTCGGACGCCACCACCACCGTCTGGACAGTCCTTGTTTGCTGGTGGACGTTCCATGTTGTTCTTGCATGTTCTTATGTTGGAATTACACTTGCCTCCTTTTTTGTTTCAAGCTTTGACAGATTGCTCCTCCTGATTTTCGTCAATTCCGCACAAAAAACCCTAAAATTTTAAACAGTACACACATAAACCCCAGTTTACGCACAAACCCTAATTTACAGTTTTTAACTATTTTATCTTATAAAGTTAATTTATATAACTATTTATACTAATTAGGGTTAATCAAAGGTGTTTGATTTAATTCCTATGTGAAATTAAGGGTGTTTTACATAAATTATGTATAACATGCTTGGAAAATTGTTGTTGAATGTAGATGTTGATATATGCTAGATGATATATTGACATTATGAGGATTTATGGAAATTATATGCTTATGATATAATTAACCATGGTGTATGTTGAAATGTGGTTGAGATTGTTCATATGACACTCATACATATTGGAAATGATATAGTATCGCAATTGTACATTACATTGCATATGCACGAAGACATCGCATTTATGGGCACTAGGCATGAGTGGGTGTGTGTGTGCATGGTTGTCATCAAACACCACACTTGGTGAATGATGTGTGGGCTTGGGAAAGTTAGTCCAAGGTCCGGTTGAGTCGCACGGTTTGCATTGAAAATTGGGTCGGGATTAGCAAGAAGGGATAAACTATCCCTCGGGTGAGAGACCCGGTGATTAGGATACGCACTCCCTTGGTTTAGTCCATAAAGTGTGTCGGTGTACGCAGAACCGTTGGTGGAAGTCCATGAATTTCGTGTCGATTGGGTGTTCATTGGTGTAAGTGTAAAACCCGAGTAAATTTGAACTTTTTGTGAATAAGGGCAAAATGGTCATTTGCCATCCTAATGCGTATTTGAGATACTCATGCTCTAGACATTGGATGAGGAAACGGAGTTCGCCGTTGGATTCGTATCGCGAAATTGAGTCACCCTGTCAAATTTTGTCGAATTCCGAGATAGTCGGATTTTTACACGTCGTTCGAGGCGACTACGTGGCGAATGACATTTTAAAGGTCCCCATAAATATATTTTATATAATTTCCTTATAATTTGATTAAAGTTCAAATAAAATTAATTTGAATTTAAACTGGGATGTAATGAATCGTTTCGGGGCGAAAAACGGACCCGAAAGTAGTAAACGAGCGGTGCGATGTGGACCGCACAATCTAAGGCTATAAATATCGACAAATATCTGATTTTTTTCAGATATTCTTCAGCTGAAACCAGTGGGTTTGTTGACTGAAAAACGTGGGGAGGAGGAGAGAAAAAAAAGAGAGAAATCCAAACTTGTTTCTCAGATCTACGGAGTTCCGTCGGTCGGAATTCTTCGAACCAATAATCAAAGTCGATCTCCTCGACGAGGGCTACGTCTACGTACCAAGAACGAGGGATTGCACCGAAGATTCCAAGGGGAGATTTTGAAGAAATCAAGTTCTTGGGCTTTGGTTGGTAATTTTGGAAGTTCTATCACTTCCTCCACGCTACAACAGGTAGGATTCTTCCTACTTTGGTTTATTCCTATCCTTTTGGGCTGTTTTAAGGGGTGGTTATGTGCTTGCATGTGGGCTGTCCAAGGGTTGTCCAAATGGACTGAAAATGGACTGTTTTTAGTGGGTGAATGTGTCTTGCATGTGGGTTGTCCAAGGGTTGTCCAAATGGACTGAAAATGGACTGTTTTTAGTGGGTGAATGTATCTTGTATGTGGGCTGTCCGATGGTTGTCCAAATGGACTGTAAATGGACTGTTTTTGGTGCCCAAATGTGGACTGTTTTGGTGCCCAAATGTGGACTGTTTTGTATCCAAATGTGGACTGTTTTTGTGCCCAAATGTGGACCCTAATGTGGACTATTTTTGTGCCCAAATGTGGATTGTTTTGTGCACTAATAAGGGGCTGTTTTTGGACTATTTTATGGCCTATATAGGGGTTGGTTTTATGGCCTATATAGGGGCTGTTTTGGTGGCTTATATAGGAGCTATTTTGTGGCTTATATAAGGGCCGTTGTGTGGGTTATTACATGGGTTGTTTTGTGTTATATTGTGCCTTTGTGATCAAGTGTGTTAATTGCATGTGGTTATACTATAACATGCTTGAATGATGTGGTTAAATGAAATCATATGCATATGATATAAATTGCCATGGTATACTTGGATATGTAGAAATTGTTCATTTGGCATGCATTGCAATATGGACATGGAATTGGCATCACATTCATGGGCATGAGTCATGAGTGTGGGTGTGTGAATACATGGTTAATCAAACACCATTGTTGGTGATTGATATGTGGAATCAGTAAAGTCAGATCGAAGATCCCATTGAGCCGCATGTTACATGGAAAACTTGTGTCGGGTATAGCAAGAAGGGGTAGATCCCCCCCTCGGGTGCAAAACCTGACGACTTGGTTATACACTCCCCTGTGGTGAAATTCTGGAAAAGTGTAGTATGGTATACGGAACCGGCGGTATAAAATCCAAAATCCGTTGCCCAACAAGACACAAGATTTTAATTTATAAAGTACTCATTCAATGAGTAACACCCATCAATGATTGATTTTTTAATGAAACAACTTTTATTCCAAACGATCATTGGATGGATTTTTCGTCAAATGACGGTTCATTTCACAAGTGCATTGCATTGTGTTGTGGGAGTCGGTGAAGACTCAGGTTGAAGTTGCATGAGTGAGTCTCATCTCATTTCATGGCATGACATTATGATTTTTCAACATGGAATTGCACGTTCTTGTTGAAATGGATATATAGTGTTATCGTTTGCATGTAAACATTACATATGCACATAGGTGGGGAGTAGCCTCTGTAGGAAATACTCTACTGGGCGTGGCTCACTCTATACGGGAAAACATTTCAGGTGCGGGATTCACTCCGGTGGATGGCTCTCATACGGGGCCGCAAGAGTGAAGAAAGCCGATTTGTGGCTTTATAACCCATTTTGTAAAACTTTTGGAGTAAACTATGTTTTTGGGCATGTATATGTAAAAGAATTGTAATCGAACTGTTATGGACTATTTTTGATACAACATTGCATGTTTTGATAATGGTGTGGATAGTTTTACCAGGTGTGGCCAATGTTTACTTATAAATGGACCCAGTGCGGTCATTGTTTTATATTGGGCCTCGGATGGGTCATGTGAAGTTATATTGCACATGTTGGGTTTTGGGTAGAGCTCCCTGTACAAAGGAGACTCTGCCCGAATTTCGTTAAGCTGTGGACCCCGGTAAATAGGGCATAACAGTGTGATATCGAGTTACTCGGTATCTACAGGTATTCCGCGGGTTGATGGGTAATCAACGGACCCCCAAATTTTGGGGTGTCACAGCTTGGTATCAGAGCTTAGGTATACGATTTACCTAAGGCTTGAGGGGCATGGATCTAGACCATTGCATTCCATACACATTTCATGTTATGTGCTCTACTTGCTACATGTTATGTGTTACTTGTTGTGTGAATTATATACATGGTAGAATGTATATGGAAAGGAGGAACACTAGGGTTAGAAAAAATAAACCTTGGGTTCGGAAAAGGGATGAACGGGATAGTTCAAGGGTTAAACGTCTACTAGTATGTGACACATGTTCTACTAGGGGGGACAATGAGAGAATTTTCAACGTTTGTGTTTGATCCCTAACTTTGGGATACTAAGTTGTTGGTCTATTGCTATCTCATGTGTGTGTAGATGGCAACTAGAGGAAGGGGACGTCGGGGTGGACGAAACAACAACCAACCACCACCGGCGTTTGACCAACAAGCCTTCATGGAGGCTATTGGTACTGCGGCTGCTACTATTGCACAGGCCAGTGCTACAGCAGCTACCATTGCACAGACTAGTGCAAGTGGGGGCCAAGGAGGCTCAAGTCATCTCCAGAAGTTCAAGGCACATCAGCCTCCGATCTTCATGGGAGGGGCGGACCCGATGGTAGCTGATCATTGGTTTTGGCAAGTAGACAAGGTCATAGGGGCAATGGAGATCACCTCCGATGCTACGAAGATAAACCTAGTTACTTTTCAGCTAGAGGGATAATCCCAAGTGTGGTGGGATTGGATCAAGACCTCAAAGAACTTGGGGACAATGACTTGGGCAGAGTTCAAGGAACTCTTCATGGGTAAGTACTTCCCGACAGCTGCTCGACACGCAAAATCCCGGGAATTCTTAGACTTGAGGCAAGGAACGATGTCGGTGATGGAATACGTGGCTAAGTTCACTGAATTAGCCCGTTTCGCCGACGATTATGTTGCCACAAACATGGCCAAAGTACATAAGTTTGAGGAGGGCTTGAAGTTGTCCATCCGGGGCAAAATTGTGGGTCTTCTTCTACAAGACTTGGACACGATGGTCACGACAGCTATGGCCATTGAGAGAGAGATTGATGATGCAAGGAACATCCGAGAAGCGGGTGGTAAAGGCAAAAAGAAGGAGGGTCAATCCTCTTCTTCTAGTGTGGGGAAAAGGCAGAGAACTTCTGCTCCGCAGGGGCATCAAGGGCAGGGCCGCGGCTATCAAGGCCAAGGTCAAGGTCAGTCCTCCTGAGGTGGGAGAAATTAGAGGCCTCCTTTTCAGGCAGGCCAACGGACTTGCTATCATTGCCACCAACCGGGGCATATGAAGCGGGATTGTCCTCAGAGGCAGGGATCCCAGGGTCAGGGGGCGTCTCAGTCCCAGCCATCAATGCGATATTCATAGTCTCACTACATTCCTTCCTACCCCACTATGGGCCAAGGAAGCCAATATCCGTTCCAAGGTGTTGCACAGGCTCCTACCACTTCACGAGCGGGAACTCCGCAAGCAGGCCAGATGGGCCAGGGTATGGGTCGGGGTCAAGGGCAGGGCTCACAAGCCGAAACTTCGGGGACCCCGGGGCGTGTTTATGTCATGATACCTCAGACTAAGCCGGCAGACCAGTCAGTGGTACAGGGTACATTTCTACTCTCTCGCTTATGGGCTAGAGTATTATTTGATTCTGGTGCATCACATTCATTTATTGCTGCATCTTGTGTGAAAGACTTGGGCTTAGAGGTTGAGACCTTAGAAGAGCCATTGCATGGGAGTTCTCCCCTAGGTGCTAGGGCGAGGGTTGATCAGATATGTCGGGGGTGTGAGTTAGAGATCTCAGGGATTCTACTCACCGTGGACCTTCGGGTCATGGACATGTCGGAGTTCGATGTAATCCTGGGAATGGATTGGTTGGCGGCACACCGAGTCGTCATTGATTGTGATCGGAAGCGGGTCACTGCTTATACGCCTGATGGTGTTTGTTTCAAATTCCAGGGGGCAAAGCACAATATTTTACCTCAAGCCGTGTATGACTCTAGATGGCACGGGCAGTTGATGGGTTGGCTAGCAAGCCTTACCCTAGAGGACGAGGCGAGACAGGAGTTGGGTCTACCTCAGGTTGTGTGTGATTATGAGGATGTTTTTTCGAATGAACTACCGGGATTACCTCCACATAGGGATGTAGACTTCACTATTGAGCTGCATCCAGGTACATCGCCCATTTCTATGACCCCGCATAGGATGGCGCCTGCTGAGTTGCAAGAACTCAAAGTCCAATTGCAGGAATTGTTGGACAGGGGGTTCATTAGACCGATTACCTCACCTTGGGGCACTCCGGTGTTATTTGTAAAGAAGAAGGACAAAACCCTTCGACTATGCATAGATTACCGACAATTGAATAGGGTTACCATCAAGAATAAGTACCCTTTGTCGAGGATTGATGACTTGTTTGATCAGCTGAGAGGGGCACGGGTCTACTCCAAGATAGACCTCCGCACTAGTTACCATCAGTTGAGGGTTAGGGAGGCAGATATCCCTAAGACGGCGTTTCGGACGCGGTATGGGCATTTTGAGTTCACTGTCATGCCTTTCGGATTGACGAATGCTCCGGCGGCATTCATGGATCTCATGCATAGGGTGTTTCAACCCTACCTTGATCAATTTGTTGTAGTCTTTGTTGACGACATCTTGATCTACTCCAAGTCTGAGGAGGAGTATGAGGGTCACTTGAGGATTGTTCTTCAGACCTTGAGAGACCATCAGTTGTACACCAAGTTCAGCAAGTTTGAATTTTGGCTGACTGAGGTGAAGTTTTTGGGACATGTGGTGTCAGCTTCAGGTGTATCCGTAGACCCGGAGAAGGTTGAGGCAGTCATGAATTGGGAGAGGCCAAAGTCAGCCTTCGAGATACACAGTTTCTTGGGATTGGCAGGGTATTACCAGCGGTTTATTGAGGACTTCTCCCGACTAGCTGCTCCTATGACCAGGTTGACTCGAAAAGAGGTCAAGTTCGAGTGGAATGATTCTTGCGAGAAGGCATTCCAGGAGTTAAAGAGGAGGCTTACTTCAGCCCCTATCTTGATAGTCCCGGAAAGGGGACAGAGGTACACAGTGTATTGTGATGCCTCAAAGGACGGACTAGGATGTGTCTTGATGCAGTCCGGGAGGGTGATGTCTTATGGTTCTCGGCAGTTAAAGAACCACAAGCAAAATTACCCCACACATGACATGGAGTTGGCGGCCATTGTCTTTGCCTTGAAGGCTTGACGCCACTATCTATACGGTGAGCAGTTCGAGGTGTTTTCAGACCACAAAGTCTGAAGTACATCTTTACACAGCGGGACCTCAACATGAGGCAACGCAGGTGGATGGAGTACTTGGAAGATTATGACTTCACTTTGCATTACCACCCCGGTAAGGCAAATGTGGTGGCTGATGCACTCAGCCGGAAGTCACGGGGAGTCTTGGCTAGTGTGGTTTCCCGGGAGTGGCGGATGCTCGAGACTGTGGGACAGTTTGGGCTACGCTATATGGGTCAGGCTTAGGGTACTTTGGGGAGTTTGTTGGCTACGCCTTCTCTACTGAGCAGGGTGATTGAGTCCCAGAGTCAAGACACAGAGCTATTGTCCATTCGGGACTGTGTACAGGCAGGTACAGGTAACGAGGGCTGGGCAATTCACTCGGATGATAGTCTTCGGTATCGAGGAAGGGTTGTGGTTCCTCAGTTGGTGGATCTGAGAGAGGAGATCCTTAGGGAGTTTCATTGCTCCCGTTTTGCGGTTCATCCAGGGGGCATGAAGATGTATCATGATCTTCGTCGCCAGTATCATTGGAATGGGATGAAGCGGCAGGTTGGCGATTTTGTTAGTAGATGTCTCACGTGTCAGCAAGTGAAGGCTGAACACCAGAGACCAGCAGGGTTACTCCAACCATTGGAGGTAGCTGAGTGGAAGTGGGAACATGTCACGATGGATTTTGTGATCCACTTGCCACGGACATCGCGGGGACATGATGCGGTATGGGTGGTAGTGGACCGGCTTACTAAGTCGGCACACTTTTTAGCGGTGCTGATGACCTTCAGACTGGAGGAATTCTGCAAGTTATATATACGGGAGATTGTTCGGTTGCATGAGGTACCCGTATCTATAGTATCAGATCGGGATCTCAGGTTTACGGCTCATTTTTTGGAGAGTTTCCAACGAGCCATGGGGACACAGCTGATGATGAGCACTGCTTTTCATCCCCAGACGGACGGTCAGTCTGAGAGGACCATTCAGACATTAGAGGACATGCTACGGGCATGCGTCCCAGATCTCAAGGGTAGCTGGGAAGAACACTTACCCTTGGTGGAGTTCGCCTACAACAACAGTTATCAGGCGAGCATACAGATGTCACCCTATGAGGCACTATATGGGAGGCCTTGTCGATCTCCGGTTTGTTGGACGGAAGTAGGAGAAAGAACCTCTACGGGTCCGGACTTGGTTAGAGACACCTCAGAGAAGGTGAGTTTGATATAGAAGCGTCTTCTCACGGCTCAGAGCCGGCAGAAGAGCTACGCCGATAGACGGCGGCGACCTCTAGAGTTTGAGGTGGGAGATCATGTCTTCTTGAAGGTGATGCCTACGAAAGGAGTGGTCAGGTTCGGCAAGCGAGGAAAGCTGTCACCGAGGTATATCGGGCCCTTTGAGATACTTGAGAGGGTTGGTACAGTCGCTTACCGGTTGGCGTTACTGCCAAACCTATCAGGTGTTCATGCGGTATTCCATGTCTCTATGCTCCGGAAATACACCCCATATCCGACTCATGTGGTGGATTGGGGCGAGCTTGTTGTTGATGCGGATGGGACCTTCGAGGAGGGACCGGTGCGTATCATGGATAGCCGAGATCAGGTTTTGCGAGGCAAGACCGTGAGGCTAGTGAAGGTGTTGTGGCAGCACCGGCGAGTGGAAGAGGCGACATGGGAGCGCGAGGACACCGTACGTGCCAATTATCCTTTCTTGTTTAAGGATAGAGGTACATTTTTATAGTCATTTCCTATTACATGACTGTAGCATATGCAAGGGATTGCATGTATGTGTGTGTGTGAATTTCGGGGATGAAATTCTTTTTAAGGGGGAAGAATGTAAAACCCGAGTAAATTTGAACTTTTTGTGAATAAGGGCAAAATTGTCATTTGCCATCCGAATGCGTATTTGAGATACTCATGCTCTAGACCTCGGATGAGGAAACGGAGTTCGCCGTTGGATTCGTATCGCGAAATCGAGTCACCCTGTCAAATTTCGTTGAATTCCCAGATAGTCAGATTTTTGCACGTCGTTCGAAGTGACTGCGTGGCGAATGACATTTTAAAGGTCCCCATAAATATATTTTATATAATTTCCTTATAATTGGATTAAAGTTCAAATAAAATTAATTTGAACTTAAACCGGGATGTAATGAATCGTTTCGGGGCGAAAAACGGACCCGAAAGTAGTAAACGAGCGGTGCGATGTGGACCGCACAATCTAAGGCTATAAATATCGAAAAATATCTGATTTTTTCAGATATTCTTCAGCTGAAACCAGTGGATTTTTTGGCTGAAAAATGTGGGGAGGACGAGAGAAAAAAAAGAGAGAAATCCAAACTTGTTTCTCAGATCTACGGAGTTTCGTCAGTCGGAATTCTTCGAACCAAGAATCAAAGTCGATCTCCTCGATGAGAGCTATCTCAACGTACCAAGAACGAGGGATTTCACCGAAGATTCCAAGGGGAGATTTTGAAGAAATCAAGTTCTTGGGCTTTGGTTGGTAATTTTGGAAGTTCTATCACTTCCTCCACGCTACAAGAGGTAGGGTTCTTCCTACTTTGGTTTATTCCTATCCTTTTGGGCTGTTTTAAGGGGTAGTTATGTGCTTGCATATGGGCTGTCCAAGGGTTGTTCAAATGGACTGAAAATTGACTGTTTTTAGTGGGTGAATGTGTCTTGCATGTGGGCTGTCCAATGGTTGTCCAAATGGACTGTAAATGGCCTATTTTTGGTGGCCAAATGTGGACTGTTTTTGTGTCCAAATGTGGACTGTTTTGTGTCCAAATGTGGACTGTTTTTGTGCCAAAATGTGGACCCTAATGTGTACTATTTTTGTGCCGAAATGTGGACTGTTTTGTGCACTAATAAGGGGCTATTTTTAGACTGTTTTATGGCCTATATAGGGGTTGGTTTTATGGCCTATATAGGGGCTGTTTTGATGGCTTATATAAGATCTATTTTGTGGCTTATATAAGGGCCGTTTGTGTGGGCTATTACATGGGTTGTTTTGTGTTATATTGTGCCTTTGTGATCAAGTGTGTTAATTGCATGTGGTTATACTATAACATGCTTGAATGATGTGGTTAAATGAAATCATATGCATATGATATAAATTGCCATGGTATACTTGGATATGTAGAAATTGTTTATTTGGCATGCATTGCAATATGGACATGAAATTGGCATCATATTCATGGGCATGAGTCATGAGTGTGGGTGTGTGAATACATGGTTAATCAAACACCATTCTTGGTGATTGATATGTGGAATCGGTAAAGTCGGATCGAAGATCCCATTGAGCCGCATGTTGCATGGAAAACTTGTGTCGGGTATAGCAAGAAGGGGTAGATCCCCCCCTCGGGTGCAAGACCCGACGACTTGGTTATACACTCCCCTGTGGTGAAATTCCAGAAAAGTGTAGTATGGTATACGGAACCGACGGTATAAAATCCAAAATCCGTTGCCCAACAAGACACAAGATTTTAATTTATAAAGTACTCATTGAATGAGTAACACCCATCAATGATTGGTTTTTTAATGAAACAACTTTTATTCCGAACGATCATTTGATGGATTTTTCATCAAATGACGGTTCACTTCACAAGTGCATTGCATTGTGTTGTGGTAGTCGGTGAGGACTCGGGTTGAAGTTGCATGAGTGAGTCTCATCTTATTTCATGGCATGACATTATGATTTTTCAACATGGAATTGCACGTTCTTGTTGAAATGGATATAGAGTGTTATCGTTTGCATGTAAACATTACATATGCACATAGGTGGGGAGTAGCCTCTGTAGGAAATACTCTACTGGGCGTGGCTCACCCTATACGGGAAAACATTTCAGGTGCGGGATTCACTCCGGTGGATGGCTCTCATACGGGGCCGCAAGAGTGAAGAAAGCCGATTTGTGGCTTTATAACCCCTTTTGTAAAACTTTTGGAGTAAACTATGTTTTTGGGCATGTATATGTAAAAGAATTGTAATCGAACTGTTATGGACTATTTTTGATACAACATTTCATGTTTTGATAATGGTATGGATAGTTGGACCCGGTGTGGCCAATGTTTACTTATAAATGGACTCAATGCGGTCATTGTTTTATATTGGGCCTCGGATGGGTCATGTGAAGTTATATTGCACATGTTGGATTTTGGGTAGAGCTCCCTGTACAAAGGAGACTCTGCCCGAATTTCGTTAAGTTGTGGACCCCGGTAAATGGGGCATAACAGTGTGATATCGAGTTACTCGGTATCTATAGGTATTCCGCGGGTTGATGGGTAATCAACGGACCCCTGAATTTTGGGGTGTCACAGTAAGTCCATAAAATACCCACCCCAAGAAAGACCCAGAGATTTTAAATAGTCATTGGATGTGTAACATCAATGACGGGGGCTTGGAATACCCGGAGATCATACGCATGGCATCTGCATGTGTTGAGAGAGTCGGTGAAGGCTCGAGTTGAAATGCTTGAGTGAGTCTCATCTCATTTCATGGCATAGCATGGTGATTTCTAACATTGAATTGCATATTTTTTATTGGAATGGTTGTTGCTTGTTGAATGTTACATGTGAACATTTCATATGCATCTAGGTTGGGGAGTAGCCTCTTTAGGAGATACCCTATTGAGCATGGCTCACTCTTCATGGGAAAATATTTTAGGTGCGGGGTACACACCGGTGGAAGGTTCTCATTCGGGGCCTCGTGGTTGAAGAAAAGCCAAGATGTGGCTTTGGAAACATGTTTTGTAAAAACTATTATGTTATTTTGCTTTGGACATGTAATATTGGAAAGAATTGTAATGTAAACTGTATTTTGCTTAAAATTGATGTTATATGAGTGTGGTATGAGGTTGTATAAGTTTGGAATGGATTGGAATTGAAAAAGGAAGGAATCGTAGGAAAATTGGTAAAACCTACTGGTAGAACGTCGAGTACTTCTGTCGGTAGAAATTTTTCAGTGGGCAAAACCTACCAGTAGAACTTCAAGTCTTGCGGTAGAAATTTTCCAGTAGGCAAAACCTACCGGTAGAACGATGACAAACCTACCGGTAGGTTTTTCAAAAATCTCAATGTTTAAGAATGTTTTGCCATGCTTTTCGGGCTTTGTGTCCTTTATTCAAATGATTTAAATGAAAAATAATGGAGTATAAATTGTGGTATATTGGACCTCAGATGGGTCTTGTGGCTAAATGGCATACAGGTTGTGCATTTGGGAGAGTCTGGTACAGGGGATACTCTGCCCAAACTTTGTGTTATTGTGATCCCGGTAAAGGGGATGTTGTGCCGTGGTGTCGGGTTATGCGGCATTCATGGGTATTTCCGCGGGTTGATAGGTGATCAACGGGTAATTACAGACCCCCAGATTTTGGGGCGTTACAGCTTGGTATCAGAACCTATGTTTACGATTTACCTAAGGCTTGCGGAGCATGGGTTTAGACTATTGCATCCATTGTGCATTACACGTTATGTGTTTTAAATGCTACATGTTATGTGCTATATGTTATGTGAACAATATGCATGATTAAATGTATGAGGAAAAGAGACACTAGGGTTAGAGAACATAACCTTGGGGGTTGGAAAAAGAATGAACGAGATAATTCAGGGTGCAGGTGTCTACTAGAGGGTGGCACATGATCTACTGATGAGCGCGTAATATTGCATATTTAACGGCCTCATTACATGTATTTTAACTTAACTTTGCATTTAATTACTTAGAGTTAGTCAAAGTTATGAATAATGTGGAATTTTTTATGTTGTAGGTAATCATAGGGTAAATGATGGCTTTCAGAACCCTACAACTAAGTGTGGATGAGTGGTGAAGAGATGAACACATTAGATGAGGATCGGGATGCTTGGAAGGTGAAGAAATCAAGAAAAATGCATTTTGGAAGAAAACCTTCCGGAAGGTTTGCATCAACCTTCCGAAAGGTTTAGCCCACTGGAATTGGTATCAGTACCTCGGTATTCCCCATTTTTTACCATGATCCACTTCGAATCTGAAAAAGTGAAAAACATAAAAGTTGTAGATCTGGATGTTCTCTATATTGTGTCAAAATTTCAGCTCACTCGGACGGTTGGATCAAATGTTATGACAATTTTACAAAAAATGGTTTTGAGCTGGCACCTTCCGAAAGACCTTTTGGAAGGTTTAGCCTACTAGAAACAACCTTCCGAAAGGTTTGCTTCGACCTTCCGGAAGGTTTTACCTAAAAACGCCAGAAAGCCTACAACTCATGATCCACTTGCTTGGGGGTCCCACCTATGATTCTTCCACTTGTCCCCTGACATATTCTACATACATACATGCCTCCTACACCCCAAAGTCAGTCTTGCAAGATGGAGGATGGGAAACGGGGAGAGAGAAGGATGGAGGCATGGTGGGTGCAGGCTAGGCTTTTCCTAGCCTGTCCAAAGCCAATCAACTCACCTCCCATTGATGGAGGCCTGCACACAGGCTATGGGGAGCCTCATGGATGAAAATGCAAGAGCTATACACCATATATTCAGCATTCACACAAGCTTTCAAGAGGGAGATGCTACCTAAGCTTAGGAGTAGTTTTTAGAGAGATAAGTTCCAATGAAGAAGATGAAGTTCTAGAGATAGAAAGCTTAGATTTTTGCATTTTCTTCACCCATTTCACTTGTAGTAAGTTGTATTTCACTTGTAATCTTCGTTTCTAGTACTTTAATCTCTTCTATTTCAAGTTTAATCAAGTTTATTCCATGTTCTTGCACTTCAATATTTACAGCTGGGTTTTCTCTACAAGTTTTCCATTTTGGTGTGAAATGAATTCCTCTTTGTAGTTTACTTCTTTCTTGCATTAATACTAGTTCCATGTTTCATTTCTTCATCATGTCTCTTTACATTATGCATGTCTTTCCTTTTATTATGAGTAGCTAAGCTTTAAGTTGGCTAATCCAAGGGAGAACTCCCCTTGGGTATGCTAAATTAACTCTTTTCCATTCCTCCTCGTAGTGTACGATGGTTTGGTTTGACTAGGTTTAGTGTGGACGTGGTTGTGAGTTCTTGATACACCGTAGACTTGTCACGGGGTATGCTTGAATCCTCACCTCCATTTTAGTCCCGCACTTCCTACGAATCAATCAAACGTTTATGCACCATTGGAAGAATGTATTGAGTTGAGTTGGCATTCCCATTGGAATGACCTCTTTGGATTAGTCAACACTTGTATCCATTTCATTTTCACCAAGAAAACAATCACCAAAACTCAAACTCAAAAGATTGTACACTTTTCTATTTTTTTGCAAAATCACTTTCACCATAACTTGACATTTCCTTCCCTGAGGAGACGACCTTGGAATACCAATTCCAAGTAAAACACGACACTCGAAAGTCTTTCTGCGCTTGGGGAGCACTTTTGCACACACACACACACATTTTATTCATTCACACCCGTTTTCCCATTTCTTGCATCGAACCCGAGTGAGAGTGACATTCAACCACACACATAAGTCATATACACATTGAGGGTTCATGTTTGGAGATTAAGAACAACGGAGTAACTCAAGCATCTACTAGTGAGACAAGGAGAGAAATCTCAAAGTTTGAACTTGATCCCTATCTTGAGATACTAAGTTAGTGCTCTATTGCTATTTGACATGTGTGTATATGGAAAATAGAGGAAGAGGACGCGGCCAAGGAAGTGGGCGGAACAACAACCAACCACCACCGACCTTTGACCAATAAGCCTTTATGGAGGTTGTTGGCACGATGACGGCTACCTTTGCTAGGCTAGCGCCAATGTGGGCCAAGGAGGCTCAAGTAACCTCCAAAAGTTCAAGGCACACAAGCCACCGACTTTTATGGGAGGGGCGGACCCGATGGTAACCGACCATTGGTTCCAGCAAGTCAACAAGATCCTAGAGGCTATAGAGAGCACCTCCGATGCCACTAAGATAAGGCTAGCTGCATTCTAGCTAGAAGGAGAAACCTATTTGTGGTGGGTTTGGGCAAAGGCCTTGAAGAACTTAGAGGCAATGACATGGGGAGAGTTCTGGGAGCTCTTCATGGGCAAGTACTTCCCATCGGCTTTTGACATGCGAAAGTCCAAAAATTCTTGGATTTGAAGTAAGGGACTATGACTATGATGTAGTACGTGGCTAAGTTCACTGAGTTAGCCCATTTTGCCGATGATTATGTGGCCACAAACATGACATAAGTGAGGAGGTTTGAGGATGGTTTGAAATTAACCATCCGGGGGAAGATTGTGGGCCACCGCCTACAGGATTTGGACTCGATGGTCGAGACGGCTATGGCCATTGAGAAGGAGGTTGATGACGCAGGCGGGTGCTAAGGACAAGAAGAAGGAGAGCCAATCCTCTTCTTCTAGTTTGAAGAAGAAGGAAAAGACTTCTACCCCACAAGCGTCTTAAGGGCAGGGCCGTGGCTATCAAGGCCAACGCCAAGGTCAATCCTCCCAAGGCGGGAGAAACTTCAAGACTACCTACCAGGAAGGTGATTGAGCAAAAACGTTGTTGTTTCCTAACCTCTAAAAAACCATCCCTTAATGTGTATATGATTTAAGTGCTAAGGGAGTGTCACTCTCCCCCGGGGTGATGCAAGAGATTAGGCAACAACGGATTGGTGGAAAATGGAATGAACAAAATGTGAAATGAAATGCGGGTGTGTGAACAAAAGTGCTCCCCAATCGCAAAGAGTCTTTTGTGTGTCGGTGTTTTACTTGGAAAAGTATTCCAAGGTCGTCTCCTCAGGGAAGGAAAGTTCGAGTGTGTGAAAGTGATTTTGGTGAACAAAAGGGAAAATGTAAAATCTTGTGTTTGTGTTTTGTGAGTGAAGTTTTTGAATGAAAATGCAATGAAAACAAATGTTGGCTAATCCAAAGTGGTCATTCCAATAGGAATACCAAATCAACTCAAGACTTCCTCCAATAGAGCCTAGATGTACGATTGATTCGTGGGAAGCTCGGGACTAAAATGGAGGTGAGGATTCAAGCATACTCCGTGACGATGCCTACGGTGTATCAAGAACTCACAACCATGTCCTCACCCCAACCTAGTCAAACCGAGCCATCATACTCTGAGAGGAGGAATGAAAATGAGTTGAAGTGGCACACCTAAGTGGAATTCTCCCTTGGATTAACCAACTTAAAATCTAGCTACTCATGATAAAATGAAAGACATGCATAATGTAAATGGACATAATGAAGAAATGAAGCATGGAACTTGAACTAATGCAAGAAAACTTAAACTAAGAAGAAAAATATCCAATACCCATTTTAAAGCTTGAAAAATGAAGAACTTGAAAGCATTAATGGTGAAATCTAAAATGCAAGACTAAACTTGAAATATAGTTGAAATATATGACATTAAAGGAAAGGAATGAAGATTACCAGATCCTTACCATAAACTACAACTGAAATGATGGAAGAAAAATGCAAAAACATAAATTTCTATTCTACTATTCATCTTCTTCTTCCTAGGAATTATCTAAGCTTAGGTAGCCACTACCTTTGCAATGCTGAATAATGCTGAGTATATGGAGTGTGAGCCTTCAAATTTCGTGTATGGTAGTCCCCCCTAGCTGTGTGAAAGGCCTCCATCAATAGGGGGCTGAATGGATGGGTGTTGCAGGCTAGGACAAGCCTCCCCCAGGCTACCCCTTCTCTCCCATCCTCATTAATGCAATGGCCTCCAAAGTCTTTTTTGTGTAAGGGAGGCATGGAAATGTGTAAGGAAATATTGGGGGGCAAGTGGGAGAAGTGTAGGTGGGACCCCAAGCAAGTGGAGATGAGTTGCAGGCGTTTTTGGGCTGTTCGTACACCAGTAGCTTCGGCGTACCGGTATGGTTTTTCTGCTCCGGACCAGTCTTCGTAAAATTGGTATAACTTTTTATCCAACCGTCCGATTGAGTTGAAATTTTGACACAATACAGAAGACATCCATATCTACAACTTTAATGTTTTGAACTTTTTCAGATTCGAATTGGATCATAGTCAAAATAGAGGAAAACCGAGGCTCTTCAACCCAGTGGTGTGGCTGCTGGCGCTTTTGTTACCAAACACCAATACCTCCTTGATTTCTTCACTTTTAAGCCTCCAAATCTTCATGTAATGTGTCCATGCCCTCACCACACATCCAACATAGTTGCAAGGTCCTAAAATACATGATTTAAGCTATAAAAACATGCAACATCGAGAATTCAACATTATTCATAAAATCGGCTAACTCTAAGTACTTAGATGCAAAAGTTGAGTTAAAATGCATGTAATGAGGCCTTGAAATATACAATATTTTGTGCTCATCAAAAGGCCAGAGGACTTGTTACATATGCCACCAGTCGGGTCACATGAAGCGGGATTATCCTCAGAGGCAGGGATCCCAGAGCTATGGGGAATCCCAGTCCCAGTCATCGGTGGGGCATACACAGACTTTCATTCCTTCTTACCCCACCGTGGGCCAGGGAAGTCAGTATCAGTTTCAGGGTGCTACTCAGGCCCTTACTACTTCACGTGCGGGGACTCTACAATCAGGCCAGATAGGTCAGGGCATGGGTTGAGGCCGAGGGCAGGGCTCATAGGCCGGGACTTTGGGGACCTAGGGGTGAGTCTACGCCATCACACCTCAGACTGAGCCAGTGGATTAGTCGGTCATTCAGGGTACATTTCTACTCTCTCGCTTATGGGCAAGGGTATTATTTGATTCATAAGTGCCCAGAACGACTTCTTTCTTGCTCCACTTGCTTGGGGGTCCCACCTATACTTCTCCCACGCCTAGCCCAACATTTCCTTACACATTTACAGGCATCTCTTACACATTTTGAAGACTTTTGAGGCTTGGCATTGAATGAAAGAGAGAGGGAAGTGGGCTGCCAGGGGAGTTGCAGGCTAGCCTGCCAATGCTTTCAACTCAGCCCCCTATGATGGGAGGTCTGCACACAGCTAAGGGGGAGCCTCATGCACGAAATTGGAAGTCTCCCACACAACATTATATTCAGCATTACACACACATTGTATTAGTGAGTTGGCTACCTAAGCTTAGGAGTAGATGTAGAAAGCTCCAAGGTTGAAGATGATGAATAGTAATTTCGTTTTTGCATTTTCTTCATCCATGTCATTGCTGTAAGCTACATTCCTCTTGTAATCTTCATTTCTTACATTGTAATCTCCTTTATTTCAAGTATATTGCAAGTTAATTACATGTTCTTCATTTCACCATTTATGCTTTCAAGTTCTTCATTTTTAGCTTAAAATGGGTATTGAATGTTTTTGTTCATAGCTTTAGATTTCTTGCTTCAAGTTTAGTTTCATGCTTTAAAGCTTCATTTCTATACAATGTCTTTCATTTACATTATGCTTGTCTTTCCTTTATGCATTTTTAATATGAGTAGCTAGGATTTAAGTTGGTTAATCCAAGGGAAAATTCCTCTTGGGAATACCATTTTCAACTCTTCTTCATTCCTCCCTTTAGAGTCAAATAGTTCGGTTTGACGGGGTTGAGAGTGGATGAGTTGGTGAGCCTTTGATATTCCGTAGGCCTAGTCACGGTTTATGCTTAGATACTCACCAATCTCGTCCCTAGCTTCCCCCGAATCAATCGTTCATTCATGCTCAATCGGAGGAAGGCTTTGAGTTGATTTGGTAGTCCCATTGGAATGAACCCTTTGGATTAGCCAACACTTGCTTTCTTGCATTTTCATTGTGAACAAAACTCACCAAAACACAAATACAAGATTTTACACTTTCTTTTCACTTTTGCAAAATCACTTTCACAAAACTCCCTTTCCTTCCCTGAGGAGACGACCTTGGAATACTTTTCCAAGTAAAACACCGACAACAAGAGACTCCTTACGATTGGGGAGCACTTTTGTTCACACGCATTCCATTCCACATTTCATTCCATACATTTTGTTCATTCCACATTTACATCCATTTTGTTGTTGTTTCCTATCTTCTTGCATCATCCGAAGGGAGAGTGACACTCCCCCATCACTATAAGCCACATACACACATTGAGGGTGAGGGTGATGTTACGAGGTTAGGAACGACGTAATTTCCAATCAATCATTTTGGCGCCGTTGCCGGGGAAGGTAAAGCGTTGAGTTCAAAGGGTGATTTTGGGCGGCATGGTAAGTCTCGTGATTTTCATCACGGGCTTAGGTATGTCGTTTCTTTTGTAAATATTTTGTTTTAGTTTGTGTTTTGCATTATGTCTTATACTTATTATGAAAATGTATCAAATGCCCCATATTATGAAAAAGTGTGTGAGATTTGTGATGACTATGGGCACATTACTAGTGAGTGCCCAAGAATGGCCTCTTATTTTGAAAACGTATGCAAGATTTGTGGTGAGTATGGACACATCACTAGTGAGTGCCCAATAAATGCCCCTTATTTTGAATACGTTTGCGAAATTTGTGGTGAAAATGGACACCTCACTAGTGAATGCCCATTAAATGATCCGGTTCAAGACTTTGCATGCGAAAACTTTTACCCCAACCATTATGTTTCACCGAGTTATCCGAGTTATGGTTGGGAGAATGAACCTCATGATTTTTCATCCAATCTCACACCACCAAATGAATTCTCCCAATATCCAACATACGGGAACTCAACCGAACAAGCATTGGAAAATACTTTTTGCGAGTTTATGCAATGCCAATTGGAATTCAATGCCCAATTAGGCGAGTTTATGCAAAACCAAATGGAATTCAATGCCCAAATAGCTCAACAACTTGATACATTGACTAATGCTATAATTGTTATGCATGAAGAACAACACCTTGAGCATAGTCAATGTATTGAGAATGATCCCCCCATTGAAATGCATATTGATGTTGAATCTCCCACCACTCTAGATTGTGAAACATTTAATGAAGTTATTATCTCACATGAGGCTAATGAGCCCAAGGTCATTTTGCCATCTTTGAGTGGTGTTGAGATTCACATTTCTCAACTTGGGGAGGGCATTGAAATGGAGTCAAGTGTTCTTAATGAGAAATTGCATATTCCATTTGTTGCATTGCATAAACTCGCATACATCTTGGTTCGGTTGAGATTTTTGAAGCATTATCCTTTGTATTGTTGGATAGATTGGAGTGAAAGGGCATTTATACAACAAAAAAATTTTAAAATCAAAAAAATTCATGGGCGTAGGGTCATATCCGAATTGAAGCCGGATTGACATGAGCCCTTGTTGTTTTGTTTCTATGTACATAGTAGTTATATCTCTTTTATTGTTATATTTTTATTTTTCATGTCATTGTAGTATAATGGTGAGTATCATTGTAGTTTAGATTTTAACATGAAGCATGTTTCAGCGGGAGTAGTTTGGTAGACAAAGCAGAACAGTACCGGTACTCGGTACCGGTACCCAGTACCGGTACTAAAAGTCTACTGGAATCGCAGTACCGGTACCCAGTACCGGTACTGTTTGCCTGACAGACCCAATCTCTGCAATGCTACTCCACCTGCTTTGAGGACATCACCAGCATTCCTCCCCCATGTTCTAGTCTAAGTTGGGGGGTGTAAATGAGCTTTGTGTGTTTCATTTTCTCTTTTATGTTTATATATAAAAAAAAAAAAAGGGGGTATCTCATTTCCCATTTTACCTTCATTGTTGTCATTGCATGATTCCTTGTGCATTGAGGACAATGCATAGTTCAAGTTGGGGGGTGAGGTGCACCATTTACATGTTCCACCACTTTTTGTATAGAATAAGTTGGAAATGTGAAAATTTTAAAATTTTTTTTGACCATTTTTGTGAAAAGTATTCAATATTGAACTATATTCCTCTATCCTAATTGTTATGGGATTTGTGAATTGCTTGATCTTCATTTTTAACTTTGAATACATGAGCACATTATAGAAGTTTATCCTATTGTTAAGAGTATCACATACTTGTTTGTTTTTGAACTCAACCATAAGTGCGCCTTGAATGTGTAATTTGGACAATTTACGGATTGAGTTCACATTTGAGTGCTTGACATGAATAGTGGAGATGAGTAAGAACCCATGTGAGCTTTAATGCCAATACTTGTTTGGAGGGAACTTACATTTACTCAAGGAACAATTTTTCAAATTCTAAATTTGTTCAATAATCTCATTATGTTTGTTTTGGTTAGGTGCTTTTGGGTAGTTGATTGACTTTGTCTTGAAACGCAAAATGCTCCTCCTATGCTTATCTAGAGATGATCTTAGGCCATCTTTGAAATTCTTTGAGCCTTTGCCTTTTTCTTGTGAAAATTTTATCCCTAGTGCCATGATTGAGCCTTAATTGAATTCGTTTCTATGCCACACATGTAACCAAGCCAATGAAAATGATAAATATCTACCTTACCTTGGTTGTTCCTAGTGCTAAGTTGGGTGATGATAAAAGAAAAGGAATGATGGTGTGAAAAATCAAACAAAAGGGATGAAGGATGTTGAAACTCAAAAGAGTTCAATGGAAAAAGAATGAAAATCCAAGAAAAGGAGAGAAAGGGAGTGAAAAAGGAGAAAAAGAATGAGAAAAAGAAAAGGGAAAAATGTAAAGGAAAAGAAAGAAAAGAAACAAAGGGTGTGGTGATGGTGTGAAAATCAAAATCCCATAAAAGGGAAGTGTTTTTCTAAGTTTAAGGTCATTCACCCGGAACAACCCTCTTTGTTATCCTATATCCTTCGTTTCCCTTACCACAACATCACCCCAAGGCCTCATTACAACCCATGAAAGTCCTAAAAGATCTAGAGAAGCATGGGGGATGCATACTTTTAAAGAAAAAGAGAAGTTAATTTTACTATCTAATGCCCTAGCATTCCTTTCATGAGATTATGCCAATGTTGTTTCATTTGTATACATGTGCTTCATTTTTGGATTATATGTGAGCATTTTGGTTTGTGAATAAGATTCTATCTCACATATACACATGAAGTGCATGCTAGGATAATCATTGAGTTATTCATTTTTGAGAGAAACCCTTGGTGAGTTTTTGCATCAAAGCTTAATTTGGATAGCCACGTGAATGTGAACTCCATTGTGTAAATGTTTAAATTACATGTTCATTTCACACACACACGAGTTTTGAAAGGAAATGTGTATGTGGATACTCTAGAATAGCATTTAAAGCTATAATGTGTTGCACGTGTTTTTAGTTAGGATGTTTTGAACATAGTTTTTTTTATTGAAATCCCATCACTAGTTAAGATAGGGGAATATACTTTAAATATTGGATATTAGCAAGAAGTTTGTAGGTACCTTCACTGGAAACCTTCACGAGACAAAACTCGTCCACTAGGGATCATCTAGGGGTTTAAAGGCTTGTTGCATGTGCTAAATGCAATTGCGGAATTAGTATAGGTTTATTTTTGTTTGCTTGCTTTTACATTTTGTTTGCTAGGGACTAGCAAAGCTTAAGTTGGGGGGTGTGATGAGCGCATAATATTGCATATTTGAAGGGCTCATTACATGCATTATAACTCAACTTTTGCATTTAAATACTTAGTGTTAGCCAAAATTGTCTATAATGTTGATATTTTGATGTTGCAACCTTTTATAGCTTAAATGATTGATTTTAGGACATTGCAACCTTGATGGATGTGTGGTGAAGGCATGGACACAATACATGAAGAATTGGAGGCTTAAAAGTGAAGAAATCAAGAAGGCATTGGTGCTTGGGAACAAGGGCACCAGCTGCAGCAACAATTGGAAGCACTGCCTCGAAATTCCTCTATTTTGACCATGATCTACTCAGAATTTGGAAAATTTTAAAACATGAAAGTTGTATATATGGGTGTCTTCTGTTTGGTTTCAAAATTTCAGCTCAATCCAACGGTTAGATCAAGAGTTATGCCGATTCTACCGAAGGTGGTCCAGTGCAGAAAAACAGTACCGGTACTCCGGACCTTCTGGTCGCGAAAACAGCCTGTAACTCAAATTTGAGGCTTGGGGGTCCCACCTACACTTCTCCCACGCCTATCCCAACATTTCCTTACACATTTACAGGCCTCCTACACTCAAGTGGAAGACTTTAAAGGCCAATGCATTAAAGGAGGAATGGGAAACAAGTGGGCTGCCAGGGCTATGATCTCCTTGCCTGTCAAGCCATCCATTCAACCCTCTCTTGATGGGAGCTCGTACACACAGCTAGGGGGGAGCCTCTTGGACGTTTTGGCATGTCTCTACACTCTATTATATTCAGCATTCCATTCATTTTGAAAAGGGTTGGCTACCTAAGCTTAGGAGTAGATGTAGAAAGCTCCAAGGTTGAAGATGATGAATAGTAATTTCGTTTTTGCATTTTCTTCATCCATGTCATTGTTGTAAGCTACATTCCTCTTGTAATCTTCATTTCTTACATTGTAATCTCCTTTATTTCAAGTATATTGCAAGTTAATTACATGTTCTTCATTTCACCATTTATGCTTTCAAGTTCTTCATTTTTAGCTTAAAATGGGTATTGAATGTTTTTGTTCATAGCTTTAGATTTCTTGCTTCAAGTTTAGTTTCATGCTTTAAAGCTTCATTTCTATACAATGTCTTTCATTTACATTATGCTTGTCTTTCCTTTATGCATTTTTAATATGAGTAGCTAGGATTTAAGTTGGTTAATCCAAGGGAAAATTCCTCTTGGGAATACCATTTTCAACTCTTCTTCATTCCTCCCTTTAGAGTCAAATGGTTCGGTTTGACGGGGTTGAGAGTGGATGAGTTGGTGAGCCTTTGATATTCCGTAGGCCTAGTCACGGTTTATGCTTAGATACTCACCAATCTCGTCCCTAGCTTCCCCCGAATCAATCGTTCATTCATGCTCAATCGGAGGAAGGCTTTGAGTTGATTTGGTAGTCCCATTGGAATGAACCCTTTGGATTAGCCAACACTTGCTTTCTTGCATTTTCATTGTGAACAAAACTCACCAAAACACAAATACAAGATTTTACACTTTCTTTTCACTTTTGCAAAATCACTTTCACAAAACTCCCTTTCCTTCCCTGAGGAGACGACCTTGGAATACTTTTCCAAGTAAAACACCGACAACAAGAGACTCCTTACGATTGGGGAGCACTTTTGTTCACACGCATTCCATTCCACATTTCATTCCATACATTTTGTTCATTCCACATTTACATCCATTTTGTTGTTGTTTCCTATCTTCTTGCATCATCCGAAGGGAGAGTGACACTCCCCCATCACTATAAGCCACATACACACATTGAGGGTGAGGGTGATGTTACGAGGTTAGGAACGACGTAATTTCCAATCAATCACTTTGTTGACGATATTTTGATCTACTCCAAGTCTAAGGAGGAGCATGAGGGTCACTTGAGGGTTGTTCTCCAGACCTTGAGGGACCATCAGTTGTACGCCAAGTTCAGCAAGTGTGAATTTTGGTTGACACAGATGAAATTTTTGGGCCACGTGGTGTCGGCTTCGGGTGTATCCGTTGACCCGGAGAAGGTTGGGGCAGTCATGAGTTGAAAGAGGCCAAATTCAGTATTCGAGATATGCAGTTTCTTGGGATTGGTGGGGTATTACAAGAGGTTCATTGAGGACTTCTCCCGACTAGCTGCACCTATGACGAGGTTGACTCGGAATGAGGTCAAGTTTGAGTGGAATGACTCGTGTGAGAGGGCATTCCAACAGTTGAAGGGGAGACTTACTTCAGCTCCTATTTTGATGGTTCCGAAGAGAGGGCAGAGGTACATAGTGTATTGTGATGCTTCCAATGACGGACTCGGGTGTGTTTTGATGCAGTCCGGGAGAGTGATAGCTTACGGTTCTCAGCAGTTAAAGAACCACGAGTAGAACTACCCCAGACACGACATGAAGTTGGCGGCCTTTGTCTTTGCTTAGAAGGCTTGGCGCCACTATTTATATGGTGAGCAGTTTGAAGTGTTTTTAGACCACAAGAGTCTGAAGTACATCTTTACACAACGGGACCTCAACATAAGGCAATGCAGGTGGATAGAGTATTTGGAGGACTACGACTTCACTTTGCACTACCATCCTGGCAAGGCAAACGTGGTGGCTGATGCACTCAACCATAAGTCACGGGGAGTCTTGGCTAGTGTGGCTTCCTAGGAGTGGCAGATGCTCGAGACTGTGGGGTAGTTCGGGCTACACTACATGAGTCAAGCTCAGGGCATTTTGGGCAATTTTTGTGGCTACGCCTTCCCTACTGAGCAGAGTGATCGAGTCCCATGGGCAGGACACAGAGATATTGTCCATAAGGGACCGGGTACAGGTGACGAGGGTTGGGTCATTCACTCGGATGGTCGTCTTCGGTTTAGGGGAAGGGTTTTAGTTCCCTGGTCTGTGGATCTGAGAGAGGAGATCCTTAGGGAGTTTCATTGCTCCTGATTTGTTGTGCATCTAGGTGGCACGAAGATGTACCATGATCATCGTCGCCAATACTACTAGAGTGGGATGAGGCACGTCGAAGATTTCGTTAGTCGATGTCTCACATGTTAGCAGGTCAAGGCTGAGCACCGGAGACCAGCAGGGTTACTCCAGCCTTTAAAGGTGGCTGAGTGGAAGTGGAAACACGTCACGATGGATTTTGTGACCCACTTTCCACGGACATCGCGGGAACATAACGCGGTGTGGGTGATAGTGGACTAGCTTACGAAGTCGGCACACTTTTTGGCAGTGCGGATGACTTTCACACTGGAGGAATTCTGCAGACTTTATGTATGGGAGATAGTCCAGTTGCATGGGTTCCCGTATTTATAGTATCGGATCAGGATCCTAGGTTCACGACCCATTTTTGGGAGAGTTTCTAGCGGGCCATGGGGACATAGTTGATGATGAGCACAACTTTTCATCCCAATACAGGAGGTCAATTAGAGAGGACCATCTAGACTTTAGAGGACATGCTTCGGGCATGCGTCCTAGATCTCAAGGGTAGCTGGGAAGAGCACTTACCCTTAGTAGAGTTCGCCTAAACAATAGTTATTAGGCGAGCATACAGATCACACCCTATGAGGCACTTTATGGGAGGCCTTGCCGTTCTCCAGTTTGTTGGATGGAGGTTGGAGAAAGACCCTCTACGGGTCCGAATTTGGTTAGAGACACCTCGGAAAAGGCGGACTTGATACTGATGCGTCTTCTCATGGCTCAAAGCCGACAGACGGTGGCGACCTCTAGAGTTTGAGGTGGGAGATCATGTCTTCTTGAAGGTGATGCCTAAGAGGGGAGTGGTCAGTTTCGGGAAGAGAGGGAAGCTGTTGCGCGAGGTTTATCAGGCCCTTCGAGGTACTCGAGAGGGTTAGTACAATTGCTTACCGATTGGCGTTACCGCTAAATTTATCAGGTGTTCCATGTCTCCATGCTCCGAAAGTATACCCTAGATTCGACACATGTGGTGGATTGGGGCAAGCTGATTGTTGATGCGGATGAGACCTTTGAGGAGGGACTGGTGCATATCATGGATAGTCAGGAGCAGGTTTTGCGAGACAAGATCATGAGGCTAGTGAAAGTGTTGTGGCAGCACCGAGGTGTGGAGGAGGCGACACGAGAGCGTGAGGACACTATACGTACCAGTTATCCGTTCTTGTTCAAGGATGGAGGTATATTTTTGTAATCATAAGTATTGTATTACTGGTTGCATATGCATGCGGTTAAGTGTGTATGAGTGTTTGAATTTCGAAGACGAAGTTCTTTTAAGAGGGGAAGAATGTAAAACCCGGGTAAATTTATATTTTTGTGAAAAAGGGAAAAACAGTGATTTGTCACTTCGGTGCGGGTTGAAAAATCATATTTTTCTAGAGCTCGGATGATGAAACAGACCTCACCGTTGGATTCGTCTCACGAAATCTAGTTACCAAGTCAATTTTCATCAAATTTCGAGACAGTCGGATTTTCACGTTTTACGAAGCGACTGGGTGTCATGTGACCTCATTAACGAACACGGGAATAAAATTTTAAAAATTGGATAATAATTTAAAAGAAGTTGAAATAGAAATATTTTGAACTTGAACCAGGATGAAATTTAATCGATTCGGGTCAAAACCGGACCTAGGAAATGAGAACGTGTGGCAAAATGTGGACCAAGCATTTAAAGGACATAAATAGGGGAGAAAATCTGATTTTCTCCCCCACTTTCAACTGTGTCTTCATGTTGGAGAGGGAAGAGAGGGAAAAAGAGAGATTTCCAAACTTCTCTCTACGATCAACGCCTTCCCATCGCTCGAATCAACACGAGCCAAGAACAAAAGTCGATCTCTTCGTCGTGGGCTCTACAACCATACCAAAAAGGACGGAATTCACCGAAGTTTACAAAACAAGATTTTGGGGAAAGCTTGGATTCGAGCTTGTTTTAGGTTCTTGAAGCTTCCTACAATTATTTTACGCTTCAAAATGTAGGGTTTTCATCCTAACTAGGTTTATTTCCAACCTAGGGTGATTGTATGAAATGAGTAGGTTGTTAGATGTATTTAACACTTGCCTATTGTTGTAAATTGAAATGGGTAGAATAAATTCTATCTTGAATTGGGTATGAAGAAATTACTTAATATAATTTCTTGAGTTATCTGATGAAATTGGGGCATTTATGTGATTACACGATTTGGTGCCTTGAAGGTGTTTAATTTAATTCCTATGTGAAATTAAGGGTGTTTTGCATAGATTATGTATAACATGCTTGGGAAATTGTTGTTGAATGTAGATGTTGATATATGCTAGATGATATATTGACATTATGAGGATTTATGGAAATTATATACTTATAATATAATTAACCATGGTGTATGTTGAAATGTGGTTGAGATTGTTCATGTGGCACTCATACATATTGTACATGATATAGTATCACAATTGTACATTACATTGCATATGCACGGAGACATCGCATTCATGGGCACTACGCATGAGTGGGGGTGTGTGTGCATGGTTGTCATCAAACACCACACTTGGTGAAGGATGTGTGGGCTTGGGAAAGTTGAGCCAAGGTCCGGCTGAGTGGCAAGGTTTGCATTGAAAATTGGGTCAGGGTTAGCAAGAAGGGCTAGACT